>CM023482.1:118719973-119319973 GCA_013339685.2 Hyalomma asiaticum | reverse complement strand
GCACTTCCTTCTTTTCTTGCGCTCATACCGTCATCCTACTACTACATAAAGGCGGATGCGTTTCAAAGCATGGTACAACACAATGAACGCTGCCCGTGCCGTGTGCTACCGCCCGCTTGTCCTCTCTTCGTCGTCGTCGTCGCAGGATCCATCCGCTGCTAGCCACGCTCTGGGTTATTTGAACGCAATTTAAAGAAAGCTTGGGGGATCTTCATGGGTACATTCCCACCTCCCCACTCCGAAAAAGATATATTACGCGTTCCTGAGGCTGCGCTAAGAAAACAGCGTCGTCAAGTCGAGTTGGAGCCAGAACGTCGTCGCCTACACGAAATATCGGCCGATACTGGGGCCAGTGTACCGTGTGAGGTGCAGAAAACTTGAGGCGCCACTCGAAGTTGCGGGCTCAATCCCCGCAGCTGCGCCATTTCATAGCATAGCATAGCCTTGCATGGTAGAGCGGGGGGTTGGAAAAAGAAGACAGGGTGAGAAGGAGGCCGTAGAGTAAAGCATAGTATAGCCTTGCATAGTGTAGTATAGCAAGGAGGTGGCAAAGGGAAGTGAAGGTGGTGAGGAAAATGGAAAAGAGGAGGGGAAGAGTAAGTCATCGATCAATCAGAGTCTATTTTACCAGAAAATTCTGGATGCATAGCGTAGTACAGCAAGGCAGCGGAAAAGGAGCTCAGCTGCTTCCCCAGTCTTCGTACCGTGAGTAGCTGCTTCATTTTTTTTTTATATCAAGATTATCTCTCCCTTATTCCTGTCGCCATCATCACCCTTACGCTCATTAATCCGTTACTCTCAACCACTCACCCGAATATACGTTTCTTCATTTTCTTCGTCGGTGCGGGTCTGAAAAGAAGTAATTGTCGAGAAAATTTCCAAAATAATCTTCGTTCTCGTGATCTGCGAGTTTCGGACGGCGAACAGAAACTGCGGCTTCAGTATTGCAGACGCAGAGTGAGCTGTTCTTCTTTACCTTCTTCATTTCTTCTTTAGGTTAGTTGAGAGCAGCACCAAACTTTTCAATAAGGTGACAGGGTACTTCCTGCCAAGCTCTGTTGGGTCGTATAGGAAGCCCGCCCCAAAGTGATGTATTCAGAACAAAGCTGCAGAATGGGCTCACCACGCGCGGCATTAAAGGCGGCCTAGCACGAATGAATGCCGCTGAGTGCTGCGGGGAATAGCATGCAAGTGGAAAGAGGGCTCCTGAGTTCGCAGAGAAGCCGGATAAAAAGAAACCAACGAATGCAACGGGAATAAAAGGACGTTGGGTTGAAGGGTGTTTGCGGGGATGACGAAGGTATGGACGACAGGGAGGACAGGTACTCAGGCTAATGGCCTTGGGTCCCTTTGTGTATCTTGCGACTGGTCAGAATGGGAAAAAATAAAGACAAGAGGGCGAAAAAAAAAGAGGAAGAAATTGCAGGATGAGGGAACTGTGTGATCTTCTTCGACCCAGAATTCTGATAATGACATTCGGCGCAAACACAAAGCTCAGCCTGATGATTAGCGAGGACCATCCATGTCATCACGCAGCGAAGCGCTTATACGGCAGCAAGCAACTTAGCCGGGAGCTATGTCCGGAAAAAGGGCCCACTTGCGCCCTCCAATCAAAAAAAAAAAGAGAGAGAGAGAGAGAGAGAGAGAGAAAGAAGAAGAAGAAAAGTTTTAACTCATTGCTGTGACAAACGTAGGAAATATAAACGAAATGAGTGGGTACAGCGGAGAGAAAGCTTTTTTTTTTTTCAATTTTGCTGTTGCGTCATGCACTAATCTGTTGTTCGTTTTATTATTCACTTACATGAATCGAGTGCGTTTACTGCACACACAAACCGCGTAGCTGCGTCCCTTGATCACTCGAGGGCTGATGCAGAGCTTTCATCCAGTAAGCCGATCATATAGCCAAATACAAAAATGACTTCAAGAAAGAAGCCAGAAATTAGAATTCCTTCACAGACATAATGAAAACGACAGGCGGTCATGTGTTGCGCTCATAGTCGGGGTATCCTTTAATATTAATATACGAGGAAGATTACTTTGTCGTCGAACCCGAACGCTTCATCCCAATCCTTACGACAGGCGCTCTGCGGTGTTCAGTCGCATTTACTTTATTAATGTATGGTTTACTGGGCCCTGGTTCACAGAAAGGCCTTATGCTATAATTCTACTTCAGACTAAAGTTCAGCTAATGATAATGCTATTAATATCATTAACAAAAGCCGGTCGGCCGATGAGCACTTGCGAACTAAAAGCTTTGTGAATTTAACCTCTGTTCTTTTATTCATGAGGAGTATATCGGAAGTGTTCTCCCCTTCCACCACCCGCTCCCTTCACCCTGTCCCACTCCCCCAAGCACACACGCCTGCATTAGTTTTAAGGTTAGGTAAAAATAGCGCCCTTGCATACCACGGGCACAGCGAAGGAATGTACGCACAAAGAAATGAAGAGTGGTAGTACTCCGTTTCATCAAATTATTAACGTTAAATTGTAGCGACGTTGTAATCTTGGTTGATGGCTACATAATGCTTCAAATATGAACCAGTCATAAGACGAAGCAATGAAGAGAGAAGTGACATAACAGAAAAGCTCTCCTCATTGATCCTCATTGAGTTTTTTAACTGGTTCGTACTCTCTGCATCAACGTACCATCTTAGTAACCTTGGTAATGGAATCTTACTAACCATAGTATTGAGAAGACAAATACAACAGTCGCTTGATACATTTTAGCTGTTTATACGTCTTCATAAGTCAGCTACATAGATATGAAGGATTCGGCATTATAATGAGTAGCTACATACGTAGCACCAATGCTAATAGGAATCACCGTCAAACATTCATAGCGAGATTTTTTTTTGTTGTTTAAACTTCTTTGCAACCACTCCAACTTAGTGCGGCAGCCTTTGCATGAAAAAGAATAGTTGCTGTTATCGTATGAGTTTCCATAAATGACATACTAAAAGCTCATCCCAGCCTCGCAGAGTGTGTGGTTACAGGCATTGCCCTCCCCTATTTTCAACAGTTACTCCCTACAAACACCGTAAGTGAATATTTCACTTGCCCGGTTTTTTCGCTCAAGTATTTGTGCACCACTGCAGCCGCAAAAATTGACTCTTGGATCTCCACGTTTGTGGCAACTAAACGTCCATGGAGTTTAAAAAAAAATCTAGGAAGGGGCGTTACATGATTGCGCTTGCCTTGGCCAGCCAGCCTCCTCAGACGCCTTGTGCGAGTTGCCTTCAGGTAGGATTAGGCCCACATGGTTGCCGAGTTGCTCGAGGTTGTTCCGGACGGGTTACCTTCTAGTGGCGCTTGACCGTAGATTAATCTACTGCTTGCCTACCACATGACCGGGGCTCATTTGCCATCAGTATCTCCTTTAAGTTTGTAAGACTATAGGCTCTAACATTTTACCGTGGCGCCCCCTCCCAGCTTTCTTCCCTTCCTCCATGCAGAGATCCCACTTGTCTAGCTTCCCCTCCTGGTTTTCCTGTTTTCTGAAAATCAGCTTCTTCTGATAGCACTAGCCACTACGCCGGGGTCGGCGTTATTCCTTACGGCGAAAGACGGCGCCAGTGTTACCGCAAGTGGTGATGCTTGACGGTGAGATAGCATTTAACTCTGATAGGCGACGTATTACGCTGAATTAAAAATAGAGCTTGGCGTCTCTTCGTAACCTGTTCGTAATAAAGGAGGCGCTCGTAGCACCCATCTACCCGTTGCGCAGGTATAGCGCAGGCTCGGGAAAGGACTGGTGTCCTTCTTGCATTTCAAACACAAAATGTTTTTAGCTGTCTTTGTCAACGACCTTCAAGTGACCTTGAGCCAAAAGCCAGAGCGGTTATGCGGGCATCCAGATGAAGTCCCCAGGAAAGAACACCCACTCAAGAAAGAAAGAAAGAAAGAAAGAAAGAAAGAAAGAAAGAAGAGAATGGTGTCTCTGGTCCCCAGCTTTTTGTACAGGACCGCGTCACATACGCTAGTTACTGACCAAACAGGTGACAAAAAATGTTGCTTGCAAGTTCTTAATGTCTCTTCACATGAAGCTCCAAATTCTAATACGCTGAAGTTTTATTTGTAATCTCCAGTAGTGACGGTCCTAAACACAGATACAGGACACGATACGCTTTATCCTCATGCTTTGGAGCTGAGACGGGGTTCTTTTTGTACGAAATCCATCCTTTGCACGAAAGCGAAAATAACACTTCATTGTAAACGTCAGCGGTACGCGAGCTTCTCGGGGTGGGTGCCGCGCCGCGAGGCTGCGTTTAGCGCAGCATAGCGGCGCGAAACCAGTTTAGTTCGGCTTTCCCGGTAGCCATTTCGCGCTTACACCTACTCTCTGTTATTGGGAGCCACCATTGTTTTTCTTCATTAACTGGAACGAAGAAAAACACCTGCTGGCTCTATCTGGTTGGCTTCGCAAACCTGACGGTACGTGTAACAGTACCGTGGATATCCTTCCCGTTCCATAAGGGTAGATCCACACAATCGCGCCGCGGACCAATTTTCGTAGCGAAAGCTGTATCACGTGACGCGCTCGTCATCAAACCTCGCTGTCCCTGCCTGGTCCGGACTCCTCCGCTCGCGGTCCGGATGTCAACCGCTCGCTCATACTTCCGTCCGTCCGTTTGGAGGTCGTCTGTTCTCAATCCAGGGGAGTCACTGTTAAATCTCTCAACATTGGCCGGATTGGCATAGCAAGCTGTGACGTGATGTTGGCTCGAAACCACGTGCTTTTTTTTTTTTTTGCTTTGCGGCAGTGACTGCACGTTCTTTTGTTGTTGAACGGCAAGAAAGGCGAGTCATAGTTCAGTCCGCATTCGTAGGTTTTTTTTTATTATTATTTTCTTTTACTCAGAGCGAGCGGTCTGCGTGACATCAACACGAGCGCGGTGCGCAGGCAAACGCCGATTGACACCTAAACCGTCACTTTTCTAGCCTTGGCCATGTGGTGCGCCAGCCTTAGAGCTGAAAGCATGAGTGCAGACTCCACGAGCGCGGTCCGGCTACGAAAATGTGACCGAACGCGGCTGCCCTATGGATTCAAGTGATCACGTGCCTTTTCGGTTCGCGGAGAACCAGGATTTTGTCTCCACGTGCGAACCCACACAAGAACACACCTCGATTCGCGAGACATCACGCGCTAGCGGTGTAGGCTTGGTGGTCTGCCAGGGTCGAAATTACTCGCTTGATATCCTCGAGCACAAGGTGGTCCGCCGCGGTGGTGTAGTGGTTATGGTGCTCGGCTGCCACCCAAAAAAACGCGAATTCGGTCCCGGCCGTGGCGGTCGCATTTTAGATGGAGGCGAAAATGCCAGAGGCCCGTGTACTGTGCGTTGTCAGTGCACGTTAAAGAACCCCGCGTTGTCAGAATTTCGGAGCCCTCCACTACGTCCTTTCTCTCCTTTCTATCTCTTTCATTCCCTTTCCCCTACCCTGACGGACGCTTAGCCATGCTCCCAACATGGGCTGCAGAAATTAGCGTGCTTTCCTCAACCGAACCGCAATTATCGTCAAGGTCGAAGTTCCTCGAATCCCCAGCGCGTTACATCAGAATGCTGCTACGTGGTTGAACAATTCAACTGGTTGGCCGAACTGCATAGTAGGTGAATGCGCTTATTTGTTTGCGCTACTAAGCGTTGTGTCCTTTTTTTGTTTTTCTTGGACGCGAGAGAACCAACCAGCTTCCTGCCACGCGTGCACACTCGTTACACTGTAAGAACACGCGTCACAAGAATATATTACCGGCCGGCAACATTTGGCGTGACAGAGGCTTGTTTTATAAATGCAGTGGTTTTCTAGATGCGTGCTGAGGCAAACAAAAATCTATTCGTGAAGTGAATAATCGTATCTACCGCTCCCAGTGGCCGCAGTCCAGCAGCAATAGTTAAGCTCCCTGGATCTAGCCTGCCGTTCTTCCGCTCGCAAGGTAGCGGCAATTTATTTAGTGCCCGGACTTCGGTGGACACCATTTATCCTCGACGGCTAGCGCTGTACACAACGTAAAGTGGTATAAATGGAGCTGCACTTGTACACGCCCTGAGTGTGCGAAGTCAGGCGTGCTGTCTGGAGCTAAGTGTACGCTTTGGCCGTAATTCTGTTCATTCAGTTGTTTGTCTAAGAGCCGAAACAGTACAACTGTTACAGGGTCTCGGCCATTCTTACTATACTAAACACGTGATGCTACTTCTTGAGTTGACGCTAACGGAAAAGGATTTAAACCAAGTCATTTAAAGATACGCAGATGATGTCGTTTCAGCGACCGCATCCCTAAGCTTAGCTAATTGTTACCTCTCTGAGAACAAACGTTTTTTTTTGTGCGTGCGTGCGTGTGTGTGTGTGTGTGTGTGTGTGTGTGTGTGTGTGTGTGTGTGTGTGTGTGTGTGTGTGTGTGTGTGTGTGTGTGTGTGTGTGTGTGTGTGATAACGAGTAATTTCTTTCAAAGAGCAATTATCTTGGCACAGCAACAATGTTAGAGATGAAGTAATCTGGGACAGTTGCCTAGACAATTGCTTTTAAAAACATGTTTTACTGTATGAAAGTTTCAAGTAACAGGCCAAAACAGAGAGAGGGACGAAGTTAAAGAAAGCATTTGAAGCCAATTCCACGCCTGTGCAATCTGAGTAAACAGCGGAGCTGACAAGTAAGCGCCACCACCAGGCGAACGCAGATTGAGTTCTTTCTTCATTCTTCTTCATCTTCTCCTTTCTTCCATACTTCTTTCTTGCTTTACCTTTTTATACTTGTTCCTCTTTTTTCTCTCTGTAGTCTTTCTTTCTCGGTCTCTTTGTATATTGTGCACTCCGCTCCTTTTCCTCCTCAACTTCACTTCTATGTATATGGTTTAGCTTCCGAGCTGCTCCTTTTCCGTCTATTTCCCCTCCTCATCCTCAAATCAGTCCTCTTCAACCTTACTTCCCTTTTGCATCGCCTTGCTAACGTATACGTAAAAGGCAACGCCATAATTTACCCTCTCCCATCTTTCTTAACCCTCACATCACACCTCCTCACGCTCACTTTTCTTTCCCACCACCTTGCTGTGCAATACAATGCACGGCTATGCTGTGCTAAGAGCTGCTTGGCACAAACCCACTTTTTGTGACGCATAAAATATACTATACAAGGCTAGGTCATGCTTTGCTTGTTGTCGTCGTCGTCGTCGTCGTCGTCATTTTAATGTGCTAGCTGCTTGCTGGCCCAAGCAATTGTGAGCGATCAAGCTGTCGGCGTTATAACAACACGACGTGATATGCACAAAAGTTCAGTCGCCTCCAGCTTATCGGATTCTTAATGTCCACGGAGGGGAAAAAAAAAAGGAAAATAAAGCAAGCCTGTCTACTCGAAAATCCCGAAGAGTTCTCGGCAAAGCCGCCATCCTTTGCGAGTAATGAGCACTTTCACTGCCCTACAAACACTACAGAGACCCGAGAAGCCGACGGCTCTGACGTGAAGCTTAGGCGCGAAACAATCAAGACGCGCTCTCGGCGGACAGTCAATTAGGCACAAGACTGGCTCTTGCCCCTCTTTTACGTTGTTCGCTTTATTTTCAACAGCCGTTCCCACTTCCTATCGTGCCGTAGTCTCTCGGAGTGGCGAGGGCGATTGCTGCCATGTGTCTGTGCAGTACGAGTGTCCACCGTCTCTGTCCGGCCGGCTCTCGCGCCAGTGTGTTGGCGACGTACAATTAGCCGCTTGATTAATCCAAATGGAACGCTTCGATAGCAACTTACTGCCCCTTACGGTTCATACACCAGCGCCTGTTTGAAGAACAGATTTGAAACAGTGAAAGAGGCCTGATTCACCTACATTCATTTTTTTTTCTGTAGAGGGAGAGAAGGAAGGATCGTAAATTTTCACAAATATCGCGTATTTCTCTACTTGATTTATTTGCGACAGCTGAATAAATGATACCACAAAGGCAAATTTTGCTTAAAGGACATTTTTGTTAAATAATAAAGTCGATTACTCGTCGAAGGAACCTCGAATGTAGAAAGTCCCTCCCGCAGAACATTGTTAAAAGCTTTATTTGATGACCGTGCGTACACAGACATATAGGCTAAGAAGTAACTTCATTGAAATGTTGCAATAATATGCGAGTTTCCTTTCTTTTCTTGTAATATATATACAGCCTGACAGCTAATCGCCATGGTTTATCAGACCAGTTTCCTCTTGACTAGTTAACCGATTAGGCGTAATCGATTCTACATCAAGCGCAGGATTCGATTCCCTCATTCGAAGCGGAAAGCCATTACGATTACTGAGACAAAAAAGAAAAGAGAACCAGTGAATATATTCCGCCACAGGACTGAAACATCCTCCTCCTTCGCCCCGGTTTGGGAATATTCACAATCTACTTCCTATTCCCACGTCTGCATTTTGTTGTTTTTGTCTGCAATTCCGAGTTGAAGCTTACTTTACCAAATCGAAGTGCGGCCCTGATTACGGCGAAATTACTCTGCAGGGAAACTAAGTTAAAACTAAGTTAGTGTAAAGAGTACTCGACGAAGGAGGCAGTAAAAGATAGATAGCTTGTTTTTCCTGTTTAATTACACCACTGTTGGGTTGTTTGGGATTCTTTCAAAGTACAAGTATAGTAGCTTAATTTTCCATCCTCTCAAGATCACCGCTTACGGGGACAGGGAATTTGTGAAGTGCAAATGCTTACAGGGCGCAAATTGAACAAACAAAAGAGAAGGACACACAGACACACACAAAGCGCCTGTGTGTGTCTGTGTGCTGTGTGTGTGTCTGTGTGTCCCTCTCTTTTGTTTGTTCAATTTGCGCCCTGTAAGCATGTGCACTTTATAATGAACCAACTAGCCCAAGAAGCAGTTTTATTAAGGGAATTTGTGAAGCCACGCGATATTATAACATGGTAGAATCATCGCTGCTACAAAGGCTTGATCCTAGTGAAGGACTTTGCAGTATGTGCATAGTATATACTGACGGTTCCTTAGATTACCTATCCATTGTCTATACACTACAGATGCGACTCATACCTCTTACGCAGAACCAAGAAGAGATTGCATTTATTGGTCACACCTCGAATTCATTTCTGGAGCATTTCTGGAGCATTCTGGAGGATTGTAACTTCAGCCCTGCAAGGGCCTGGCAGCGCACCTTAGAGTAAAAGCTGAATAACGGGTGATAAAAATACTTGGTAAAGAAAGAAACCGTAGCCACATACAGACATCGTCTATGCCAACGTTCGTGCAAGAAATTCATGAGTCGCGATGCAGCTACCGCTACTCCAATAGGACAGACGCGAAAACATTTAAAGACGGGTTTGGTATCTGTTGTCAGATCAGAGTCACGCGGACTCTTCTTATATTGCGACAGGAAACACACGAACAGATACACGTACGCGAAAGATACAATGGCACATCGTGTTCTGCGTTCCTTTGTTCTTGCGCCCGTCTTCTCAACGAATGCACTCGTTTCGAATGCACTCGCGCGACGAAAGAGCAGCCCTTTCCGTCGCGCTTCGTCATCTCGACGGCCGCTTGTTCACCGAAGACAAAATCCTAACGCACCGGCCTACAAATTCTTCAATGCGAGTTGCTGTCGGGCCATTGTTGCGATTTTTTTATTGATTGATTGATTTGTGGGGTTTAACGTTCCGAAACCAGCTCTGATTATGAGAGACGCCGTAGTGGAGGTCTCCGGAAATTTCGACCACCTGGCGTTCTTTAACGTGCACTGACATCGCACAGCACACGGGCCTCAACATTTCGCCTCCATGGAAATGCAGCCGCCGCGGACGGGATTCGATCCCGCAACCTTCGGATCTGCAGCCGAGTGCCATAACCACTAGACCACCGTGGCGGGGCCGTGTGACTTTTTTTTTTTTTTTTTGAGAAACAGCACTTGGTGACAGATTGTCACTGTGCTCTCGCAAGCGACATTGACACTGTTGATTGTCACTCTGCTCTGACTCGCTCGCTGATGTATCCAGAAAATCTCAGCTCTTCTTTTATTCTTTTATTTCTCCGTTATCCTTCCCCAAGACAGGGTAGCCAACCGAAGGTATCCTCTGGTTAACCTACCTCTCTTTCATTTACCTTCTCTCTCTCTGTTTCGCTCATGCCCTAGAGCCTGAAATATGCCTCACGAAACACGAACGAGTTCATAAGGCTGGAAGATTCAGCCGTGACATAGATCACAGTGCCGAGGAACGAAAGCAAGCAAAAGGGCGGAAGAACGGAAGAAGGCACGTGCCGTTAGACCCGCCCTCCCCTTTCCAACCTGGTACTTCATCCGAATAATTCAAGGAAAGTAATATAACACGCTAGCCCTGAAGCAAACCGTTAACGCTAAGGAAGAAGTGCGCTTGGGATAGTAAGACGCGCAACGTGCGGCAGACGAACTCGTATAGAAGGAAAGAAAGAGAGTGCCCTCTCGCTTTTTGCTCACTTTGTTTTTTGTTCATGTCGGCCTTTGGGCAGCACTTCTCACGCGTAGTGCCTGTTACAACCCAGCGCCGACTCGCTGGAGCCTTTACGTTATAACTGCTTTCACGTGGCTCACCTTGGAGCGGGTCAGGGCGCCTCATCAGTCAAATAATAGCATCCCACCTCCGGGGATTTATGGCCCGCGCCGTATATCCCTTCTATCCTCCGCTTAGTATCCGCTGTCCTTCGTTGTCGAGAGTATTTTGCCTTCTTGAAGCTCGTAAACGCTGGACGGTTCTCCCGAGAGTGTTCCACGTTTATTAGTTCTTACGACAGTTTCATTTGTTTGCAAATTTCCTCCTAAACTTAATTAGTTTTCTTCTATTCTTTATTACCATTCTTTTTTCTTTTTTTCCATCTCGTTTCATAATCATGCGCCTCGCGTCAATCTTCCCTTGCAGGTCATGACGATTAGGCGCTATCCCAGCCTGTAAGGAGCCGTGCGCCTTTTAATGGTTTCCCTGAAGAAGAAGAAAATAAACAGGAAGAAATCTGGAAGGCTCTTGTCTTGTATATGCCTCCCTCCAGCATTTCTTTTTCAAACTTTGCGAGCCCGAGCATTATGACTGATTAATTTCGCTTCTAATGACCCATCTGAGAAACCCAGTTTCTGCCGAGTCGAGCGTTCTCGAATAAAGACGTGATCCACGCTGCGCTTTCTGTTGCTCCTATTGCCTTTTTTTATTTTTCTTCTTCTTTCAAAAAGCCAGCGCAGAGAAAAAGGACACAGAGGGACCACCAAAGATTAGAGGTACAACTTTGTTTCACTCCTTGCATAATTGCGCAATTATGGCTGCGTTCGCTCATCGCCGAGGCGAAAAGGAGCGTATAAGGATCAGGCGAACTATCCACCCGCGCAACAAAAATGGAAAGTATTTGCTAATAATCGCGATTTCCTCTGTGCCAAAAGCGTTCATGCACCTTCAGTGACACGTATTGGTATAGGCTAGCAGTGACAGCCAGGCGAGATTGCGCACGAATGGGGACAATTCAATAGATGTACAGTGGCGGTCAAAATTTTGCGGACCACGGGAGCGCGTGGCGGATAGCACAGCGGCGCCTACTGACGGCTGCCTGCGAAGCTCGAGAGCGCTCACTGCGCACGCGCGCCCTTTTTTACGTGCCAGCCAGCTCGTTCGCTCCCTTGAACAGCTCGTGGACCGGAACGCCAGAATAAGCGCAAGGTGTCACTTCTGCTGTCGCCGCGGAAACACCGAGCGGTGATATCGCGACGAAAACACGTAATTTGTACTGTCAATGCTCGCTGCACCCCGCATATATACGCCTTAGTCCCAGAGGCTCCGCGGCGACGGAAACATGCATACGGCGTCAGATTTTCGGAAGTTGACCTTTGTGATAGGGTTACTCAACAGCGATGCCTTTTGCGCTCTATTGCGGTAAACCAATGCACATATTAATACTCCTTATACATGTTATCGGCTCGTACACATCCAGATATCGAGCTGCTGTAGAAAAGACGCAGAGAAGTGAACGGAAACAGGCGTGGTTTATGTTTTCTCGGGAACCGAAAGAAATCCCGGAAGATTAAAGATGCGTCACCAATTTCAAGACTCGCTTACATTTCCAAAGATGACCATCACATTCTCCACATGGAGTAGCTGAAGTCGAAGTGGCATTAAATTGTGAATGTCTCCGTTTTTCAAGCATCTGTGTGGTTTTCGCTCGCTTTGTTTAAAAGGTACTGCGGCTAATTTCAGGAAAGCACAAGTGAACTGAAAATGTTTAACTGGTTTGTTAATTTCCTAGTCAAGTACCGTGTTTACTTGACTGTAACGCGACCACGATTGTAACGCGACGGGCGACCTTTCATTGCGTCCAGGAAGAAAAAAATATTGAATTTCGTCATTGGATTGTAACGCGAGGGTCCACTTTAGGTACGAAAATCCGAAAAAAAAAATAAAGACCTCGCGTTACATTTAAAAATGAACCCTGCAAATCGGGCACTCGATAGATGCCTGCGTGCTTGCAGCACATCCGCAGTCCGCTCATGTCATATGTTGTCTAATTCATCGCCTCTTCTCGTCGCGATATCACCGCTCGGTGTTTCCGCGGCGATAGCAGAAGTGACACCTTGCGCTTATTCTGGCGTTCCGGTCCGCCAGCTGTTGAAGAGAGCGAACGAGTTGGCTGGCAGGTAAAAAAAGGGCGCGCGTGCGCAGTGTGTGCTCTCGAGCTTCGCAGGCAGCCGTCAGTAGGCGCCGCTGTGCAATCCGCCACGCGCTCCCGTGGTCCGCAAAATTTTGACCGCCACTGTACACTGTTAACGCAAACATAAGTGCACAAGGTGTAAGCTGCCATCAAAGACAGAAATAACAAAAGAATGGAAAATAAGAGCGTCGTTAAGGCACTGCGATGTCAAGCGAAGTTATATTTTTATACAGAACTAAGTCATATGCTAGGGGTTTACAACTGCCAAAAAATGACCATGTTTTCGTCGAAATTACTTAACTGAAGGAGTTTGAAAGCTGCAATGTATTGACTGTTGTTTCGCTTTTACCTTAGCGTAGGATGTCCATATCTTGACGCCAAGAAATAGCGGAAGCACCGCATGTCCATTCTGTGGACTGTGATTCGAAAAAGGCTCGTTCACATGGTGTTCTTTCTTGGTAGGTGAGTATATACTTTCGGCACCCACTTTCTCACAATTACTTGAATCACATCCTTTCTTTTATAACCGTGTAAGTAAAGGGAGCCCTAAAGGAGTGAATTTAGTCGTCAAGATATTAATTTCTTATCGTCGATGAGCTAGCAGTTCTTGATCCACTACTACAGTTTCTTTCTTTCTTTCTTTCCTTCTTCTTTCTTTCTTTCTTTCTTTCTTTCTTTCTTTCTTTCTTTCTTTCTTTCTTTCTTTCTTTCTTTCTTTCTTTGGTGTACTTCGCATAGTCATTATCATGCAGCACTGTAGGTAATGGATCAAGGGCAAGGGTGGGGTCCGCTTTTCCCTTCTGCAGGACAGCTCCACTGTAAATTGCGTAGGCTCCCTGCGGTTGATCCTCTACCTTAAACAACTAAGCTGTTAAAACACATTTGTGCAGTATTGATTGAAAAAGTACACATATATGTAAGGGTTAACCAACTCGGCATCCGTGCACTTATCCATCACGTTTTCAGTATGCACTCTTTCCGCATGCACCTTCAGCATCTAGAGAACTCAGTGCACGGGGCCATCGCGAACGCAGCGTTCCGGTGGCACAGACGACGCGCAAGATCACACCGCTCCTGCAGCCCTGACGCTGAAATCCGAAGTAATTCTATCACGCGTGGTATCTTTTCGCGAAAGATATCTACCCGGCGCTTGCTCGCTCGCAGTTCGCGTGAAACGACAGCGGATGATTGTTGCATGCGATCTGGTGACGACGGCTTTGCTTCGTGTGCAGTCGGCCTGGCCAGAGATTGTCGTAATCCAACCTTGGCATGCAGGCCGCGTGATGAAATACGAGTATTGCTCGAAGGCGCGCAACGAATATGTAATTCTGAATGCGCCGCTGGGCCAATACGCTATTGGAGGACATAAAATAGCGCTTTATATTTTAAGCAGTGCTGGTCTTGTAGACGTAGCTTTAAATGCATACAGCGACGACGTAGAAATACGTTTACCTTAATCGGAGCAGTGTTAACCTATCCGAAACTTTACTTCACTTAAACAAGAAAATGTGTCGTTTTTCAAGGCACTCCGGTGGACTGACTCCTTTTTGCTAAATGCGTGCAAGTAAAACCTGAGCTTGTCAAGGCAACCATGAAGCTACTCGCCTATGCGCAGATGGCATGAAAGTAAACGTAACACCAATTGTCAATAATAACGGAGAGGAGTACCAGAAGGAATCTGTAAAAGGCGCAAAGGAAGCTATGCATTCGCGTAGTTTAGGCTCCATTAAATATCTATTTCCAGTCCAATCTATGCTGCAGTATAAAGCAGGTTCAACAACAGTGGTAAGAAAGATAAAATACGGTGAATTCAGCATGGATTCATGAGTACCAACTTTGCTTGATGCCACCGCTGGCACTGTTCATGCATGGCATAAGGAAATGCCAGCACTCAGGAGTATTCGTTTCGCGAATTTTCATCGACTTCTGCTTGCATACGAATGCTCACCTCATTTTTGTAAGCGATTGCATATGAACACGTGAGCGACAGTGTTGGTAAGCGCACGTCCCTAACCACTGTGGTTCGGCCACTTATTAAAGAACTACGGAATAAGCGTGTGCGGCTACCGGAACGTACTAAGAGCAAAGAGCCTCACCGAACACTTTTATCTTCATGCGGCCACAACAACGCACCAGCATGGCGTAATCAACAATCCGTTGAGAATTATTCGGCCGAGCTAAACATTACAAGCGCATTTCGACTGCTGACGACGAAGGGACGTACAGAATAGGATGTATCAGCGAAAGCTACGCGCAGCGAGAGCAATTCTCATATTACGCAGACCTTTTCAGAAGACAGTGCACAATACGCCAGCAGAAAAGCACAGTAATAGGCAATGAAACAGTGACTTACCATTCTTTAGCTACAACTCTTGAGTGGCGACATGTCAGTGTATCAGGATGACACAGGAGCGCACGAAATGATTACTCGCACGTATGGAGCAACATAACCAAATGGTATTCGCACAGATGGCTGCCGGGATTTTGCCCACGTAGACTAACTTCTGCCACCGCTATCTTCTTCCACTTACACACTTGCTGCGCTATATCCACGCGGAGTTAGAAACGTAGTGTTCACGACAGGGCGACAACGAACGAAGCCCGTTGCAAAGGGCGACTGCGTTACCGCCTTCTTTGACTCCGTGATCACGGCTGGAGATAGTTCCTCGTTCGTTATGCGATAACAATAAAAAATATATATCTACATTAGAAACACAGCCCAACAGAAAGCTGTTACGCTGTTATGGCTGTTCCACTATCGCCCATTGCTCTGCTTCAGATCGCCCTGCCCCGCCACGGTGGTCTAGTGGCTATGGTACACTGCTGCAGATCCGAAGGTCGCCGGATCGAATCCCGGCCGCGGCTGCTGCATTTCGATGGAGGCGAAATGTTGAGGCCCGTGTACTGTGCGATGTCAGTGCACGTTAAAGAACCCCAGGTGGTCGAAATTCCCGGAGCCCTCCTCTACGGCGTCTCTGTGATCAGAGCTGGTCTTGGGACGTAAAACTCCCAAAATCAAATCAAGAGATCGCCGTGTGGGACTAAAGGCGCGTTCGCTCTGAAACGCTTTTATCGTGCGAGCAGACGCCATCTCATTATCGACAAAATGGGCTTTCTGACGTTGAAACTCTCGTACAGTGCGACGATAAGCTCATTGCACCCGCCAACTTGCCCCAGTCGCGCAGGCTACCACCACGCTCCAACGCCAAATATTTGGCCGTTTCGTGTTGATCATATTAGGCCATTTCGTTAAGATGATTCTTGCGTGTGACGTAATCGTTCAAGTCGTGGGCATTGAAATGTCCGTTGCACGAGAAGCGGCGTTCCTTACACAAAGAAATGCTGTAGCTTTTCTCACTCAGCCACCCTTCTCTATATGGATAACACTAGTGTTGCATAGAATTGCTTTTATTTCTGATACGTTTGCACCGAGGCAGACACCAGCTAATCTGTTGTGTTATCTTGAAGCCTGTCATAAAATAACGAAAATAGTCAATAAGTAAGTACGCCCACGGCCAAACTAAAGCAAACGCTCTGCGCATTTATAGCGTCTCCTCTAGCCCAGCCGTGGTACGGAATACTAGAAAATAGTATTTCATAGTATAACTTAATGAGCAAACAGACAATGAAGCTTAAGAAAGCATAGGGGAAGTTATTTGTGGTATTGTAATTGTGGAGAAAGTAGAAAGGAATTAAAGTGGACGAAAAGACAAACCTGCCCTCGGTGGGACCCGAACCCACGACCTTCGGATGTCGCGTCCGATGCTCTACCAACTGAGCTACAAGGGCGGTCGTCCCCCCGTCCACTTTATTGTGTATTTATGTAGGTATTATCCTGGGAGTGTTAGGCAGCGCCACTCGAGGCCAAGGCGGCGTGTGTAGAACACACTTTCTTGCCAGGAGGCGTCACGTAGAACGTGAACTTAGATGAGATGGCTGCTGCCCAATAAGCCCTCGCATACTACCTAAGGCACCAAGTCTGCCGCAACGAGGCCCAAGCTATGAAATAACGAAAGGGAAGGGGTCAAGGGCTCGTTCTTTATTTGTTAGAAACAACTTAATGAGCAAACAGACAATGAAGCTTAAGAAAGCATAGGGGAAGTTATTTGTGGTATTGTAATTGTGGAGAAAGTAGAAAGGAATTAAAGTGGACGAAAAGACAAACCTGCCCTCGGTGGGACCCGAACCCACGACCTTCGGATGTCGCGTCCGATGCTCTACCAACTGAGCTACAAGGGCGGTCGTCCCCCCGTCCACTTTATTGTGTATTTATGTAGGTATTATCCTGGGAGTGTTAGGCAGCGCCACTCGAGGCCAAGGCGGCGTGTGCATAGCTTGGGCCTCGTTGCGGCAGACTTGGTGCCTTAGGTAGCATGCGAGGGCTTATTGGGCAGCAGCCATCTCATCTAAGTTCACGTTCTACGTGACGCCTCCTGGCAAGAAAATGTGTTCTACACACGCTGCCTTGGCTACGAGTGGCGCTGCCTAACACCTCCAGGATAATACGTACATAAATACGCAATAAAGTGGACGAGGAGACGACCGCCTTCGTAGCTCAGTTGGTAGAGCATCGGAAGCGACATCCGAAGGTCGTGGGTTCGGGTCCCACCGAAGGCAGGGTCGTCTTTCCGTCCACTTTAATTCCTTTCTACTTTATCCACAATTACAATACCAGAAGTAACTTCCACTATGCTTTCCTAGGCTTCTTTGTCTGTTTGCTCATTAACTTGTTTCTAACAAATAAAGAACGAGCCCTTGACCCCTTCCCTTTCGTTAGAAAATAGCAGAGACACTTGTGTACGATATAAGCGAGGTTTGCACTTGCAGAAGCTAGCATGCACACGTCCCGTGAGAGCCAGTGTTCCTCTTAGCATATACACAACAACTATGCATGCCCAAGACTCTAGATGGAGGGAGAATGAGCATGCGTTCAACGTGTCAGAGATGCCTACGAATACGCACACGATGGCCGTCGCGTGCTTTAGACGACGTTGTTTCTTCTGAAACTGCACAGGACGAAGCTCCTTGTCTCGCAGCTCGGCCAGTCTTGTCTCGACCAAGGTGGACTATCGGGGACTATCGCTTCGCTGCTACATGTGTGTGCCGATGCGTGCACGGAAATACTTAAAAGCAACATCGCTTGACGACGGGCACAATCCATTGTTTCGGTTGCTGAGCCCGGTCATTTAATGTCGTGTGAGACAGCGAACCGCAACGCGCACACCTCGCAATACGCGAACGCTAAATCAATGCTACCATATTCCAGTACCGCCTCTTACAGCGCGTATGCACTTACAGGTTGTGAGCAGTGAACATGTGTACATTTTACTAAAGCTTCCTGAGTGTTTGCGTAGTTGCATTATACATGTAAGGAATGCCGCGATTCCGTAACACTATGTCGTCACAATTATTACAAGAATTTGATTTTAATTTTATATTGCCGTACTCAGCCAATTATTCGAAATATTCTTCGTGTGCAGTTGAAAACATCAAGCTTGTACGATACTACCTCCTAAATATAAATCTGAAGGCGCACCCTTGAATGATATGTATTTTAAACACATATAGTATGACATCGTGACTATGCCTACCAAGGTGGATGGTGTTGGGGCATCAAACCGTACGTGCGTGTGAAAGGTCTCCAGCTTTTCTAATATGCCACATTAGAGAGGTGCCGCAACACTTTTTGAACTCAGAAAGAAATGGTGCCAATCAGTCATGGAGGCTCCAGTGAAAAGTGAGCCACTGTGACTCACTTTTCACAGGAAACCATATTGCAAGGAAAACCATACTCCAAAGGAAACCATACTGCGCAGGAAACCATACTGCACAGGAAACCATAGCGAAAGTACCCTGGTGCACGCTGCGCACCAGGGAACTAGCAGTATAGTTTCAAATGCAGCTGGAAATCTCCTGCTTACCTTGCAACAAGGGATCGCAGTGGCAACACCGACTAAACCGCTTGGATTTTTTCGGTATTCTTAAATTTAAATACATGCATCTTTACTAGTGAGACTCAAAGGGAACAAATAAAGCATTGCAGAGTATCTTTCCATGATCACGAGTAAACCGCCCTTTCACAGTACCAACCACACCACTTCATTCGCAAGAAAACATACAAAAGGTAAACACGGGTAGCGATGCGGACACCTGCATTGCTGCTTTATATACACCAGTACAATGTACCACCTTGTTTTCGAGCAGGGTGATGCTGGAATAGTGGGACGGGTATATTTGAAACAGTGGCACCAAATCCTAGGTTTGACAGATGGGAAAGAAAGGAACAAAGTAACTCCGGTGTGGCTTGGTTACTTTCGCTCAGTAAAGGTACGTACTGGAGCTGCTTTAGATATTATTGCAATAAAAATATGTGCTCATGGCCTGCACCCTGTACGATTCATGCATTTTTATAGGAGCACTTTCAATAACTTATGTGGCAATCGTTTTTTTTGTTTCCCTGTACTTGTGCCTTTATAAATGCCGGTCCAAAAAACAAACTGATCCATATTTTTTATACCACATTTCCTGCATTCTTCGCATCCAAACACTGAACTGTGTGTTGTAAGCAAACAAAGGCAGCTGTGCATTATGTTTTATTCAGTGCTTCGTTCTCTTCCTTACACCCGAACTCTGAGCTTTAATCTTTCGATCAACTTCGACCCTTCACGACACAAAACAAGGACCACTAACATGTGTGCCCTGGATTCGAGATCCCTGGATCATGACAGCCTGTCAATGCAGCTATCACGTCGGGCATCCGCTCTATTCCACCGCTTCTTTCTTATTTGTGAGTGGCAAAAGTGTCAGAGAAGAACGTCCGATATCTATATCACATCTATAACGGCAGCAGAGAAAGGAACTTCAGAAGGAATAAGACGGACAGGATGTCAGGCCCCATCAAGTGCAGAGAAGTTGGAGAAAACAAAAACGAAAAATATGTTTCTACTAACCGGGCGGTGGCGTGGGCAAACCTATAATCAAGGTGACCACGGAACTTGTTATTGCCGCTCATGCTATATACCTCACGAAAGTGGGTCGCGCCGGAGGCAAAGCATTAAACCAGCGTCTGCTTATTCTGTAAGCGTTGTGGTCCTCCAATTTGCTAGAAGGCCTCGTTACCCATCTGCGGCGTAGGTCGTACCGGAAGCCTCGTCACTACCGCTTCCAGGCGGGCCTTATTGGACGAACCTGTCACAGGGCGCGTATACCCGAAGCGACGATTTTGTTCGTCTTTCCTTCCGCCCGTGTGATTGTGCACTATATCTCACGTGCTTCTGTGTTCGAGTTCCGCCTCGCCAACTCACCACCCTTAGCACCGGCAGCCGGTCTTGCTTTCATTGTCTCGTGCCTGAAGGCCGTGCCGCCGCTGTATTGCTGGACGGCTTTGACGGTGGCAGGTATGGGATACGCGCGGGTGCTCGAAGGCTTGCTTAGCCCCGGAGCGCAATCGAGAGGTCACAGCCTGCTTGGCAGCTTCGCTAACAACAACGTTCCGTTGTTCGATTGCTCTTTCTTCTTGCCGTAGGAGCACCTTTGTCGGCGTCTTCGTCCTCTTCTGCGGCACAGCTGGGGGCGATCGCGTATTGCCCTGATGTGAGTGTGTGCTGCTTCGACTTAGTGCCCGCTTTTGGATGGTGTCTCTCATGCTGATAACCATTCTCCGTCCACTCATCAGAACAGAGCCGCTTCTTATCCAGAGGTCACATCCTTCACGATAGCGTTGAGTAAACCTAATCTTACCAACGTGCAATGAATGGTGCGCAATCAATTGTCTATAGTGTCCAGCCACTTGCTAGTCCCTGCGAAAAACGGGAGAAGTGGGTTCATATAGAAACGTGCGCGACATGGAAGGAGACGCTCAAGAAGTGCAGTTTCCGGCGAAATTTGCCAGGCTGTCCCGCGTGCGTCAATATAGCCGTCCACTTGCTGCCACTTCCGCAAAAATCAGCGCAGGCACCGGCAATGTGCGTAGCCACCGTTCTTGAATAAGTCGCCGCTCGGTCACAGCTTAGAGGCATATAGCTGAGCTTTGATTTATTTCGTACAGACAACTTTCAGGAAAGTGTAATTTGACAACATCGAGCTCTGTTTATGCTATACAACTCACCTACTATGTGTTGTGGCAAGGGTTTCTAAGTGCTTCAAAGAACATGGCCTATAGGGCTGAAAGCGACTCCTTCGGTGATCGAAAGTACTTCTTCTACGAGGCTAACGCTCCTAAATTGCAGGCGTCTGCAACGATGCCACGCACTAGAACCCAAGTTGCCAACGGGCACCGACATCGGAGGTCGATGCTCTCGACCGCCTACCCCACGTATGGACAACATTTAAGAAAAATACTTAAAACGTGGTTTCAAATGTCCCACTAAAGAACCTGAACTGTACGTATAAATACATAGCGTGTGTGATTGTTCAGTTAACTGGGCCACGGTGTAATAGCAGGATAACTGCCCGATCGAAATAATAACTCTTTGTTTATAAACGTACGCTTGACCAAGCAAGTCCGTCAGTATATTTTATAGGCAATGCTCAATTAAACCAACACAGGGGTGAAGTTTAAAGCCGTCCAATTCACACACAATTAATTTTTTTTCAGCTCCTAGGCTCATACGCATCCGTACCTAAAGACTTCTCAGTATTACCACGGATGAACTCACAGAAGCATAGATCAAATCTTCCTGTTAAATCTTATGGTCTCACCATGCTTTCGTATGTTAGCCGTTTCGTTTTATTTAGGGTAGTTTTCATATGTGTTTCTTTCTCTTATTGACGCTTGCACGAACATATCGCTGTTTTACAGTCAATAAAACTCACCCCCGAAAAATTTTCGCTTGCTCTGTTGCACTGTAAAAACAAGATCTATCTGCACTTCATCTCAATGCTTCTTTGTGCATTTGATAGTCGGGTCTCAATTCCTAAAATCGCATAAATGCTGGCACAGGTACTGGCTATATACGTAAATCGACGCCAGGGTAAATCCTCAAAACAATTTGTTTCTCTGAAGCCGTATTTCCTTGATGTCGTTTCGCAGAACGACCGCGCTTCAAAAGAAACTTTGCAGTGCAGACCACGTCCATAAATCTATCCAGCAGGTCTTGCGACTACGCTTTCTATTTCCTTCCCTATACGTGTCACATCGAAATCGTAGCTATAGATTCATTTACAGTACAGTCTTGCTAGGCCACATCCCCTGCCTTACTGTAGGCTAAGATGGCTTCTTGTTTGTACTTATTTTGCTGTTTTCCTGCGTAATACAGTCTAATTTTGTTTATCACGTGACCTACAAATATGTCGTCTTGAGCTCTTTCATGCGTAACATCGGCTGCGCAACTTCACCTCTGGACGCCATCTGCTTAGGGCCCTGGGTAAACACACACGCCGCTTATAAGGGACCCCGTGGTGCCTTCTTTTCTTTATGTACACCATACGGGCCATAGCCTTCGTGCGTGCCGCCTCTGGTTTATCTCCCGACTTGCTTTGTTTCCTCTATTTGTGCCAGGCCGTACGCTGGGTCTGGCAATAGATGGACGATACCGACCTCACGCGTCTTTTTGTCGGTACTAACGTGATAAGGGAAAACGATCGGGGATCCACAATGGTTTCCAAAGCCGGCCCAGGCCGTACGAATTGCCGCACTGGGCGAAGG
The DNA here is from genome assembly GCA_013339685.2 of Hyalomma asiaticum. Taxonomy (NCBI): domain Eukaryota; kingdom Metazoa; phylum Arthropoda; class Arachnida; order Ixodida; family Ixodidae; genus Hyalomma; species Hyalomma asiaticum. The sequence continues at coordinate 119,297,707 of CM023482.1, read as the reverse complement.
CAGATCAAGCAGAAGCCAAGCTACACAAAGGCCAAGGCAGTGCTGGAACGGCGGCTGCAAGGCGGCGCGAGGCCATGTGGAAAGGCTCGGCCTCCCTTCGCTGTCTTCTCGGCTTTTCTTTGCATCAGCGCAGAGCAGAGATGGACGTGCTGAGGGGAGGCTGTGAGGTCCGCCACGGGGCTTATCGTGGCACCGGTCGTCAATGCATTGTGAGCGGCGTGCGCGTGGCATCTGTCTTGGAGATTACGGGGGTTCTTCGCCTCTGTTCTTCTTCCCTTCTTTCTTCTTTATCTTTTTTGCCGCTTTTCTTGAGGTCAGGGGTGCGCTTTTGTTTCCATGGTTATCTATTAGTCGTGATTAACTGCGGAAGGCGCCAAAAGTATCTGACGCAGGTTAATGATTAGATTTGAATAGAAGAGGTGAGCCTAAACCGTCTATGGTAAAAAAGAGCATCATTTTCCTGTTGTCAGTTCCAAGGGTGACAAGGGTGATTTTCGTCATCATTGAGATGCGTACTATGCAACCTAACATATTGACAGAGACACCAGCACCAACAGAAACATCATGTGGCGTCAGGGCTTGGTGGACGCGTAAGGCATGTAAGCCAGCAGAATTATCTGTCTTTCAGTAAATAGTTTTTTTCTTTCCCGCTCACTCTCTGACATAAAAATTTTTTAGCAAACACGTTCAGTGGTTCTGAGGATAAAAATATTCATTTGTACGATATGCGAGAAGTTACTTTTGTATATCTCGGAAAACCATCATAATTGTTTACTTATGGTGAAAGAAGGCATTGGAAGTAACGAGCGATATCCGAAAAAGCAGGACATTTTTCTTAGTAACTCAAACCAGAAATTTCTTATTTCAAATCGCTGTCTTATTAAAGAAAGAAATCCGTCGGTACGTCGTGAGGTGCAACAAGAAAGTTCCCAATTCATGTTTTGTAGTATTACGGTAAAAAAAAAAAATGAGGGCACCTCCCCTATAGAGAAAATGGGGGAAGCGAAGCATGGCGGTTTCGTGTCTCTTTCTTTCTTATGATGCTTTATTTCTTTCTTATGATGCTTTATTTCCGGCTACCGTTCTTTCTTTCTTTATTTCGCACTTCCATTTCTTCTTGCTTTATTGCTATCATTCTTTTTTTTTCTCCCTCTTTCTTTTGTAGAGAATGCAAGAGATTCACATTTCTAGGATACGTACACGTCATCTTAGATTGTTGAGCGTGCACGGAAGAGCCTGCACGTGCTAGGGACTCGCGCCTTGCAGTGCGTCTACTTCTCCATGCATGTGAAATACCGCTTTAAAGCGCGTGCATGATGAAAAGGTTGTCATACTGGTCTCGCAACCAGACTATCAGTGGTTCGAGTCCTCAGCCCATCGACCAGCTGTCACTTTCGCGCGGCTTCTATCTTCGCGCGTCGACCTCGGCGATGGTGGCTAACCTAAGGAAACTTCGCTTCGAAAAGAGTGTGGGTTACGTATAGTGATCCTTTTTTATTCTTTGAGAGAATACGCTTACCTTGTCCAAATGCTGACTTGGAGAACTTATAACGAGACATGTATATTCAACCAGATCAGTGAGAATGAGCTGGAGTGCATACACCAGAAGGCAGTACGAAGACATAATCATGATCACTGGAAAGACATGAGATATGTGGGAGTTATTCCCACTGGACCTAAGGTTTTGCATTCTGGAATGGCGCAAGCATTCCCCTGTAGAGCGCTAGGCGTTGACAATGACTCAAATAGTCAGTTCACAAATTAAATGAATAAATGAGACTTGCATTCGAACCATTTATGTCGAAGGCTTTTTGTCTCTGTCGAAAGCAAACTGTTTCCTAGTAAACAAAACAAAACTACCCCGGGTAACTCCGCAGTGTTAATATCACTCCCCTTTTATGGAAAAAGACTGCTGGTACATATATTTGTCGAATCTTTGCATTTGTATGCTATGGTATCTTACGGTAGCATCTGATAATCTTGATTTTCCTAAATTCTCACGCGATTCTTTTCTTCAGATAAATGCATCTAAGAAGTCCTCGTACAAGAGTGTAACGATAAAACTATGTGTGACTCATATCCCCAAAACGAAAGCGGGCACGATCCATACGTGATTGCGAACCTTCACAGAGTGTGCCAAATTACATCTACGCTATGTTCGACGGCCAAAGGTTCCGGTTTGAAACCTCCATATCCAGAATTCTGCAACCGAAGGTGTTGGATTTTGCATTTACGTCTTTTAAGCGACAGTGAAGGACTACAGTTATGCAAACCAAAATCCCAGCTCAGATATGCCCTCAACGAGCGCCAGAACGCGACTTGAGCGCAAGTTAACGACACTTCGCGATTTGTTTTCCTACAGTCACTTTTCGATGGCTAATGAGACTAGTTATTTCACAAAAATGGTTGTCTCGTAAATGCCACGCCTGTTTTGCTTCCAGGTCAAAGCCACTGCAATGTTCCTTTGTGCTCGCATTTGAGCGCCTACGAATTAATTTACATACACACGCAATTCTTCATAAACTTCTCTTATGTAACATTTATTTGGGGTGTGTAGATCAGTTATTATTCTTCTCTCTCGAGTGCTTACACACGCTGATCAAAGAAGCACTTTAGTTTCTCTTAAGAGTAGAACGCCGGCACAGCTTCCACTGTCATCTCAACCTCTAGACTCACAAGCAGAACGTAAATCGACTGGCGACAACATCCAAAAGGTGTAACACTTATATCGGTTCGTTGCCACTTGGATCTTCCCTCGTTTCTCACGAACACAAGTCACGTCGGTAAAAAGTCCCGACAGGTGTCGCCGAATCCGTGCTTCTCCACTTGCCCTCGAGGCGTCCTATCGATTTTCGTGTAAGAAAACGAACGCCGAAGTGCGGAAATAAAACAAGAAGAAATTCTGACGCGCCGACATTCACGGTGACAACTACAACATGCAAGAAGAAGCTGATCGAAGTCAACACGCGTAATGGCTGGAAGTGGACCTGAGCTGCCTCAAAAAATATGTATAAGAAAGAAAAGAAAAAGGAAGAGCGCCGTTCAAGAAGAGGAAGCGGAGGAACGTAAAGTAAAAGCAGCTGCAGGCGGAAAGAAAACGTACAGTGCGCACCGGACACCGAAGACACGTGAAGGCTGCTTCGGGCAGACTGGGACACGAGTCGAGACTCTATGGTATGGGCAGCATGGGGAGACGATCAGGCGTGAGGAATGAAAGAGGTAAGCGCGCCAAAGTCAAAACAAGATAAGTGAGAGCTTGCGTGCGCACCTTTTTCACACAACTGTTTGCTCGGACTTCAAATCTAGCTCCCCACACGCAGACACGCCCTGTCTGCGTCTCTCTGAGCTCAAGTTATCAAGGACAGCTCGCATTTCTCTTGCCGCAGTCACTGCACGTTAAGAAAAAGCGAAGCCCATAGCGTATATCACATAGTGCACAAAGTCCTCCTGCGCGCTTCTACTTCATTCCCCTCACTCTCTCCCTGTTATTGGCTCAAGCAAGTAAATAAGTTATAGCCCCGGAGTGCCGGCGAATGAAATAGTAGACAGGATATCTGTAACTCCGCACCAGACACCACAGCACGCAGAGACTGCCGGTGCAGGATTGATACTTCGACGCATTGTTATCACCGAGGTAGAGGTATAGTGGCATATACAGGCCTCTATATATTTGAGAGGAGAAATGAAAACTGGTCTTGTTTCTTTCTGACTTGTATAGCGTACGTGGCGTGGGCGCTGCCGAGCTCGGCTTCGCAGTAGATCAAAAGGAGCGAGAGAACGCCGTCTGACTCTGTCCGGATAGCAATCGCCATTTACAAATAAACGAGCATCCGTGCGACAGCAGGAGCGTAAACAGCGAGGCGGACGGAAGTTGAAATCTCAGTAGTACGCACAAACAGGACTTCACATGTAAACAGTGCAGCACGAAAAATGATGCCGCTTTTCTTTTTATATATAGTTTACAATCTTACGTTTGCATTTGGTAATTTTGAACCGAGTACTTACCGTAGTGGTAGCCTTCTTTTTTTTTTTTCCTTTTACGTTATTAAAAACAGGCCGGATAGAGAAGTAGTAGTCGAAGGATCCCTTTAGGCAATATTTAGGTAGTTACAAAAATATAAGTTAACATATTGAAAAAGTAGTGACGTGAAGCACGGCCCAGTGGAGCAAGTTTTCGTGGGCTGTAATATATGTGTTGGATGAGTATGGAAAGTACTCTTGTTTCTCTGGTCCCTCATCTTACAAATTGAGAGTATCAGGTGGCAGAATGGATGACTTCGCTAGTTAATATACATTAATGTCTAAACCTTATCACCCGCTGTGAAAGAGCAGACACATGAATTTCTTTGAACACATTTGTCTCTTGAATTTACTTTTGTTCTGTGTAACGTTTCGCTCTTTCAGTTTACTTAACTATTTCTTGCGTTCTCTTTTTCTACGTATAACCTCCCTGCCTTTCTGTTTTCCCCTTCCTTCCTTCCTTCCTTCCTTCCTTTTTCTACGTACGCACCTCCGCTCTATGATATATTTAAACACTGAGGCTACCTAAAATAAATAAATAAATAAATAAATAAATAAATAAATAAATAAATAAATAAATAAATAAATAAATAAATAAATAAATAACCAGTTGAAAGTGAGAATGGATGTCCGTCTCTGCAGCTTTATTGCATTTGTGGCTGTGACATTCAATCCTGCTACTCATATGCCGCCGCCACTGCCAGGAATTGAACCCGAAACCCCGTGCGCTGCCGCAGAGCGCCACACTCTCAACGGTGCAGTACGTGGCAGGACTCCTCCGTTCTGCAAGTGCGATAAATGAATTCACCTTGTGCTCTTAATATCGATGATAGGAGAGCCTGAAAAGAAAAAAAAAGCCAGAACGTTTGTCGACCGCGCTTACATGGGAATCTTGCGAGAAATGAGAAACTTTCTCGTCCCATCCAGGCCAGCAGGCGCAAGCTAAAGCCAGCGGTAATCGATAACAGATTTCGCAAGACGTTGCTTCATTTCATACGCAATACAGGCCTTGCGGCAAGTATATGGCAAATACTCACCATGAATTACGTTTTAAGAGCGAGCCCGTTTCGAATTATAAGAACACTGAAAATCCCTTAGATATCTCGAACATCTTGTTACATCTATCTGTAAATCCATGTCTCTAACCATCCTCATGCCGACTTGTGTGGCTTGTTCTCCATGGTGTAATGGCAGGAGAATAGGGTTGATGAGCAGCTCTGGATGTCGCGGAGTGTCTAAGGAGAAACGCTCACTGTAAGTGCCTGGTAGCTGCATATACGCCTACTGTATAAACTGTGTTAGGTGGTGGCAAAAGCATGTACCGTTACGTTTCTTCAATGCTAATTCCTTTGACATCCACAACTATGTACATTCTAGTCAAAATATTATTTCCCTGTGTCATTTTCTGTTTGTTGCTGTTATTAAATGTCACACGCTGAGGAGAGCACTTGGCATCAGACGATACTCCCACTCATATCCCCATTTTCTGTCCTACGCTTTATATCTTGCCGAGTAATCTCCCAACTTGCATGTTTGCATTACTGATGTAGGTTCCACATACCTTGAAAATTTTTCGTTTTCCTAATTTTTAGTATACATGCTTCATGGTTTAGACAGCTGCTTTGACGCGAATAACATTAAAAGTACAGAGAGAAAAATAAACTGTGAGTGGGCGCCTTTGATTCGATGCGAAACTGCACAAAAACAAGAGCTTAAATACGTCTGAGTTGGGCTGCTCAAATACTAACGCATACCAAGGACTGACAGCTTTGACGAGCGTAGATAGCAAGTCGGCTTTGGTGACACCTTGAAAGCTGTCTCAAAGGCCTGTCTGTCTCTTTGCAAGTTATGTTGGGCCACATTGGTCTAGATCTTGACAGGTCCATGCGCCGGAACAGCGACGCTGAGTTAACGGTTGAAGCGTGGGCGGACATCTGTGTTTGTTTGGTTTCTTTGCGTTTCAGTGTCAAACAGCGTCGGATAAGTACACCCTGGCAGGTTTTCTTGCGGTAAAAGGGAAAGCAAGGCTCTCCGCTGCCTCTGCATTTTCATTGCTGTCAACTATGTCCATCTCCTCCTATGTAGCCACGGAAAAAGTTGAATATTCCTCGACTAGTCTGGTAGCGTGTTTGCCAAGCTTCCTGTATTATTTAATGCAACCATTCCAAACGCTGTTTCCGATAGATGGTGGGCATCGATGGCGTGCGCACAGGCGTATCTAATGTTTCCTTATAGTGTGCTCATTATCGAATTCAGCAAACAGCAGACGCGAAATATGCACCAAAACAACTGTCGCACCTATTGATTACGTCAATTATGTGTTCAGTAGTCAATATATGCTCTGTATGTGCGTGTCCGTGTATATGTGTGTGCGTGCGTGTATGTTACGCGTCTACCTCGACGACGACGATGGCTATATCGTTGTCCAGGTTATAACCTAAAGAAGCTTTACATTTAAAAAAAAACAGTCCGTTTTATGGTGGGCACCATAACTGTGCACCAGCGCCGACACTTATTTTCATCTCTGTGGCATATGTGTGCGTCCAATAGCACATAATGAGACCTTAATCTTCGCCAGGAAGCCTTCAAATTGTTTTTAGGAGCCACGAAGTCAGCAACCAAAAATTTCGTGATAAGTTCGCACTGTGGTGTACCCGTTTGCATTCCCTGGTCCCAGGCTCGCAACTTCGATCGCCACGAGGAATCTCTCGCCGCGAAGAGACGAATTTGAGGTTAGGTGTCGATGTGCACACTTCACTGCGTATATGACTAACATATCGATTCCTTAAATTATCAGATATGACCACACATCCTTCATGAAACAGCCCTCTCTCCGCCACTTCCTCCATAGCCACTCGCGATCCTCGACCGTAGCGCTACTCTTAGTCCCAAGAGCAGTTTCGGGTGAGCAGAGGACATACGTCATTGTGCACGGTCCGAGCCAATTTCGCTCGTATACACGACTTGTAGCTAGGCCACACATATCGGCATACGTCTGATGTACTGTTTTCTAACATCGTCGTGCTTGTTATTTCATCGATATTTCTACACGCACACACAAACAAAAAGGACCTCGAAATTCTCTTTATAGACACTTCTCATCATATCCATTCCTCTTTGCAGCTGCAAGCACCTTACTAATACCCTTCGAGAAACATGTGTCAAAAAAGAAGGGCAAAAGGAATTAAAGCGCAAGGCGAGAAAGCAAGCCCGTAGTTTCAGCGAACGCAGCAATTTCAGGCTCCCGAGGTGAACAAATTGAAGAGCCGGCCCGCAGACAGCCGACGAAAGATGCGGTACTAAACGCTCACAAGAGGCGAAAGTACTAATCAACGGGCATAGAACAGCGAAAGTAAGGAGGTGGAAGAAGGTTGATGGGGCCGACCGCCGGTGGTCCTCGTAAAATTGATAACCAAACCACGCTCAAATCGGCGCGATATAAATTTGCCAGCTTAGGCCTTTGTATCTAGCCGGCACGGCATCGGAAGGCGAAACCATTCAAGTCAAGATACGCGTAAACGGTGCTCAAAGACAGGAAAGGAAGAGAGGGTAGCCGCTACAGGAAACTGCAGACATTCTATGCTTATAAGAGAAACAAGAGGCAAATACAAACAACAAATCAGGGCCTATCCCGGCCCATAAAGCCGAGGGAAATGGCGCCACATCGGAAACAGGCAAAGAAGCTATTATTTCGGTGCTCGACGAACCAACCCCCCTGGTCGCCCCAAAGAAACGAGATGAAAAAAAAAAGAAAGAACAGGCCAGGCACGCACGTGGCTGCTTGCAAGGGCAGTGGCGTGGAAGGCACGGCAAACAGCGAGCGAAAGTTAAAAAAAAATCACATTATCTTTTCTTTATTGTCCCAGATGTGATATCAAGGGCACTTCGAACCGGAGAACCGGTGAAATATTTTAACTCTGCTTACCGAAAGCATTTCTCCGGTTCGAAGTGCTTTCGGTAAGCAGAGTTTAAATATTTCACCGAAAGAGTTGTTATGTGGGGTTTAACGTCCCAAAACCAGTTCTGATTATGAGAGACGCCGTAGTGGAGGGCTCCGGAAATTTCGACCACCTGGGGTTCTTTAACGTGCACTGACATCGCACAGCACACGGGCCTCAACATTTCGCCTCCATCGAAATGCAGCCGCCGCGGCCGGGATTCGATCCCGCGACCCTCGGATCAGCAGCCGAGTACCTTAGCCACTAGACCACCGTGGCGGGGCCACCGAAAGAGTCATTTCTTAGCTTAGGCCATCAGACGCATATTGCGCCAGGGACCTTAGGATGTTTCAAGGTCGTAGCATTGTGGCCTATTGAGCCCCAAGTTAGAAATCGCACATTTTACTCTAGTCGTGGTGAAAAATTCACGGATGCCTTATTGCATGCTAAGACGAGTTGACGGTGAAAGCTACTCTGAGCTTTCGCCAGGGTTCTTTGACCATGGTTGCTTTCACTATCTCTAACTTGATCTGACATCCCGTGAACTGACTGGTTGAAAAAAAAAAAAGAAATGAAAGGTTTATCTAGTGTCTTCCAGATTGGTGACCCTGGCAAGCGTGTCCCATGTCGGTACGTCCCGGGCCTTGGTAGTCCCCGCTTCGCGGACCTGTCGGAGGACGGCCCATGTTTGTTGGCGAGCTGTAATTTGACATTCTCTGTAAATGCTGGTGTGCGCCACATGGGGTGTTATTACCGTTAACCGAGGCGTAAATAAGGGCGCTTTTTATATTGCTGTCCATCAGTTATGTTAGTCTCATTCGTACCCGGCCATGTATTGCGCGCTAAAATCAGCTATTATTACGACGCACGACCCGTAGTGAAGGGCATCGGGATAATTTTGGCCGCCTAAGGTTCTTTAGCGTGCACTTTGATCTAAGTGCACGGGTGTGTTCTGCGTTTCGACAACCGCCGGAATACGTGGCTGGGATTCGATCCCGCGATCTGGAGCTTTGCAAGCCAACCCGTATCTGCTAAGATACCACAGTGGATTTTGGTCCACAACACCTATATGCAACTTCTTTATTTTGCCCCAAGTACGGCTATTCTTACTCTCCTTCTTTAATTTCTTTAATTTTACTTTTTTCCTTTGTTTACGCAAGACAAGTGAGCTCTATTATCCTGTACGTCATCTTTAATGGCTACCGCATGAACGCGCAAAATGAAAGGAGAGGGGAGGGGGTGCGGCTTACTCAACCATAAGATATAAAGAGCACGTACAACGTATCAGGGCGAATTGCTTCACCTTGCGCAACGTGCAGCGGGCTTCGACGACTGTAACTACCACTGGCTCGTTGAGCAAAGCTCAGTAGTGAGAGGGAGGACAAGAAAAGAAAGGAGTACGATAGAAAAGGAAGGAAATGTACCAATCCAATGGGCAGAAAACAAGTGGAAGCGTCCAGAAGTTAAAAGACAAAGAGGTATGAAAGTCGGCCACGGGACTGATCTGAGGCTGAGGACAAAAGCTCCGCGCATCCCGCAAGACTCACGGGAAGGGGCGCACTTCGCTGCCGTTAGGAGCGCCGCCTATGAGAAGGAGGCGGCATTTGGCGGCAGCTCCTCCAAGCTCGACGGCGATTGGAGCGTGGGCTTTGTGTTGTTGCGCGCGTACGTTCTCTGTTCGTACTTTGTCTCTGCCGTTGTGCGCGTTGATTGCGGGAGGCCTGGCCTGGTGGCTTTGACGTTCACGCGCCTTATACGAGGATTCTCCGCAGTGCTGCGCTCGTACAGGCGTGCGATTGCTCGCTAGCCGACTTGGCGCGTCCGCCAATTGGTTTTACGTTCCTGTCAGAACGAGGTGCACGGTCGTCCGTTTTCGCTTTCGGCTATAGGCTCAGCTTGGCTTTGCACGGCTTCGGTTGGGCTGCTCGAACGGCTCCTTCGAAGCCGTTGTGAGGCCCATAGACAACGCGGCGGAGAAAGTGGTGGCCGGCCGCGGGTGACAAGAAGAATGCGAAGACGAAATGAAAGGAGCAATCTTCTGTTCAATAACTGGGTGGAGGGCCTCTGAGGAGAGATCACACTAGCGTCTTCTTTCAATGGCACCTTCACTTCGTGCTTCTTTTTATGCCTCAATCCAAATAACACTTTTCGTAATTGTCCCACGTTCTTCAAGGTTTGCCTTATGAGCGTAGGTTCCTGACGGCACAGGTTCGTGTAGAGGTGACGTGAACTAACGGAAAGTGGGAAAGCTCCTTGCCATATACGTAGCTCAGTCTGAAAACTCAAGGCACGAGACGAAAGTGCCGCGTCTTGCCACCGTTGAAAAGCCGTTTGTAGTGGTTAGATAACTGATTTCCGAAAAGTCCTCCGCCAAGCTGTCCAGAAATAGCGGCGCTGGAACTCCATGAAAAGGGCAATATGTGCATATCTTCAATCAATGATGCCCTCAGCAGGAGCTATCGATATCAAGGCCACTCTCAAGGGGCTCTTCTAGACGCAAGAACGCCCAGAAGATGCCAAATTTCGACTCTATATTAACACGCGAGCTTGTTTAGGTTTGTTCATGGGGGTCGACTCTATCATTTCCCTGTGATGGGCAGTGTAGGCCGCCCTTATCTTGCAGTATAACGTCAGAATGCTATAGCACAGCTCAGTTTGAACATGAAGGAAAGAGATGATAGCAAAGAAGGAAATTACAGGCAACAGGATGAGCGCTCATCCTGCTGCCTGCCATTTCCTTCTTTTGCTATCATCACTTTCCTTCATGCTCAAACTGAGCTGCGCTTTAAAGTTCTGACATTTTAATGCACCAACTTGCCCAATCTGCAGCACTTATCTTGCAGACTGTTTCGCGAATAGTATCGACAGTTGTACAAACTTTGCATGCCCGACGAATATATTTGAGTGCCTTCCAGAACATCAGTGATAACACCAGAGCGACATGTGACGAATACTGAGCATAAAAGCCGACACATTTCACCACATGTTACTTTTTACCGCCGACCAACGACTGTTCACGCCGCTATCGTCTTGCTGTGCGATTTGCTTTTTTTTTTTGCTGGGCATGGCTACACCCAATAAGAAGTTCCACTGTAAACGCTTTGAACTCTACTTACCTCATCTCACGACCACAGGACAATATAAGACTTGCACGAAAACATCAGCGCCCTTGCTGTACGCGAGTTGTGTGTTTCATGTGGCAAGACTGATTTGGCAGAGTGAGTGAAATAGCGCGACATCAAAAGGCAAAATAGGAGCTTTTGAAAGGTCATGACCGAGGCTGTGAGCGACAAGCAAGAGCCGAGTTAACTTTGGCATTGTGTTCGGGTATGCTGTAACATTCGGGAACAATAGGCTAGGTGTCCAGAACAGGTGAGTGCCCTCGGCGTCCCGTTCAGGACGCGATGGGGCCATTCATGGAAGCCGAGAAGCCGCCGTCAGCACGCGCGCTGACGGCGAAAAACGCGAGCGTGCAGCGAATGCGTATTTCAGCGCAAGTCCCGCTGCACCGGCGGCACGCCATTCAACGAAACGTTGCGTGTTCGAGCACCGTCTGTTATCAATAGGCGCTGCTCTCCGGTGCACCGTATGCGCGCCGTTAGGGACGAAAGGCGCTCATTACAGACGGCGCGTGCAAATGAACGCTCTTTCACACGTGGCGGTAGCCCGCTTTCGAAAAAAATACTGCTGCGTTGCTGTGAAGAAACGTGGAGCCATAAAACGCTGCCACGGCAGGAACAAGGTGCAGAGGGCGAATGTGCAGCAAAGATTTTCACTAGGAAAGAACCAATGGTAGCGGGACGATGATGATAATGATGATGATGGGGGTGATGATGATGGTGATGAAAAACCTTATTGACAGCCTTTGACGGTACGTGGCTGACTGCTATCGCCCGGATGGCTTCATGAACTAGGCGTGTGCTGAACACACCCTCGCCGCCGTTTAAGTGAGTGGGTACCCTCTCTGCTGGCTCCAAATAACAATCATCATCATCATCATCATCATCGTGTCTAGGCCCCTCGCAAGCCAATGGCCTCTCCCATACTTCGCTAATTCACTGGGTCATGTGCCTTCCTGTAGAATCCCCTTTGTGCACCCCTACTGACCGTCAGTGACTTGCGTTCTCATTACAGCCCGGCCTACTTCTTGATTTCCCCTCAGATTTAATTAACACGCATTTGTTCCTAACCACCTAAGCTCTATTTTTGTCCCTTCACGTTACATCTATTATTTTCACACGAATACCCCAAATTTTGACACCGGGACATCCCGCTGGCAACGCGCCTGCCTACAAGAAACGCCTTACGTACGAAGACATTCGGACAGAGCCACTGAAGAATCAGCTTAAGAATGCTTACGCATTTAAGGAATTCCACAACAATTACGTGTACATAACAAAACGTTACATCTGTGTCATGTGTTTTGTCCTATCATCTCGGGCTCAGGGAACATCGTGGGAGTCTGAAGTCATCCTGCCTTCATGGCGAGTACGAAAGTGTGTTTAACAGACTTCTGGTTCAAACTACTGCGAACCTCGCCCATAGTCGAGCGCTAGCACGCGCTGTAAGAACGCAGCAGCGCCGTCAAGTGCGAAGTAACGCGTCGAGCCCGCCACCGTCATTCTCATCGAAAGATCAGCATGCTGCGCGAGGCGTCAAAACACTGCCAAGCCATCGACTTGCAATGGGAAAGAAGGACCATGCCACGGAAGAACTTGCGCGATACTGCCGGGACAATCTGTCAGCTTCGCCAGTCTAGACGTCTAGATGCGTAAAGCCCTCGGAGCTTTGAAAAACGCAGCTGCTGGTAGCGCTTCCTTTCTTGCGACAAGAGAAAGAGATTTAAGCTGCGCGCGTGCAACGTGCGGCATGCACCCTGTTATACCGGCAAACGTTCGAAGTGTCTTTCGGCGGCGCGCTGCTACACAAGAGACGTGTACTTTGGAAACTATGGTAATGACGATGGATGAGTGAGCAGCACAATATATGCTTGTTAGTTTAGGTAAGACTTGCTGCGTAATGACGTGTTGAAGCTCATAAATATTGTGTAGCGACGTCAAGTGTGTTAGCAGGACCCTTGCATTGCAAATCAAACGCGCGAGTAGGCAAGCGAGCACCAGCCAGCCAAACGATGATGTCGACGATTATGATAATTGGTATAAACGGCATTCAGAATAGTTTCGGTAGACTCCATCGCACATGGCAGGTACGATACTGACCAGCCCGCACATTCAGAGCCCCTATACAAGCAGCCTCTATTTTACGCAACCGTTACGTGCTGTTAATGTTGCCGTTTGTGTCTGTATACTCTAGCATCTGAATGGATGTTACCACAGACTAATATGCATAAAAATATCTTCCTGTTTCTTGGACGCGTTATTAGTTCGCTAGTTTTAGGTCATGGCACATAAAGCTTAGAAAGCTTTCGTGTGAAAGCCCGAGATGGCGCCGTCCGCGAATCTCATATTGGTGGCGGAAATGATTGAAGCAAACAGAAACGCAAGGTCGTTCGAATAAGATTGTTACTTCACAGCGGAACGATAAAAGATCAAATATCTAGGGGAGGAGAACAATTTGTTGGGAAAATATGTGTGATTCGGGAAAACAAATATCTGTAGAAGCTAAAATAAAGGTAGAGCTTGGTGGCCCACGGGATACCGTCCCGTTATAAAGGGGACGCTCCTATAACATCCATTCATATTCAGTTACACCCACAACGTCGGAAAGCGAAGTGGCGGTACGGTGCCCAGGCCAAATGCCCCGAAAACCTACAACAAAGGCTGTTTCTAGAAATATATTTCTTGGGAACAGATGAACTGTCAACATGCCATGTCGAGTGAGAACATAACATTATCCGCGTACATAGCCTTACGGAAAAGCGGTCATAACGTACGCGTCCAACATAAACCTTCCTCCCGCTTCCCTACCACGCAGCATGCGGCGAGAAGTAACTCACGACAGTATTTCTGCCCCTTAATTAGACCATCAGTAACGCGATGTCTAGCGAGCTTAGCCGCATTTCGCGTACGCCCAGTACACAGGAAAGCGCTTATTTAAACTAAAGTACACACCTACTGTAAGGGTCGTCGCAATGCGAGGGAGAATATGGTATGCCGAGGAGGCACCGGATAAGACGCACAGCCAGGTGGTGAACGTGTGGGGGAGGAGGCACTGTACAGCTGGTGACTGGAAACCGGATTGTCAGGTGTTTGGCGGCCCCAGGGGAAGGAGTAATACAGACAGCGTGTCCAGGAATGTCTGTAGTCACCAGCTGGTTTGGCGCCCTGCAGCGTGGTGGGCAGCAAGCGTACCCACTGTATTGTCATTGGTTAGAGCGGCGTCGGGGTGTAAATCGCCGTTTGTGATTGGCTGTGAAGTGTTCAGGGGAGGAGCCACCGGTGTATATAAGGTGACCCTTTTGCCTGGCAAAGGGTCCGAAGCACTGCCTGTAAAGTGTATATACTGTCCTCGTATATAAAGTCACATTGTGTTTGTGTGAAAGGCTGGTCTCCATCCTTTAGGGATAGACAACGCAACGGCAGACAGGTAGTAGGAAGGCTTCCACCCTTCCTTCTTCACAGCAGCAACGCTAGCTGGAGGAGCTCGGCTCCAAAACGAAGAAGAGAAGCAGGAAGGAGGAGAAGGTCACCTTCTAGAACCTCCTTGCCGGGAAATTTACTCCTACTATTTGAGAAGCCCCATATCATGTTAAAATAACATACATAGAATAATGCTCTACGCAACGGGGGAAAGAATTCTTCTCGAGTGAAGTGTACCGAACGAATCTGCATACGCGAGTCTGCATGTGCGAGTGTCTTATTCACGTCGGCCTCTGTAGCGCGTCGTCTGCTTCTCGCGGGGAATGATGAGCTGCGGCCTGTGCACCGCGATGACACACATAAGTGCACAGGACTAGCATATTCGCGGCCCGCGAGCCGGAGCAGTTACGAGGCCCAGACTGCTCGAACACAAAAAACCTTTATTTGGGGGCGTGTGTTTGCTTTTATCCCCGAGGTAGAAAGAAGGGGGAAGGGGAGAGGAGGACAGAAGAACCATGCGGCGCATGCACAGTACTCAGGTGTGACGCAGCCACAACACTGCCCTTTCCTCAAAAATGAAATCGCTGCACTGGCTTGCGCTGCCTTGTCGACCGACGCAGGACTTGCTGCGGAGCTTCGGCCGGACTGGAGGTAGTTGGGAGAGGAGAGTGGTGTAGTTGTGTGTTGTCTTCCGCAACTTGATCAGTAGATGGAGGATTCTCCGGGGTGACCGTTTCCGAAGGCAGAGTTTCATTAAGGGCCGTGCTTGGAGCTGGCGTCTGGGTAGGCCCTGGCCCACGAGCAGTCGTATCGGCGACCGGGAACATTGATGACGAATCCAGGCGGCGGCGCACTTGATCGACGTGCCGCCGAACGATGGCACCGGGAGTCTCTACGGTTGCCATCCGCGCTCCCGTCGCCGACTTGACACGACCTGGAATCCATTTCTCCCCTTGTCCGTAATTGCGGACGTATACGCTGCTGTCCGGTGGATGTGTCCAGTCGTCGTTTTCCCGATTTTGACCTGCAACATTCACAGGAAAGCAGGTGTCAAGACGCGATCTTATTTGATACCCGAGTAGCATTTCTGAGGGAGATTTCCCAGTCTTGGTAGGCGTTCTTCTGTAATTTAGCAGTAGCCTTGCTATCTTTTCATCCAGATCTGCGCCCTTTATTTTCCGAAGACCATCCTTTATAGTTCTCACCGCCCTTTCCGCAGCTCCGTTGGATTGTGGATGGAAAGGCGCCGTGAAGAGATGAGCAATGTTGTTATTAGCTGTAAATGTGGCCAACTCTTTACTCGTGAACTGTGCTCCGTTGTCCGAGACCATTGTACGCGGCACACCAAAGCGGGAAAATATGCTTCTGAGAGCCCTTATTGTGCTTTCCACGTTTGCATGCTTCATGGGAATCGCTTCGATCCATTTGGAGTACGCGTCTACTACCACTAATAGCATCTTCCCGGCGATAGGTCCTGCGAAATCAGTATGGATCCGAGACCACTTCTGTGTCTCAGGCCAGTTTACCGGAGGTGCAGCAGGTGGCATAGGGAAATTGGCTACGCAAATGCCACAGTTAGCCGCGTGCTGCTCTATGTCGCGGTCAAGTCCTGGCCACCAAAATAAGGAGCGTGCTACTGTTTTCATAGCCGATGAACCTTGGTGCGTTTCGTGAAGGAGTTGCAAGAACCGCTCTCTAGCACCTCTTGGTATTACGACTCGATTTCCCCAGTATACGAGATCGTGGGCCAAGGACAATTCTAGCCTACGTTCATAATAGGGTGCGAAATCGGGCTGCACTTTTGTCTTGCTTTGTGGCCAACCGCGCAAAACGTAACGTTGCACCACCCCCAATGTCGGATCGACGGCTGTCAGATCTTTCAGTTCCCGTGTTGAAACCACACCTTCATCCAAACTTTCGAGTGCGAGGACATATTCAGGAGGCTCACCTTCCGTCGTGTCTCCGGTGGCCTGCTGTGGCAGTCTACTGAGAGCATCAGAGTTGAGAAGCTGTTTGCCAGGAACATACTGCAGCTTGTATTTGTAGCCTCCAAGATACAGTGCCCAGCGCTGAATTCGTGCAGCTGCCATGGTCGGTGTCTGCCGGTCAGGTCTCAGTAGGCCCAGAAGTGGTTGATGATCCGTGACCAACGTGAATTCACGACCTAGAAGATAGTCCCGAAATTTGGTTACGCCGAAGATCAGTGCCAACGCTTCACGTTCTAACTGCGAGTAGTTCCTCTCCGCTTGGGTCAGCGTCCTTGAACGAAAACCAATAGGTCTATGAACATTGTTGACAGAGTGAAAAAGAACTGCTCCGACTCCGAGCGAAGATGCATCGCACTCAAGCTTGAGTTCCTTTGTGGGGTCAAAATGCACAAGAATTTCCGCATTTTTCAGACGTTCTTTAGCTTCATTAAAGGCAGCCTCTTGCGGTGCTTTCCACTGCCACCGTGCGTTCTTTTCCAATAGCCGATACAGCGGCGCTAGCTGCGTTGACATGTTTGGCAAAAATTTCGCGTAAAATGTCAACATTCCAATAAATGACCGCAGTTCTGTCACATTCCGCGGGTCAGGTGTGCGCATGATAGCTTCAACGTTTTTCTCTATTGGATGGAGGCCCTCACTATCAATGCGATGTCCGAGGTATATTACTGCTGATTGCCGAAATTTGCATTTGTCGTATCGCAACTTGACACCGTGCTCCTGGAAACGCTCTAAAACTACTTTCAATCGCTCTCCGTTATCGCCTTTCTTCTCAGACACGATTACATCGTCAAGGTAGGCCTGAACACCGGGCAAATCACCGATAATCATGTCAATCTTTCTCTGGAAAATCGACGGGGCAGACGATATTCCGAACGGAAGCCGATTATAGCAAAATAGGCCTTTGTGCGTATTGATTACGCACAGCTTGCGTGAGGCTTCGTCTAGAGGCACCTGACTATAAGCGTCTCGCAAGTCGAGAGTGCTGAAACATTCACCACCGCTTAAAACGGCGAACATATCCTCGATTACGGGAATCGGATACTGCTCGACTGTACACACAGGATTCAATGTAACTTTAAAGTCGCCACAAATGCGCACCGAGCCGTCTTTCTTCAGTACGGGCACTATGGGCGTGGCCCAATCCGAATAACTGACTGGCGATAAAACGCCCAGGGACACGAGTCGGTCGAGTTCTAAAGATACCTTATCGCGTAGAGCATAAGGAAGAGATCTCGCCTTACAAAACTTGGGTACCGCTCCATCTTTGAGATGCAGGCTCGCTGGGGGACCCTTCATTAGGCCAAGTTCTGTAGTGAAGATGTCCTTGTAATCCGTGAATATTGCTTGAACCTTGTCGGGGTCCACCTCGCTGGTCTTTTTGGCTTCGTCGGCTGGCGTCACATGAAGCACCGGAGCGCCCGCATTGTCCAGCAGCATAAGCAAGTCCCTTCCGCATAAGCTTGGTCCTTCGCAGTCGAGAACGGTGAGGGAGCACTCCCCGAGCACGTGTTTGAATCCCACAGGTAGTGTCAGGTCACCCAATACAGGTAACCGGCCTGCGTAGCAAGACAACTTCACTCGGGACGGCTTCAGAGAAGGCCAATGGTTCCGGTTCTTCATGTACAGCGTCCGAGAGATGACACACACTGGGGATCCAGTGTCGACTTCCATGGGTATTTGAACCCCACCCCATATAAATGAGCGGCGGATTGGGGGTGCGAGAAAATTTTTCCGCTGCGACACCAAATTCCAAAGATTGACTTCGTCCCCGCATTCGTCCTCTGGTGGAGTTTCCGTTATAGCCAGTGTGTTGGCGTGCATAGCTCTGGTGTTTAGATTTCCGCGGTTAGAGCGGCTTCCACATTTCTTAGCAATGTGTCCCCGACGTCCACAACGATAGCACCGCGCATTTGCCCATCCGCAACAGGCATCATTGTGCTACCACATCTTCCGCATTCCATATTCTCTGCGGCCTTTCCCTCTGAAGGCATTTTTCGAGCCGCCTGCAACTTAAACAGAGACTTCGGCTCGGCGGACATCTTCATAGCGTCTTTTTCGGCAGCTTCAGCTGAAATAGCCAGCGCTTCAGCCTCCGCTAGCATGAGGTCAGCTTTCGCCAGCAGTTGTTTCTGAAGGGCCGTTGACCGAACACCGCACACAATTCTGTCCCTGAGCATCCGATCTAAGGCGTTGCCAAAGTTGCAGTTATCGGCTATGCGGCGTATTTCTACTAGAAACTGCGTGACAGGCTCCCCTTCCATCTGGCAACGATGAAAAAACTTAAAGCTCTCCATTATTTCATGCCGCTTCGGATCATAGTACTCGTTCAGCACCTCGACGACTTCCTCGAAGCTCAAAGCATTTGGGGCTCGTGGTGCGATCTTCCCAGCTAATATTTGAACGGTTTGTGTGCTTAACCCTGCAACGAGCAGTGCTCTCTTCCTGGCCGAATCGGTGATTTCGTTAGCTTCAAAGTAGGCGTCTGCCTTAATGAGGTACGGCTTCCACTTATCTGTATCTTCGTTGAAGGCAGGGAGCATATGATGAGTCATGCTTATTGTCGGCGAGGTTCCTTCCGTGGCTGTAGATTCCGGGTCTTTCTTCACCGAGTGGGTTGTAACCTGGCTCGTCGCCACTGTAGCTTATTCGCGGCCCGCGAGCCGGAGCAGTTACGAGGCCCAGACTGCTCGAACACAAAAAACCTTTATTTGGGGGCGTGTGTTTGCTTTTATCCCCGAGGTAGAAAGAAGGGGGAAGGGGAGAAGAGGACAGAAGAACCATACTGCGCATGCACAGTACTCAGGTGTGACGCAGCCACAACACTGACTTTTATTTTTTCGGGATGGTGCGTCGCCACGTAGTGAGATGAGACACCTGAACAGACGCTTTTCGGAGCGCGGTAATGCGATAACCTGTTGCCTTTATGAGACGACCCTGGATCGCCTGTTGTCATGCGCGTCCGCTAGGTGGCGAGCGGTTAGCTAGAATCGCGAGTACCTTACACGAAAATCAGATCAATGCTCGCTTCTGTAGGTTCGCTGTCCTCATCAGGCGTAACACAGGCAGACTAAAGTGAAAGATTACTTTTCGGGATGTTACGCTTTCTCAATACCAAAAGCACCACTATTGTGGGGATAAGTCGCTTGGTAGGTTAGAAAAAGCGTAGAAAGAAGATGCTGGTCGCAACGTAGCTCTGAGGTGTCGCCATCTCACGCGCTAATATAAGCAGGACGTCGTAGGTTTCCACAACGTATGCTAAAGTCTACGAAACTACGAAAAAAAAAAATATTACCTCATATTTAAGCAAGCCAGTAACTTTACCTTTCAGAAAATTTTACCGAGTTGATGTGATATGAATGTATAAAAAAGAAATAAGAGGGCTGTTTGGGACGTTATATACTCTAACGTTCGGCGCGAAATTAAAGAACGAAACTTCGGCCTTGATTTTCGCTTTTAATATGGAACACAAAATGAAGCGCCTTTATGCAAACTTCGTAACTCTTTCGTGGGAAGATGCGGTCTTACGTAATAAAGGGCCAGATTTCCGGTGCACCCTGTACGCCCAGTTTTGATATCACCATTAAAATTCAGTCATATATCTAAAACTGCGTGAGACATTTCAGACTGCTACAAAATTAATGCGCGATGAATTGTTACGGCCTGCAGACTTCCAATTCAAACAACTTCCTTCAATTTGATAAGTACTAACATAATTAATAAGTCTTCATTAATCAGTCATTTAAATCTAACTCTAGCAACGGCAGATTCTTTAGGCCTTGGCGTAGAGCTTGTGTGCCAAGAGCATAGGTACCCAGCACTAATGTTATCTTTATAAAAGTTCTGTAGTGTCTAAAAAAAGAAGACCCTGAATATATGTATATACAGCGAGTTTCTGAAAGCGCTATTGTTACACTAGTGCTACGATAAGAAATTAAAAAGAAAATCCTTTCTTATCCGCAATATTATATTTAAATATAATTGGACAATGTGCGTAATTATGTGTCAATGACGAATACTTTATCTTCTCTTAAAGCACTTTGTTTCAGTCGAAATAACAGAAAAATAAAGTATTAGTGCCTCGTATATTTGCGTGAGATCGTATGGTTTCTTTAATTCTTTCATTAATTCTTCCATTTTTTACTCGACATCGAAACCCCTCCTTTTCGAAACATAACCGGGTGGTTTCATTGTAGCATAGCGCAGTGTTGGCAGCCTGTATTGAACATCCAGAATTTCACTTCGCTGAAGAGCACCTCGCGCACATTCAAGCAGAGAAAAAAAAAATATTTTCAATCACTTTGCTTGCCTCTGTTGCTTTTCGTTTCTACGCTACCCTCCACCTTCAATACCTCTGCCTCTTCCCCCTCCCCCCCCCCCTTTCCCGCATCACTTTTTTTCTGCAATCTCTATTGCTTCCACATCTACCTGCTGCCATGTATACAGCATGTCGCAAGACACCTGAGCGCTTCCTGCGCCCGTTATTACGTTTCTATGGCAACCGCTTTCTCGTGTTTCCCCGAAGAGGTCGTATTTCGCAAAAATCCCCGGCCAGATTCTTATTTCACGTTTCCGGCGTATTCGTTACAACTCGCGGAGTGAAAGGAGAAACGACGCGTGCATAACGCCACAAAAAGAGCGCGGTTTCACTCACCGCTGCTCTTATAGTGCCACTGACCTCGATGGAAACATGAACACGAGAAATTCCCAACGTGTTTTCTTTCTCTTTTTGTATACCAGCGGTGCCCGTCAGTTGCCAAAGAAAGCAAGCTGTTTGTTCGCTGTCGTCAACTGGGAACTCCTCCCCGGGTGCTCCGAATAGACCTCGTATGAAAGGACAGTGATGAAATAGTAAACTATAGAGGTCCCGGACACTCTGTCCGATGATCTCATGATGCTGGTCTACATGTCCTCACCATAGTTAATTTCCTGTCCCTGGTAGACGGGTGCAGATATATATTTTCTTAATGCTTTTTAAAGCTGTGTGTATATGCTCCTCGACACCACCGGTTAAAGAGAACTATAGCAAACAAATTTGATCCGAGTTCTAATAGGCGCCATAAGCGAATGAGCAGTTCAAAAACATGATCGCGACCGTTCTAAGGCAGTTGACTTAACTGGTTTAATCTGCAGGTTGCTGTATATATAATCGCAAGTGCCACCAGTGGTGCCGTCATTTTCTGTACCCGTACATTGCTTGCAATAAACCGTACATGAACTTTTACTAGCAAGTTCCTTTTTTATTTTTTTATTTTTCTGGGTGGAGTGGAAGGACGACGCTATAGACGAAGCGGGATACAAGCAGAACACGAAACGCGTTGTGTGTTCTTGTGTCCTCGTTAGCCTGACGCTATTCTCTACGAAGATCCAGTATGCCAACAAGCCCAAATGTCAACTCTGCTGGAATAGTAGCGGTGACGGTTTTTTCATACAAAGAAATAAATGAGCCAAACAAAATATAACACGTAAATTACTGCTCAATACTCTGTAACTATCCGGCGCAAGCTCGTGACGAATGAGAGTGAATGGTATAGGATTGCAAACGTTACAGGGAGAGTGGCGAAAAGGATAGCGTGGTGGAGAAAAGGGAGATTCTAAAGTGTTTTTACGCAAACGTAGTGGGTGCGCAAGTAGGCTTAAGGTTCATGTGGTTTCTTGTATACAGGTATTTCCGTTTCCAGCTCCTCTGATACTTCAAAGTCTTCAGAATGAAAGTCATTGCTGTTGTGTATTGCATGAATTCAACGCAGCCGACTATCCTGCAGCGAATGATGGCCTGCGGCAATTTTTGCCCACGTTACCAGACAAAGAAATAGTACGGGTGGACCTTTATTGCGCATACCATTCTCTCCTCAAAAGCGCAGTGCGAGCCCACAGTGAAGTCGCGTATATCTAGAATGAAGTAGAAGAACAAGAAGACTAGACGAAAGGAAGAACGCGCTGACGGCTGGTCTGTGCATCTTTATCCTCCGCCACCTTGAATGACGACGCTGACCGACGACTCACGAAGGGCACTGATTAGGGAACGCGGCCACGAGATGTAAAGCGTCATGCAAGCGTAAAACCGAGGTGTGTTCCGAGCGCCCACTGACCGACCATGCCGCACGGTCCGCTTGTGCAGCAGCCTCGCTGTCCTGTACGCGGGTGTAGTACGTCTACGGGCGAGTCGGTAACACGATGCGATCGTTATCCCCGACGTGGACGTCCCGATAAACTGTGGACGAGGAAAAGAAAATAAAAGAAAAGAAAGAAACTCTTTCGCGAAGGAGACGCGCTTACTGCACAGAGCACGAGTTGTGACCCGCACCGAGTGAAATTTCAGTCAGCACGAGCCAGACAGGGCAACGTGGTGGCCGAGTTTCTGTACATACGCCGCGCCAATCTAATCGTATGCTAGAGAGGCAGAATCATCAAGGTTGCCTAACTGGGCTGCAATGTGGAATGTTTCATAGCTTTAGTTTTCAACTTTTTTTTTCTTTTTTTACGGATGCGTATGAAACTTGGGTCTCCTTTCGTCATGATTAGGGGACACGCACATATATTTAGCCTTGTGCATTAGGAACCTGTTGCATAATGCAGGCACGCGTACTAACGAGCTTCACAAAACTGTGGCACCACTTGCTCCGCGACACCACTTGCGAAAAGTACATGGGCCGAATTCACAAAGCTTCTCTTTCGTAAGTGCTTCTTGCCATTGGCCAACGGGCTTCGCTAATGATATGTCCAGCATCAGGATTGGATGAAAGTTTCTCTTACGAACATTTTTGTCGTAAGTTGTTTTTGTGAATACGGGCCCAGGTCTGGGAACGCTGCTTGAACAACGCGTCCGGTATGCGACGGTACTACCCGCATGTCGTATGATTCGCACTTGGGGCACACATTCGTTCGTTAGCCATGTGAAGTATGGCGCTCCCGAGAAAGCTGGAGGCGCCATCGGAGATCTTTGTTCGGAACACAGCCCGTTTGCTCGCTGCTACGTGACGAAGTTGGGGCCGGGCTCTCGTGGTGCGCGATTAAGGATTTGGCGCGACTACTCAGAGTGTGGCGCAGGCTTCAGCATTGGTCGCTGTCCTTTGTTGGAGTAGGTAATGTTTTGTGACAGGGTGAGCCATAAAATATGCGAGAACGGAAGGGCGAGAACAGGCAATGGGAAAGCGGGGAACATCTAAAAAATTGACGACCATGTTTTCTTGTCTTCTTATAGACAATATACTACAAAACTAAGTGTTTTTCTTCTTTAATTGAATAAGACTGTTTTGCGAATACGAAGAATCTTTTTTTGATGAGCTTAAATTTGTGACCCACAGAGAAAGTGTAGTTGTGCAAAAATGTGGCCGTGCTCCGCTGCTTACGAGGTAAGCATGACCTTGGCCAATGACATGCAGTGAAAAGCGAACAAAACTGAACGCGTTCGCAAAGAACGATTTCCGATCTCGCCATAGCATTCGATACCGGACTCTCGGTATGTACACTATACCACATTCATTTGAGCAAGTCAGAATGTGCAAGGGGCGTCATTAAATATTCTGATTGTTCTTTATATATAGTTTTGAATCGCTGTTACAAAAAATCAAACGGTGACTCATGGAGCACTTTGTGACCAATTCATTTAATTTCGGTGGTGTGATTAGCAGCCACATTTGAACACGGGTGAAAAGAATGAATAAAATCATGACGCATATGCCGAATGATCGAATACATCAACTAGAACCTAGAAGTGTCGCATACAAGGCAGCAGTGCTGTACTATTCCTTTTTCGTTGCTGAGGCAAGACAACGTCAGTTTCCTTTTGGGCGGTTTCGCCTTTCAAAAGAGAAAACGATGCAGAGTAATGAATACGCGACACAGAGCTCAGCATAAACGTGAATAAATTAAATTTTACTAAGCGTACATTGAAACGCTGAAGCAGGGGCAACAGCAAGTGTAAGAAAACAAGTGCAGACGACCAGTCTCCTTATGATGCCAAAATTTCTATTGCTTGATTCCATATTTTCTTTTACCACTCACCATTCATGACTGGATGATTTCTATGGTCCGCTGATTCTGCTGCATAATGAGCAAACACTTCATTCGTTATAGTACCTTTGAAATCGTGCCCTCAGTAAAGGCCTGTAGTTTTCCTTTGAAAAGTCATTAACCTTCACATTTGCATTCACTCCAGATGGTAAATATTGAATGAGGAACACGTACACGGGCATATGAAATGACTTAATTTTACCGCCACCGCACTTTCATGCATCTTGAAAGCTCCAGATACTTCTAGTCGCGCCTATTTATAGTTAGTTAGTTAGTTAGTTAGTTAGTTAGTTAGTTAGTTAGTTAGTTAGTTAGTTAGTTAATTAATTACTTAGTCAGTCAGTCAGTCAGTCAGTCAGTCAGTCAGTCAGTCAGTCAGTCAGTCGGTCGGTCCGCATGTGGCGCAGGACACAGGAATTCAGGCTCCGCGTTCATATAGATCTCGTTCGCTGAAATTGTTTGTGACCCCACATTCATGCAGTGCTTTTGTTGCAACGTAATAACTTACATGTGTACTCCTGTGACAGTGCCTCGTACAGCCTGAGCACGTCGCTCGACGCCGCCGGTATACACGCTAGCAAGCACTGTTTATGAGCCGCACGAACGCATCTTTCCTTGATGGTTAGCCTCCTTGCCTCTCTGTTTCCTGCCTTCGTTCCTTCTGCTCCTCCGCGATGAAAGTGACGTCTGCTCTCGAATGCGAGTGCCGACGTTACGTCGGAACATAAGACGCTCTTTAAAGAATTAAGGGGTAATCGACACATCTGGTAGGCAGAGAGTTTCTTACAATAGTACCTGGAGTTAAACGTGTCGCTGCCGTCCACGCGGGATTCTTAAGGGGTGCTGTGTCGCGGTGGGAATACGTGTGAATGCGAGGCTTGCGTTTACTGACGTTGAGTGAGGCTTCGACTAAAACGTGGGTACGAGCATACGTCGGCATACGTAAAGCATCCCTAGAGCAAAACGTTCATAGGTGGGCCTCGTTCACTCTTACTACATCTTACAATACGAGGGTACTCACCTGCAGGGCACATACAGTGAAACGGCCGAAACAATAGACACCCGAGAGGTGGACGCGGAACGAACGCTGACGCTGTTGTTTGTCTTCGAACTTAGCGGACAGCGGTGGCTGCTTTCTACGCTTAGTAATATTGCATGTACAAGCAGTTATCAAAACTAAATGAAACTTGCTTCGGAATAAGGCTAAGAAATAAATAGCTACTTCAGTGTAAAATTTACCATTGTGCTAAGTGGAGGGCTTCCAGCCGGACGCGTCTTTTCGAGGTGCCCGGGCTCTTCTTGAGCGATGCTACTCGGACATGTCCTCAGGCACACAACTACTCGACTTACGAGTATACATCGATCCGGCTCGTAGCATTTGCTCCTAAGCACGTTCCTAGGCCGAACAATGCGCCATAGCCGTTTTCTAGCTCATTCCATCGCAGGCATAGCACTGGTTTCCACAGTTCGTGGACCTTGCCAGATTTATTTTCTTTTATTTTTTAACGGCTTAATTCGTTTATTAGAGAAAGCTGCCGCTGTTTTCTCTGTTTCTTTAGACCTTCACCAGCAGCGCACGCATACTGGATTATGTTGAATAACGCCAGTAATTTGTATTATTTGCGAACGATCTTTTTTAAATGTGGAAATATAATCCGTTAAAATTGGCTTTGTTTGTTCTCAACACAAGGTCCAGCTAACCGGACTTTCATGACTAGAGAACGATACCGCCATTATAAGACTGGATGCTTGCTGGCCAGAAGCATGAACCGGCACCCGTTGTCATTACAGCATTATAGGTCTTCTAAGGTGACCTTATCTTCTATCCAGAAGACACCCTAGACAAATAGGGTACCTCTGAAGTTCCATTATGGTCGTCTCCCACGTTCTCCGTTTCGCAAACGCGGGATTTTCCACCCTATTAGCTCAATGGTAATAGGAAGTGCTAATATATCTTCATCGACAAACCCTGCAGCCGAAGCCTGGAGGGCGTAACTAGCAGTTATGCTAGACGTATTCGCCTTGCAGTGGAATTAACTAAGATGGTTATAGGGACTGTGATGATGGTTCGAGTGACTGAGTGACTGTCGAGGCTTGTGCGCAATCTTTTCTCGTCCGATTCGTCTTTCTAATAAGGAATTAAATGACGTATTCGTGCCTGCACAAATGACCTCATTTTTTTCACTGTGCAATGCTTAGAGTGCTGATAAGAGCTCCGGATATAATCGCAATAAACAAAAAAAACGGTTACCATTATTACTAGCACTTCTTATTGCACGCGTATCGTGCTTCAAGTCCTGAAATGAATTAGAAAAATGACATTGTTCAGTTTCAGGTGGTCGCGCAGACCAGAGTGTACGACTTCCAACAAGCAAAGTTCTCGGTACGAATGCTTAAAATAACCAACAGCGACGGCTTAACTAGCAGGTTTAAGAGCCGCGACGGCATTGAGTGACTAGTCAGCGGCGCGCTTTACGAGAGCCGCGTGCGCGACCTCATTCCGTGCTGGCTCGTCAAAGCCATGACCTGCATTTGTGTAGTCGTTCGACTGGTTAACAAGCGTCTGCGCTCGCTAACCGTTAACATGATGAACGTCTCGGCGGTGAAGGCAACGTGCGAACAGCCGTGGGAGATGATACTGTTTACAGAAGGCGACTCATGGTGGTGCCAGGCACCGCCTCACGCAGCATCTTTTGTGGCAGGCGACATAAATGAATCCTTAAAGAACCACAACGCCCGAAGCGTGTCTCAGACAAGCTGAAGCAGCGTGCAGCCAAGGGCAAGGTCGTTACGAGCAGGAAGTCAAAGAGAGACAAACAAACCGACAGAGGCAAAAAAGAGGCAGAACAAAGCAACGGGAAGCATAAAAGGGGGCGAGGAGGGGGGAGTGCAAGAGAGATTGCTTGCGTGAGCGCAAGAGAGATCACTCATTGACGATTTTTTATTAATATTTTTTCTTTGTCAGCGAGGAGCTCGTTTGTAAGGATCGCACGACCGTCAGAAGAGAGCGCGACGCTGGAGAGCTATTTGCCGCTGCCGTTTTTAATCATAGTAATCGCGGTGGCTGAGAAAAAAAGAGGGGTGGATGCGCTGATTGAGCGTTGTTCACACAAAGGTCTGTCAGTTAGCGGCCAAGGCCTGGCAAGCACACCATTTAAGGCTCAACAACCATCAGTCATCCCTGTCTTGTGGTATAGACCCTCTCGTGACTACGTTTTTCAAAAATAGAAATGTCGCCACGTTGACTAAGGGGAATGAGGAAGAGGGGAAGAGAGCGGAGTTGGAGAGGGCTGACTGGAAGAATAAAAATATCCTACCTAGTGAGCGGCTGAGCGAGTGACGACAAGAAACAAGGTTTTCCGTGTTGTCATCTTTAGGTGCCGACGTACTGGCGCCGATCGATATTAGCGATCGCGTAGTAGCGTTTCATCAGCGCGGAACGTAGTGGGAGGAGTTTTTCATCCGAATCGGTAGCGCTGCATAGACTAGCAGGTGGCAGCCTGCTGGAGTAAACTGTGTATCATTTGGTGTGTATAAACTGCGTATCATGGGGCCACACGTGTATCACTGAGTAAAGCAGGTACTAAGCAATCTTGTGGAGAAAAAACTCAGCTTATGTTCGACACAACATGGCGGAGCGTAGTGTCAAAGGAAAGCGCCAAGTTTATCGCTATATTTTCTAGTAACACGTTTCACATTACTTAAGAATGAAACGACGCTTGGCTGTCAGGACAGTTCTTCAGTCCACTTGTTCCTTTTGATATAAGTGATCTTGTCTTATTTGTCACCCAAAACATCGCACGAATACTCAAACTTCTTATGTATACCATTATTATTTTGATGCAGTGTGTCCTCTATGGGCACTTCCAGAACAGCCTAGACATCGTGCTAATTTAACAGAATTCGCCATTCTTAGAGAGGAATGGGACAGCAGGAACCTAAGTCTAAAATTTCCATCAAGTAGGGACTAGTTTGCCCTTAGCAATTTCTGAGGCATCATTATCTAGTTTACAGTGTAAATAGCTTAGCAACAGTGCTTCAACCTGCTGCACGATAACCGGCTATTTTATTATTTGGTGTTAGATAACTGTAAAAGTGAGCTCGCGCTTATATCTGAGATCCAGCAGCGCGTGAATTCAACGACACGATTAGAAACCGTGTTCCTATATACTGAGCTTGGTTCGATTGTTTAGATAGTTTGTCGTGTAATATTTTCTACGTTCTCGACACACTGACAAGTCTCTCCAATTATTCGTGCTTCGTGGTGGAAACTTGTACACACGAACGCCAGCGCCGACGGCCCCGAGCTTGTGCTCCTTGTTCCTGAAGCACTCCGTTCCACTGTTCTTGAAGAACTTCATGACATTTCAACCACAGGAGATCTTGGAGCAACTGACACGTACGATCGCTTTCTGTGTCAGTTCTTATGGCCAGGCCTCCGTCGTTCCCTCCGCTGATACGTTACTGCTTGTGGGTCCTGCCAGCGCCACCTGCATCCATCCTCGTCGCCAACCGGTCCTACACAGCCCATAGATATTCCACCGGCACGTCATGCCGCGCCAGCCTGGATCTTATCGTACAACTCTCAACATCTTTGACTGGGAGCAAGTGTAATAGCCGCAGCTACAGTCTACGCAACACGATACGCCACCATGCGGGCACTACTGCCACTGACGTTGCGGAGTGTCTCCTTTACGACGTTATTCTTCACCGCGGCGCCACTTGACGGGCTGACCGACCCCTTTCGGTCATTCTGTTCTATCTTGTAGGCGACATTCTTCATCCGTGTTCCATAGGCCACGATCCGACCACTGCCTACCACCCTGTAACGAGTGAGAGAGGGACAAAGTTCTGAAGGAGGCGCTCGTGTTTGTATACGAGTAAAAGCGATGACTTTACCGTCATCGGGACAATAACGAGGTCGCTTATGCATTCAGACAAATATGGTATTTACAACAGGTCCATCTAAGTCTAATAAAAAAATGAAGTAAAATAATGTAGAACACGTCCTAGGGAATGCACATTCAGAAGGGCAGAATAACGAAAAGGAAACAGTTAACCGGAGAGCAAGGCGGCGTTCAAGTCACTGCGGCATGTTCAACGCAGGGAGCGGATGGTCGACGCTGATGTGGCACGGTAGATGCGATACCCGCCGCCGCGGTCAGGATCCCTTCTGACTGTAGCGGGTCATTGACCTGGAGAGCGCACGGCGTCTGCAATGCTGATCCTGGACGGTGCCGTAGATGCTGAATTCGCCTGGCGGGAATGTCCTTGCCACGTTCCACCCACGCCATGCCCAATGCGAAGGGATGGCTGGCATGACCCCAAGTGAGAGCCTGCGGTGACCTCGAGTCCGCAACCCTACGGGTCACTGCTCCCGCGCCCTTGTTCTTCGGTCTCCAGCAACGTCTGCTTTGCTCTTCCTTCTTCTTGTTCTTGTTCACCTGACAATTTGTGGCTCACACTTGCTCAATGGTCCAAGGTTTGGGTGCTAAAGAAAGTTTAGAACTTAGGAATGCGGCAATTTACAGGAACTAAAGGCGAATTAAGGAGGTATTGGATACCGTAAAGTAATATAGAGGGAAAAGACTCTAAGTATTCACATATTAAATAAATGAAATAAATATGACTAAAGTTTGTATTGAATGTCATACTGGCATTTGAATAACTAGAACGACATTTCTGGCGTACTTAAAAACGATCACCTTCATTAATGAAATTTTGCACTGCCAAACAAACATTCGTATTGCAAAATCCAGAAATGGAGGCACCAAAAGACAAAACCACAGGCGTAGACTAGTCTGTTCCAAGAGCTCGTAAAGGGTTTTCTAAGAATTCCGAATCCTTCACTTTTTCTTCTTCCTCTTGTGTCGCCTCCTGATTCGTCGGACTGTTTCACACCACCACGTGTCCTGATTGCAATGCGTCGCCTTTTTCGATGATCTCAGAGGCACGCACTTCGAATTCAACGAAACCGTTTCAATTCCCACGCACGGTCACTTCACTTCACTAATCACACACCCACATACCAATGAAAACTTATTCAGCGCTTCAACCGCACGCTTACCACGATGCTCTCCGTGTAGGCTTGTTCAGGTCGCCTTGTTTGGGACAGCACATTGCTATGATTTTCTTGTAACCCTTGCATATATTTCTTTTTTCTTGCGTATTCGAATACATTTTCATTATTTCTTTATATATAATTTTGATCCTTTTTTGTGCATTTGTGTTAATAGATTGTTATATTTTGAGCTGATAACAATGTTACTACTTTTCGCACAACCGCCACGTATGCCTTGTAATGAACCACCGGCCCGGTCAAGCTGTATTTCCAACAGCTTTTCGCAGGTCTTATCCCCCAGAACCCTTGTATTTCTGGAAATCAATTAAATATTGTATTTGCATACAGATCGTCCCGCCATGACACAGCTGGCTTCTCCCTCCTTTATCTCTTGTTTGGCCGCCGTCCCACGTTGGTCTTCCGGACTTCTATCATCACCTGTGCACCCTCTTACACACTGTATCCGGGATGCAGTATACCTCGGGCTGCAACGGGTCGCCATATTGCAAGGAATAATTGTTATGCCCCCCAGCTGTCCCTGAAGGGTCGCTACGTCATCGATCAGAAAGTCGTTAATTACCTTCCAGGCTTCTTGGTCCTCCTTTTGCTGCCTCGCCGACACGTTGGGTTGTCGTCAAATATTCTCTCATTTTACTCCGTACGCGAGGTCTCACGCCAGTTCACTGCCGTCACGCACGAGATCGCTCCGCTGGACAGTTGATCATCTGCAGTGCCTTCCACGGGTCTCATGCACGTCTCCCGACTTAAGGCTTGCGATTCCAGATACGATACTGCTGATCCTTGAGCGCCGAGGCGGCGCTCGTGACGGCGAGGTTCCCGTGTTAAGCGCTATTCCTGCGCACTGAAACAGTCATCAGGCCAAGCGTGGAATAACTGAATCAGAAAGGTGGTAAAGACAATGATCAGAGCGGCGATCTTGTTGTCGCTCTGCCATGTTGTCGTTAGCTCTCTCTCTGTATACATTTTGTACGTGTAATTTCCCACTCGTTTGGGTCACTTTTATTCCTGCAGCGATATATGCAAGCACAGCAGAAAGTAGAAAGACACAAGAGACGTCAAATTTCGTTGTCATTGATGTCAACTTCACAAGTGTACGTTTCTGAAGTCTACTGATCGTTTCAGCGCATACTCATAGGCAAATGCGCTTATATGTTCACGCGACATAGTTGCGTCATCAATAAATATAATAAGCAGAGTCTGACAGGTGCTCTGAACTTAAGCCATCTTCACAATTGTGAAGATGCGTCAGGCCTGGCCGACCAAGCGACCTCGATGTTTGCATTCCTGGGCCTTTCCACCTTGTGTTGCTGTAGATTTGCTGCGCGAAGCAAGCTTATACGAGTACGTTTGTTATAAGGATTGTTATAAGGAGCCTATATGCATATATAAAAGACGAGTAGCAAAATTGCGTGCCTCATCGTGTGCCTTCAAAGCTTAATATTCAATAAATCTCTCTCTCTCTCTCTCTCTCTCTGTGTGTGTGTGTGTGTGTATGTGTGTGTTGAGAGGGAGCCGCAGTAAACAATCTCGGTCACCCCATAGTTGCGATAACGAAGTTCGCAAATTCTACCTATCTATCGTGCCGGCGATCTTCCGTGAAAGCACTCTGATCACATTCCCTGTAGTACGATATGACTATCGCCACACGCATCTCGTAATCTTCGTTCTCGTCCGCCCTGACCGGCTGACCCCACAGCACCAATTTCGAAGGCACATACAGAGGCTTCACATCGAACGTGTGTCGTTCAGACCTCTCCACTTTGGGCGCATACATATACACACAGCGCACTTCGTATATACGACCGCACAGAAAGGCAGTCCCGGAGGAGAGCAACCAGCCTGGACGTCCAAACGACTTTTCTCCTCTAGACTGGTGTTCGAGCTAGCTCTTCCAACAACACCTACTCGCCGAGCCAAGGGCTGCGCGCTTTTCTTGCCCGGCGGAGGAAATGCTAGCGCGATCGGCGTGCTGCGGCGTAAACGACCGGCAGCAGGCCCGACAGCCGACTTCCTCGCCGGCAGCAGTGCACGTCGTTTTCGCCTCGACCGGAAAAACGCTAAGCTCATTAGATACACCGCAGACAGCAATGCGCGTCGTGTGATTCTAGTTGTGCGGGCGGGCGCCGTTGATAGCGACCTTTCTCGAGGCTTTCCACTACTTTCGGGCTTGCGCAGTTTTGTGCACGCGCTCGGTACCATAAAATTATTGGTAGGCCTATACTGTTGTTAGTTCTTGCCGTAGTTTTCATATGCCGTCTTAGTGAATGTGAACTTGGCCAAAAAAAATAGCTTCGTACTTCAAGGACGACGTCGACGTTTACGTTGGCATTTATAGCATATTTTCCTGTGCCTATGAGCCGACGCGAAACTGTCTGCAAGTCTCGGAGCCTAATAATGTCCCGCTCAGTGGGCCAAAGCGAACAGCAAAAGCTACAGCCGGCGCATCTCAGCAACCATATCACAATGTGCATCCGTAAACACGCAAAATCTTTGTTAATTTAGGCCGCACGCTGTTGAACCGATGTAATTTGTATCTGCGGTTATTTTTTAAGCAACGATTATGTGGAACAACTTAGTATACGTCTGCGCTTAAGGAGTTGCGATACCGACTTGTCTTCTAAGATTGTAATTTTCTAAAATCACCGTACAGCAGCACATTTTAAGATTTACCGATTTACCGATTTTCGCAGACGTCCATATAGCTGCATTAAGTCTTTGTTGACAGGATGACTTGTTTTTTGCTTTTTGTTTTTTTTTTATCTTGTAGAATCTTTTTCGCCCGATTTAATATTCATTTTAAAGACGACGACGTTCTAACGTGGGCTTTTACAGACTGTAAGCGACGATAGCACTACCGAAGCTATTGTGGTCAAGTTTCTTGGTTGAACGAATGTGACTGTGCCACGTTCTGTAAAGCGCATGCACATGTCTTTTTGTGACCTTGCCCCTCCCTCAATTTTATTCTGCGTGCGTGTTGTTTCATAATTATGTTTCATTTTCCTTTTCCTTGTGTAAGGTAGCAACGTGAATCTTCTAGTGAACCTTCCCGGATTTTGCATAACTCAATTCCTACATCTTGAACGTGGTGATTCAATCATGAAAATCCCCTTTTAGAGCCATCTTCACATCCAAATCTTCTTCATACGTAAGATCAAATGCATTACAGTCACCTGACTCCTTTTCGTGCTCTCTAACTCTTGTAGTGGTTACTAGCTCACAGCCGGACTATCAGCAGCAAATGCGTATGATATGGGCGCTACCGGCAGGCAAACGTCGCATGCTTCCGAGATATTGCGAAGTCCTTGAGTACACCAACGAGACTCAGCTTAGGTAATAGCATTGTGCAATAACCTATCCAGAGAGGTACGTAATTGGGATAAGCCATTTGTAATATTGGTAGTTTTCATGTCGGTACAGCCGACAGCGTCGCCTGCTGCAAGTATACTGCCGGTAGCACAGAAGCCATCGATCATACTCCGTGTCACAGTCCGCTTTCGTATCGAGGGCAAAAAAAAAAAGAAAAAAAAATCAAACTGTACTCTTTCCGCACTAGGTGGTTTGAACGATCGGTAGCCGTCGGAAGAGATCTTCAGCACTAGTATGACCGATCATCACGTCAGGACGCAGTTCCGGCCGCACAGCTCTTCGTCAGGTTAGCAGGACAGCTGTCGTGCACGCGGGGCACTTCTAGGTGTTTTATTGACTTTCCGAAAATTTGTGATTTCGTGTGCATCATTTGCGCCCTTCTTCTTTCTCGGTCTGTGTTCATTATTGTGCTACGTGCTGATGCCCATCGCATCGTTTTGTGCCACACGATTTCTCATCTCATAGCGGCGCCTTCGTCTATGCGTGCGTGCCTTCACATGTACTGATTTTCGTTACCATGTCGTTAATTGACTGGCATCTCCTTAATGGAGATGCAAGATTCTCAAATCCCGCAACGCGTTAATATGCATCCTACTTACATTCGGGATCTCAGGTTGACAGCACGGTCAGCTTAGACCAACATCCTTGCTGGATGGGATAACTTAGGCGAACAGACGCGGAACATGTGGTCCCGGCAGGGCTGTCCTCCTGTCTCTGTTCTACTGCTAGAAATTACCGGTACCTGCGGATACCGAGTGAAGTCAGTTCTCTATAGTGTGATTATCATTTCTAAAGAAAGCGTCGGTTATGCTAGTTAACTTTCGGGACTATAAACTGCAGTATCAGAAAGAACATCTCTTCCATGCGTCTGTGACATAGCTCAGCGCGAGTGTTATAACGACGCTTAGTTGACGAATACTTCGTAAGGGAAGATTGAGAGTTCTTGTCATCTTAGGGCGCTGGGACGAAGTATGCTTAGGGCTTGCGTGACCGTCACTTGCCACGTCAAGTGACGTGGCAAGTGACGGTAGTTTAAAGTACATTCCAAGCTTCCTGTAGTTTAAAGCACATTCCAAGCTTCCTTGATACTTGACGGTTTAAAGGTGCGTATATAGCAATCGTAACCGCAGCACATGTAGCTACTAAAGGGAGCCACTTTAGTAGCAAAGCGAAACGCAGGATACATTATAAGACATTGCATGTTAAGAAGCGGTGACACCACTCAGTGCCGGTACGATACGAACTTTCCCATGAGTGCCGACCAGTGCACTTATGCTAATAAAAAAAAACTGACAAAGACGTCCTTGCGAAGGTGTACTAATTAGCCGAATATCTTGAAAAGACGGGTGCTACTAACGAAAGTTTTGGGCACGTCAGCTAATTGGCGAAAGTCCACTAATGAATGTCAGTGTGGACTTTGATTAGTAATTACGCATGCACTCTTCGAAGCCCGTTTTTCCTTTTTAACAAAGCTTTTATTCCTTCGTTTACACAGAAAGAGAAACAGAGAGAAAGAGAAAAAAAAAGCGATGTTCTTCAAGTGTACATATACACGGCCATAAAGCACGTAGCTTCCTTCTCTCCCGTTCTATATTCTGCTTTTTTTTTTTTTACGGTAGTATAAGTTAGAGAATGCGTGCGCAAAGCTAATTTTCCTGGACCGGAAAATGACTTTCCTTATTTAACCTGATTGCACAATCCCGCTACAAAAGCTTGTCATAAAAAAGAAAATCGTTCTCGTCCTGCATGCTTTTTTCTTTCAGTCAGCGACAAATTCTCGCGAGGTGGAATGGCATAGAGAGCCGAATATTACTTTATTTCACTTTCCGCTCTTCATCGGAAGGGCCGGGCCCCGCCACGGTGGTCTAGTGGCTAAGGTACTCGGCTGCTGATCCGAGGGTCGCGGGATCGAATCCTGGCCGCGGCGGCTGCATTTCGATGGAGGCGAAATGTTGAGGCCCGTGTGCTGTGCGATGTCAGTGCACGCTAAAGAACCCCAGGTGGTCGAAATTTCCGGAGACCTCCACTACGGCGTATCTCATAATCAGAGCTGGTTTTGGGACGTTAAACCCCACAAATCAATCAATCAATCGGAAGGGCCGGGCCGGTTGCTCGAAAGATGCAAAAACGCGCGTGTGCAGCGAAGCAGCAATCGCGCCTGAGTTCCTCTTTCTCTGTCTCTACATATTCCCGGCTTTTACACACGCCAATGCGTCAGCGTGCAATCGCACGTGTGCTGTGTTGCAAGCTTGCCCGACGCGTCGATCATCAGCCGGCGTCTTCGCAATTCCGAACAGCAACAGGTCGCCGGGGTGGCCGTACGCACGCAAACCGGCGGTGCAATCGCGGAGCGCAGTCAAGGCGCACGTGCGAAGAGAGCGTCCTTCTATAAATAAGACAGCGGGAAGTTCGCCAACTATACATGGCCGAGGCCATCGGGTGGCGTATATTGTGGTTTGCGGGTCAGGGGTGGCCGAGCATTAGGCACGCGCCTTGGCGAGCTTGTTTTGCCTGCGCGGACAAAGCGTACGCATTATAGGAGGTCGACGAGGGAGGAACACGCGAGCCAAAATTACATGGTAATCAAACCCGCAAATAGCTTTTATACAAGGCGTAGTCATTGTAAAACGTTAGTATAGCCAACAGCACAGTTGCTTGAGCTTGCTACGGAAGGTTTGTATGCCCGCAGGCAAACGGCGTGGCCGTGGCGATTGTTCACGCATAGATACCGGGGAATGTGTGCGCTAAAATGAGATTCACTTGCTGGTTAGAAGAGAACGATGTAGGTGTTTAAAAAAGAGATCACAGTCCCTTTTCACGGCATCTCTTCAGATGATACCAAGATTTAAAACGTGTCTCATACAAACGTTACATTGCTGTCACCTCCCCAGGCAATATGTTTTGGTGAGTTGTTGAAACACCAACACAGAATAAATATATAATGGATAAGGACAAACGCATACGCGCAACATTTCAACACAGCGTGGAACCATACCAACTCCCTCAAATGCCTGCGCTGCTGCATTGAAAAACATGGAATTTGTGCTTCTAGACTTGTTTCTCGCGAACAAGGCGTCCGATGCCAATAACGGTATCAACCTCTGCTATAAAACACTATCAATAATGTATCGGCACGGGTCATGCATTGTAGACCGACGTCCGACGGATTATTATCTCGAAATGCGTTCCCTCAAACAATGTCTTGGCTGAAGTTTCCAGGAATGCCGCTGTGCCTAGTGCAACATTTTTCGATAGTTGTGAGAAGAGTACAAGTCCCTCAAGACACTGTGGCCAACGTGGGCTTATATAGGTTGGCTCTTATACATATAAGATGGAAGCTTGTTCGAGTTTCGTTTCTCCTTATGTCCTTGCTCCAGCTCTTTACGAGGGCATATTGCAAAGCTTAACTAAAACGTTTTGCGACGAACAAAACTGAACGTGGAAGAAAATTAAACCTGCCGCAGAACAAAAGAGGCGCAGAAGAAGGACAGAGGGAACGTTCTGTAACGGCCTTATTGTCCGATCGACCGAAAGTTACCCACAAAGTCCGCCATTTATTGTTACAAGGAGAGAGTACGTTGTATCACCTCGTCGCTGTCATATACGATGTATGAGGCGCCGTTCATCATATCGATATGGATACAAGATTTGCTAATTCATTCAGTATGAAAGCCCCAGGCCATCCCATCTGTTTTGAACGGCGCTAGTTTTTATTTTATTGACCACAACAGCTCTCTTTCGTGTGATACAGCAATCATGCACCGGGCTTCTCATATAGTATATCCAAGCTGACGTTATTATTCCCAGTGCCTGCATGCACGTTACCATAAAGATAGAACAACTTTCCAAGCCCCGAACGCTCGACAGCCTCCTGCGAACTAAAGACAGTTAAGAGAAATAGTGGCCTATCATAGAAGCTGTTGCTTCTGTGTAGCACGTTATGAACTCGAAGAAACATTTTTTTCCCTAATTTTGCATGTACTCCTTTGAGTAATGATGTTAGACATAGAAACGAGTATCAACATGTATGTAGTTTAACGATCTCTCCATATTTCATGGTAAATGTTGCTCTTCTTTGCTCAAATGAGAGAAGATGTGAAATTATGTGTTTGTTTATCACGCACGTGTTGTATCCTGTACTTATATAAATGAAAAAGTAATTTGACAGGGGATGCTCTTGACAAACAGACAATGAACTTTACTGAATCCTGAGAAGCTACTGCAAAGACTCCTTAGCGGGAGGAATTCGTGCGCGCGCGCGCGTGTGTGTGTGTGTGTGTGTGTGTGTGTGTGTGTGTGTGTGTGTGTGTGTGTGTGTGTGTGTGTGTGTGTGTGTGTGTGTGTGTGTGTGCGTGCGTGCGTGCGTGCGTGCGTGCGTGCGTGCGTGTGTGTGTGTGTGTGTGTGTGTGTGTGTGTGTGTGTGTGTGTCGCGTGATTTTGGACGTAAAACCCCAGAAATCAATCAATCGACGAAGATTTCATTGTGGAACGTCAAGTCTCATCGTGGAGCAAATTACGTTGATGCACCAGACGCCACTCTGTCGTTTCATTGGCCACTACATTCTTCCATCCACTAGCTTATGTTTTAACAGCGGAGCTGTTAAAACGTGGGCTCATGATAGCAATGTCCGCTGCCATTGTGTTCGTCAAGCTCCATGTGGAGCGTCCCCCTTGCCATCTACGCACTAGCCACGGCCCCACTCGTTCCACGCTTGCCCTCAGACCACTGCTACACGGTAATGAATGAATGACTGAATGAATGAATGAATGAATGAAGAAAGAAAGAAAGAAAGAAAGAAAGAAAGAAAGAAAGAAAGAAAGAAAGAAAGAAAGAAAGAAAGAAAGAAAGAAAGAAAGAAAAGTTGTGATTGTGCGTTGGGGACGGTGAAAAAAATCATGGATCATAGATAATCACAAGGGAAACACAGGAGAACCAAAGCACCGCTGTTTCAGCTGATTTCACACTGGGCGGAGCGGCCTTCTAGTTTTCGATTCCGCGCATTGGTAACGCAAGCTTCATTGATGTATAACCCATACAACTGTATTACGATAGCAGGCTTTAATGTAGCATATTCTACCATTTTTGGGCTGACAAACGACTAATTAACAACATCGGTCATGGTGCGTTTCGCCTGTTTCTAACAAGACGCTTTGTCTTCTGCCTTTTTAACCGTGAGCGAGCGATGTTTAGGGATCAACTGCAAGGCAGGCAGTGGATGTGTCCAAGGCAGCTGCTGCGTTTCCTTAAACGAGCGCTAATTAGCCTGAGAGCATTTCTTTTTCGAAAGAACGGATTAGGCTGCGTTCCAGGCCCATGCTTTGTTGCACAGAGTTTCGCAGCCGTCTTGAACTGCAAGAAAATAATTACGGCTTGTGAGACGGGAACGCGAGGACTAACGCCCGTGCGAATGACGCAGCGCAGACTCACTGTTTTTGGCAAGAATTCTCTATTTTCGCCAAGACTGAGCTAACGAAAGCACTCAAGGGGCAACGTTTCCTGGATGGCGTGAACGCTCACACATTGTCACCCGGTAATGAGAAACCAGGAATACGCAGAAGCTCTTCGAGGCAGACGTTGAAATCAAAATTCCTCAGTGAATAGCTACAGTGGAAGTCGTTCAATAACAGTACCATGAATACACCCTTACCTGAGAATTAACACAGTAATTAACTCAAATCTTTCCTTGACAAAGGAATATGTCCCTACAAACTGCGCTAGAAATTATGATCCTCCGCCTTTCTTTTCGTAATTTTTTTTCCACCACGGAATTACTTAGGGAAATAGCTGACGAACCATTTGCCTCTAATGAAGAAATCCTCCCGGCGTGACGTCAATGTTGACACAGGTGCCTTGAACGGCGCTAACCTTTTGCGTTTGGAGCACTTTTTGGTTGACTGAGGCGAACTTTTGGATTATGTACACTTACTATTAAATTTAGATGGACTGGCTCATACCCAGACATACGATGCAATCATGAACCACAGATTTCCTTTCTTTCTTTCTTTCTTTCTTTCTTTCTTTCTTTCTTTCTTTCTTTCTTTCTTTCTTTCTTTCTTTCTTTCTTTCTTTCTTTCCTTTTTCCCTTCCTTCCTTCCTTCCTTTCTTTCTTTCTTTCTTTCTTTCTTTCTTTCCTTCTCTCTCTCTCTTGCTCACCACCTCCTTTTAATTGATTTTTATTGTTACCCTGATAGTTATATTACCGTTTTCTGTACTAAACTTGCTGGCGCAGATATCACATCTACCTGATACAATTCTAAACTTGATATCCTTTATAGCCTTCTTTTTTTTTGTTTTATTTTTTATGTTTTTATTTCCGTAACGACCCCCGTCTGGAGGTGAATCGGACGTGCTGAGCAAGAGGCATAATGTCGCTAGGTGATAGCGCCCTAATAACATTGCCAACGATAAATACAGGAAAACGGGAGATCTGAACGAAAATATTTATAAGGCTGATAGTTAGTATAAGGCTGATCAAATACTACGGTGCTTAATAGCATTCAGTCCGTTCTACGTATACGCGAATGAATGTAAATTGAAAATTAATTCAACTACACTAATACTTAACCCAACACACCATACCATTTGGACCATTTGTGTCGTAGTCGCTATGTTCGTTCCCTGATTCTTTGGTTCATATCCAGATGCGTCAGTTACGGCGGAATGGGGCAAGAAGCAGGGCAACTACAAACTGAAAACTCTTCCGTTAGCAGAAACTAGACAGCCCATTCCCACATCGGTGATTATGCGTCTACAACAAACTGTTTGAGCCCAGCCTTAAGTGTGCAATGAAAAAACCCGCAGAAACTGGGCATGCCGGCAAAAGCAAAACGAAAGAAACTTTTAGTTAGCCTGAACTTGTTAGAATTTCGTTCGGTCATTACAACATACATGCGCATGATCGCGAATAGTGTTGTTAAACAATGGCGGTGTCTACGTTAGAGCTTATGGTAATGTTGTCGTGGTACCTATATGCGCTCCCTGCTGCTTATTGTCAGCGCCTGCGGAAATAATCTTCATATGAACTAGCTCGAATAAAGCATTAACAATGTCCTGCACGCCGCCTATAATTTACCTGATCGCTCGGCAGTGGACCGTCTTTATTTCCCTTCTCATTTCTCCCAGTGCAGGGTAGTTAGCCGGACGCTTTAATTCTGGCTAACCTCCCTGCATTTCTCTCATTTTCCTCCCTCTTCTCTTTCTCTCTATGCCTGACAATCAAGTGTTCGCATAAGGAATGGCAAAATAGCTAACGTCTTCTTCAAGTTGGAGTAGGGTACGATAGGCCAATATCTTCGATGGTCTTGCGTCTAAAGCACGTAAATGTTTAGAAAGCTATTCGAAATATGCCTAACATATGAACAGTGCTGACAGAAACAAACTGCGTCTAAATGCTGCCCTTGTAAGTCTTCAAGCCTGAAGTCGGCATAATGTAGGCTCGAAGCATTTGAATCATACCAGTTCAAGCGACACTAACGTAACTTTTCTTACGAAGGTGATCAGTTCCTCGAAGTGCAAGGATGTCATCCCTGAAATATTAGTTTCATT
The DNA here is from genome assembly GCA_013339685.2 of Hyalomma asiaticum. NCBI lineage: Eukaryota > Metazoa > Arthropoda > Arachnida > Ixodida > Ixodidae > Hyalomma > Hyalomma asiaticum. The sequence continues at coordinate 119,256,215 of CM023482.1, read as the reverse complement.
GCGATAGCAATTATATGGACACTTGAACGATATTTTCGCCGTCATGCCTTCTATGTAATGTCTGTATACATATATCAAAACCTCCAAGAAAAACAACTTGAAGGCAATGTCTTGCCGGGCGGGCGGACTCGAAATCGAACGCACGACCTCTCGGTTCCCAGACTCACGCTTCAGACAACTCAGCCATAGAACTGGCTCTTGTTACAACTCAAGCAGCGAAGTGTTGATACGCAGCGCTTGAAGCTGGCAGCATGCTAGCCTCTCCCGGCCAGAAACTACTTGTTTATGTTTCTCGCGAGACGGCACCGTGCTCTCGCTGCGTTGTTCGCGTGGTTCAGCGGCGGAGTTTCTACTGCGTAGCAACGAGTAAAGCGGACCGCAGGCGCAAGAGCATTGTCGTAAGGCTAGTGGCACTGAACGAAAAGCATGCGCGTCCACACACCACAAGCAGGAACAACGTGCAGCTGTGCATTAGGCACGCTGCATCTCAATGCCGCACAGGACCCCACAGTTCGGTCACACAAAACAGAAGCACATCGCCTGCACGGTAGCTAGTCTTACTCGGTATAACAACCCATGTGTCCATTGATTACCGTATTTTACGTCCCAAAACCACGGTATGATCATGAAACATGCCGTAGCGGAGGGCTTCGGAAATTTCGACCGCATGGGATTCTTCAACGTGCACTGACATCACGCGGGCCTGTATCATTACGCCTCCATCGAAATGCATAACCGCCACGGCCGGGATTCGATCCCGCGACCTTCGGACCAGCGGTAGACTACCCACTACTACACCATCGCGGCGGGGCAACCCATGCGTTGCTATCGCATGAATTGCTTCGCCCTTCTGGTGAAACTGGGACTTTTTTCTGTGTAAAATGAGGGCAATGTCTATCGTGCTCCCTGCAATGGAACAGGCTCGGACAGATTTAGCTGTAATCATCGTTATAAAAGTGATGAATGAAAAGGTTAGTTGTCTATCTCTTTGACATACTGTGGCTACATTAGGAATGTGCTTCGTCGATTGCAAGTTCTCGCAAAACCAGTACTGATACTAACACATATAGAGTAAAAGAGATAGGCAGGCCAGTTGTTCCTAACGACAACAAAGGATGCATACACCAGGCCGCGGCTGCTCGATTATTCTTGTCGAGCAAACGTCTTTTCTCATAGCTTCTGGCAGGGAACCACTGCTGATCATGTAATCTCACTTACGAAAATTAGTGTTTGTCCTGTCGGACGGTACATCAAATCTCATTATAGGAACCAATTATGGCGAAGGGATATCAGAACTCAAGGCAATTGCATCAGGCAAACTTTCAATCTTCAATTTGCGTCACATGTGCTTTCATCACCCGCGACTATGCGAGGCAATAATATATCGGTTCGCTAAATGTGGCATGTGGCTTCCGCAGCCGAGTCAGACGACTTATGCTCGACGGCTACAGAAAAATAAAGTCTTCGTGAGGAGAGCAAGCAAGGATTCTCTTCAGTTGCTGCTTCTATCCGTGAGCGCTTGCTGAAACGATCTGCCCTCTACAGAGATGAGAACACTGACGTCAAGAAGTGTAGCGAAGTTGAAGGTCAATATATATACAGAGCTTTACTCAGCTTCATACCCTAAGATGGCACTCATCGAATAGAAATCATGCCGAAGGTGAGACCCTGTAAGCACATCCTTGAAGGAAGGTAGTGCGCCCTCACGGAAATGAATATCCTTGATCATTCCACTTGGCACCTCCGGAAAAGAAGGGCGTTTCAACAGGTTGCTCTCATTTGGAGTAATCGCAGGCACATAACGCTTGACGCAAATGAGTGACCGCACATACGTCGCGTATCGGGAGGTGGCGCCGTCGCCAACTGACACCGTGTTTCATCGCGTTACGGCCACACGCCTATTTTTTTTCTATCTTATCCCGTTGCACCTCGACCGTTACGACGATGAAGTCAACCTCCCAGCGCTGGAGAGAACGCAATCGCATCCGGCAGGCTCCACCCCTTTTGCCTACGGCTTTTAAGACATTGCAAACTCTTTTTCGGGGCCGACACTATGACGTCGCTCACCGGACCGGCTTCGAGGAGCAGCCTGCTGCATCCCGAATCCGACGCCTCGAGGGACGACCAGAAGAAACAAGACGAGCGATCAAAACACGTGACGTAGGCCGGTCTCACGCCACGCCGACGGTCGTTCCGGGTCACCCTCTCTCAACCCGCTACGCGTTTCCCACGTCGTCGTCGTCGGCAGCGGCTGATTTCGCGAGCGGCGCGTCATCCACCGCTCGAGACGGGACGGTTCTGCTCCACTGGCGACGGCTCAGTAAAAACCAGCTGACGTCCCTGAACTCGGGCTGCGCGCAGCAGAAACACTCGTTTGTTGGAGCGCAGCATTGCAGCTCGAAAGCACGTGTGCACGCAACACTGCTGCAGTCACGTCACCTTGCGTTTTCTCGAACGCCGGACTGGCCGCCTGATAAATCAACCTGGCAGAAAACTTGGCGTAGCACAATTGGTTGGAAGGAGATGGTTGAACAAACACGAACTGCCTCTGCTTGCTTTCTTTTTCCACTCCGTGTCGTTTCTGTTTCTGGAATCGTCGCTGACGGGAGTACTGTATGTTGTGTGTGGTTTGCCGTGGAGAGATTCAGGTAAAGAGCATAGCATGACTCGGCTGCTCCGTTCCTGCGTTTTCTGCGGCGAGAAATTAAATGTAAAAAGACGTATGTTTCGTGGTCTGCCGCATCCTTTCTTCATTTATGTGGCTGGTAACGAAACACGCGGAAATGATGCCGCTAATATAAACAAAAAATAATGTGAAACAGTTGAGTAACGATGCGAGAGTATACACACGATTTTCTCAGGTTGCGACTGAAATGTATGACGCGCGAACGTTGCGATACATAGAAATTTCGTCGCACGTAGTGTTTTTTTTTTCTTTTTCGTTCTTCGTTTTTTTTTTTTTTTTTTTTTGTAGAGGACGTCAAAATGTCTTGAAATCTTGGGGCAACATGAGGTTTTCTGCTGTCGGGACATTTTGTGCTTTGTTCCAAATATGTTTATGTATTTTGTACCACCGGTTGGATGACGTAAATACAGAAAGAGTGTAGTGGGGACACTCCTCGCAAGCGAAGATGAACCGCGTTAGAAATAAAAGAAATGACAAATGAGTGGAATCACAACGATATATGGCGGAGAGTTCCGTTACTATGGCGACAAAATCCCCAAGTTATAAACGGGCGTGGATGCTGCCCGACTCGCTGTCTATATTTTGCTTGCGCAATAGTGGTAATGAAATTATTAGCTCTCCATTATTATCAGCTAACGAAATAAGCCATTCCTTGTCCACGTTAGACAGTACCTACAGAGAAGCCGAATATCAGCAGCACTGTCGAAATAAACTACAAGCACTTATATAAACCGTGATTCTTCTATGGTGTGCAACACTAGACGTTGTGACAAAGAAGTTGTTTTGATTCATTTCGATTCTAAGCATTCGTTCGAGCAACGCAGTGCTTGTTACTGTATAAACAAAAATGGTTCAGCTTATCGTGGTTGTGTTGTATTTATTCTTTCATGGTTTTCGTGCAGAATAGAGGAAAAGAGCGAAATTATTGCGCCATGTCTAACAGGATTGAAAATTGCAACACAGATTTCTTTATGAAAAATCTTATGATACTTCGGCGTCCACCGTCTTCCCAGACGAATTCGACTACGTCGAAGCGGACATGCCTTGCCGCTGTTCTTCATTAACTTTTTATCGACTGTAAGGCAGTTGTTCGTAGTATAAACTTTGAGGCATCAGGAGTGGACAAACGCACAAACGAAACCACGCTCGTATAAATGCGCGCTTGTGCGTGTGTGTGTGTGGAAGTAACGGTGGAAGTAACATAACCTCAACAAATACCGCTTTCTCTTACGGAAACCGACATTGTATGCCAGTGCACACCATTTGTATAGGATGATTAGCACTTCATGTAGGTTAAACTATATCCCCTGGAAGCAGCCAGCGATTGCTGGACTCCCAGCAACACTTCGCCGAAAGGATGCGACCCTCTAACGTGTTGGTTATGGTTTGGCGTCGCGTTCTTTATGTCCTGGGCATTCCGTAGAGAGATGGGCGAAACCACAGACTGTGACAGCACTGTCGCAACGAAGAAACAACTGGGCATTTTTTTGTGTAATTGTTCAGAGTACATAGTATAATAATCGTAAAAACTTTATTGGGATAACCTCGGTTTTCAACGAGGACATGACTGTCAAGCAAATTCTCTGTCGCCTTTGATCCCCGCTTGGCTTTCAGGCTTGTGTTCCATTAGGGCTTTGTCCCATGTTTCCTGCGTGGTGACTGTCTTGGGAGGTCTGTCGAGGAAGGGTCCTTGCTGCATCCCCAGATGATGCGATCCCGTTTGGTGGTCTGTGTCTTTCAGAGGATACATGCTGATGGAAGACGGCCTGGGTAGATGGGAACCGTTCGCTTTTCTTCACCCTTAACAAGTTAGGCGATGGTCTATTTGCTATGTGCTTGACTACGGACACGGAACATGCGGGTTCAATCCCTGCCGCGGCGGTCGCAATTTTGGAGGAGGCGAGTACTCTAGAGGCTCGTGTACTGCGCGTTTTCAGTGCACGTTAAACGAGAAACACCTAGTGGTCAAAATTTCCGGAGCCCGCCACTAAGGCGCGCTTCATAATGATGCCGTGGTGTTGGCAAGTAAAATTTGCTCAATTATTAGTTAGGGTGCCGGTTTCTTTGGTATGAAAGAATCCTAGGGCACCATCAGGATGTACAGCACAAGACTGTGCGCATTGGCTAAACGCACTTCCACTATTCACCGGCCTGCGTGGACGCCTGTCACTGAAATGCCTTTCCTGTGCCTTTCTCTCTTTCTGTCTCACTCACTGCCTTAGCGTTTAGCTCCTGTTCCAGAGAACATTGCATCGTAGCGAACAGTAAAATCTCATCTGATTGACATCCGTCCCTTGATGCGGAATGCCCATGATCAGCTAATGAAGTAATGAAAAGCAATGCTACTACACGCCTTTTCAATCTGCTCATGAAGATTTGTCCGAGTATTTTGTAATCTCATTGGAAGAAGGGTATAAAAGTGAATGCAGACACAGCCAAAATGTTATCTGCTTTGCTGCGGACTGACTTCAGCCTACGCCATAACAACAACGTCCTCAAGTCTACGGACAGTGACTTGCAGATTTAATTATAGTCTGCACAGTTAACTCGAAGAGTCTTGAAGTGTTTCCGAGTGACGTTTGCCAAGCGTGCACTATCACTAACTATCATTTTCTTTCAGCTGAGGGAAAGAATTATCGCTTGGGTCTATAAAAAGGGTAGTCTGCAAAAGGCGACTACGTGATAGCGGACATTCTCACAGGTCTGACGTCGAGATCGAGAGGATAAACTCCTGAATAAATTAAAGCGAAGAAGGGAAAAAAAGTCTTGCGCCCGAATTTCTTCACTTTCGCTAAACAGCGCACTAAAGTGAAGCGGCCGTTTCGTGTTCCCCAGCATCTCTCTCTCTCGGCTCCTGTCGCTTGGCGACATACCGACACAGCTTCTTCGAGAGTTGCACGCCAAAGTAGGCAAGAGTCGTTCCCCCGAAACGTGTCTTCGCTTCGCTTCTACTTTTTATTCTTTTTTCCTTTAAACATATTTTGCCGTTCTTGGCTTCACAAACGCTCCGCCACTACACCCTACCGCCACCGACGGCGTGACGTCAGCGGTCGATGGCGGGACGGCCGCCATTGGTGCCGACGGCGGGCGTCACGTGACTATTCGCCCCCCCTCTTCCCAACTCTCTCTCGCATCCGGCCCGGCTTGTTATTACAGTCAACCGGCGAGCAGACGCCGGATCAGTGCGGGCTTGGACTGTTCGCGGGACCTGACGGAGAAAGACCCTCCGCCGTAGACTCGTCGGAGGACTTCATTTTTTTTCCTTCTCAAGCGTCGCCAGCGCCGCCGAGAGCGCGCGCGGCGTGTTGTGTGTTGAGTTTTTCGTCATCGCAAGGGCTGCCGTTGTACAGAACCTCGGGAAAAGAGAAGAACCTTTCTAGGGCATACACGACCGGCCAAGAATCTAGCCGTAAGTGCTGTTGCTCTTCTCAAAGCGGCCTCTCTTTCCGTGCTTGTCCGTGACTGGTTTCCATGCCGCAGAGCCGGTGAGCGCAGAGAGGGGGGCGTGGACGCTGCTTTGCCTTCGCGCGCGCTGCCGGCCGGCCTGCAATCAAAATATGCGCGCACGTGGTCGTCGTCGTTGAGGAAAGGGTCGCGCCGGTGGAACCTCCAATGCGCCCGCTCCTTCTTAAGTTCGCGAGCGTGTTCGAAGAGGTCCACGATGATGTGCCTGTGGATGCACGCCGCGTTCGTTGCCAAGGTTACGTTCCTTCGGGAACTACCTCGAGAGTTGATAGTTGAGAGGCTATAGCATTCGAGGTCTTGGCGGTTGTTTGAGGTTATCTCGCATTTAGCCGTCTGACAGAGCTAAGGAATTCGTGCATCCAGTGCATTACTGTCAAGGGATGTTGCCGCTTGCGAGCGGCGACATCCGACGAGCCCATTTAACATACATACATTTGAGTATGAGTTTGTTTATACCTTTCACTTTAGAACTGAATTTCTCGAAATGCGTGAGGAACATGGTAGTGTAGGCACAAAGCTTCTCAAAAATAGTGGACGGCTTTAGACAATTATGTATGCCCGCATAATGCTCGTTGCAGATGCGTTTGGTTCCATAGTGCTTGCTTTTCAGTCTTTTTTTTTCTTAGTTTTCCTTTCGACGTAACAAATCAACCGTAACTAATGTTGTTGCCGTTGATTCAGCCCACCTGAAAGTAGCTTGTGCGCCGGAAAGTGTCACTATCACTGAAGACGCTCAGACTGAGTGGTGAAGTAAGTTTCCGGGGATAGGAAGGGCTATTTCGTCGTGCGTTAAAATCAAGACTGATTGAGCAAAAGTAAAACATGATGTCATAGCAGGTAAGAACAGGTGCTGTTCTTGTGTGTGTGTTTTCCCCCTCTTCTATCCCTTTTTATTTCGCTTTTCTCATTCCCTAGTGCCGGGTAGCAAACCGGAAGTCTATTTCAGGTTAACCTCCCTGCCATTGCTTCTTATTTCTCTCTCTCTCTTCTGTGTTTGTCTTCTTAAGTCTATTTCATTTGTGCCATGTCATCTTTGTTGATAGCGTAAGTTGTGGTGTGCAAGTGAGCAAACTTGTACACTACGAGAAGCAAGCACAAAGTGCAGTCTCAGGCGAATGTGACATCTTTCCTTTTGAGGAGAAGTCTTTCCTTGCAGGAGACGCTACCGCGTACTTAGTGTGTACAAGTGTTTACGATATGACAGCAATTTTCACGCGGAGCCCATGATGCCAGACCTCTATTTTGATGTGTCAAATGAAAGCTCAGATGAACGCATAGTCGTCAGGTAAAGCGCGTGTTCATTGTTTGATGCTTTCTTTCTTTCTTTCTTTCTTTCTTTCTTTCTTTCTTTCTTTCTTTCTTTCTTTCTTTCTTTCTTTCTTTCTTGTGAGACCCGCCTGAAACAAATGAAGAAGAAGACAGGCATGTTTGTAGCTTCCTGATTTTCGTTTCCTAGTTCACTCTTATCCATTTCAATGCAATCACCAGGCACCCACTCCATGAATCTACAAAATACGTGAACTCGCTCTCCATAAGCCACTCACAGCCGGTATAATCAGCGCTTTGTGCTTGGGACCAATTGCAGGGTCGTTATAAAAACACAGAGCATAACGATTGTCAACAATGCGTTACGGTAGTTCGCTTGTCATAACCCAATAAAGTGTAAGCCATTTCATGTGCAGCGCAAGCCATCTTACAGTCACTAAGCGTGTTCATGCCTTCTCCGTGCACACCGCTTGCTCCATGTTTTCATCAGCGCTTATTGGGCTTCACCACTTAACTCGCTCAGCAGTGAGGTGAAGCCTGCCGGCCTGTCATGACTGCATCGCTCCTAGCATTTATTTGTCCCAACATGTACTGGCGTTGTACGGGAATGCATAATGTTCAATACGGGCGTTAGTTGACACTGTTACTACGAAGCGAGGGCTTCCTGGATATGGGCGTCGATTTTTAATTATTAATGTTCTGTAAGTGCCTATCGGCCATCTCCTTTTACGAAGTATTGACTACACTAATTACCTTCATTAACCTAGAACAGTGGGGCTCTCCTTGCGATATACCACCGTGTGGCGCGTCACGACTATAACCAAGGCGTTATGTATTTCACGAAGGTCAAGGGCTAATCGACAGCACTAAAGCCGATGTTCTCAGTTCTCGATTGCAATGTTTGCTTGTTTAATGTTTCAGGATACGCTCATCACTGTTTGAATAGCAGACTTACTAAACGTACCATCTACAGCTACAGCTAGACTGGGCGAATCGGCATATGTCGTCAGCTTATGCCTGTCTACGTGCGTTGCCATGCTTGCACCTCTTTGTGAGACTGCAGAAGAATCGTTCCGACATCCCAGGTCCATCAGCGCACGATTCCCCGAAATGTTTCTTGCGAGCTGCTTGCTTCTCTGTGCAAGCACCGCCATCTCCAGAGAATTGCCAGTCGGTCAAAAACTTTTTTTTTTTTTTACTCTCCGCACGTGTCTCCGAGATCTCTTCGCTTTTGTATTTTTTTTTGAAAACAGCCCTCGTTGCATACGGTCGAACCAAATGGGGTGCGAGAGTCAGGGTTACGCGTGCACAGAGAACGAGAAGGAGAAGCATCAATCCTCTTTCGTGATCGTGTCTTTTGCCCTACGTCACTTTCACAAGTTGTGTTGCTGTTCTTTTTTTTTTTTTCTGTTCGACCAAAAAACACATTTCGTGGCGACTTCTTCTCACGCAAAGGGCACTTCAAGATCGGAACTTGAAACCGTAGAAAAAAAAAATACATAGTCGTAGAAAAAGTGCCACCAGCGAAAAAAAAAAGAAAAAAAAAAGGAACAGGCCGGATCTATCGTCGTCGTGCGCGCTCCTATCGCTTTCGTAAAGGCGGGTTGCACTGGGTGGGCAGAAGAGAGAAGGCCAACGCAAACCCCCCGGGGTACTGCAGTGCAGCCCATCTTCCCTCCGCATCGCGCGAGGCGTCTTCTCTCCTCCCTGCACGCACTCGCGGAGATAGGAGACGCGCGGGCCGCCGACGCTGGCCCCGATCCCTGGGGTAACGTACCTCGCCTCTCTCTCTCCTTCCTCCTCCGAGGCGCCGCGGCGCTTCCATTGATAGAGGTTACACGATGCTCTCGTCTTGGTGAGCTGGCCCCTATATCAACGACGTCCCAGTGTTGCGTTTCCTAAGCGGCCCCGTCTACTCGCCTCTCAATCTTTTCGCTCTGCGGCTCCAAGGCAGTTTTGCCCCCTTCTTCTATTTCTCATCTTAGGGCCGAAGTTAACTTTCGGTTCCCATAATGCCCCGAACATGTTGTGCCGCTTATAGCCGGCGTACTTTCTTATTTTGTCTCTATCGAAGGTATAGGTTGTTCGTGAGCGGGACCAGTTTTTTTCGGCCCTCCACGCAACCTGCGCTGGGCTTCTCTAACCGTCGGCGTCCGATAAGGGGAGGTGACATTGAGCCTCGGCTGTCCGGTTTCTCGTAGTGGTCGAGCTAGATGACGGCGTCTCCATGCGTAGCTGAGCGTCTCGCACGCTCCCTGTTTCGGTGTCCGAGAAAGGCTCCACGTGGAATGCGTGCTGCAACCGTTCGTTCACCTGCACCTTCTTTATGCCATATAGCAGCCGCCACGAGAACAGGAAGCACTTTGCACGGACGGGTTGAAGACACGTGGGCTGCTTATACACAAGAAGACTGATGCGTTCTGCATGCAAGGCACACATTTTTTTTTTTCTTGCGATAGACTATCTCGCTTGTGTTATGCCTAAATAACGCGAAGCGCTGTGCGGGATCAAGTCAAACAACCATTTTATTTATTTTCTCGGTTTCTCTTGGCACACAACGTTTTCCTGATTGTCATGGCGGATGGCTAGCGTCTATTTAAACAGCGATAACTAACTGCTCAAACTGATGAATGCAGTGACTTTCAGCGAATGTTCTTTTCCTTTGTGAAAAAGGAAAAAAAGAGTAGTATTGAAACTGAATCAATCTTCAAGGCGGACATTGAATTGTACTGAGGTCGTCGGTCCTGCACAGTTATCACTTACTTACTCCTTCAACAGCGGCCGGTGCATAATTAGATATATCAGGCTTTCGCATTTTCTTGCTTTTTTTTTTCTTGATGGGCGCTAGTCTTGAAGCTCTCGATAAATGCTCAACTATGTTCTTTTAGAACCACAACTGTTGGACCTTTACAACTGCCGATGAAGTAATCCGCACTTGACTTACAAAAGCTTTCCCTTTTTCATCGTTCATTACTTGTCAAGTATTTCAGGTGTTGCCACTTTACCGTGCAGAGAAGTCGTCATGCACCTCGGGGCCCAAAACGACGAAAATAACCCTCGAAGAAAAGGCGAAAGAAAGCTCCCATAAGCGACTCCCCTGCGTGCAATCATTCCGTTCACATCCGAGCCGCGGAGCCACATTCGGCTTCACGAAGGCTCACTTTGATAGCGCTCACTACGACGGACTCCTTCGCAGCGTAAAGATACAAGTGCCGCGGATCGTTGATTACGCCGTTGCTCGCCATCTTGTCATTACGCGCGCCGTTCACTTGTACTCGCAACAACCGCTGCTGGATCTTCCTAATTTCGGTCTCTCTGACGAGGACGGCCGCTGAATTATCGATATCGTTGCCTTGCCCCCGGAGCACATAATCTGGTCGTGCAAACAGTATTCCCCCGTCCTTCGTATATAGCGATCTTCATCGATATTGCGGGGAGGCACCGCTTATCGTTTCATATCTTTCTCTTCAGATACAGAATGAGCCTTTTATATATACAGGCCAATTTCATTTTGATATCGCGAGCAATATCGTACTCTAAGGCTCTACGTTATTAAGGATGACGTGTTTTGTTGCCTGTCGCGGCCAATTAAGCCAGAAAAAACAAACAAGTTGAGAACACTTAATGCGTTTATATTCGATATGGCCTCTTGAGCGCGTGCTCTTGAAATATTTCTTGTAATCCGTCAGGGCGTTGCATCAAATCCAGGCTCTGGAGCTCGCTCACGACGCCATCAACAAACACCATCTTGCAGGCTATGTTGCTTAACCTCCCAATACCCTTACCGTTTCATATAATGAAGTTGTCACTCACTCACTCACTCACTCACTCACTCACTCACTCACTCACTCACTCACTCACTCACTCACTCACTCACTCACTCACTCACTCACTCACTCACTCACTCACAGAGTGTTGATTTTCGCCTTTATAGAGATCGGAACGGTTGCGCCGAAGTACTCTAATTAATATGACGCTTGCATGTACTGCTTATTGTAAATCCGCTCGCTCTGCCTCTGACACTGTCGCATTTGACCATTCCGTAAGGCAGGAACCTATTTCATTACCTTGTTTTCAATTAATGCAACTGCGAAACAGGAGTGAGCCTACTTGAGCCCGGTTCGCGGTGCCCCAGGTTTTGTGATTACATCTTCTTAGAATAACAGGGAAAGTCGAGCGACACCTGGTTAAAGAAATAGAAATTCTCAAATAAAATCGAGACGATTGAGGCGCGCGCATACGAGGGACCAAATTCACGACGCGAGCTTTGATCTTTCGCCTGTCTTGAAGTAGATTCGCACCGAATAACAATCGGTATCCCGCGGAGGCAAAGCGCGCCAAACGGAGACTATCATACAAAGGCAGACGGAGCCGAAAACGCAGTGGAAGAGGCCTTCACTACCTACCAATTAGTTAGACGGCGTATAGAACACCGCATTTATATAAAGGAATTGCTAAACCGGATGAGAGAGAATCAGGCACTCTGGTAACGCAGAGGCACAAGATCAAGAGGAGGCCCGAATTTCAAGTCCCACGCGTGCACCCCGCCCCTTCCTTCTCCTCGGCCTTCTCTTCCAAACCAACCAACCAGTGAGGCAGTCGTGCGGCTGCTGCCGCTGCGGTATAGCTCTTTTGTCTGTTTCTTGTGGCTCTGGCTTTTCCATTTCGCACAGGGTGCGCCCGCCCCCCACCCCTCCGCTCGAATCCGAAAGAAGCCGCTTCGCTAGAGCCACGGGGAACGTGGTTGCATCGGCTCGCGGGATTTCCAGCGAATCCCTCGGATCCCATTAGTCGGACGAGCCTTCGAGTTTCCACATGTGACACGAGTGCGCGCATCGCCCCTGCCGCTTTGCTTGGATTTCCGCCGCCTGACGCTTTCCTTTCGCGCGGAACCTGAAAAAAAAAAAAAGAAAATGAAAGAAAGGAAGGAAGAAAAAACGTCTCGGTTGCACAATTCGGGTTCCATCGGTTTTTCCTTCTTTCTCGCAGCCTTGGCCCAAGTTCGCTCCTACGCAGCGCTACCGGGCTCTTATTTTTGTGTCGAGGTTTGTTCACTTCAATTACGGGTGCGGCCTCTCTTCAGTGCTTGCTTCATCAAGGTTTCCGTACCCTCTTAGAAGATTAACTTATCCCGGCGCACCCCCCGCTGCGCGCTGGAGGATTAGTTGCGACTATCGGCTGATTACTGCGATACTGAGTTAACGTGCGTGCACTTCGATAGTGAGCGGCGGTCGGCCGGATTGCACGAAAGCTTTCGATTGGGCAGCCGAGTCACATACTAAGCGTGCTTGCACCGCTATTCATCTTCGTTACATGACCCAGGAACGTGGAGTCTTACAAGACTGTCCTAAAGTCTTTCCTTTGTATTACACTCGCCCAAACCAGCTCATAAACGGCGGTAATGGAACAAGACGTTTTATGTAACTCTGTCTTGCGACAACGAGATCTATGCCAGGAGTTTCTCGCTCCCCTTGCCTGGTATAGTGCGTCTTGCCTCGAGGATTAAGTTTCGTAACTTCGTGCTTGCGCATCCATGTATGTCCTTTATAGCACGACAGCCGAGTTGCGGCAAAGACGATCGAATGTACACGCGACGTGTTTACGACTAAACATTGAACATACGAAAGGCCTTCAATGTCTACTCAGAGGGAAAACGTTTGAACAGTTGTTCATATCTGGTTAAAGCTCGCTCATCAAGTAAATCTTAGTCCATTTGGCTGACAGACTTCCTAGCGTAAAAGAAAACACAAATGATTGCTTCACGGGGAATGTTAAACTACTTAGTCCTATGGGCTTTCATTTCTTGTTTTATTTTTATATATTTTTTCTTTTTCCCATTACGACAATCAATCTTGAAAGAAGGGGAATAGCAAGCCAGGCTAAAACCGCCTGATGCAACATACACCACCAGCGCCAGACAAAAATGTGCTGTTTCATGTTCGCTTTGCATTCGTTTGTGTTCACTTAACTATAACACGTTAAAGGGTACCTGCATGTTATCCTCCCGCGATTTCGTCGTTTGCATCGTCAGCGGAATCAATGGACTGCGATAACAGGAAAAGAGAGATAACGAAACCACTGCGTTCCTCTGTACATATGACACTTCTTTACTTCTCAAACCATAATGCTTGCCCAGAAGTTCGCAGAGAACACACTGCCCTAGAGTTCACGTCGAGATGTGCAGGAAGGGCGCATAAAAAAACGCCCACACATGCAAAGAACGCACTCCGAGACTGCTGCGTTTCGTTAGCCCTAATTATAAGAGCTGTCGCGCCGGCGCGACCTTCTCTCTCTATAGCTCCCACCTATACAGTATGTAGTGGATGCCCCGACGCGATGTCGCCGGCGCCGTGTAGAGCGCGCTGCCGGGCGCGTCCTATTAGCGACGCGGGCGACGCAGCCAACCGACTGGCTGACTTCACGCTGCGCGAGACATGCCGCGCCCCTGAAGTATACTAAAAGGAAAGCAAAAATAAACGGCCAACTCCGAAGCAAAAATGGCTGCAGCTTCGCTGCCTTTTCTACCGGAATGGCATGAGACAGGACCCCGCGTGAGCACAAAAGAAGAACGAAATCTTCCCTACACGTTCCTGATATACCGTTCTGCTGTACTTGTCCTGGGCCCTGCTCGCTGCCCCTTGGCAGCTCTAAGTTCAGCAAAGTGTCCTTTTTTTTCCTTTTGCTTCATTTGTCTGTTTCCTATTGTTCTTTCTTGAAGCGGTGGCCAAACTTTCCAAAGCACGCGTCTTTTCTTCCGCTACCTCTACCCTCTCAGCCGCGTAAAAAAGAAGAATGGTCAACTGGGCCAAGCACGAAACTTCCTAAAACTAAGTTTCGCGGTCGACTTCTTTTTCTTTCTTTCTCTCTCTCTTTAACTGCCTTTGTTCTTTGGCTATTTTGTCGCGAAGGACACTACCCAGCCGCACTTATACTTCGTTCTTATTTCTTTTTGATATATCGAAGCGCAATGGTGGCACTTTCGCCAAGGTTTAGGCCAGATCTCCGTGAAGAAGACCGGGTTCAGGCGCTCGTGTGTGTACCTCTTGCGTCTTCTCTGTTACACCGCTCAGAAGCCGCGGCGAGCTTAAAACTTCGCCTCTTTTATTTCCAGCGGTAGCCAACTGCTTGTCTGGCTCAAGGTGCGAGATGCTGTTTCTGTGAATAGGTGCCTTGTTTAAAAAAAGAGAGAAAGAAATGTAAAAGCCGAGGCCCCGCTGTGAACAGACGAGACAAGAGAACGAGTGAAATAGGCTATAGCAATGCCTGGAGTTATGTGGGTTACGCAACGCAGTTGCCGCTGCGAATGTTTAGAGGAATTAAAGGAGTACTGACACGATTTTGCAGTGGCTCAAAATGTACATTTTTCGTTTCCTAGCCATGTATTGTTAACATCCTCCGCACACGGAAGCCAGGAAACAAGTACAAAATATTTTAGTTTGGTTTTAAAGTTTTCGTCGAACAGCACTGCAAGCCAGCCCCAGCGCGATGGACACTACGATGACGTTTGAGAACAGCCTTAAAAATCGCTGAAATCGCTGTCAGAGTCGCTGGACGACCGTGAAATTGTCGTTGTTTGCATGCCCCACGTGTAACTGACCACAGACGACAGAGTTTCAGTGACGCTATCACGAATTGCTGTCCCTACGTGACTCAAACGTACGTCCGACTATGTTGACAAGTCACTAGGAAACCGCCCCCTGGAAATTGAAACCGAAAGTGGGCTTTTAAGAAAGCCATATTAAATATATATTCATTGCCTTGCGAGGCACCATGATACTCTTCTTAGGGTTCTCCTCGCCAGTACTTTCATTTACAGCAATAATACGAGAATGTCAAAAATTCGTGTCAGTACTCCTTTAAGGTCTCAAACACAAAGGAGGATAACTAGAAATAAAAGAAGGCAAAACCGTAGAAGTTCCATACGTCCATAAACGAGATGCGCAGTGACGCAGTTCAATAAAATACGAATCCGCAGTCAATTTTGTTTTCTAACGGTCCTTCTTACCAAAGCTTGAGAATTAGGGACTACCTGTCTTCTCGCGTCTCTCATAAGCATAGCTGGTTTTGGGACGTAAAACCCCACAAATCAATCAATCAATATCTCTCTTGTCGTCAATCGTCACCTGTCCTTTGTAGCGGCGTAGGAGCAACAAGTTACCTTTCCAGTGACGCGAGCGTTACAGATTGACATATATGTTACTTCCGGTCCTCGAGTTTTATTACGCTTTGCTTTACACCAAAGTACTCGTCACAGTCCTTCGCTACCCGTCACAATGCATACGTCGTCCCCAGAGACGACCATTACAATTACGCAAGCAGCTCTGGGCCCGTGTTCACAAGAACATCTTGCGACGAAACTATTCTTAAGAAAACGCTCTGTGAAACAGCTTCACATGGAGCACTTACGAAAAAAGAGCTCTGTGAGTTTGGCCCCTGTTTTATTTTCTTTTTTTTTTTTACTCTCAGGATATTTATTGCTGCTGAGCAATCACCACCAGCTCATCTCAGGTTAACTCCTTGTTTGTTGTTGTTTTTCGCGTATGAATATCTATTGTGCAGTTTGGATCCCTTAAGCATATTCCGTTTGTGAAATGTTTAGAAACCGCTCTGCAACTGATATCACCTGCGGGGTATCCTGGCTGGCATTCCGAAGCAATGGATGGTTCAGCATTCAAGCATTACTGTTCATAACTTTGGGGGTAAGAGAAACGTTTTCCACTGGTGTAACGTCCCTACACTTTGTGCAATGATACCGGAGGCACCATACAAACACACCTGTGTCAGTGTGATCGTTGTATTGGTTCGTCTTGTACACCACTGTCTCCCTGTACAGCATAATCGTACTAGCTATTCTGCGAACAATCGCGAATTTATGGGGCTGCTCTCGGAACTTTCGACGCAGCCTGCATTTGGCTCGCCCGCTTAATAAGATTGCGGGTCATTGTGGCCGTGGAGTGAGGGCAACGGGGCATTAATTAACCCAGCACTCCTAATCGATCCCACGCTCTCAAACAAATATGGCCCACTGCATAAGAACGTATCGCGCAGCACTACGGCAACGCACACTCCCATTCTCAACGGTGAAAAATACAAAACAAGAAGAAGGCAGTTCATTACGCACCGGCGCAGACAAACGGCAGGAAAAACCTCCCTGTGTGCGCTTCCTTTTTCACCGACGCACAGAACAGAACTGAAAAAACGAGGACGAGTAACGCATTCAGTGACTCTGCGGCGCGACTGATTCGCCCACGCGTGCTGCACGGGTTCAGACTCGAGTGCGAAGTCGCCGTTCCAAACTCAATTAAACTGAAGTCACTGTGACTCGTCAGTAGAGGAAAAGACGAAGTACTACAGCAAGGAGCGCTGTATTAAGGACAACACAAACAACACATGACGCGTCTCGGGAGTTGAGCACTCGACAGTAATTCGCAGAGGGAACTGTGAGCGACATGCGGGTGGGAGACGAGAAAGGGTTCAGCTCCATTTTTCTTCCCGTATGTACCGAGCTCTCCCTGTATCGCTACGTTCGCTCGAGGCGTTCTTCCCCCCATTAACTGTCAACGGTGAAAAGATCTCCAGTACTAAGAGCATAGGGCAGTGGCACGCTGTCTCACTCCGTGTGGCATCGCCGGCACTTGTGCATATGGCAGTACAATTCACTCGCGAAACGGGCCTTTTTTCACTGCGACCCCTGTGCGCCACTCGCAAAGTCCATGCCTATGTACTTTACGTTCATTCACTACGCGCAGCCCTTTGCTTGGCGACCTTCGTTGAAAAATCGCTCGCAGCCTCCGCAATTATACGGGAAGCACCACCGGCGCCACACTCGCTCCTTCCCTCCCCGTCCCTAGCGCCCCAAATTAAATTTGCCGCCAGCGGTAGAAGCAGCAGCTTTGGCGCTTACAACACACAAAGCACTTCCAACGCCGGCACGCGATACGCTGCCTCCGCTCCAGGAGACAGAGCGACAGAAGCGTCGTGTCACGCGCACTGCTTGGAGCCGTATAACGCGCTTCGTTCTTACAGCGGTACTTCCTTTCGTCGCTGAAGCGTGTAATTTAGCCCGCTCTGGTGTTTGTGCGCTGCAGACACGCTTTCGCACACGTCTCTACGCTACCACGGGGAGGCTCGCGCTGGCTCCTCCATTTGCCATTATACCCTCTCCCTCTCTCTCTCTTTGTCCATGTGTCGTGCCAGTGACGTGCCCATTCGTACACGAACGCGAGCCTTGGGCCCAAACTCCGCTGTAACATTCCTTCGCCCCCCTCCCCGTGTTCCCTACCCGGTCTTGTAACGCTCCTCTTTCTTCCCCTAGCGAGGGCAAAAACACGCGCTTACCGCCGCCTATATGGACTACACCGGGTGCAGCTCCGTGGCCGTGGCGGCCTTTAATCAAAGAAGCTCGGCGGCCAGCCACTGCGGATATGGCGACAGCTGGCTGGCTCTTCTCCCGACTTGCGGTGTCGGCAGCTCGGAAACACCAGCGACGTCGGCTTAGTTGTTCTCCTCGCTATTTTTTTTTTTTTCTATGTAGGCCCCGGGAAGAAAGGCCTGCTCTTAGCACGCGTTGGGGAAACTGCGCAGGCGTGATTATCACCGCCCTAGGTTGTATGCAGTACGCGGCGGAGGCGCGGCTCCAGGATTCCCTGCTGTGGGCTGCGAAGTCGGCGCACGGCTTGCACACAGTGTGATTGTTCTGTCACTGCCGACTCACTGGGACTTCTGTGCCTTCTCAGCTGTCTTTTGGACACCTTTGCACATGGCAAAAGAACGTAGGTGCTAGTTGAGAACCATTACGCGGAAATGTCCTGGTTGGTTTCGGTTTGTCACCGTACTGCTGTTGAAAGTCTTATCGCGTGAATCGAAGGACACTGTTTTTGGTACACGCGGTGAAAAAAAATAAAAGAAGCGCTTAAGCTTTCGAATTGTTTTGTGAAGGCTTATTGGTTAATCACGCGTATTACAAGCCTGTTGGACAAATAGTGTGGATGTTTGAAGTAATTCTTGTCTTTCCGGGACTCTACTACGCATATTTCCCTTGATATACAGGGAGAATAGGGCGTACAATCTATTATGCTGAAGTGTACGACCCATGCTACATCAGCTATATTTTTCGTAATCATAATCATCGATTACTCATTTTTTTCGCTGTCCTTAATCCCCAGTGCCGAAGCATCACAGGTTCACGCTGAGCTTCCCTGCATTCTTCTAGCAAGTGCGCTCACGCTTTACTGATATGAAGCGGAGTTAACTTCTCTTATTGGCCGGTTATCGTGAACCCTCAACGTGGTCGCCTCATCGTCCTCTCATTCTAATCCGAGCCTCCACGAGCTTTCATAGTTCATTGTTGTTTTAAGCCAGCCCGGTGGGCCGACCACGACAATGCCCGCGAAGGGCCTCGTTTCTTTACTCGTTCACTCGGTTGCTTCTTGTCACGATCGGCGGCTGATACGCCAAGTTACACGCAGGGCTTTGTGTACGCGGGTACCCTCGTGTTCCTGCAACTTTGTTTTCCTTTCCTTTCTTTGTCTCCTGACAAGGAGGGCAACGCCATTTTTCTTCGCGTGGGCACACCGTGTCATTCAGGCCGGAGTTCTTAAGCTCTCGCCGAGCTAATCTTTTGTCCTTCGTCTCAAAGTCTTTGTGTCTTTCCGGAACGGGTGAGCCGTGCTAGCGCAGCCGCTTTTTCGATCAAGTTTTCACTTTTGTTTTACATCCACCAGTCTTTCTGCCGAACCTGACGCGATCCTTCTACCATGGTTTTCATCACGCTATTTCTTTGCTTTGTTTTTTTGTTTTTTTTCCTCCTCCTCTAACAACGTCTCATTTGTGGTACGCTTTAATGACGATATCCAATGAGTGCCGTCTTGTTTTTCCCCACCAGCTTCTTAAGGTCATTTAATGAACTGGCCGTTGTTCTTGTCTCCTACTGAAAGTTTTCTTCTCAAGCTTCTATCCCTTCTCACTTTCTCTCTTTCTCTCGCTCTCTCTCCTTTCATTTTTCGTAGGCGGACGCCGTCAGGTCTTTCTTTTTTTTTTTTCTTCATCTATAGCCTGACAATTACTGTTCTTTATGATACCGGCGCGGTCTTTTCTTTCTTTGCTTTCTTTTTTTGAAACTTTTCTTAATCGTCCGTTTCTTCACAGCCTCCGTTATCTGTACTTCCCGCAGTTTCGCGCTGCCACCGTCTCTCTTCGCCCTTTTCCTCCTTTCTACGTGCAAACGACGCCCTAATGCCATTCGGCCGGCCGGTCGCTTTTGCACATGTATATATACGGCGTCAGCCGAGATGGCGCTGAGCGCTTTGCGGTTTCCGCCTCGCTTTGTCGGCTTCCACCGCGGGAGCTCGCGCCTTTGTGCGTGTGCCCATGAAAGATGCAGGCCTTCGCGCCGCGAATGCCTCCTTAATGAAGGCGAAACTAGAGAAAGCGCAGCGATGGGCTCGCGGTCTTCGGTGCGGCCACACAATACCGAGGCGGCGGCCGCCGCGAAGGCTGTCGACACGATGACGGTGGGACGCGCACTTCTTGAACCGCTTCGCGCCCTTTTGAGTCGACGTGGTGAAAGCTGGTCGGTGTGAACCGGTGAGGAAACCGCGAAATATTGTGGCGCAATGCCTTCACGAGCTGGCTTTCTACGCCGCTTCATATTGGCACGCGTAGACCAAGAGACGGCGTGAGGCCTGCAATGCAGGCCCGAAAGAACTTCCCCTTGGAAACGAGGCCTGCGATGTAGTTGTAGTTCTCGCAGTTTATACTTATCATCGTCATTTTCGTCGTCATGTTCTATCTTCGCTGCAGGACGAAGGCCCCTCTTAATGATTTCCAATTCGCCCTACGTCGTGCCAGTTGGTCCCCTTTTATTCCTGCGAACTTTCTGGTTTCGAAACTCCAATTCGTTGTCACCCACGGATGCGTTTCCCTCCCGTCGGTATCAGATCGGCTGTTCTAGTTGACGACCAGTTGTCTTTTCATTACATGATTCACCTCGGACCATTCCCATCACTTAATATCGACTATAACGCGAGATTAAGACGAGATTAAGTGGCATTCTAAACTATGAACGTATAGTCGCTCAATGTCGGCTACTTTTTTGCCTTAACCGCATTCAGATATCGGCATATAAATCTCCAAGACCCGTATTCAGAAAGGATTTCTACACTATAGCTGCTCTTCAGAGAAAAGGTTGGCCGGTTCGTAAACTAAAGCAACCGGCCTGTAGCAAAAACCGGTCAATGTAAAGAGCACCTTTGCTACTACAGCCCCAGATTATATTTTGTTAGATTTGTCAAATAAATAATGAGCTTATGAAATGCACTCCTGCGAAATACTGGAGATCGAAGCACGGCCGCGGGTGCACAAGGCGACCTTATATATGCATACTGTATATGCGGGGGCACACGGTTCATGCGTACAAAAGCACAGCTTCAGTTAGAAAGTTTCTTTTTGGGCCCATTTAACCTAGTTACGGGAATCATGTATGTCAGCAATTAAATTAATTGCTACAGCTTGGGACAGCCTGCGTAGAAAATGAAGTCGGAAAGAAAGTTTGATGATTTCAGTTTTCTGTTGAAGTCAACATGAAGTAATAAAGTGACTGCACGTAAACGATTACGTCACTAGCTAAGTTTTCCACCAGAACTTAAGAAGAATATAGCACGTTACTGCAGCATCAACTTAGGGCTCAAAATAGTGGAACTGTGCGCCCAAGTGGTGTGGCTGTCAGCAGTGCCATGCTCAGAAGCTAGAGGTAAGTAACGGGACAATCGTTTTCATTGAACGTGGGGATATCGATACGGACGTACATTTGAGGGTTAGCCTACAAGAAGCCTTGCTATTTAGGAAAAAAACACTGGAATGGTAAACAGGCCTGCGATAGAGATCACTAAAGGACGGTGGATTGGCGGGGGGAAAGTAGGGAGAAGGGGAGGTTATACTTTACCTTAAGACGCGCAATGTTGCGAAGTTCAAATTTCCTTTTTTTTTGTTAACTCGACCGTAATTCAGATAGGTAATATATTAGGGCAACCTAAGTATACAGCGTTGTGGCACAGGCTTCACCGCTCCGTTATAAGGGGGTCGCTCATAACATCCCTCCATCCATCCATGTAAGATGCTTCCGTCGGTGCCTGCAAGCAGCTTCCACTGCACAGCAGGCTTATCGCCCGGTTACCACGCTCTTCCTTCTCGTTCACCGCGTTGCCTATGTAGAGAATTCGCCGCGTACCGCGCAATTAAACTATCCTTCGGGCTTGGAAAGCCCGCCATTCAAGCTCCCTTCCTCTCTTTCGACCCTTCTCTCTTACTTGGCTCACCCTCTCTGCCTCCCTCCTTCTCTACGCGCCACGGATTGCTTCCCGCTTTCCCGCCGCTGCCGTCGGCGCTAAAATTCATTTGGAGGGAAATTCCTTCGCTCGTCCCAAAACCGAGCTCGTCTCCCCGAAGCCCGTCGGCGATGAGGCGGCGAGCGCGTGCCATTGTGCTGTTTTGGCGGGAGATGGCTTAACCAATCTCTCGTTTGGGGTTTTGTTGTGTTCTCTATCCGACGAGGGCAGATATTACTTTTTCCTGTTTTTCGTATTCTTCTCTTCTCTTCGTTTTTTTTTTTTTTTCGCAAACCGCCTTGTCCTTAAATGACGCCCTCACCGCTTTCCGGTTTGTTTGGCGAAAGCTGCTCGCCATTCTCGAGTTCGCGTGGGAGGCCTCGAATAACCACGGGCGCCGCTGAAACGCGCAAAAAAAAAAAAAAAAAGGAAACGTCAGTACAGGCTTCATCAAGCAGAGAAGCTGTGTCGAATAACCGCGTCGTCAGCCGTTTCGACGCTTTACTTATGCAAGCGCTAACTCGGTGAGCAAATAAAGTGACGTACGAAAGTTAGGCCGTAATTTCTCTCCCTCTCTCTCTCAATTTTTTTTTTTGTGATGGATAAGATGCAGTTCGTATATTCATGGCTGGTTTGAAGCGACAACGCGTTTATTCGCTGAATAAACCAAAGGTACATCCCGAAAAGTCGAACTCCACGTCGCGGCATTGCTGCGTATGATTCATATCGATATACGTTATGGGGGCTAGCTCATCATTAAATGAAAATACACTAATAGTGAAACACCTGGCAGTTTGCGCCCGCTCCGTCAAAGGGCCCTACATATCAACATTGATAATCACTTTATTAAGCTGCATATTTGTTACTTTTTTATGCTTTTGGATTCGTGTCCTTTCGTTTTCATGCGTCTGCGTGCTCGCGGTGTGGTAACCAGATATTGAGGATGTTCTTAAGTGGGCCACGAAATATACGAAGTCCTACGCGATCGAAAATTTTCAGGCCTTGACCGAACAGAAAATTTCTATGAGATGGTGTTCATGCATTGTGCCCTAATAGAAATACGAACGTCACTGCCAAGATCACGATTCGGCAACAACCGCATTACGCAGTCAGCGGAACGCGCGATGTCATATGTTGTTCCATATTTAGCACTTATACGGTTAGTTCATGATAAACGCAAGTTCGTCTTCCTTTCTTTCTTTCTTTCTTTCTTTCTTTCTTTCTTTCTTTCTTTCTTTCTTTCTTTCTTTCTTTCTTTCTTTCTTTCTTTCTTTCTTTCTTTCTTCTTTCTTTCTTCTTTCTTTCTTTTATAGGACTGAAATGGCGAGAACTGTCCTTGCATTTTATATTAACCTATATTGCATGTTTCATTGTTGCTGTAAATAACTATCGAAATACAATTTCTTTTTTTCTTGCAGACGACCATAAACAAAGAAATCCGTTTGAAATTGTTTTCTGAATTTTTGGAGTACAATTATTGTTGTTATATGTGTGAGAAATTGATGACAAGGAAATGAAAGGCAGGAAGTTGACATCTACAAGCGTGGACAATGGAGCTACTGCTTCGCAAGGCCGAGATGAAGAGAGAGTTTAAAGAAAGCAAGCAAGCAAGAAAGAAAGAAAGAAAGAAAGAAAGAAAGAAAGAAAGAAAGAAAGAAAGAAAGAAAGAAAGAAAGAAAGAAAGAAAGGAAGAAAGAACTTAAGCGACGAGCTACTAAAGCAACACAATAAAGGAAATACAGGTCGTTGAGAGCTCCAATATGATGATACGATGCACAAACAAGAGCACGAAAACTTCCAGTGTGATTTGGGAAGGTTCCGGTTGATTTTCTCTGCGATACCAGACAGATATACTTTGCAAAAATACAAGAGATCGATAAGAAACAGCGCGAATGGCCCGTAAAGAACTCTGCGGGCCCATATATAACTTTGGTAATCATGCCGGCTTTCTTTTCTCAATAAATGCTGCGAACTGAAAGGAACCCATCACAGTCCCTCAGCCAAAATTTTTCTCGTCTTTTCATGTGCGCACACTCCTACAGCGCGCGCATCATCTTATAGGGTTCAAGGTTTAATTCCGCTACGTAAGGTTCGCGAACGGAGCCAGTCTGCGTGCAAATTATAATGTTGATATGAAAAAAAAAATTAATATAGAAATAAGGGGGGAACGAGTTTGGGTATTAAAGGGGCCCTGCGACACTTTTTCAACTGCCGTCTGCAGTACTACAGTGTGTGTAGGATAGAATGCTGAGATGAACGCAAAAAGAATTATGCGAATCGGTGGTCTAGAACTGGAGTTATTAGCCCTCGAAGTTCAAAACACGAGCAGACAGCATGAAACCAACATTCCCTTTCGTATTTCGCTCTCCCGCTGACGTCAGTGGAGGCGTCCAATAGCAACGCGCGTCTTATAGAGCGACACCGGAAGACGCCGGGAGCAGAGCGCGCGCGCGCAGATAGCGTCCGGCCGTCAACACACCTGGTGTACGTTTTGCAAATAATGTAAGATACTATCTCTCTATCTTACGATGCATAAAAACTATTTTAGTACATTTTGGTACTGAATAGCGTGATCAAGCAGACACCACACGTGTGTAACAAGCACCTTGAAGCGTCAAGCCAATCAGAACGCCCGGCTTGGCCCCTCCTATGTCGTCACTCTATGTCATTTCCTGTAACAAAAATCTCCGTTATGTGTCGCCTCAGTTCAAACAGAAGGCGATTTTGGGCGGTTTGTTCGCTGAAATAATATTATAACCACTCTGCTTTCGGCGTTTCTACTCTCGCTGCGACATCCCCGCGTGCAGCAGTTCTAGAATCAGTGATAAAAACGGCCTACTCAATTTGTGTCGCAGGGCCCCTTTAAAAGCTGGTTGCTGACGGTAAAATAACAGAAACGAAAAAAAGTTCTATAACGCGAGCCTCACATAAAATAAAGAAAATTACATACTTATAGTAAGAAATTATTAGCTGTTTTTTTAAAAAACCAAGCACTTCTCTGTAAAAAGAAAGCATCGTCGTTGATGAGGAATCGACGAGAGAACATGTATCTTGTACAGCTGCATGTGTATATTTGTCTATATGATACCATACAAAGAGCCATCAATATTTTCCTTTCGTTATTGGCTTCTCAAAAAAGGTCAACACAACACGACGGTGATTCAAAACGAAATGCATGCTTATTGAGCGACGTTATTACTAATAAACTAACGTGCTTTCTTAACCATTCAAACATCAATATAGCCGAATGTCGCACTTTTGAAAGGTAGAATTTCCTTGTTTTTCATTGTCCAATAAGAAAAAAAAAAGGAAATGGATCGAGGAGACGTCAGAACTATACCGCCAGAGCTACCGACACGGGCTGAGAAGATAAGAAGCAGCGTTTTATAATACTTATCTTCTTTCCTATCCAGTGCAGCTTTCGCTACGCTTATGTTTCAACGGCCACTCTAGATATTTATGTTTATTACGCATATCTACGTCCTTCTTTTCAGTGTACACGATTCTTTCGAACCATTTCGACACAATGTGCCTACTCTATTCGCCGTTTATGCAGGTGAGGTGTGTATATAGGCACCGCAAATATACGCCTATTTCGCACTCTGCCACGCATGATTCCGAGCCTCATCATAATATTCACTCGCGGGCGATCCACGGGACCTCGCTGACGCGTGCAGCCTCGCTTTCTCAATCGAGCGGCGAAAGTGGGAAGGCAGTTGGCTCACTCGGGACGCAGCGAACTTTATCCGGCGAAAACAAAGGCTCCTCTTGCTCGTTATTCTCGTCCCGGACAGCGTGTGCGAGAACAACGCGCCTTCCGGAAAGATGGCGCAGGGTCTCGGAAACGCGCGAAGTCGTTAGCGCCGACGAGGCATCATGCTAGCTCGTGTGGGTCGTATAACGCGGTTGCATATATGTATCAACTATATATATATATACGCCGGCGCAACACATGCATCTCCCGTGCAGGAACCCGTGGGGGTTTCTTGTAGATAGGGAGACTCGCATCCACGCAGCGAATGCGGTGTACCGAGAAGTATGACGCAGAGCTCCATGCGAGGCGAGCGAAAGCGCTTAGGAAAATGAAAAGGCCGGAGTATCTTCGCACGCAGCGCGGTTTACAGACATGAGCGGCCGCTTCTTCTTCTTCTTCTTCTTCTTCTTATTCTTCTTCTTTCTTTCCTTCTTTCTTTCTTTCTTTCTTTTTGAAAGAAAAAGAAAGGATTGGTTTTTCGCTCTCGATATACATGGGTGTGGTGGCGCTGTATGGCGTACGCTACAGAGATCGGTATATGGAATCGTGGCGGGTAAAACAAATTCGGCCCGAACGGTATGATAATCGCGGTAAACCTTGCCGTTGATTGGTCAATCGCCATCAGGAGCGTGTGTGTAATGACACGAAAACGTCACAAACCGCGCACGCGACGTCAGCCTCCAATATATATCTTAGGCCGTGCGCTTGCGGAAAAGGGTGTACACACATACAGGGCAATGCTCTCGTCTCCTCTATATATACGGCGAGGCTGACATCCGGACATCGCTTGGCACAGCAATTTTTTTTTTGTCTCGTTGCGTTTCGCCGCGTTCCCGTGTATATATGACATCTTTCGCCCAACGCACCCTCTCAGACGTGCGTCACAGATGCCGTGCCATACTTCTTCACCCCGTAAGCCTTTATGGCAACCTGTAACGGATGAGGAGGCATTTATCGTTTCCCTCCGTCACCGAAAGGCGAGGCGGGCTGCAGGTTGTCTTCGTCCACTTGGACGTGCACGCACCTCGATGTCAGCTCCCTTCTTAGAGTGGTCGTTTTGTTTCGTATTGCCGCCTGCTCGGGTCATTTTGGGAAACTCTCCACGCACGTATAGGGCTACGTGGGAATGGAAGGGAAAAAGAAGAAGGTTCGCGTCCTCCTAATGCACTTTCCTCTCGCGTGTCAATCATCCATTTGTCTTTCCGGCGCTGAGTACGCTTGCTGGCTCATGCGGCGGTAGTCACTGTTCCATTAGATAAGAACGCCAAGAGGGCGACGTGGGCGACACTTGCGGCGCTGGAGTGAGCAACGGCGTCGGTCTTTCTGTCGTGCAGCGCTTTTGCGGGCCTCTAACAGCGTTGGCTTCCTTTTTGTCTGGACTTTACCTTTCTGTGCTTGCCTTGCTTGACACGGCAAATGGAAAGCGTGGTTCGCGCTTAAGACGCGGGACTGGTCTGCACGCGCTAGTGGTAACGACAGGTGGAAGAGCGGTGGTGGACGAAAGGAGGAAGCGAAGAATTAGGTAGTTTCGTAACTGAATTATTGACTGAAATGTAGGGAAAGCAGAGAAGGTGAAGTCTAATATTTAAACCTTAAAAAGATTTTTTTTTCGTGGTAACAAAGTTTGCGAAGTGTAGTTCAATAAAAAGGGCACTTCAATAAAAACTGGGGAGCATTACTTGACCGCGCGTCCTGAAGCTGTTGGATGAAGAGCTGACGAAGAGCTGACGCATGGCAGCATTCTCATGCTTTGTCGAGTAGCGGTGACACCGAACAGACCACAGAAATTCATGAACGTAAAACTTCGAGTTAATTAGGTCTGAAGGTGTCGTAGTTTCATTATATCACCTCGAAGTTTTCATGCTGAACACGTCAGCACGCTCTATTCGTCCAGATTCTGAACCATTTGGGGTGCAGATTTAGCGGCTTTTGCTCGCTGTACGTCAGGACTGCCGACGTATATATATTGGCACTGAAAAAAAAAGAAAAAAAAAATGGGAGAAAATGAACTTCTTGCGATCGAGCAACATATATACTCGCGTACGCTGTCGCAACCCTCTTCTGGTGCGCAGATAATTGCGCGGAAAGGGTGGGCTGACTGAACGAAGGAAATCGGAGAGAAATAACGGACGCAGTGGCGCAATGCTGCAATAAAACCGGCGGGCGCAATATTTACTGCAGCGCCAAGCGGACTCGATGATTGCATATTGGCGCAACAGGAACCAGTATAGGCTCTGCGGTTTATCGCGCCGTTTCTCAACACGAGGACCTGGTTTGAGCTGCTGTCCGTAAAAATTTTACGCGCCGTTAAAATGGTCGTAAATCGAACAGCTGTTCAGAGTGTAGGCTGTCACGTCCGGTTTTCTTTCCAATTGGCTTCCTTTTGGCAATGGACGTTGTAGGTAATGGAAAATTGTTCATATTTATATTGGCGGCGCTCGGCAATTGCTGCATGCAGTGCACGTTAAAGAACCCCAGGTGGTCCAAATTTCCGGAGCCCTCCACTACGGCATCTCTGATAATCATAGCGTGGTTTTGGTACGTAAAACCCCAGAAATCAATAAATCAATTTAGAAGGGTTGATCGCGGGGCGAGTTGGTGATCCAAGATAACGAAGAACTGCGCAGAATAACTGCACTTGTGCGTGTGTCTTCCTTGTCTCTGTTTATTCTGCGCATTTCTTCATTGTCATAGGAATAAATCATTCAAACAATTGCTGTATTGTGTACTTTGCTTGTACAGTGCATATATATATATATATATATATATATATATATATATATATATATATATATATATATATATATATATATATATATATATATATATATATATATATATATATATATATATATAGCCACGGCAATGCGTCCTCCATGGAGCCGCGCAAGTGCAGTGTTTTTCCTTAATCTATATGCTTTCTCTTCTTTTTTACGGCTTCGTTGACGCCTTTGATAGCGCAATTCTGTACGTCGCTTGCTTTGGTTCTTATTTTGTTCATTGATGCGGTGCTCTACTTAAAAGAACGCCGCAACTCTCATCACACGACGTCGGACGTCCTTGTAGCCATTCCGTCTCGCATTGTCTTCGTGGGCGCCGAATGACCGGCTTGGAATGTGGGCAACTGCTAGACATCGTGTTCGCAGATCGATGCAGACGCTGGATCATGTTCCTATACCATCCGCGTCATACGCAGGCGGTGTTCAGGCTGCATAGCCCACGTTTCCATGCCTAAATATGGTAAGGAGAGTTGGCTGTCGCCGCTTCAGAAGAAAGTGCAGGCATGAAAATGATGATGTAAGTGGATAACACAGCTGCAAATGCTTGTTGCAGAAGTCGACGGCTCCATCAACCACAATTTGAGAATAATAACGGCGCGACAGGTGCTTCTAGCTTGAAACGGGCTATTGTTTCTTCGCTGTGCGTGTACCTTGCAGCCTGTTTTCTTTTACGAAAGTTCCCGCTTCGCACAATCGTGCCCAGCATCCGAAAGTAAGAACAGTGGGACACAGTTAGTCACAAGAGTGGTCAAACAGCGGAGCTGATGGTATCACCTTACCAACAGCTTCGTCTTCTTCGTACTGTAAGATCATTATAACTCGTGATATCACTGTCATGATATCGTGATATCATTATCATGTAGCACTGCCGTTATCACTGTACCTCTTTCGCAGGTTTCACAGTGTCTGACCCATAGAGCAAAAGCCAAACGAAACGCGTTTCTTAGTTTTACGTAATACACCCCAAGACCTGATAAGCGTTAGCTTTCAACACACATATAACCTCATGTGTCTTTCATTCATCTAGCCTAGCTCTCTGCATATTTTAGCGCAGTTGCTAGCATACAGCGAATCAAGAAATTTCTACGCAGACACACGTTCCTGTCTTTGTCCAACGCCTAAGGAAGATCGTGACGACAGCTCGATTTTTCTTTTTGCCTCCCAAAGAGAGCATAAACTCTCAACGACTGTGCATAAAACACTATTTGATGAGCTGAATATAAACCTCGCTCTAGAATGAACGCAGTAAATTCTCTGGCACTCCGGTCGTATACTTTTTACTTCGTCTTCCTCTCATATATTTATCCTTAGAGTTCGCACGTTATGCGGAGAAAGCCATCGGCATGTTTCACTGGCTGTCCTTTAGACATTTTCTTCCTTTATATTTTTCTTAGCTAATGTGGTTGCGCTGACGAAGACAAGCTGATCTGAATATCTCGAGGCTTTTCTTTTCATTTATTTCAGTAGAACTACACGAACGGGCGATCGTGCGACGCATGTTAGGTGACCTCTACGTTTTCCCGCCCGCTCCCTCAGAGCGGTTCGCAAATTTGCCGACACGGCTCAGCACTTCCTAGATTTGCAAGCAAACGAAAAAAAAAAAACAAAACGAAAAGGCAAAAGAAATAAGAGCAAAGAAGAGCGCATAGACAAACAGCTGAAAGATGAACGAATTTGTGTGGATGCATAGTTCATTATTCCGTTGTTTCTAAGCTCTCTCTCTGTTCAACGCGACGATTTCGCCGTTGTAATTTGATGCGAAAACTGCAGCGTGAAGCCTCGGCTCCAAGGCGGTGGCAGTGCTGAAAGTGGATGGGGGTGACGCCTGAACTAGAGATTGGAATACAGTACATGCGTGCAAGCGAGTGTGTGTGTGTGTGTGTGTGTGTGTGTGTGTGTGTGTGTGTGTGTGTGTGTGTGTGTGTGTGCGTGTGTGCGTGTGTGTGTGTGTGTGTGTGTGTGTGTGTGTGTGTGTGCATGTATGTACGTGCGTGGGTGCACGCGTTGTTTGCGTACGCTTCTGGATAGAGAGAACGACTTGGATTTCGGGAGCGCGGCTGGGAGGCACCCGGAATGCGTCGCATGCGTTGAGGGAGTGTTGGCGTCTGAGTGTTTGCCGAGGTAAGCCCGACGAATTTGCATAGAACGTGCCTGGGAAACGTGTGGTCTTTCGCGGCTCCGTCCCCTCCGGATTCGCCCAGGCCAGGACCTGCCCGCAAGCTGGGTCGAAAGTCCGGCGCCCCATGCGGAGGGGAATATTTCAACCATGTTGCGCGTCGTCGCCGCGCATATAGCGTTCGCTGAACTCGTCCTGACCAAAGAAGAGAGGGAGAGGCCTGTGGAAAGGGCGGCGCATCTTCTTCGCTCTCGCCACAGGGAGGCATCGACGTGAGTTCTCGTATTCTGGTCGCGCTCTCGCAGCCAGCGCTTCCTCGCTGAGCAGCATCCGGCGCCGTACGTGCGGTTCCAAACATCTGCGAGAATGGAATGGAAGGAGAGGGCCATCAAAGGAAGCGCAAATATGGCGAAGATCGCAACAAAAAGGAGAAAGAAAGAGACAGCTGCTTCAAAAGCCGGAGACCCCGAAAGTATACGCAGCTATATATGAGACTAGAGAGAGAATGCTGCAGAGGCAGGCATGACGAGAGGACAACCGTCAGTTCTGTAGATTAGTTGTCGTAGCATTATAGGCTTGGTAGCCTCTGGATGCTACGCTTGCTTCCTCGCTCGGTTAGCTCCTCCTTTTTTTTTTTTTTCCTGACCTACGCTCCACATAGAACCTCCTTTTTCTTTCATTCATGGTTTAGGCAGATATAGTTAGCTTCACTAGTGGTATAAGCAATAGCCAAGAATAAAAATAGTAATATACTGTGTAAGGTGTCGCAAGTACCCAAGCCAACAATTGCGCATTTCTTCGTGTATTCTGACCAGAAAGTTCTATACGTGTCCATTTATTTTTAAGATGCGTCAGAGCAACAATATCATTTAGAGCGACTCGATATTTCTTGCCGAATAGCGCGTTCAAACTGCAGAAACTGCGCTTTCGTATTCGCTCTTTGTTGCGATGGCATATGCGTGCCGACCAGGTGTAAGTTCATGAAGCTATGCCCTTTCATATTTCGATAAGTATGTAGTTGTAAAAGCGTACCGACCAGCTGATATGTTGCGCCTAGACCACCAGCAATGTAGATTTAAAAAAATAAATGTCTTGAAGGCAGGGCAGTAATGGTAAAACCGATTAGTGCTGGCTTGCTGCCCTACACAGCGAGCAATGAAAATAGTAAGGAATAAATGTAAGAAAGACAGAGAGATAATCAGCACAGAACACACACAGTACAGGACCCAAGGCGAGACTGCATTATACAAGCGATCACCACTGAGGACAGTGTTCTTCAATAATTACAGCATGGCGCAGCAATAGCTTTTTTTCGCCATCGGCGCGGGTGGCTATAACGCTCAAAAGCATTTTACTCCAGACGTAACGGCTCGTTTGTATTGTATGGTTTGCATATTGATGCGTTTGACTTCTTACTCAGGGCAATTTAAGCCAGTTATAGTATAGAACGAAGACCGTTCTTAAACACTGCGCGTTTGTACGGTATAGTTCTTTTAATGCCCAAAGTTCCACCACAAAATGGAGAACAATGAGGGGCTTTCGTGGTCGCCGCAGTGGAACAGCAGTAAATGTGCGTCAGGTGATAAATTCCTGCTCTTACTCACTCTGACACTTAGCTGGCATGATGATCACTATAAAGCCGCCGTAATTCTTCGTCCACGTCCGCGAATTCTTGTGTTCTGAGAATCCGAGGCATTAGCGGGTCATAGCGCCCTCCGTGTGGCGAGCGCATTACAGAAATCCCCGAAACTTCCTGAGGGACCACACTGTGCTCCGGAAAAAGGCACTCACCACTTCCGGCGCCTTGGAGGCGGAAGTGGTTTGGCGGTTGTGAGTGATAAACGACCGTTACGGCTGGCGCCACTTTTGCGCCGAGAAGCGAGATATACGCCATAAAATGGAGACGTGGTCACCAAAGCCGCCCGCGGTCCTCCCTAAACGCTATAGCCTAATAAGAGATAGCTTCTGTGGTGCACAAATGCCACTGCTTTTCGCATTTTTCTTTCTCCCTTTGAATGTAGCTTAACGCAGAACGCAAAGTGCGGCGTTTTTTGTGTTTTGTGCGCTACGCACGAGGCTCCCACGATTTCTTAACGCGGTTAGCGAAGATTTATTCGACCTTCCTGCTGGAACGCTAAATGGCACGTTAAAAAAGACACCCTGAACACATAAAGAACAAACTTGCACATTGTTCCGGCAAAAAGCAAATTCGTTGCAAGAAGTAACCGCCAGGCATAAAGCAATCGAAGTCTGTATGTAAACCACAAGGAATGCTCGAAATGTACGAATTTATAAAGTTGCGTGCAGATAACGCCTTTCCCGCCGGCCGCATATCTATTGGTGTTAAAGGAAAAAAAAAAGGAAAAGAAACCGTATGCTTACTTTCAGACGCACGTCAAAGGACCCCGGGTGGTCGAAATTTCTCCGCGACGTTCCACACACGGAGCATGCTCCATAATCATATCACGCTTCTGGCACTTAAAGCCCCAACAAATATGATTATAGTATTAGTCAATGCATGCGGCAAACACCACACTGTATAATATGACATGTAGTGGTATGCAGCCTGTGAAGGGAGCAAGTATCCAATAGAACAAACGTCAGCTGAACGAACCTACTGAGTTACATTCTATTAAATAGTACTTGGCGTGTGTGACGTTCGTAACTAAGGAAGCCACTGTCTCAGCACGAGTTCGTGCTTTCGAAAACCTTTATTTATTCGAGAGTTTTACTAAAATTTGTTAAAACATCGTAACTAGAGCTTTACACGCATAGATAGGGCGTGCCTCTCACCTGGTAACGCAATTTATATCCCACTTTTAGAAGAAGAACCTGTGTGTGTATCCAATTGCACAAACAGCGTCATGCAGCGCACTGGGTCGGTGACAAACTTCTATTGCATATTCCCGGTAAGGCTCACGGAACTACTTACAGCTCGTAATGTGTCTGTTGGCCCTATTTCAGTTCAGTTCAGTTTAATACCTTAAAGGGGTCCTGAATCACCCTCCGGGCTTGGTGAAAAAAGATATTCTACGGCTTGCCTACGCTGTAACGAACATCTCAGCCAAATGCTGTAGTCATCCCCGAAGCGTAGCGTTCACAAGCGGAGCACAAAGCTTCCACTTCTTCAGGAGCCCTCAACTCAAAAAGCGGCTTCTCCTCACGCTCCTTGAATATGCTCTATTTCGTCATAGAGCATTTACAAGGAGCGTCGCTGCTATTGGCCGACGGCAGACACGCCCGCCTGGGCTGTGTGCGGACCCTTTGCAGCGCGCCTTTTTTAAAACCGTAAGCGCGGGCGTGCCGTGCATGCCGTGCATGCCGTGCGCTCGCTTTTCCTTGCGTTGTGAGCACCTATATAGGCAAAATAGTTGCTGGAAATATGTAAAAATATATATGTTAAAGCGCAAGCCTCATAGATGCGATTGGAAGGCGTCCGTAAACTACCTCGGCGTGGACGCGAACGGTGCGGTGCAAAAGTCACCATAAATATAGTTTTCCAAGAAGCCAACAAATGCATGACCGCAGCCTGTAATAAATCACAAATTAATCCCAAACTTTAATTCATCAGTGATTGTAGATGGGTTTATTCCCTATGGTACTCCAATGCGCACCTTCTAGTACTCCTACTAAATAACATGGCTGGAGTCAAACCCAAAATATTTCTTCTATAAGGTCGATTAAAGGACTGGGTCTGATTAGGGTGTACTTACGTGGATTAGAGCTCATTAAGGCGCATTAGGGTGCATTAAGACAGACTAAGGTGCATTAAGGTGGACTATGGCATATTATAGAGCGAATTACGCTAGACTTAGATTAAGGTGCATTAAGGATTACAGCAGATTACGGTTGACTAAGGTAAATTATTTTCGATGAAATCATTACGTCTGTAATGTTTGGCTTAATTTGGCGTAACTTAATAATCTGAGCTTATTGAGACGACTTACTCTTAACTGAATTAGTCAGGACCTAATTAGTGTTACACTAATTAGACTCGGTCTAATTAACTTATACCTAATGATACATTGTTTAATACGCAGGTCTTCATTATTCATGATATATTTATGCTTGGGGTAATTAGTCACATATTAATTATACATGACCTAATTAGTACAGGCCTAGTTACGCTGTTCTTTGACATAGTATCTTAATTAGGTATCGCTTGATGAATACTACCTGAAATAGGCCTGATTTAATCAGTGTTAGCCTAATTAGTCCTGAGATGTTTAGTCTCAACTTAATGAGGCTTGACCTGGGAGTCTTAGCATAATTTACCTTCGATTAATAAGTGCTAGCTTAGGTTTGACTTAATTAGTAATAACCTAGCTATCCGTAATTTAATTAGTACTATTTAATTAAACACAGTCTAATTAGAAGCTTGCTTACACTAGATTTGTTCCTATCAGCTAAATAAGGCTTCGCATAATTAGATTTACCTTAATTAGACGTGGTTTATTAATATCATGGCTTAATTAAATATAAATCATTAGTATCCGCTTATATAGGTGTGACTTGTCATAGCTCAATTCAGGTTGAATTAGTTCAGTTTGGCTTGGTTTTGCCCTGTTGGATTAGTCCTGTCTGAACTAGGCTTCAATTAATTACTCCTAATTAGGCTCCTTTGAATTATGCTTAGTCTTACCTAACTAGTCCTAGGAATCTTAATTAGGCTCCATTGAATGAGACAAGCCTTACCTAACTAGTCCTAGGGAACTTTGTCTTTACTACAGCGTGGTAGTGTTATGCTAGCATTACATAGCTTAGCGGAGTTTTCGGCAGATTTCCCAGTTTCACCAATAGCTTAAACAGCTTCACTGTTAAAATTGAACTAGTGTATTCACGCATTAAATTAATCCGTCCATCTTACCGCGTGTCAACGCACCTTATTCCACATTAACCTGTCGGCAAGAGTCCGAGTTGTGAAGGTCTTCCTTTCGAGTCATAGTAGTCACGTTCGAGCCCGACAGCATGATTATCCCGTCTACAATCACTAATCAACAATTAACTAGGGGTTAAACAGGACAAGGTGGAGCAGCGTTGGTAGTGGCCCTGTTTGTCCTGACGCCGCGTTATGCGCAATATCGACGACAAGCAGCGCACTGACAAAGTAAACGTTCACACCTGCGAGCCTAAACGTATGTGATGAACGAAAACAAAGCTTCGGAGGATCGAAGAAAAAGAATGCGGTGATCGTGAAAGCATGCGACCGAGCCCAGGCGCGAAGCGAGCAGGCGGCCACAAGCGCGGTGCGAAGAGACAGCCCCCGGTAGTCGCGCGCTTTTCGTCAGACACTCTGATACGTCGCTGAAGTCTGGTGACGTAACGCGGTGGGCGGGGCACCTCGTTCGACACCGCCCTAAGGAGCTCTGTACCCTCTATTCCGCAGAGTTGAGACACGACTGGAAAGGGAGGTTTTCTGGCCGCAATATCTTCGCTCCTAACAAACCGTTTTGAAAAATTCTTTCGGCTGTGAATTTCT
The DNA here is from genome assembly GCA_013339685.2 of Hyalomma asiaticum. NCBI lineage: Eukaryota > Metazoa > Arthropoda > Arachnida > Ixodida > Ixodidae > Hyalomma > Hyalomma asiaticum. The sequence continues at coordinate 119,220,345 of CM023482.1, read as the reverse complement.
GAGAGGCATTAAATACACACCCAGCCGTTTTCAAAACCAAGCCCGAGCGGTGGTTCAGGACCCCTTTAAAGACCCCCAATGGGGTATTACATAAGGGGTGGTTACATAAAAAACAAATACAAAATGTTCTTTATACAATGCATCTACAATACTACGCATTTAAATCGAATCCTCGTTTGCCATGTTCTATCCTTTTAAAATCGGCTCAAGCACATCACAGCAAAGGCTGTCTGCATGTTTGCACGCGTGTAATGTGAACACGTCTACTCGCATCCGGATCTGCAGCCTGCACATGCGCTCAACGCCTATTAAAGAGCCGTATATGCTTCGTGCAGAGGACACTCAAGCCATATGGACATTACCGATACAAACTATTCAGCTACAACGGTGAGAGTTATAAGCGACATGACCCGTGCTCCTCTAACAAAAAATATCTGGTCGGTTTCTCCGAGGCCAACCATACAGAGGCAGAGATGGCCGAATCGATTTAAAACAATTTATTTTCGCACGATGACGCTAAATATCCTTCACAAGCACGAACCCTAATTGAAGCACTGGCAGGCTGCTTACGCTGCCCGCATGCTGCAGGCTACGTTGCGTTCGGTTTGGCAAACGGAGCGAGCAATACAGCGAGAGAGAGGCATGGCTAATGCCCTTGCGGCGCGGCTTGCTCAAATGTCGCAGCACATCAACATTTGAAACCTCATTAATTTCAGGGCCCGCTCGGCACGACCCCGGCGGCTAATCGGGAGCCATTAGCATCGGGAAGGACGGAAAACACGAGCCTTCGCCAAACGTATAGAGTTGGCGTGCTCGCCGATCCACACCCATCATACTCTCTCGCGATGCGGTGTTGACGGCATGCGCTGCCAGCAGGAAGATAATTAATCCAATCAGCATTCCGTTTCGTGAACGAAACGCCGCACTGATGGCGTACGCATTCGCTTTCTGCAACCAAGGATGTGGCGTGGTATATCTTAATGCATGCCGTTTCGCCTAAAGTAAGCCGGACTCCCTTGAAAAAAAAACAAACACAAAGCGCTTTGTGTGTACGATTTGAGGAAAACGGAGCTAAGTTCCTCAGAAGCCAGATGGCTGCAGGCATAATTTGGACGACAGACTGAACGGCTCACGTAGAACACCAAAATGGCGGGGTCCGCGCGCAACTATAGTCCCTTTTCATCGTCCGCTTCCACCAGCTGCACTCATTGTAGTAATTGTTTAGCCTTTTGGGGGATTTGAGAGCCTCTGTGAATTGCGAAACCGTAGCCATGCAATATGAGCTCACCTATGCCTGTCAAAATCTGGTGGAACGATGAGCAGATCGCTAAAAACGATGCAGAACAGGGAAATGTCGCTAGAGCAAGCATTTCGACAAGTGTTAGACGTTGTTAGCCATCTGTTCATCGATTCAAGCCTCCATCTTCCCCTGCGCTTCTCTTCTAGTTGAAATGCGATGGAGTCGTTTGTGTCTATTTAACATTATGTTGTCATGGGGATATTAACATACGCAGTACCACGTGTTGCGCATGCTGGTCACGTCAAAGCCGACTAGTAACGTAATATGTGTTCCTAAGTGCACGGGAAAAAAAAAAGGGAATCTTCAAAAGCAATGAAACAACGCTCTATAACAGACTATACTGTTAAGTACTTTAGAGTGCGTCGTTAAGGCCTGTATCCCGCAGGAATGCCAGAAGCACCTGCCTATTGCGAAACGCGTATTGCAAGAGCCAAGAAAGACAAGTTTTGCAACTTTTCGACATTAATCTCCGAATTGAGACACTTCACATCAAAGGCATTTCGGAAATGAGGTTCGCCATCAGTATATTCGCGAATGTTCGCTGCTCCGATGTAACGAGCGTTTGACATCACCTGCAGTCAGAGGACAACCAAACCAAAAGAGAGAGAACAACGAACAATAAAAAGCAACGTAAAATAACCTCCAGTTCACGCAGAACTGAAGGAGAGTGGAACCTCGTATAGCAGAGTCCAACATCCGGCCGAAATTCGATGCAAAGAAAACTAAAAGAAAGAAGGCACGTAAAAGTGTGGAAACGTGATGCTCTTTTTGTCGCTGGCAAAGAGATTTCGTGATGAAATGAGCGGTAAAAAAGAAACGGCAGAAAATGAGATCTAACGATCCTTCCACATTCCCCGAATATCGTTCCATAGTTTGCCGAAAGAAAATGCGCTGGGGAAAGTTAGGCCGGGTGGGCGTTATTTCTAAAGTTCGCCCCTCTTTTTATATAAGCGCCTGTCGATGCGGCTTGATCGAGGACGCTGCCCGTGTATAGGTGCTCCTGCATCGCTGCGCGCGGTATGTAGTATATTGCTCAGGCAGTTAGGCTGAGCGCTATCAACGTGTTTTGCTTTTATTTTTTTGTGCTACGAGGGTCGCCTCGGCTCAGGCAGTGGCGTAAATTTGATAACTCGTTTATTCTATGTTCCTCGCTTAGTGTAAAAATAAAATGACCCCCCCCCCTCTTTTATTTATTCTTTTTTGCTACTACTGCCACTTTTTTCGAGTTACAGAACTTGCTGAGGCGGAAGGAGGTAGAGGCACTAAGTGAGTAATCAGGACTTAACGCTTAATCGCTAGTGTTGTAACTTTTCTCGGCTTTTTATGTATGTACATTTAGGAGGCTTTGTACGGGTAGCTTATTATTGTATCTTTAACATGTTGCCTATTTAGGACGCAAAGTGCGTGTGATGCTCGCGTAATTATAAAAAAAATTTTTTTTTTTGAGGGTCTATAGAATGTTGACAAGGGGAATATGTTTACGGCTATGGGACCTTAATTGTGGAGTGCAGTCAACCGGACGTGATTGCTGGAGCTCAAACGAGATCGTAGTTTTTTAATTTCGCGTTTCTTGCCTTCTAGTCTGCTAGCAGTTCAGAGTATATGTCTTGCTTTTTCTTTCGATAATGACGTGCACTATTGTAATGTGTATGGCGGTTGTGATGCACACACACACACACACACACACACACACACACACACACGGCGAAGCTGTCATATCGCTCGTGCCCGTACCTCACAAAATAAACAACTCAGGCTAAAAACGTAGAGAACTTTCGTGAATTCGGCCCCAGTTTCTTTCAGCTGTACGTTTATCTCTCATCCGCGCCACTTCGCCATGGTAACGGCTCGCCGTCGATGCATTCGAACAAAGCAATCGCCTCGGAAGTGAGCAGGGAATCCGCGTACGCGAGATATGCTGTCGCATATAGCTGTCAGCGGAAGGTGCCGCTCGTCACGAGCGAAACAATGCTGTCGCCGAGGCACAGCCTTGCTCACTCCATTCTTGCCTTTTGTGCGCTCCCCCACTCTTTTTGTCTTTCTTATATTCCCCTTCGCGGCCAGAGAAGCGACCTCTTTTGTCTGGAGGCTGGGAACCGTATACAGCCCTACCGAGGGCATCACTCGCCGCTTTGCCTGTGGGGTTACGGCAGAAGTGAGAGCGGGAGAACCATTCTATCTCTATCTGCACGGATGACGACTGTCCTTTCTTTTCTTGTCTCGTCTGCGCTGCTCGCACCAAACTAGAGCTGAGAGATGACGTTGCGTTGCCGGGAAACGCCAGCGTGTCAGGTCATATGCGGACGAAGAGGTTTGCTGGCGCTTCCCTTTTAAAATTTGCGGCTTGAGACCTTAGATCTTCAAGCAGAGTAAAATAAAGTGAGAGAGAGATGATGATGATGAGAATGACGATGGAAATGCTGTCTGAGTACGGTTGGGCATAGAAAAGCGAAAGGGGAGTGACATAGCTAACGTTCCGTAATGGTAACGTCGAAAGCTGTGGAAGCTGGGATATTTGGCTTATAGAACTAATAGCGCGAGTTAGGCCGGAAATTGCGCAGGCCATTTGAACTTCTCGACGTTAATAGAAACAGAAAAAAAAAAGCGCTTCGACAAGTATTGGCATGAGCAGAATGGCACTACTAACTACTCATAGGCGGAAAAAGGAAAGGAAAAAGAATATGACGTTGTTTCAGACAGAACACACACTGCACGCAATTTAAATCACATCGTGAAGAGGATGAGAAGATTGAAGAAGCGTTCTGACAGCCGAGAAATTTTGCCTATGCGTCTTACTCAAAGATGCGCCCGCAGACGTCAATCTGTCAAGAACTTCAGGGCTGCGAGATACAAACGTACATTTAAAGTGAGTGGCGACAAGATCCTTTCGCTGGTATAGACGCTCATCACAATTGCTAAACACTCAGCGTTACTTAGAAGCAGCACATTGAGTTTCTTTCAACTAAGTGCTGCTTATTTCTGACTGGTACTCTATGCTGTTGGATATAGAAAATAGACTGCGAGTGCGCTTTCATTTTTCTCTTCATTGTTTATATGTCCGATGCGGTAACTCCAATCTTAACATATTCCGTATCCTTAAAAACAACGAAGCTAAGGCTTTTAGCTGCGAAATGCAGCTTAACACGAATATGCCAGAGGGTCTTCTAGCAGTAGATGTGCTCTGGGGCTCCTTGCGAAAGAGTAGTCATGCAATGCAAACAAGTGTACGTTTCGCACCAACGTGCATGCGACGACAGCAGTGAGGACAATAATATGTGACTACGGTGCTAACGAAACGGCTTCTTTCATTCGACACCGACGTAGAAAAGTTGGGGTTTTCATCGAAGGTAGGCATAGCATTATCCTCTCGAAATGCTTGTGTCAGGAATGAGCAAGAAGATGGCTAAATAAAATGGAACGGGTGCATACACAAGGACAGAGCCAGCAGTCCTGTGTATGACGAAGCCTAGGCAAAAACAAACGCATGCTCTGTTTCACCACATAAAATTCGCTTTCAATGAAACCCGTGTACACATGGCTATGGCTCAGTATAGAATAGCGCACACCATGTACTCGGTATGCTATAGTGTCTTCAGTGACGCGGCGTTTCTCTTTCTTCCAAATATGCTTTATCTTCTTGTCGTCTTGCGTACATATGTATATTTTGTAATGACACTGTTCATGTGTCGCGGCTGAACATTCACCAGCGCCTTCTCGCGTTCCTACAAACTTCCCACTTGCCCATAGATAAATTCCTGCATCCTCTGTGACCGCGGTGCCTCCTTCGGCAGACTCGCGACGCATATACAACTGGCGCAACCGCGACAGGCGTCAGAATAAAAGCGAGGAATTCCACCACACTTCGAAGAACAAACAAGTCTGCCACGCTTTCTTCGTCCCCATTTCCTGGGCCTCCGAATCCATCATAGTCAAACTTCCTTCAGGACCCGTGACTCCGCATGCAAGAGAAACTCGAGATGAGGAGGAGTGAAAGTTTGCTCTATCACCCTTCGGTGAATCGGCGTGAATGCCTCCCCTCTGGGAAAATCAAGAAGCCCAAAAAAAAAAAACAGCAAAGAGACAAAAAAACTCAAAGAGTATCGTCGATATCTTTAAGAGCTTGAGAAGCACCAAGAATCGCGCAAGCCGCCCATGGCAGAATCCAGCAATCTATTTCTCTCAGAAGCGGCGACGGCGGCGGCGCGTCATGTGTTTGGCAGTCCTGCCTTTGCTGACATTTCCAGAGACAACAAAACAAAACCAGGAAACGTTTATTTCGAGCGGTCGGCAGTGCAGCGACTGAATTGGACTCAGGAGAGCTCGCGGTTTTCGAGCTGCATGCGCGCTTTCGCAGATGCTTGAACTTCGTCGTCTCGTCGCCGCAGCGGTGGAGTGGGTCGGCATGTCGTCGATTTTTTTTTATCCTTGCTCTTATCCTTGCCGCCGCCTCTGATAGCATTGATTTGCCCTGCCTCTGATGCAATCAGCTCCGTTTGCCAAAGTTTCCTGATGGTGCCAGATTAGAATGCAGCTCGCTTTGATATTTTGTTTGTCCATATATATGGGAAGGTCACCATGTCAACGCTTGATTCACTTGATTTGTGGAACTCTTAAAATGGTATGCTAAGGTAACAAGCAGAGAGAGTGGTAGGAGCCCGATGTATCAAGCGAGCCCTCTACACTACGATCCCTTACGCTAGCGCCTACACAGAGAAAACCGGAAAATTTTTAATTATGCGTATAATTTGTACATGCGGTTCAGCGCCCACATTCCCAAAAATATCTCGCGACAAAAATTTTCACGAGAGGCTATTTCAGCCAATATTGATGCTGGTCATATAATCGTAAAACGCCATCTGACCAATCGCAAAATACGCACTTACGAAAGAGAGGCTTTGTGAACTCGGTTCCTGTGAAATGGCCCGTATATACTTAGTGAGACTGGAAGACGCGCACGTAAACAGTGATCAAAGAATTTCCTACATCCTAAAGCCGGGTAGTTCGCATATTTCACACTTTGAAAGATGGCGAAAGCTAGGCGAGGAGCTCCTCAGTCTCCTTCAATTTTCGATGACACCAGTAAGGCTTCACTTGTAAGCAGTTTGACTAAGCGGGTGCAACAGCCACAAGGCACATGTCTGGGATCTAAAGAAAGATACAAGGGGGTAGGACGTTCGCTAAATCAAAACAATGACAAAGGAAATTATCGTGTGGCGATGAAGTCACGCGCCGTAAGGATTGCCGTGGGAACCGGTCGACTCCGCGGAAGGCGGCGGCCGGGCCTGGGAAAGAAACGCAAGTCGCTATCTGTCAGGCTTTTCTCTTTACTTCCCCCTACCGACCGTCGGGCGGCGCTGGCGATTTTTTCCTTACTCTTCCAGACGCAGCAATTTTTACTGCCGGCCTTGCTGCTGCCACTTTTTCCTTTTTTCTCTCCATTCCTTCCAAGGCGTTCTATGTTGGCGCAGTGCGTCGCGTGGTCTGAAGAATTCCTCTATCCTTCTCAATGCCTCGTTCGTTATTTTTATTCGTTCTCCAGGAGGAACAAACACGTATAAATTCACGCAGGCATAGACAAGCGCACAGACAATACCAACATCCCCCCTCACGCCGGTCAGCTTCGTAGCCAGGCGGCCAGGACAGCTACACCAACCCTCGTACACACACATGCCCGACAGGCTGCCTCCAAGCGAGATCTGCAACTGCGACCATCGGTGCTGCAGGCCCTGTACACCGTCGTCGTTCGGGTTGTTTGTCTTGCGCTCCGCCAGCGCGGCCGGCTCTGTCCGTAGCCGCACGCACAGATTGATTGAGCCAATCGGAAAAAAAAAAAAAAAGGAAGGGCGGGCGGCAGCCGGCGGCGCTTCGTTCCTGTTTCTGCTCGAGCTGCTGACCAAGAATTGTTCTTATACGACCAGTTTGCCTCCGGTACCCTCTGGCATTGCCTCTTCCTCCACTGATTTCCAGAACACCCCCTTCGCCACACCCCTGACTCCTTTCTCGTTTCTATCTCGCAAGCACACGCTTTTGTACACAACTGCAATCCTGCTTGAGTAATTCCGTGCAGCACCATGTTAGCCCATACTTCTTCAGCGAATCTAGGGCCCAACTACGCGGACATGTTCTCAGCTCTTGGCGACTAATTGCCGGAAAGTAGCCCGCGCATCGCAAACACTTCGGTGTCGTGATCGGCTTGTTCACTGGCATTGACAAATCACGTGAGGCCTTTAGTGCGAACAGCTCTACACAAGTTATCGGCCTTCAGATAGGGGTTAAAGCTCGCTCAGGCTGCCACCGCGCTGCATGGTTCTCACGAGACGCAGCGCTACGTAGCTGCATCCATACAGGCCCCGTGCGAGCCATGGTTCTCTTTCCTGCCTCGTCGTTCTCCGTTGCATTTTTCTGTCGCGTTCGCTGTTGGCCCCGCATCTGTGGAGCCAAGAGGCCGATTCGGCACCGGTGGTGCCTCGCCGTTATCGTCCTCTGGGAACACACCGGCGAGCGAGATACATTTCCATCAAAGTGCGGTCACGGCGAGCACTTGGCTAACTTCGATCGCGCTGCCCGTTGTAGCGCCTTCCTCCGCAAGCCGTCTCGAATGGCCGATGTTCGGATCGGAGCGAACAAGCGTGGCCGTGCGGAGTAAATGGCTTTCGATTTGAGTGTCGGGCGCGAAGTGCGCCTCGCTTTGCGAGTTTTGGCGAACATTTCGCAACGGCCGAAGTGCTCCCGTCGGTTACGCACAGTTGACTGCATGGGCGTGGACCAAAGCGTGCACGTGCACGATGATTATGTAGCGCGAGCTAATGGATCAATACGTTAAGGATTCTGAGCAACTCCTCCACTGAAGCAATAGAGGTGTTAATTGACGAAAAAGAAAAAAAAAAGAAGAAGAAGAAAGTATTGTGTGGTTCCTGAGACACAGGAGAACACTTGTGAAATCATGTGAGCAAAAAAAAAATCAGTTAAGAAATCTTGCGGGTTTTCTTGATCGAGAACACAAGCGTTTAAATTTAGTAAATGTAATAAAAACATTTAACAAGAGAAGTTCAGTCAGGAAAGTATGAGAAGAGCAGTAGAGAAGTCTCAGCCTCCTGTGACAATGCATCGGGAGGCGCCAACAGAGTGATTACGCAAGTGTACAAGAAAAACGGCTATGTGAAATGGGCACACACACATGCGGTGGCGCACAAATGAGAGTGCACGTTAAGGTAAGTCGTGAAAGCTATTTTCGATTGAGCACGAATATTGCCACATCAGTGAGCGCAATATTTAAGCACAACACAATAAAAAAAGGCGCAGATGGTAGGACAATTATTGTATTATTGTCCATAATTCATAATACAACACACACACACACACACATTGTCAAACAGTCACAGTCCGTCAGTATTGCGTAGTACGCGTCCTCACTCTCACAGCCGCTTCTCCAGGCCTGTTTCTTTTAAAAACCTAAGCAGTGGCTTAGTCTTACAATGGCTCTAACAGGATCAGAGGCGAATTCAAATGAGCGGCTATATTTATTACCATAGTGAACTCAAGAAGTCAAGTCGTGGCCTTGTTGTTATGCGTAGATGTTTTAGTCGATTACCGGCCGTAGTAGCGTAGTGTGTATTTCTAGTAACGTTGGTGTGTATAGCGTCGCGCTTCTAAGCCCGACGCCGCTGGATCGATCCCGACCTCGGCATGTGCATGGATGGCAGAGAAATTCAAAACAAGCGTTTGCGTACTTTCAATTAAGGGCGCAAACGCAAACCACCGTCCTAGGCTCTGTACTACGCAGTTTACGGATGCTTGGGCCCAAACAGTTTTTTTAAGTTCTAAGATATTCGAATTGCAGAGCACTTCCACCTGGATCCCCGAAGCTAGCGCGTGGGATCTCGGCAAAGCGTTGAGCAATCGAACCCAGTTTACTCCAGAAGTTGCTATATACGGATCTCGTATACATGACAGCGCAACCGATCGCTCGCTTGCACGAAGCAGGATTTGCAAACTTGAGCACCCGAAGTATTTCGAGTAGGGCCAAGGCTGAAAACGTGTAAATACAAGATCGATATGGGAAGATGCGCGTTCCTTTTACGCATTGTCGTCTCGCTGCGAATCTCTCTCAACCGGCGCATCTACGCGAACGCGTGGCGCGAAAACGAGATTTACGCCGGGCTACAGAAAAATAAAATAAATTTAAAAAAAAATCGAGAACTGATGACCCTCCCGGGAACGTGTTCGTTCCGCGCTGCTCGTGTGCTCTACGAAGTAAACATTTAAAAATAAAATGTAAGTAGAGCCTCCTAAGCATTTTCTCTTGCTTCGAACACATTCATCACGAGAGCAGCACGTCACGGCGCCCCAAAGTGCCATCGTTTCTCGAGAACTCGTTCGCGATACGCCAAACATCCGCTCTTTCGGTCTCAGCCTACTAATCACATGCACATGCGCCACTAATATAATTAGAGCTTACATCAAGCAAAGCTGGGCTCATAATCTACCAAGTGCCGAAGTGGAATGACAGCGCGATGCCTTTGCGATCAAATACGAAGTCGTCGACCGTACGGAATGAGGCATGTGCCGAAAGTAGTAATAATGGTTTGGGTTTGATGTGCTAAACCCACGATACAATTATGAGGCAGGCCGTAGTGGTGCGCTCCGGAAATTTCGACCACCTTGGTTCGTTACCATACACTGACATCGCGGAGTGGTCTGCCAGGCTAACACCGCCTGTAGCCACAACACCACCACTACTACTACTACTACTACTACTACTACTACTACTACTACTACTACTACTACTACTACTACTACTACTACTACATGGGCCCATAACATTTTCGCGTGCATCGAAAATGCGACCACAACGGCCGGCATCAGACTCGCGCCCTTCGGGTCAGCAGACGAGAACCAGCCTAGCGAGCGTAGCCATGGCTTAAGTCGCGCAACATTTGTGTAGTTTTGTTTCTCTCGAGCTGATGCCCTCGCCGTTAGGACTTTCATTACATAACTCTAGCGTAAAAATAAACACAATAGACGTGAAATTTCTGTTTTATGTTTACTGAATTTTATATTTGCTGTGTTTTATTTTTTACGGCTATAGCGGTGCCAACGGCTTCTCAGAATGAGCTGGTGGCCGATCATAGGGAAAGTTCCCAACACCATCAATACTGTTTTTTCTCATACTTTGATTTGTATAAACCTACAATAGTCAAACACCCTTCAACCTATATTTGGCCACATTCGTCCGAAGCAGCATAAGTCAACGTAAATGCTTGCCGGTCTCGCGCGCAAACGCCACACTCGCTAGCACCATGATATATTTACACAACTCATAAGTACCCAACCATACACGGAACACGACGTTCGCCGCCATTAATCGTTCCTGTTTTATAAATACAAAGTAATTGCACCGTGAAACTCCCGAAACTCTTATGCAGCATACGCGGTTTCCACCAGCCATGGACCCATATTATACTTTAATATCCGGATAATAGCCGCGCGCCAGCTTCAGCCAGTGCGCTGACTCGTGACTAATTGCATCTATACCCCAAGTATCTACACAGTAAGCCCACTCGCAAACCCTCTATACGCTCGCGTTTATCACACGCACGACAAAGGCGTCATTATCGCAGCAGATTCTTCAAACTAAACGCAGCCTATCAGCCGGAGTGTTGCCTTCGACCAACCCATATTACGCATTCTATATGAGACAGAGTGCACGCTTGCTTCCTTGCCTTCGCTGCGGTACTATATACACCTACTCTATCACATAGCGAAAGGAAAACACTAAACACCGGGCGACACCCACCGCCGCTGGAAGCGCGTCGATCATGCTTCGTTTGTTTATACGGGACCCGCCGGCGCTCGCATTATTCGTTTCGTACCGCTGACTGTCGCTACAGGGAACGGGCCCCAAAATATGGCCCATACGTCTGGCGCTTGTATGTACGTATATATCGAGCAGGCTGCGCGCTTATTCGCTAGCGCCAACGCGGGCCGTATAAATAGAGCACCATTTATACCACTCTACATTCAGTATTGCGCCGGCCGTCAGGGACAAACGGTCTCTGCCTGGGTCCGCGAGATGGTAAATAAATCGTCGCCCCCGTGCAGGCCGAGGAAAAGATGGGGCAAAAGAAAGAAAGGAAAAATGACACAAAAGTGAGGGGCAATTGCCTTACGGCTTTGCTTTGCTGCTGCCGCGGCTCCATTGGGATACGGCAGCGGAGATTATTCAATTTGCGAAGCTCTTTCTCTTCGCTAAGTGCGGGTGGGTGGCGCGCGAGAAATGAATAATGCGCAGACCTCTCCTAGGCTCCCCCGTCCGTTGCCCCGAATGTCGCCCGCCGCGACGGTGCGCGCTTATAACGCTACGTCTCCGCTTAATGTCCGCCCGCAGCGTGTGACACTAAGCGATGCATCGAATAATGGTGGCGTGCGCGGCGCGGATAGGAACTCGTGCTCCGCGGGTGAGGGCGTAGGAAGGCACAATTTCGTATCCTTTTTCGGATAGGTGCGTCCAATATGTGAAAGCTTCCGCAAATTATGGGGCGTCGATTCCTTTGCGTGCTGCGATAAAGAGACTGATTCAATCACTCCTGCGGTCTATTTCATGTTCGTGTTGCTTCTTCGCAACATTTGGTAGCCTAATGCGCTGGCTACGATTTCTTAATCGGCTACGATGAATGCGACAACGAAAGGGTTCAACGTGCTTTGTCCTAGTCTATGCAAGTGTAAACTGCATAAATTTAAACACAGGCACGCACTGGCGCGCGCACACGAACAGGCGTGTGACGCACAAAATAAGTTGGCAATATAGTGCTTGCAAAATTCCTTCCATTATCGCGGGTATGTTTCTGGGATAGCCTTTTCATTGTGTCAAATTGTGATTGCGCTCCTACGTACAAATTAATTGCATGCGTGCGCTTGCAAACGAGATAAAAATGCTTTTTCGCAAGCTTTATTTAAACATTGCTTTAACTTTATGCGTAGAGTGGAGCAGATTGTCATTGCTATACTTTTGTTTTGTGTTTCACGGAGAGAAGGGGCCACCTTTATCGCGACTTTGATTGCTTCCTGCGTCTTAATCAGTGTATCTCCTAACCTCCTGTGATGTTTACGTGATACCCTCAGACATGCCTTTAGTTAAAGGTAACTTGAAGCAGTGTTGACTGAACAAACTTCTGAAGGCATCAAGTTTCCTTTGCGTGAGTACTCGCTGATAAAAGGTTCCAACATGTACACTTCCGCATTAAGAGTACTTATCAGTGTACTTACTTACTCCTGTTTTTCACGTGGATGCTAATAAGCCATAGAATTGCAGTAACGACAAACGAAAACCCGGCAGGGGCTCGTGTTGCCTTTGTATGCTGCACATTGCTGGTCGAGCGACTCTTACATTGCGTAGTCGCACATTGCGTAGTCGCACACTGCACATTGCGTAGTCGAGCGACTCTTATTACTGCTACAAAGCCCGATTTCACCATGCTTTTTTCACATCTTGTATTCTTGTAGGCCAGCCTTCTTCATTCACCATACGCCTAGCACCAGTTTGGATAATATTTTGTTGAAGCATCTTTCCAACGAACAATCTTAGCGGGTTGGCTTTCTCTGTGGGTATTGACTCAGCTTATCAAAGTTGCACGAAAAATGTTCTAGCCAGCAAAAAGCACAACCGGGGAAAAATATCTAGGCTCTAAGCGTACTCGTTCTCATTCATCGGTTCGTATTTTCACACCTTCGTGCATTCTCGAAGGCATTTGAATCCACACTGAACATACCATCGCCACATTGACCAACTTCAAATGAGCACCAAAACCCTGACACAGTAAAGACTAAATGTGAATGTACTGAACACAAAAAGCGCATTACACTTCGCAAGTCAGTCGTTGATTTTCATAGGATGCAAATTTGCAGAGCCATTAGTATGTGCAAACACAGTCGGTGTTCAGTGCGTCCACGAGATTTCGCGTTCGGCTTTCATGAGAGCGACACGCGGAGGACTTCATTATCGAACTTCGCGCATGACGCAGGAAGAAAAAAAAAAAACTAGCTGCAAAAAAAAAAACGTGACCAGGTAAGTCGTTTATGAATAAAGCAAACGGGACCCGTGATAGATATCTCGTCCTGTAAGCTAGGCAAGGAAAAAAAAAAAGAAAAGGAAGAAATCAGCATTTATCGAGGGTGCCCGGGCTGCCAAAAAGCATTCGCTGTAATAGGGACGTGAGAAATAGAAATATTGACCGCGTATCCTGCGCCATTTTTCTTTCTGCAGACGGACTTCCGCCGCACGCGTGTTTTCTGTTATTGGCGTTTCACCTCCCCCGCGTCCCCCTGCGCACTGGAATCGAATCAATACACAGCCTCTATTTCATGCGCTCGGGTTTCCTCCCGCCCTTCTCTCTGTCTCTCTTTAATATATATAGTAGAGGGAGAGAGAGCTTGCCTATTACAGCAAAAGCACAATAGCTGTAGCAACCCAGGCGCGTGGCACAGAGATTATAGGTTCGCACAGGACTCTAGGGTAAAGCAAAAGTCGTCGCTGGAGAAAGCCGGCGTGGGTATTGTGCCGATGGTGCGCGATTCCGAGGGACGCACGAAATGCCGGGTGCTGATGAGGAAGGCGTGCAGGCAGCGTCGCGCCTTCTCGAGGAATCACGATGGCTGGTCCGCTTCCCGAAAGCTCGGCCGATGAAAACCAATAAAGAAAGAAAAGATACGCCCAATTGCTAGGTGGAGAAAGCCTGCTTCTATCTCACCGTTTCTCCGTCAGCGCGTTTCCTTTCATTCGTTGGTCTTTGTACAGTACAGAACCTCGCGTGTAAATATATATAAAGATAGAGGAAGCCTTGTACATAGATGCCGGCCAGTAGACGCGAGATGCGATGAGCGAGGCGGAGATGCGAACGATAAAGTGATAACCGTTGCACATCATTCCTTTGTGCCTCGTCGTGGCTTTTTTTCGAGCGCGTCGCTTGCCCCTTGGTGCAGTTCTGAACTGCCTGTATACATGCCCGTTCTTTCTTCCGACGTCGATGTTCTCGAATTTCTTCTATACACAACTGCAGTCATAGCGTGAACTCTGGCGCTTCGCTTCGACTGCGCGGAAGAATGGGAGCCCGAAGAAGAATAGGCAGGAGATGTATTTCGCATTGACATAGACGTGTCTTCACATGTACACTGCGATGTTCGGTCTTTCCGGCCGCAGCGCTCTTCCGACTATCTTATATTTCTGGCCGCGGGTGCGCGCTTAGAGTATAGACGGCTAAAGGAAGCTGTGCGTGAACAGTTCGCAGTGGGGTGGAAGTAGTGGCTGGGTTCCGGAAGTTTATTGCTATCGCATTGTGCTATGTAGTGAGAGAGAGAGAGAGAGAGAGAGAGAGAGAACAACTTTATTATTCCCATGTAGTGAGATGCCGCTCGAAATACGACTTCGTCCTTCGCTTTTCTCATTATTTTTTTAGTTTTTTCAGTGAGTGAGCGAGTGAGTGAGTGAGTGAGTGAGTGAGTGAGTGAGTGAGTGAGTGAGTGAGTGAGTGAGTGAGTGAGTGAGTGAGTGAGTGAGTGAGTGAGTGAGTGAGTGAGTGAGTGAGTGAGTGAGTGAGCGAGCGAGCCAGCGCTGTGGCCCATAATGTGTCATCCGAGTGGCGATGTGCAAGGACAATACCGCTCTGCTTTATGAAGTTAAGTTCCAGAACAATAGAAGTCACCTACAAGTCTAAAAATCTGCAAGTCCATATATTTATATACACACGGGAAAGGTGATCAACATTATTTGAGCTTTGGGCGACGTGACGCTTGATTCTTCAGAACTATTTGCGTGTTGCAGATGCCGTTAGCTATTATGCTTGTGGTCAAGCATCATGTGGATAGGTGGCCCTTTTTAAAGACACAAATGCTGTTTCAATCTTTTAGTACCGATGATTTTCAAATACTGGTTCAAAAGGAAGAGGGCAATGCTTCTCGTCTTGACCTCGTGCGGAGTAACATCATTCAATGCACAAGTCTCCTAATGAGGCAACACCTTACGTAGCCATTTTCAATGTCATTTAGGAAATAATCAACTCCTCGGACCTTACATGACAGGACCATCTCAATCTGATTTTGAAGAGCACCGCTGAAGAGGACTCCTGAATAATCTTCACCAACAGAGATAGTTTCCCGTGCCGCGACAGCGGTTAATTACGGCACATAAGCGTCCTTGCATTTCGCACCCGTCGGAATGTGGCCACAATTGCTTTGACGAAATCGGCGACCTCAGCTGCGAGACGCCACTAACACCAAGGCACATGTCGCACATACATTTCTCCTTTTCCCCCTTCCTTTGGCGTGTGTAAAGTGCATGTTATTGCTCTCTGTGTATTGTGCCGACCTACGCGAATCCCATTGGTATTCTTGCCCAATAGTTTCGGTTAGTGGACCGACTCATGTAGTATAGAGACGCACAATCATTTCACAAAAAAAATTGTGCCGTTGCATGCTCGGATGTGTACGTGTGCCACTGCGCCTCTTGCGACGATAAGGAAAGCGGCCCAGAAACACATACCGCTTTGCCGTTTTTTTTGCTAGCCGGCTAACGAGCGCCGTGGTGCTTGTTCTCGAGTCGGCCTGGGGGCGGCGGATCCAACCACGCTACGCAATTTCCTTTCCACGCTCCGCTTGCCGGGCAGGCGCCTATTTCTTCGTCATGAATCACCGACGGTTCGGCCACGCAGCGCAAAGCCATCGGTTCCAGCTGCGGTGGCTCACCCCGATGCGGAAGACGCCGGACGTGATCTCGGAGCAGTCCGTCCCGGCCTCGGGCGTCGCAGTGCCGCTTGGTGGAAGGGTCGTTAGCGCTTCGTAATGCGTCTCTATCTGCGCTTCTGGCAATGGCGGATATCTAGCGGAGACGCGCGAAGTGGGAACAATAGTCTTGTTAGGGCGACACTATGTACTGCCCCGTTTGTTACAGGGCGAAAAGATTTCATTGTCGCTTCGTGCACGACTCGAAGAGGCTGCGGCATCATCATGTCTCCTTTCCTCGCGACGATGTCTTAGTGCACTGCCTTTACAGCAAATGTAGTTACTATGCTCCTTTGTGAGGAGCATCGGCCTACTAAGAACGCTAAGATGCGAAAATATCGAATTTAATGCCTGAGTTCGGAGGACATGTTAAATTTTACGCCGTGTGGAATGCGGCACAATCGAGAGAGTATTATAATAAGTGCTGGAGCTTGATGTGCCAGAACAGCGATATGATTGTGAGGAACGCCGTAGTTGGAGGCCTCCGGGAATTTTGACCACGTGGGATGGCATAACCAGTACTGACAACGCCCAGTACATGGGCCTCTGTGATACTTTCGGATGCAGCGGACGTAGCGCCGTTGTCCCTACGGCGCTACGTCCGCTGCATTGGGAACAAGGAACCTGTATAGGCTCCGAAACGTCAAAACACCTTTTTGACTTGGTCGGTGACCGTAAATTTCACTAATACAACGTCGTTGCTTGCGCAGGTCAGTCAAAACACAACTTGCGCAGGATTGTTTTCGTTAAAAAAAAATTCTTTATGAAGAACCGTACACCCTGCTTCGGAGTGACAGCAGGCCCGTAGCCAGGGGAGGGTGCCTAAGCGCCCGGGCCTCTCCTAAAAGTTAGGTTGGGGGCTGCTGTTTACAAGATAGTGTAGTGCTAATAACATAAAATTTACGCCTATCATTAACATTACATTTAAGAAGTTACTTATTGTACATACTGCGATTTTTACCAGAAATATGTAATGAAAACAGATGTTTTTCTCAAATAGTCAAGGCCATCAGCAAGTGGGCCTTGAAACGTTATTAAAGTGGGCCCTCCCCGAAAAAGATTTCTGGCTACGGGCCTGGGTGACAGTGAACATCTATTTCACGTGTGGGTCGTGAACAGCTAACCTGATAGACCATAGTAAAGAGAAAGGAAGGTGCAGAAGACTTGAGGCATTCAGAGCACGTTGGCCATAAAGAATGCGCCGGTCGGGTTTTGAATACATTATTCTATAACTGGCACAGAGCTCACAATGCGATTTGGGGCTTTCCGGGCCGTTAAGTGCGCAATATATAGATGTGCCTTGTGCCGTGCAGTATATATATGCATAATGCATGCGCATATGCTATATATACACGAAATCGTAGGCCAGCAGTCAGTTTCGGGTGTAAATCACCGCTCCATGTGAAGGTGTAATGTCCTGTCGGAGACAACCATATTACTGAAATTTGACAGGAGTAATCCATGGTTGCCTGGGTTTCTTTTTACTTTAATACCGACGCCTGATCCAGAGCGCAAAATGAGAGAACATGTAGGCGCGGAGTTGTATAGAAAAGCACCGACGGCTGGTCCTGATGACAGCTGTCATAGGAATGGCGCTGGAATGTGGTACCATGTGGTGTTGTAGCTGTGCATGAAGTGTGTATTGAATTCTGGCGCCTTGACCTGGAACATCTTGTACACGCGTTTCATGCTGGCGGCGTATAACGAGCGTCTTTGTATTTGTCGGAGGCGCGAATATCCTGCGTGCCTACACGTGCATGCAGTTCGCTTGCTCTTTCTTGCACAAGTAGAAATAAGCAGCACTGGCTTTTGCTGCTGAAACGAAAAGACTCACTCATACGCTGCTTCGAGGCTTTGATTCTATCGCATTGCTTCCGTGTCAGTTTGAAGGTAAGAAAAATAAACTATAAGTAACGTCTCCTTCACCACTTCGCTAATGAATCTCTGCATATAATGCAACGCCTAATTTATTGAAATTATTCGAAGAGAACTAAGTAGATGTTTTCATCGAGGTGTCGGAAGGCACCGTAATTGCCTGGTGTTACGGGAAAAGAAATAATTACTCAGAAAAGTGGCTGGATACTTTTCCCCAGAGCGAAACAAGGAAGCGAAGCAACGCAGAGCGTCAGAGAGAAGGGTAGAAACGGACTTACTCACCGTTTACTCCGCTACTAAAGTCAGTCGTCCGCGTAACCGCATGGCAACTAAATAGGAGACAGGGGGTTACACACACTTCCTCCCCAAACCCTACCCCACCCCCTAGGAGCACCCCTTATTTTAGTAGCCTCCAAGCAATAACTTAGTTTCCACCCCCCATCCTTCCTTTCTGGTAACAACCCCCTAAATCATAATTCTGGATAAACCCATGGCCCCAGAGAGAAAAAGAAAGAAAACATCGCGATTTCTATGACATAACCTGTTCTGATCAGCACAAACGCGACAGAGTAGGAGCAACGTACCGTGCTTTTCATGGCCGAACTTTCGCAACTGGAATTTCCGCGCTTACGCTCGTGAAAGCTCATCTACATGAACTGCGCGGGCTTGCGCTTGCGTGGCGGGACATAAGCGAACGCGGAAGCACGATAACGTTTTGTCGTGTTTATTGACATAGGAGCAAGCCTCGCGTTCTCTCCTTTACTTTTCTCCGTCTCGCATTCACACTTGCGTGCACTGCCTTAAAAACCGGAATATTATTTACTCCATGTTCGCCTCGGGTTAGTGTTTTCTCCGAGTATATACTTGATATTTCTCGTTTACTGCAGCCCACAAAACTACAGCAGACGAGCCTAGAATTTTTCGCACTGGGACTGGAGCTAACCTGACGGAACAGGTACTATTAGACCACGTTAACTCTAAAGCCGAAGTGGGAGAATGCATGACCCTCGTACTTTACACATATGTGCATATACATATATGTCATGCGTAATTGCGTATTACGTAACTTGTGCCTCCTTTCAAGAATGTGTAAGTGCAACGTTGCTTTTAAAACATTGTAAATCAAATAACGTTAGCTTGCCGTCACTTGGAGAAAGTCAGACTATTTTGCCTTTAAACTTGGTTACGTAACTAGCAGATATTTAGTCACCTTTCTGAATGTTAAAGTCGAAGCGAAAATGTCAATGAGAAAATTTCAGCTCTGTCTGTGCAAATACCGATTCAGCTTCCTGTTGCCCTGTTTGCGATGCAAGAAAGTGTTTGCCGAACCTGAAAGGTATAGCTCCTGAAACTAGGGAAAGTATTGCCCGGATAGCCCGGCTTTGTACACTCTCCCACATTGGGGTGTACGATGAGTCTTAAGGACCGGGGTCATTGAAATGGAGCGCAATGCTGTATAAAAATTTTTCGTCGTTTCTCTGTTATTTTCTGTATCCGCCGCAAAGCACTTGTTATTCACCCTGTTATTTTACTTCGTTCCTAATTGGTGCTCACGTTCTAGTTTACTTCGTATAACCGTTTTCTTTTCATCGTAAATTGAATGCTGTACGAAGTATGGGTAAACGGTTGCATACTCCTGTCTTCGTATCTAATAACTTGTATTTAGCTCTTTATTTTTTGATCATGTGCAGATCATAAACCAACATTATGCGATGTCGCTCTCGATGTCGCTTGTATGCCTACCACGTAATTTTTCGTGGGTAGTTTCTTAACGAGCCCTTTTTCGCGGCTTACCTTTGTAACTGCAAACGAACTTTAAGGACATCGTTTCTCATCTCGTTTGACGCCCTGTCTCGGGCAGGCACGCACATATTTGCCAAAGTAATGCTGAACGAAGAAGAAGAAGAAGAAACACATAGACATTGCCGTAGACATTGTAGGCATTCCTCTTAATGCTTCCAGAGGAAGCGCAGCTTCCGGAGAAATTTTCGGCGATGATTGCGAGTCTTACAAAAATAGAAAAGAGGAGTGCACTCACGGCCGACATCGAAGAGAAATTCTTCGTCCGAACCGTTCCCCGATCTAGCTGCTTCTAGAACGCGTGTAAATATTATTTCCGTGCTAGGAAGTAAAAGTGGTCTTTCTGCCTGCTTCCTCTCTCGTTTCCGGCAAGTGGTGCAAACACTTGTTCTGTTTGCTCAACATTCCGAACATCGCTCTTTCTGTCTGCATGCCTTTCTGTTTTCTCGCCCGCATTGATTGTCTAGGCGGTAGCTCTCTCTATTTTCGCTCTCGTAATGCTTGTTCTGGACGAACTCTTTGCCTTTGCTCTCGTGTTAGCACAACAGTGCCATGGAGAGCTCCAACACTCCACGTCTTGGCACTGGCGGCTGACGTTGTGTACACGCGAAAAAGCTCAAAGTCATTACTGAGCCACGTGAGAGAAAATTTGTGCAGCTCTTGCCTACGAGACGGTAGTTCGCACCAACGTACTAAGCATAGTTTTGGAATAACCGATGGTTACGGTAAACGCGGGACCCTCACTCTTCGTTTACCTCGTCGAGAAAAGGTGACCCTAGCATGTGCAGGTAAAAATCTTCCATAGCCATCACGCTCTACATTAGACGGCTCCTGATGTGAGCGCCACCGTATTTCGCTGCCATCAGCGCGGGAAAAATTACAGGGCAGGAAGTTTTGTTTCACGAGACGACATGTTTGTTATCCACTCGTATTCTATAGAAAAAGTTATTCATGAAAGTGCCATATATATTTCCATAATGAACGCTAATCAAAATTTTTACACGTGACACAAATTTAAGTGTGCCATTGTTAGAACATAACAATAAATTCAACCATTTCCTTCCTGCAGACCCCAGTCAAGTTCCTTGGTGTCCGTGGAAAACTGGCTTGCGCAGAAATACAGTAGCACGAAAGGTAAGATGACTTGATTTTCTGCTCGTTGCCCTTTTTTTTTTTGTTTGTGTGGGGTTAGCCAGTTCGACATGTATTAAATAAACTATGCGGTTGTTGCTTAAGTTTAACCTTAAAGAATTATTATAAAGAATAAACCACGGCAGTGGCTGGGCGGCTTGAACGTTTGCTCGAGAGACATTTTGTATTGCTGCGATCTCGATATATCGTGCCACCACTTTACAGCTTGTGCAATCACTGCCACAACTCACTCATGTGTAAGCATTCCAACAACGAATTCATAATTAAGTTCGACTAAGTATTACTCACGATACAATCACTCCAGTTCGTATATTGTAATAAGGATATTCAGAAAAACCGCTCCAAAGAAAATTACTGAAGCTATGTTGTCCAACCTTACATGCACTTTGCGTATCGTGCGCGGAATGCCCGTCGAGCCTTCATGCATTCCAGTCGTGGTTCGACGGTTCCAATTACCAAAGGTGTAGGAGTGGTTTATCTGTATCCTGGAGTACGTCACGGGACTGTTTGTTTTGGGTAGCTTGTTACATTTATTAGTACAACAAACTTTACAAACCGTAGCAAGCACAGTTGGCATACTTTAACAGTCATGAGTAATGATCAAAACTAGAGCTAAAAAACAAAAACGCCATGGCTCGCAACTTGGTTTCCGTCCCTTGCTCGCTCTATCTCTGTCTTTCTTATTCAGCAGCTAAGCTCCTTTTTTTTTATCACACACCAAATATTTCTCACGTTTCTGAAGCAATTGGTTGCTGCATTTCATACCTTTAAGCTCTGTAGCTTCTGTCCATAGGATCTAACTGGATCGTTCTTAGAAGGCTGGAATGTACTAGCTGAAAATCTTAGCGCGTTTAATTCTTCCTGAAACTCCCCTTTTAATAAAAGGCTAAATTGAGGGTTTCCGAACTAAACAAAAGATGCAAAGGATGGACGGAGGGGTGTGAACGCTTGAAGACGTTCTTTATTCCTTCCGCCAAACTCATTTTGTGCAGGTGTGCAGATGATAATTCGGCTATAAATCACTGACAATGCGCAGCTGGTGGCGTAGGGTGAAGGCGCCGTTACAATTAGCTTTTTGCTTCGACGTTTTATTTTCGAGCTCCCATTCCAGAAAAGTTTCCCATCTTCTTTCTAGCTGTGAACGGATGTGAAACATTTATTTTTATTTCATCTTAAGAAATTATAATTTTATTTCCCCAGCCCGGCTCCATGTCCACGTTGGGTCTAATTCCCCGAGATATTCTTCGATATGGCGCTGCAGCGCCTAGTGAAAAGGAATTATCGGATTATCCCCTCATTTCGCGATGTAATGGAGAGCCCGTATTTATGAAAAATGTCTTATGCTGAAACCTTTAATAAGAGAAAGCAATTTGTCCATTCCTCACACTGGACGTATTGTTATTAAAAGCGCCAACCCAACCGTGAAAATCACTAACGCAGGAGAGGCTTTGTGAATTCAATGACCGACCGCTTTCTTGCCAGCTAATTGCCCAGAATTTAGCGCCTGACTCACGAAACTCCTGCTTCATAGGTTCCTCTTGCTATTGGCCCGTCGAGTGGCTCAACGATACGTCCAGCATCAGGATTGGCTGAAAGATTCTATGACGAACATCTTTAGCGCAATACTTAATTGTAAATACGGGCCTTACTTCTTTTTGTTACCCTCTTGGGGCAAGCAAAGAAGGGAAGGGGTGTGGGGGGCTCCAATCAACAGCAACGGGCAAAAAGTGGCTATGCCTTATTATTCACATATTTCGACGACCCATACTGTCTGTTTTCTACTGTCTCGTCTCACGAACCTGCGGTTGTCAAACGGCACTACATAAGCAGCAGGATTAGAGATATAGCACTATTCAACAGGTACGTGAAAGACGGCGCGCCACATGATAGAAAACTTGGTATGACTTATGTAGGCTTGGCATGTTAAATGAGGGGTTACTAAACAGTTGTCATAGGACAGTGACCTTTTATCATAGGGCATCGTTTAATTCTACGTAGAAGCGTATGCCAGGTTCAACGAAAAGAGCGCCTGTAAGCCCGCAGGCACATTCACATTTCTGTAATACTGTGATTATCGTTTTCCGTTGCAATCCTGCCAGAGAAATCGCGGGAAAAATATTACACAAGCTTACGCGGAGAATTGCCAGTTGCCATGCAGGAACCCTGTTCATCGACTTCTAAGCCTACACGTGGCTGCGATCACACTATGCCTCGCAGTTAATTAGCGCACGCTCGCGCACCGCTGAGATTACAGCTGTGAATAAAACAGTGAGGCATGCGCCAAGCACTCCCTTTCCCCGTCGGTCGTTAAGCTTTAATGCGCGAACGAACTCTATGTTGCATTACATCCTACATTCATGGTTTCCTGAAATTATGGCAGCCTATGTGACAAAACCTTAACGCTGGTTCATGCGGGAGTGCTTACGTGTGCGTACCCGTACATCCCAGCAGAACTGCTGTGTACACGGGCTGCTTGCCTCGCTTCCCCCTAGCAACGAGGCACGTTGTGCATATTCCTGGAACTGCTCGTTTCGTCAATGGCCAGTGGCCGCATACAGTACGTATGCTGACACTAGTAAACAAGACACGAGAACTAGCAGACAAGCGTAGTATATCATATTGTCATTTTATTTCTGAAGAAAGACAGTTGATGGGCTTGTATTGAAATGTTGCCAGCTACGTCGCACATTTACGACGTCCATGTTCGTTGTAATTAGTGAACGCACTGAAAGCACGGCACCGCTCTCTGGTCATGAAATGCGGCCTCACGTTGCAGACTATACTCTGCGATTCGGCCAAACGAACATATGATATGGATTCCGTTGTAGTCGTTTCAGCATTCTGCTTCTCGTTTGTCGTTTTTACACTTATGCTCGGTAACGAAGTTGCCACTGCCCTAACAGTCAAATTGCCTTTCTCTCTGATTTTCTCAGGAACCGGTAGTTTAAAACCGCCGAGATTAATGACTTCCATACAGTTGGTTTCGCCTTTGCAGCGTCTGCGCTGCATTCCGTACTGTGCCGAAATTATGCTGCATTTTCGTTCTTGCATATATTCTGCTTACTAGTGAGATAAGAAATGGCTCCCTTTCCCGAGGCTGGGCGTCAGGAGCTGGCCACTTTCTTTTTATTCTTCACAACTGCTCGCATAATTTCTTTTTCCAAATTGATTTAGGGACCTGATATTTGCATTCTCTGCCTAAACAGAAAGCGGGCGTGAAAGCAATTTTAGAAGCTTTAATTCTCTCACAATTTTTAGTTAGCATCAACATTTGTTAGCCGCTGAGTACAGTGTTCTTAGATACAGCTTAAGGTGCTGTGAAACAAACGCAGTGCACTTTTTACATGCAGTAGTGCGTGTACTGTTATAAGTACACATGTGTAGCGCTAAATCAGAGCAAACATAACGCAAGATTTTTTCCCGTGAAAGTCAGATACAACTTCAGCGAAGCTAAATAAAAAAAACATACGCACACATAACGTAGCATTGCCTTTGAAAATGACAGCGAGTTCAAATTAACAGAATGGTCGCGAAGCAAGCGAGAGTTCAATGAATAAACGAGGCGCGCTAACTAAAGTGAACTGCCTCTCAAATCCTTCCACCAACATATACTAGACTCCAATTGCTGTCACTACACTTTATAACGTGTAGTGACAGCAGTTGGAGTCTAGTATATGCACTGTTGATCAAAGCAACGGAACTTTCGAAAGTGGATGCTCCGAGACTGCCTCTGATCAACAAACTTAATTGGACAACCTGTTTTCAAGTTTATACAGCTTAACTCTAACTTTGTACAAAACAGTGAATGTAATTAGTTATGCGCACGTGTTTGAATACTATGTACCTCTATTGAAGTGCGGAGTGCCAGAGCGCGTTCCTTTCGATCACAAATGTTAAATAGCTCTTTGAAGATACCCGCCTCTGCGTAGCAGGGTAAGTTAGGTCTAAAACTGTCTTTCCGGCTAGTGAAACGTTAACGCTATGAGCATTATGCCGTATGTTGAAAGAATTGTTGATATATTCCGGAGAACTTCCCCGCAAAAGCTCACGACAAAGTGTAGATGCAGTGGTAACCATACTTCGACGGGAAAGTCAGATAAGTGCGTGCCGGCTGTCTTAAAAAAGTATGTACACTTTGTTTAGAAAAGAAAGTGGAAAGTATATACGTATATAAACCTAAACCTTAAAGTTGCTCGTCTAGGACAAGACGTAAGGCAAACTTCGGAGTTTACCCTTTTGGATTCAGATATGTTATGGCGTGGTAAAGCAAACCTATATATTCGCGTACAGACTTAAAATATGCAGGACTGACAGTGAACAGGGGGAAGAATGCGTGACCTATTTCTTGGATGGACTCTTTTATGTGGTCTGCTGCTTCTGTTCTGAGGTCCACACGTGCCTTTTTCTCTTTACCTTCCTTTTTTTCTTTCTCGCTCCTGCAAAATGTCAAAGGAAATGTCAGTTCGCATTTGCATTTACATATCTTCGTGCTGCTTGGGAAAGACTGCATGCAAACACCTATTTTGCATATCCTCGTAAAATTTGTCTCCGTGTGCACGAGAACAAAAAGAAAAAGAGAAGTCAGGGTGAGCGGGACGTAACGCGTGGTCCGAAAGTGACACTGTCCGCTGCGGGCATACATTCGATGTGCTCATAACTGGACCTTGTAAGCCGAGTGTCACTGATGAGTGTGTAGGTTTTTACACGTGCAAAATACCTATTATATCATGTTATCACTGTCTTAAATTACTATTAGCGACATAGATCCACATGAGGGAACGTTGAAAGCCAGCAAAATGTTGACACTGCGATGAGAATTGTAAAGTTCGCACGTAGCCCTGTTGTATTTCAGAAGTTCTTTCTGGACATAGGAGCTCGTTTACTTTGCTTATGTCTGTTCATCCTGCAGTGCTTCTTTCACCCCAACAATGAGAGGAAGTGTACGGTACAAATGTGAATGTCATGCGCTGTAGTTTCATTCGTAACTGCTGTCATCTTCATAAATCGTCGTTAAGTGCACCGGCTTTCTTTATCTACCATATCCCTCTCCGTACAACCATCTTTTATGTAAAGGCGCAATGATACACACTCCCTGCAATGCACTGAGAGCTCCAACGTAGTCTACAACTTGATCATTGCCCTTTAACGTATACGACACTGTCCGCTGCGAGCATATATTCGATCTGCTCATAACTGGACCTTGTAAGCCGAGTCTCACTGACGAGTTTTTACACGTGCAAAATACTTATCACATCATGTTATCACCGTCTTAAATGACTATTAGCGACGTAGATGCACATAAGGGAACGTTGAAAGCCAGCAAAATGTTGACACTGCGACCCCACGCAGAGTAGCATGTCAGCGATATTTCAACGCTGGCTAAATTCTCTGCCTTTCAATAAAGAGCTCTCTCTCTCTCTCTCTCTCTCTCTCTGCACTCTAGTACGTTAGAACTATCTCCATAGTACCATTATAACTTAAATTTAATTTTATCAATCTTCTGTGTTATCTCAGAAGATGAAGCTTGAAAGGAAGGTCGAGAAAGTTCCTGGCTGGATTCAACGCCAAGCAGCGCTGAAGATGCCCATGAAGCATCTCTCTCCCTCCCTCTCTCTGTCGTTAGATGTATCTTAAGCCCCGCTACAGTGGTCTAGTGGCTATGGCACTCGGCTGCTGATCCCAAGTTCGCGGGATCGAATCCCGGCCACGGCGGCTGCTTTTCTATGAAGGCTCGTGTACTGTGTGACGCCACTGCAAGTTAAAGAACACCATGTGGTCGAAATTTCCGCAGCCCTCCACTACGGCGTCTCTCACAATCATATCGTGGTTCTGCGACGTAAAACACCTGAAATTATTATCAATATTATTATTCGATGTATCTTAAGAGATACTGGTTATTCGTAAGTTCTTCACCTACTACCCATCCGCTACAACATACAATAAAAGGAGGAACACGTACCGGGGAACGAACAAAGCCACGCAAATGCAGAGACATTCAAGAACATCCTGATCTTACGAATGTTGCTGAGCAGGAACGTTTTTTTTTTAAATATAGCGTCTGCTGGTTTCATGAGCCCGTTTAATTCGAACTGCCGATGTGTCCTGATAATGAGAGATATCCGCGAAATCTCTCACTCTCTCATTTGACACTTAAGAGCGCGGCGTGACGCACCATTCCGCAAATCGCGGCCAGCCAGCTCTCACCGCGTGCGCAGACCTCAGAGGGAACGACAGCTATCGTTCCAGTAATCGATTGTTACCGTAATGGGGGCCATAAATTGCTGCAGAGATATAGCCCGCTTCAAAGAAGCGATAACTTTTTTTTTTTCTTAGAGCTGGTGTCCGTCGGCTTCATTCACATTACGCATGTGCTTCTACCGAGAACAATAGACGCAATTTTTTGTATTAGTCTTTGTCACATTTCTTTTTTTCTTAAGTGCTCTCCTGATTTCAATGTTTCTCCGTGTTTTTACGAGCGACCCCTAATGCATCTAGTAGCGTGTGACCTGTGTACATGACTTGCACAGTAGCATGCGGCACGCGTAGCACCCTGACACAACCGATCGATTAAGTATGGAGTCGTGTATAACTTTCATACGTTGTTTCTGCGAAATAAGGCATTTTGTCGAGTAAGGCGTTGTGTCTGTTTTGGTGGAGTACATAAGTAATACTTCTTTTCTAAGTTTTGCTATCGGTTGGTATACATTCATGGCCCTTCTGCGTAATCGGATGATAATTCAGCTCTCACGTAAGCAGTAGACAGTGTTGCCTTTAGCGGACCGCTGCAGGGCCTGACAAATGTTGTTATGTTCCCGTCCTAAGAGCAAAACGTCCCTGTCTTCGTTATCTTTGTCGCGCTGTTCATGAGAAGTTGGTGCATTTCATCTTTTCTTCGCGATGGTATTCCCTGACTTTCTTTACTTCAGTATTTAATGCCAGCGTTGCGAGTGTGCCTACACCAGAAGATATCGAGCAAACCTAGTGCTTTCACATCCCATCTGCCTCGGAAATCAAGTAATGCCAAGAGAAAGACGAGAACACCTCTAAAATGTGCGGTTAGTAAAGGATACAACTAAACCTTTGGTATGCAAGTTTTTTGATAAGTACTTACATCTATGAAAACTGTCGGTTTTTATACAGAAACTGGCACGCTTACTTTATGAACTTCTCCGTCGGCATCTTTATGTCCTTTCTGACAGCCAACTTTGGAGGAGGCGTCCCAGAAGAAAAGAGGTAGAGACAAATTCGAGAAGTTTAACCTTCTGTTTAATTATTCGTGGAAATTTTTGCTGCGCTTTGATTTGCTACATTGTGGGTGAAAGATCATGCCTAGCAAGATGCGGTAAGAGTGGCATTAGTCCGGGTGCAAGGTTTTCGCATTAGCACCTTATGGCGGACTGTCAGAGCCCATCAAGGAATTTCCGTTTCCATTTACATGAACGATGTTTTTTTTTTTTTTTTCACAACTTCCCGCTTTCTCTGCTAAGTACTTATCTGCAAGGTACGAACGAAAACTTGTGTAGTTACTTCTCGTGAAAAAACACAGTGGCAATAACGCGTTCGCCCGTAAAACTAAGGCATTTAGATTTTCTTAAAGCCGGCGAGGTTTAAATAGCCAACTTTAACGAACGTCGCTATATTATCAGAAAGCTGCGTTCAAGCTTCCCTGCCTTGGCCGGATGCTTAAGTAATTGAGTGTAAATTACTAACTTCCTGACATTTAAGAGGTCGTGTAACGGTGTAACCATTATCTCAGACTGAAAAAAAAAAGGAAAAGGAAAAAAGAAAGGTGTCGTTAGAACTTGACAGGTGCTCCGCTAAATTTCATTGCGGACACATCGTATAAGGTTTACGCTAGCGCTTACTTTCCCAGGTTAATGCTTTCGTTTTAAGAATTACCTCTTTCCACATCTGTAAAAACTAGCAGCGTGCGTGCGACTACATCAAGGCATCCTAAGGGTGCCACATAACAAGGTTGTGCCTAGACAACTGTCACAAAGTGACAAGCCTTATACCATTACGCAATTCGTTCGTCCTCCGTTGTGAATATTCAAAAGAATAAGTCGTCTTTGTATATTCTAATGTTAAAATGTTTTCAGAACTACGACTGCAAAATAAAGCCCAGTATCTATCGTCAGCTTTCAAAAGAAGTTAAGAAATACGAGACAAAAGAAAAAAGTTACCGAATAAAATGTTTAATGCACAAAGACAGGCTAAAGTAAATACAGGGCAAAGAACACAAACAGAGAAAAACAAACAAATGCCGGAGGATGTCGTGATACGGGACATGGCCATTCTTAAATGGTGTTTCAATGGTTTGCGCTCGTCTCACGCTGGCTCCCTAAGTAAAACACACATACTCTAAAGGCGTGACCTCGTTCGTGTTTATGACGCGCTAGACGCCGCATCGTTGACTACAAACTGTTATATACGTTCATTTCGTATAAACAGACTGCTCGTATAATGTGGTCGGCTCGAGCGCGCCACCCGAGATGTTTTTAATTGTTCGTTCGCATCTGGAGGGCACACCACAACATCCGGGCTCTGACGACGTCGTAGAAGCTTCGTCCTTGTCCGTACAAGCCCCCGCGCGCCTTGCTTCTTGACGCTACGGTTTTCTCCTTTCAACAAACTATAAGTAAATAGAGGGAAAACAAGAAAAAAGAATGCATTACTCGCCGAGTTTGCTTTCCCTGTGCAAAGGCAATGATTAGCTTGCGGTGAGTTTTTTTTCTTGCTCGCTTTTTTTTTTTTTTTCCTGTTTTGCAAGCCTCGCGTTTAAGCGCCCATTCGAGTTCTTTAAACAACCCTTGCGCCTGTTTCGCTTGCCTTTTTCCTGTTTCATCGCAGAAGGAAACGACTTTCGCTAAGATGCAATATGCGGCTAAGATGGACGGATACGGTTATGATCTCGTGGAAGCCACCGAAGACCGTACCGCATTTTCTCCGTGATGGCGCTTTCAACCCGTGCACTTCTCTCTCTCTCTCTCTCTTTACTTAAGAACACGACGTTGTACCAGAACAGCTGTGCTGAATTGGGAAGCAATGGAGAACATGTGTCGTGTTCTGGGCTCTGTTCTTCCGTTTCCTTTTCTTTCCTTCCTGCATGTAATTGAGGCGGGAGACTTCGAAAGTTCTGGATATAGTAAGAGTTATTGGTTATATTTGCGCGTGCGTTCGAGTCCTATTCGTATTTGAATATACCCCGAACTGGATTGCAAAAAAAAAAAAAAATAACAACACGGTGCTTGGAGAGGGTGAGAGAAATAAGAAGACAGTAAGAAAGGAAAGATAGAAAACGGTGCGATGTATATGTGCATCACACGGACATTTCTTCTGCTCGCTCGAAGCTCGAAAGGCCATTTAAGTGGATTCTTTAGTGCCGAGCTCAAGCAATAAAAGAGCGAAGCAAGAAGAATAGAGCGGGCTGTTCCAGTGTCGTTCGGGTGGACGGGCACCGTGGCGAGACGGCAGCCTGGACATTTCAGGGAAAAACGAAAAAAAAAAAAAACGACAGGAAAGGAAAAAGTGGGCATTAGTGTCCTCGGGGACACGACTTGTTCCTTTCTGCCTCTTTTCTGTCGTTTTTCTTCTCGACTTGATATTCTCGTGGTTTTGAAAAAAAAGGGGGCCGGTTTCGCGGAGCGCACCGTGCGGTCATCGTGAACAATGAAAAAAAAAGAAAAAGAATAGAGAGGTGGGGGTGCTGCGAATGAACGAAAAAGACAGCAAAGACGTAAGAAAGTGATCGAATGGAAGGTGGGGACGTTGGACTGTTTCACCTTTTTTGGTTTGGCTTTTCGTTGTTTAAATAAAAAAAGTGTGGACTCGGCTTAGAGGTTACTCGTCTCCTTTTTATCTTTCTTTTTCTTTTTTTTTCCTGTTCTTTGATTTCATTCCGAGATATCCAGCCAGGTGCCGCAATCAATTCCATGGCCACAAAGCGAGTTTCGCCGGCGTTAGCTAAATGGAGATACGTCGAACTTCCTTACGTACGTCTCCGCCACTCGCAACGGGTTGGCCGTAGTTCGTTGTTTTGCCTTAACCTAGAAAGTTTCGCGGTAAAGCCGATCCTGCGGAAGGACAGCTCCGATACCTACTTGAAAGAAGACAGCTTGAGAAACGAGCAACTGTTCTGATTCTTTACTCTTATCGCGATGCTGTGTACGGGCTGCAACCCTACCTTAATTGCTGCGGAGATTTCGCCAATCCTGAATTGTGTCGACAGCTAGGGCCTCCAGCTTCCATCTCATGGCCTTTGCGGAGTGTCTAGACTTTATTGGTTTTGGATTTGCTCGTAAAGCATTAAGGAATTTTCAGGCTCTCTTCGTATTGTAATCTGGGGCACCACCAAATGCGACTTTAGGTGTTGTGAAAGGACGCCAGGCCAAATATTGTGTCTTTGTACTCGTCATATCAACAAGGCATTGTTTTTTCGCGATGTGTTTCAACTCGACCAGGAACCATTCTCGGAGGAAAAGATTCTAGGACCGTGTAGTCCCAGAATCTGCTGTTCTTGCACTCGATCAGATTTAGTGATGGCCTGCAGGTGCGTGACGTGTTTCACACTGAGAGTCGCGCCTTTGTCCCTCTTCCTTCTTTTAGGGGCGAAGCTCCTTAAAGCGGCACCCGTTCGTCCCTCGTCGTAGTCGTAGTCGTAGTCGTAGTGCGTAACCAGTCTTACGCTTTGACCTCCAAGGTGGTGCCGGTGGGAGATTTCTCCTGTGCGTTGTTGAACAATAAAAAAAAAATTCGCAGCGTGCGCGTTAACTAAAAGCCGAATTCTTCTGTCTCTCATTCCCCATTAGCAGCCATTGGCATGTTCCAGTAGGAAACGTTAGTAGAAGTAGAAGTGTTAAAAGCCGACTTCTGCTGTCTCTCATTCCCAGTAGCAGCCATTGTTTACCTCCAAGGTAGTGCCTGGTGAGATTTCTCCTGTGCGTGATTAAACAATAAAAATTTTGTTCAAAACGCCGTTGATTGATGAAATAAACCAACGAAAGACGCCAGATGTTTTTTCATCTTCCTTGGCCCTCACCCGCGGGCAGCGTCTCCTAGCGAGTTTCTTGATTGAGAAATACCGACTGCTCGCGTTGGAGAAGCGTTCACCGGCAATCCATATATATATATATATATATATATATATATATATATATATATATATATATATATATATATATATATATATATATATATATATATATATATATATATATATATATATATATGCACTGGATCTTGCAATTAAGTGCCGGTGGGAGATTTCACTTGTGCATAGTTGAACCATGAGGATTCCTAGCGTGCGCGTTAACTAAATTAAACCGGAACTCGGCACGATCTGCGATGAACCTCCCGAGCTTCGCCCACTCATCATCATTCACTCCGTGGATATGCTGTAATTTTTTCTGTTCGTCAGTTAATCTCTTTCCCCCAGAGCAGGGTAGCAAATCAAGCTCGCAACTAGCCTCCTTCTGTTCTTCCCGTAAATTATGAGTGTTTAAGGGCAGACAACACGGAGAAGACGGGACTCGAAGAGTAGCCTGTCCTTTCTTATAGCACTACTAAAACGTAAATTACTTCTAAAAATGTCCCACTTTTAGCTGCTTAGCTTTAACGTACACTTTTACTGACACAGGTGCTTCTCAATGACGTGCACTATTATTAAATCGCCGATTCCGGGCTCCAAGCCCCAAAGCTAGCTTAACTATTAAAGAGTGTGCATTCATACAACGAACAAATCACTGATGGGCCACAAAAACCGCGCCATCTGGTTGAAAATAATAAAACAAAAGAAAGTCCGACCTCCGGATGCAACTGCCGCTTCCGAGAAAATGTACGCTGTACCATGTCTCTATAACAAAAGGGCTCAGCGTTCTCTCTTCAACACGCGTTTCATGAGATATGTTCTGTAGAGGAAGACAGAAAGACGCTGACCAGTATTTCTCGTCATCCGCGAACAATTGTGTTTCAGCGACGACGCTCAAGCGAACCGACAGGGCGCATTGTCCGTAAGTGCCGTTTTACAACGACTTCGTTGGAGGCACGACGTCTCGTGGCTACAACGACATGTACTGGATACAACGAGGCGATAGAAAGAAGTAAAGGCAGCGAAAGCACTTTGCCAGGACTTGCTGCAAGGGCCACGAACGATGGGGGTTCTGACGACTTATCATTCGGTCACCACGCTTGGTACCGAGAGGGGACGCTACGATGAAAACACATGCTTCGCTGGCGCCTGGATATTTGTCCCCACGCTTTCGCGTCGCCGTTATGGCGTCGCGGCACTCGGCGAGCCTTTAAGGAAAACAAGAGAAGACAGAAAGAAGATGGACAGGGCCGCGTAGTTACTCGAAATCCGATCCTGTCCTGTACTCTGAGGCGCGTTTGGCGAGCGCGAAAAGAAAGACAGAAAAAAAGCACACTGCCGGAACCCCAGAGCGAAACGCACGCCTCGCTTCTTTCTCTTCTGTCGAAATTGAACCGATGTTCTGGGATTACATCCTCTTCTGGTAGGTCGTGTTCGCATTGCCAAGGCCTTAGTTTATATGGCCAATTTTATTTCTTCGGCTTTGTTTTGTTATGCCCGCGAGTTCCGCTTCTTTGACGACAAAATCAGCTTTGACATTGGCTGCGCGCTCAGTTTTCCGTCTGCTACGTACGGTTTCGGCTTGCTCCGGAACAAAAATATTTTCCAGCGTTTTGAGTCGAAAGTGGTCGGATTGTAACCTGTGGTTCGCGCTAACAGTCACGTGGTATTCGCTATTTCGCGTGAATAACGCGGCGCATTTTCTTAATCGGCCGGCTTGTGGATAACAGCAACGACCTATGCTTCGTTTCTTCGTCAGGAATCAGAGATATAGAAGCTCATTAACTATTGTGACTGGTTAAAAGACCACCAGCGCGTCTTATAATGTTCTATTTCTGTTTTTTCCATACCCTAGTATTTACCATGAACACCCACTATATGTATCAAAACTGAAAATTGCGAGCGTGAAACTATGCCAGATCACAGGTACTACGCGTCTTCCTGCCTCCAGCACGTGATGAATCATGTCCCTGTCGCGATCACAGGCCACTCACAGTGTGACGCTAGTAATTCCAGAAACGTACCAGTCCACGTCGGTTGCTAAACATGTACACCACTACGATGCACTCCCACATGCTAAATACCTCATACTCCGCGAGATGAATACGTTGGACGTAACGTCACAAAATAATGATGCCTGCCCTTCCACCTTTCATACGTGATCCTCTATTTCTCTCGTAGCGAATGCGAAGTAGCCTGTGGAATAATTTTGAGTTCGTAACATCGCCCACCCTGTAGATGAAATGGAGCAAGTCACCGAGGTAGTTTACCGGCTAAGATGTTTCGCTACTCAGCTCGACCACGCGGGTTCCGTAATCGGCCACGGTGCTTCGAGCGGGCATGAAGACAAAATTCGTAAAACTGCCGCGCAATTAGGTCTGGCTACAGGATGGGCGTCCTCAGGTAGTCAGACTTAATACGGAGGTGACACTACGGCGTGCGTCATTAGCATATTGCGATACTGGCATGCATAACTCCGGAATTCTATTTTTTTTAATGCATTCCGGTATACGCATGGGTACGTTGAAAAAAAAAAAAAAACTTAACGGAACAAAGGGTTGACTGGCTTGTTCTTTTCGGTGTCGTGAAGCGCACGACAAACCATAACGGCAGAAAAAATGGTTACAAGCAAGCAAGACAGTTGTCAGTATCAGATAAACGTGCTCCCTTTGTCTTTAAGCAGTTTGTACACTGTCATCTAGTCTACTATGTCCACGAACACGCAGCGCAGCTTAAGTAATACAGCGTACAGTCCCGAACATCATAGATGCATTTGTCGGCCCTCTTCGGACGTTCAGCCTTTTTCGGTACGACTTCCAGGGAAAATAAAGAAATAATTTACACTTCACAAGTGGATGTGGAGCCCGTGATATGTCAGTCTCCTAGGTACACACAACCCCACAAGAAACGGAACGAATCAAAACGAACGATTTTGAAAACCGTATATAAAAGTCATCCAGCAAATTTGGTGCCCATATTTCGAAAGGAGCTTTCACGTATACTCAATATTCTTATAACATGTGCGTATACAAAACCGACAATTAGAGAGACGGCAAGCGTTTCTGCAAGATCGACGAAGCATTTCTTGCTGCCACGCGCTGTTTCGCCCTATACCACTTCCCAATACTGCACTGCTCCTGAGCAGGCGCGTCTGGTGCCGAAAGTCTCTCGTCGGAATTCTCGAAAATACCGCAAAACGCGACGCGATTGCATAGAGCAGACGTCATCACGACAGCCTTCACGACGCAACACGGGGAATACACGAAACTGTGTGCCGCTGTTTTTTTCCACGCATTACCTCCGTCCGTCTTACTTTATTTCTTCCCTCCTTCTCCATCTTTCTTCTTTCCTACGACACGCACTATGTCGGCGTTCTTAACGGCGATGGCTTTGCTTGTAACCTAGTTTCACTTCTTGCGCTATACATTCTCGACACAACACAAGCGGCTGGCCTTCAGGGAGGAGCGAGAACACGCGTGCGCGGATGCTCGCGTATTATTTCAAACGAAAACGCAATTCACGCTTTGCAGCGAACGTATACGCCTTTATTTCTTCGCCCCCGGCACGTGCCTCAAGGCAGGAAGCATGTAACGTCCAAGAAGACAAAAGTTTGCCGAACGCTGGGCGAGGCTTCGCGTTAACGGCGTTGCCGACGAGATCTTTTTTTTCTTTCTTGACGGCATTTGCTTTCCGTCTGTTTACACCTTCCAAACATCGTTCGCTAGCGCACAGAGTGTGGTTTTTCAGGATGCGAGGAAAGAAAAAAAAAAGGCGACGAAATTTACTGACGGACGTACTTCGCGTCCCCTCAGGTGAAGAGCTCGTAAATTTTCTCGGAAAGTAAAAAAAAAAAAACGTATTCAAGATTTTTTTTTCTCTGTGTGGAGAAAATCGGGACTCTGTAATAACAAGCGAACGATGTTTACGCCTTCGAAGAAGTCTTTACGTCTTCGATCATCGGTGGCTTCGAGACGTCTGCACCGTAATTTCCCCAGCGAATTTAAGCGTAAATAACGACTGTTGGTACGCAAAACTCATTTACACGGATGTTAGGAGCGAAAACGACGGAACCGAAGTCAAGAAAACGGCTTCTCTTTTTCAGCGGTTCAACTCAGCGCGGCTATAGTGATTATCGTTTTCAATCGTGTTTTGCGGATGCTGAACTGTTCTTGCGTATCGGGCGCCCTGTAACGAGCATCAGATAATTTCCGGCGCGGAGCAAGCTCGGTTATCTCTATAGTCGCACTCGTTCGCTAGTTTTCCAGTTCGAGTTTCGAGAACCGCAGTGTAACGGCCGCCACTTCCTCTTCGGTTCGTCCGCCTGTCGCTAGCATTCGCACGCGACTGATTGTGTTCGCGTAATTAATTATTGCTGCTGATGTCATCGCCGCGCGCGCTTTGGCCGCCGCAACGCGCTAATTAAAGTCAAATTCGTCGCTCCATTGTTAAGAGGGGGGTGAAAACGGAATTAAAAATTGCGTCCGCTCCATTGTTGCGAGCCACGTGCACTCGACGCAGAGATTAACACTCGTAAAGGAAAGAAAAATAAAAAGAAACAGCGGCAAGAAACAGTCTTGTGCTGTTCCTTGAGAGAGAAAAAGGATAAGTACAAGTTGTAAAAAATTAAGTGAATGTACGTACTGCACTGCATGTTAAAATGAAAACTGTAAAGTCCTTTGTCTTTCTGCGCTCTGATCTAGCGGCGTATCTTTCGGTAATCCGAAATTACAATGGGACTCCTCTTCTGA
Organism: Hyalomma asiaticum; assembly: GCA_013339685.2. Taxonomy (NCBI): domain Eukaryota; kingdom Metazoa; phylum Arthropoda; class Arachnida; order Ixodida; family Ixodidae; genus Hyalomma; species Hyalomma asiaticum. The sequence continues at coordinate 119,183,612 of CM023482.1, read as the reverse complement.
ATGAATAGCGGCCCAAAGACAATGCGTGCAGACGGTTAGTACAAAAGAAATGGCTGCGATTTTGCAGCCTATACTATCTCGTCCAGATAAAAGGAAGAAAAAAAGTAATGATAACATAATGAATGAAGTGTATAGAAACGCCGAGGGACGGTTGTTACGCGAGAGGTAGAAAAGCAGTTATATTTAGTCCACGGGTTTCGAGGGTATAACACAATACATATCAACGCACGCGCTTATTCGGATTCGTTAAGAAATTGTTTGCTGAGTGTAAAAGTATATGTAGAGTAAGAAAAAGATGCGCGCTAGAGCTCGGCCTTCTCGTTCGGGGCTTTTCAAAGATACGTCTCTAAGGAAGCTGCATGCGCTCAATAAAACGGTCAGAAAGTTCTATACTTATCTTCTTTTTTCTTTATCTGTGGCTATTGTTGCACACACCTAGAGCTACTGTATATGTTCCCCTTGGGGTAGGGAGCATACACAGTAACTCTACACACACCATGGTGTCAGAGCCCTCTGGAGTCGTTAGAGCGAAGCGCGTTGCTTTTCTTCTGTGTAACGCTGACGTCCATTGTTACCCTCGCTCGAAATAACCACTATACGCGGAAAAATGAATTCTTATTTAACGCGATGCATTTGTAAACACCTACCGCAACTTCAGTTATTTGCCTGTCAGGCAAAGGTGATGCAGGTATTGCGTGAATTTATGAGTGTTGCAGGGTAGTTGTAGCTAAACGCGCATTAGAAGCTGGAGGCTCTTGAGGTACTCGACCAGAGAATGTTAGATCTTGCTTCTGCCCTGTGGCCGTACTATCCGATGAAAGACGAAGACGACGAAACATGTTCTAAATTCTTCGTTCGGCATGGACGGTGCACGTTTGTTGCAGTACAGCAGTCGCCCGCTTTGACGGGCATCGTCCGTGGCTATAATGTAAGTGTATTTACTGTTTCATTTGAAGAGACTGGTGGGAAAGTCGTCGTTAAGGGGCCCATTAGCCTACCGTACGAGCATATGCTTCGCCGAGTTACACGAGCTTTTTGTGCACCAAAAAAAAAACGAAAAGCAAAAAAAAAAGTTGAAATTGGTTTAGCACGTCGTTCAATGACTATCGCTTAGTTGTCGTAGTTAACGAATGACTCTGGTTTACGTCGAACTGAACTATACCTAGCTTTCGCGAGTGCTGGCTATCACTTAGTTGTCGTAGTTAACGAATGACTCTGTTTAACGTCGAACCTAACTACACCTAGCGTTGGCAAGTGCGGCGCGAACTTTGAAACCCTCTTAGGGACCAAACCATAAATGCCGCCGCTGTAGTGGGGCATAGCAGAGATGACCCACTATATCCAGCGGTAACGTAGCGGTGTCTACACATCCGGGGTTTTTTTTCCCGCTAGCTGTAGTTTCACGGTGCTTCTACTTTGTATTTTTGCGTCAACGGTGGTTGTCGTAGCGGACAGGCCATATGTTAGCTCTGCTTGCACACACACGGAGGACAAAAAAGAAAACATAGCACAAGAAAGCTGGCACTCGTCGACACAAAGAGGTCATGTTTGTTGAACCTCGCGCCAGGAAGGCGGGAAAGAAAAAGGAGGGCGGGGGTCCCTGTAATTGAGGAAGCCGAAGGGAGAACGTGGAATCAGTGAGATCGATGCTTGGCTAAAACATTGAAGCTATCCTTTTCCATAACGACGAGAGGGAAAGAGGAGGCTAATGGTGAGTTTGGGAGTGCGTCGACAAATGATGATAATAGTACGAAAAGCTTATGTATATTGAATACCACGAGTAAGAACCTGGTGTCGCATCTCTACGAACGGAGAAAAAGAATGCACTCTTTCATATACTTTCACATTGATCAGCTCACCTTTGAAACAAAAGCTTCACCTTCTACTCGCTTCTCCCTCTCCATTCCAGCAAGGAATGCCCTGCTGTATTTATTTATATATCTTATTCGATTTGTTGCCTTGTGTTTCGCGTCGGTGATGTAAGGCCTGCAGGTTTGTACACGCACGCCGGCGAAAAGGCAACGTGTTCCCCCCCTCCCCACGAACTTCCAAGAGGACCTAGCACCGTGGAGTAGGTAGAGTACTCTCGTGCTTCAACTCGGCTGATGGGCGCGCATTCTCGTGTGCATGTGAGGAGGACCTGCTTGTCACGTCAACGAAACAGGTGGAAATATGCGTCTGGTTTATGCGTCATGCTTTGTTTTCTCTTCGATAAGAGGCCGCCCCCCTATCTTCGCGAAACCTTCGTAATTGCTCTGGAGGGCAAAAATAGCGCGTGAAGGAGCGCGCTGAGAGCAGGCGAGTGATCTCGGGGCAGTCTGCCGTGAATCTCCGGCTAATTAGGTTTGTTATGCAGCGCACTGCTTGCCCCTTTGCGCTAGCGTAATGGTCGCGAAGCTTATACGGAGCGCCTAGACGACGACGCCGTAGCGGAAGAAAAGCCTTGTTTATGTGTGTGTATATATATATAGCGTGTGTGTGTGTTCCTACAGTTCCTTCGCGCGAATGTAATTAAATGCAGGAGATTATAAGTCAGTCCAGTGCGGGCTCTGGATGAGGCCTCCATACGAATTATTTTCTGCGCGTTGGCGAGCATTCTGCTCAATCCTTGAGTCGGTGAAGGTGCTCTCTCTCTCTCGCTCTTTCTTTTTTCTTTTTTCTTTAGAGTTCCCTGTCCAGCACCTGTCGATCGTACGCGAATAGCACAGCATCTTTCTTCCAAAGCATAAAGAAAAAAAAAACAGAAAACAAAGACTGTCAGACGGAACTGTCCATGCGAGTAAGTGATAAGCAAACAAATCGCCCTGCGCTCAAGAGCGGCACTCTGGGTCTCCGAGGCTTCGGTTTTATAGGTATAATATTTTTTTCCCCTGCCAGTTTCCCGGCTTCCTGCCTTCTCTGCAGCTCACCTCATGCATACATGAACCAAAATGTCTCTCCCTCGGCCAGCCTTCTTCTTTCTGCACTGCAGTGCGGCGTCTCCTACCGAAAGGCTGATGGGCGAGTTGGGGGTCCATTCGCATCGCCACAGGCGGCAGCGGAAACGTTTCAGGATCGCCACGAAAGGACGTGCATAATTAAGGGCATGGTCGTTCCCCTTTAGTCTGACACACCACGCCCCCCCCCCCCCCCTTATATATATATTTTTTTCTACGGGTTCTTTTGCTATACGCAGCCCACGGTTAGTACTGGCGTTGCGCCTTCTATATATACACAGAAAGTGTGCGCACCGTGCACAGCTGCGCCAAATCGTGCGAATGCACGAATCGTTAGAGAACCCCGACCCCGTGGGACGCAGGCCGACGTGTCCAGATTAGTTCGTTTCTGAGTGCATAAACGTCTACACTTTCTATTGTGCTTGTTCGGTGGGCTTATTCTATTGAATACACGGCTTACATGGCTCTCAGCCGACGAGATTAAATAACGATCGCAGGCTGTGTGTAATAGAATGAAACGCGATTAAATTGCGCGTCCAAAAAAGAAAGAAAGAAGGGGAAATGCTAACCTTTAGTGAAACGAACGCGCGATTTGGAACTTGGGCTATGAAAAACTCAGTACTAATTGCTTGAAGAGATTTCGTGCGTAACGAACGAGTGGACGAATCAGGCATACCTCTATGATGTTCGTCCTCATTTGGGTATGGACACATAGAATAATTTCATCAATCTACAGCACAGAAAAATAATTGCATTGCGCTGTACATTTGCCTCTGGACCCACGTCACCTACTCTTCTCAAAAGGGCCTTAGTGCCAATGAACTTTTTTTTTTTTCAGATTGATTGCTCAATTAATTTACTGAGCGAGGTTCAGAAGTGTGCTCTTATTTGCGTATTAAAGACTGTTGTATTGACGCACATATGTGAGGTGGTCGAAAGCCTTGAGCGAAGAAATTTTTCTTCTTTTTGAGTTCACTAAGTTTTTCATTCCGTGAAAGAGTTGATACATAGACAGTGGTGAGGGTAGTTTTACCGCTAGCTTCTGTTGGACATGTAACAACACTGGCTGGGAAAAGTTGGCGATTCAGCGCAAAAAATAAATTAGCGTTTTTGGACATCCGTATTTGCGGTAGATAGCAACATGTCTCGCTGTTTTGCAATGAACAGTGATGTTTTCAATAATACCGTGTAATAGGACAGGTTCGCTTTCCTTCGTGGAATACACTGCGCCTCGTTATCTGTAAACAAGACGCGGTCGCAAAATGTGTCAAAAAAAAAAAAAAACGCTGACTGTATACAGTCAAACAACTTCAATAAAACTTGAGTAATGAAGACGCCGATCAATTGTGAAAGAATAACAACTTGAAAACGAAAAAAGAGACGTTTCGGCTCCCGTACGTTAGACTTGTTCACAATGAAGCAACGAGGGGTTGAGGAGGGGGGTGGGGGTGGTGGGGCTGGTTATGTACGTGCATATAGGTGGCGTAAACAGCGTGCATGGATGGAAGGAAGCGTACCGTCACTCCGGTTAAGCGTGGTTTCAGTAGTTTGGGTTAGTAATGAGTCAAGATGCAGTCGTGAGGTAAGATTTATTTCACTTGCTAGAACGTGCGCACTGGCCCTATCACTATCGTGTCATGTTGACGTAGAATATTCGGCAAGAGCACTGGAAGACGCTTTCTCTTTTCTCACGTCGTTAAAGGGTTCCTTCAGGCGCTTCTCGAAAGAAAGAAAGAGCCGAAGCGTTCCCGCTTTTTTTTTTAAGGTTGTTATTTTTTGACAGTTGGTCGGCGTTTTCTTTCTTCGAATGTGTGGTGCTCCCGTCCAACATCAACATCAGTAAAATGTTGTGCGCATGCGTTCAGGAAGTCACAGAAGATAAGCACACGAGCGAGCGCAGGTATATAACAGTAGTTCACGTTTTTTCAGACGAGTGGACAAAGCGATACGCCGCTTTCTTACTAGTGAACAGAGTGGTTTACCTATATACCGCTCGACAACATTCGAAACGTTCGCTACCGCGGTAGCTTCGCAGGCGAGGTGTTTCGCTGCAAAGCTCGGAGCCGTGGGTTCGACTGTCGGTCACCGCCGTCGCGTCTTGATGTTGATGAAGTACAGGGGAAGCCGTATATCTAGGTTTAGGTTTTCGTTAATGAGCCTCAAGGTGGCGAAATTATTTCGGAATCTCCACCGCTGCGCGATTCACGGTGTTCTTTCGGAGCCTAAAGCCCTATCATAATCAGCGTAAGCAAACAATGACTTACGTGGCACATTTATCACATACGACGCTAATTTTAAGATGATCGCAAAAATATCAGATATTCTTATCTTCCAATCACAATTTTCGTTGGGGGATTGCGCCACATGCAGGAGGCCGTTGGCGAATGTTGACTGCAGTTCGCCACTAAATTTAGCATCAAAGGCGCGTTCAGGTCCCTTCAGCTCGCATTGTATCGACATATCCGGATATCCATTCAACATGACCTTCTTTACGTTTTTATGTGGCACCTATATTATGTTGCGCCATAATGTCTTTACAGGAACAACGCTACCCGCCATTACCACATGGGCGTGGATGTGTTATCCAATCGGGCACGCGTCTACACAAAACAAGCTGGACCACTAATGACCTGTTCAGGGCACGTGTTCAGGGCGGCTCGTTAAGCCAGGAACCCGTCGCGCCACTTTTTTTATTTCCTTTTCTTTTCAACAGCTTTGCGTTGTCGTATAGGCTCGGCAATGTAATCACGACACGCGCCTATGGGGCGCGAAGTCGAGGAACAGGAAACGGTGCGCACAATACCGGCCCCTTCCAATGCTCTTCGGATAAAAGGCGATACACACGAGAAACAACGGCGCCGGTACTTCCCGGGTCCCTTTGTTTTTGTCACGGCTGGTTTGCCCCCTTCTGTCGAGACGACACAAAGGCGATGCCTGTGTGACGCTGCCTTAGCGACTGTCCACAGCCTCCGCCCTTTTTTGCTTTGCGGGCGTTTACAAGCCGCTTTTTCGGTCGCGTTCAATACAGAAATTTGATTTGACGCCGAGGCGCCCAGCAACCGCACCTATACATGCGTGGCGGCAAAGGAACGTCGTAAATTGGATTTACAGGTCCGCTCGCCGCTGCTGGTGTGAAGTGATGTCATCATTGGTAAGGTTCTCAGAGAAGCAGAAACAGTAAAGTTTCTGCTTGTCTGTTATTGCCTTAACTTGATATTCGGTAGGCGGCAAGGCCCTGTTTCAAAAGCCGCTTGCGCAACGGCCGCTTGGCTTTGCGTGTTGAGGATAATTTTCGTCTTCTACCGATTTTGTTCCCAAGTTGTAAGCGAATGTGCTGCTCTGTATATTGACTGGGAAATAAACGTGCAAATTGCGCAATATTCTACGCGTTCACTGGAAAGTAAGCGCACTAATATCTCAGATTGTCGGAATATCTAACAGAAATAAAACCGTGTGTAGGCAAGCGTCATGTAGAAAAGGCACTAGTCGATAATACCTTGTTTTCCTGCATAGAGCCTGCGTCAAGTAAACGGTTAGTGGAGGTAGAGATAATCATAATAAAGGAAAGGCAAAAAGGTTGACATGGACGATCTCTATTAGATATCCTTCATTTGTTGGGAGAATAAGCGAAGGAAGAAGTTGATGTGAACGAGAGCAGAAAACAATTGGTAGTATGTGCGCGCACAAGTGAACAAGAGTTGGTCGTTCAGTCTATTACATGCGGTAGCGCAAGACATCACCAGAACTGTTTGCTGTTCTGCATTCAAAAACTGTGACAGGGCAAAGGAAACACGGAATAAATGAGGCACACGTAACTATACGCACGTAGGTACGCGCCGTGTGGCCTACGCATAAACACGCGCGTGTACTACGTGTGTCTGCTTGAGTTTGCATTTCTCGCGCGTCATCACCGTTCTCAAAGACGGACTGCCAACGTGCCAAAACTGTCTCGATGTTGGTATAATTAGTGCGTGATCAAGGACATGTTTTTCGTCGTAAATTAGACACAACAGAAAGAGAGGAACAAGGCAATTGCACGGGTGGCACTTGTGACTTATTTTTGTATGCGCACTAAGGAATTGACATAGACACATGTATTACAAGTTTTGCACGAACGTACGATACCCGGCGGTCAAGCAGTGACTGACAGAGCATAGCAGATGCATCACTAATACAGCTGGAAATTTTCTTCCTTGTACAGTAAGGTTCCACTAGCCCACGTGCAACATCATTTTAGCCTATACATAGAATTTTAACATTTCTGAAATATGCAGCACGCTGGAAAATATGTTCGTGCAACAGAAAAACGCACTCTGGTGACGTATTACCTCAGAAATCTCAACAAGTGCAGTACAGTGCACACTACAGAGTGGGAGGCCACTGTCAGAGGGTCCTGCGTTCTCTCATGGTTGCTAAGCATGCTCTCGGCGCTTGTCAGTATATATGTTCAGTGTACAAGGAAGAAAGAGTGACACAATAGCTTTCAGCATACCAACTGACACATGCAATTGCTCGATGAAATACGTCATGCCCCTACGACCCCGGCCACTAGAGGCAACGGGGGTTTCAATGTAAAAGTGCGAGGCAACCACGCGCTCGTGTGACCCGAGCTGACAGGGGAGGAAAACCAACGTTTGTGCTAAACCTGTAAGCGACGCGTTTCATTCCGTAAGCACCGTATACTACAACAAAGAAAGCATGTATAACCGAGCATACGCCGCTTACAGGCGCAATGAATGTGTAACGTGATCGTCCTAAGCCAAGAAATAACTCTGCTTCTTTATATTTGCAGGTGACAGCAACCGCTGTGCTTACGTCTGGAAGCAGAAATGCATTGGGGCGCCTTTTTATTAGTACTCGGTGCTGTTGGATCGCAGCGTGCTGATGGGTAAGAAATATTATGATCTTGAAGAGTTCTTGCCCCGAGCTCAGAAGAGCATGACTTTATATTTGCCATTATGGAAGAGAACTGCGGCACAGGTGAAGTTGGAGAATAACATGTACACTACATCTGTGGTGTACCGTAAACGTTGTTGTGCTCCTTAATGTGGTATACACTCGCACGCTTCGTAGTACAGAAATAAGTACTGTCATACGCTGACCCGTCTTTAACAGAACTTTTGTAGAAAAAACCAAGTGGTACTTTACTTTACCTTTATCCTACATGTAACCAAGGTAGCATGATAAGTGCAGCACTTTCACGTGATTGATATTGTTTGCCAAAAGAAGGGAGCGAAAGCCGTGCCTCTCTTTTAGGTGTTGCCGTGCACGTGTTAGTGTACATCCACGCATGTGCCGATTTTGATGGAGTGTGCGAGCTTATGCTTTGCGCATCACCCTATGAAAATGTCAGTGTGCAATGGCATATAAAAAGCTTTACTCCTCCGGGCCCGCATGTAGACCACGCCCATCATAATTCAGCAGACGCATGCATGGAATTAAAGATTCTAATCAAGGCCAAGCCACTATCTAAAAACCCATCATAACCAAAATAATTCCTTAGAGGGATACTAAAGGAAAAGATTAAGTTTGGCTAGATTGTTATTTTTTTTTTTTACCTGTGTTTGGCAGCATTGCTTGTTTTACCTTGGCTGTCTACGCTATGGTGCAAGGAGCTCCGTGGCCTCAGTATGTAGCAACAACGGGGGTTAGTGCACCTTTGTTTATTGTTCAAGTTTGTCTAACTAATCTTTTTTTATTTATAACCTGGACAGCAGTAACCGAGTACTCAAAATAGATGAGCTGACGTCATTTCAAAAAGGTACCCACAGAGCGGGACAAATGTCGCCACTCCAATTTCGTCGTCATTGCCTCTCTTAAGCAACTGCTCTGTTCTTGCCAGAAATGGCGAACGCCTTATCACACAAGCCTAATCTCTCAATCTTGCTCAACTTAATATTTTTCTTTGGTGTCCCTTTAAAATGCCCCGTGTGCCGGTATTTTCAGATGCGCATAACATTCTCTGCGAATGGAAGCTATGTTATGATAATGTATACTAAGAGCAATTGAATCTGTCGTGTACATTGCAACAAGTCGATATTTACAAACCCGCGTCTCTCATGATCATATCGTGGTTTAGGGACGTGGAACCCCAGAAATCAATCCTATTTTCAAACCTGCAAATAGAAGGCACTTCGTATGCATTTCTGCAACATCGCGCCATAATGTCGTAGGAGAATGCGTGAGGAGCTGCCCCTCTTCCACACGCACAATACAATTCATTGTTATGGGATAAAACGTGTTCAACGTACACGGAAGAAACGTACAAGTAGAGAAATTGTTATTCCAGCCTACCACGCTGGCAGTAGCGGCAGAAACCACGTAACCAACAAATTCATATCTTCAAACATGACATGATCTCCCTCTCTTGTTATATACACGGCATTTATTGCATCTCGACCCGCAAACAAAACTCATGTTACGTTTAAAATCTCACGTTTACACCTGAAACTCAGCTTTGTAACCGTAGAAAACATTTATTGTATGTCGTTCAAAATAGCATCAACGTTCATGGTTACCGCATCTGCTTATCTGGAAGGATCAGGCTTTCGTGGCTTCTCATCATTTTTTTTTTTATTATTTCATTTTCTTCTTACACAGCGGTTACATCTTCACGGCGCCGAAGATACTGCGCAGCGAAACGGACGCCTTGTTTCGGCTAACGCTCACCGACGTCAAGGAAGACGGCAAGGTGACGGTGCGCCTCCTCAAGTACAATAACGACAGCATCGTCTTGGCGGAACAAGAGTACGACATCAAGAACGGTACGCTCCGTTGCCTTTCACATCGCGCTGCTGTGTCATCTTTGTCTTAATCTTGCTAGCATAATCTTACTCACGTTCATCAAGTATGCTTGCGTCTAACGCTTTTGATGATCCAGGGGAGAAAAAAACAACAACAAAACGAACTAAGCAAGATGCTCTCTTTGTTTGGCATGAACGCATGGCGAAATGAATTTTTAAGGAAAGGTATTTTTAATTCAATGTACTGCGAGATAGAACGTGATTTTTCACCTGCACGGTCACGCCGGAGTGCCTGTTCAAGTCTTTGAAACTCGGAGCGCCACCATTACCTTAACCTAATGAATTTCGTTAAGTTCGTGCGTGTCGTTAATAACCGCGTGCGTGGCTTTTGCGAATGCCTTCACGGGTTTGTCAGGTGTCTGGCGTATATTTGCAACGGCTACACTGCGCCCTTGCGAAACGATCGCAACATAAACGGACGTCCGTTTCATCTTCGCTTATACTTTGAGTTCCAAGAATTCCAGCCGTGGGCGTCACAGGGAGTTTTCAGTACACGGACTGTCGCCGGCACACTTGCGCGTCCGAATGCGCATGTTTGTTCTCGCTCAGCAAGCGTGCAAGATCACTGCGGTATAGAGGGCTATGAGAATGAATAGCTTGTTCACAGCATACGTGGGCTGAAGACTGTACATCGTGTGTTTAAGTTAAACTGACGGCCACCATTCTCGACCAAATGGATCGAGATATAAACGCGTTTCGTTACGCGAAAAAAGAAACATAATAAAATCTGCAAAAATGAACTCGCGGACAAGCGAACAGGGAATCCCGATAAGAAAAAAGCCGGCGTTGGCGGAATTCTTAGCGTCGCGACAGCTCACTGCGCTTCGGTATATACTCGGGAAGAAGTTCGCTTCGCACCACTTCCTGTTTATCGTGGAGCTTCCTCCGAAGAGGTCCTACTTTTGCGGAACGCTACGATGAACTCGAGTGCCGTCTTTGTGTCACGCCTGAGCGTCTCCCGTTCTTCGTCGAGCACCTCCTCCAATTTCCTTACTTCAAAGAGTTCGAAACGCTCTGTATCGCGCTTCCTAACGCCTCCTCGGCACACTAAAAAGCGCGTGGATGATGGGATTAAAACGGGACGCGTTTTTCCGTTGCTTCTTTGTCGGTCGATACATGGCCAAACTGTACTCGCCTTTCAACCAGGCCTCAAAGCTCAGTTCTTAGTCCCCCATCTCCTCTTCTTATCCCTTGTTTTGCTTGTGTGTGTGTGTCTTTTTTTTTTTCCAAGTTATGACAAGAGTGAACAAAGAAAACTGAAGAATAGCTCTGAACGTGAAAGCTATTTGTGTTGATTAAACTGCAATCATCTTTTTCTCCGCGTAGTCGGCTCCGGTGACGCGTCGTTTTCGTAATAACCAAAACTCCTCGGGAACTGTGTGTAGCACAAAGCAGCTTTCAACTCGACGCCGGCAATCACTCGCCCGCGTAGAGGAGTTCGTCGCATGCGACACGACTAAAACAAAGCGCTGCACAGCACACTACCAGAGAAAGCATTCTGCACTTGAACGGTGAATAACAGCGGGTAGCATGTTGAACGTTTAAATAATTATACGCAAGATATCGTGCTTACTTTCTTCTTCGAAATAAATGAAAAGAAAGCATCGTATACAAACTTACTGATCGCGAGAACTATTTTCTATAGCGTGCAACAGATTATCAAACCGTGTTCTAGCCAGAACTTCAATCATGTGTGTATGACAACTAATTACGCCTTTGTATTAGCGTTTGCGCCTTCGGTACAGCAGCGTTGCGCAGCCAATGCTGCATCGCTGGACATATTAATATCGAATCAGCCATTTTTGAAATTGAACTATTTCTGGGATGATTAACAGATGCGCCGTAGTAAGGAACTCCGATTTAACTAGTACCACCTGGTGTTCTTTAACGTGCACTCAAACTTTCAATAGTAAATTGAGATGTACGCGGGTGTCCTCTCTTTTCGCTCCTCGTTGAAATGCGCATGTCGTGAGCGGAAATGGACCTCGCATACTTTAGATCAGCAGTGACCACGCCCAAATCTCAATTACAACAACAGCAACAAACAAAAATTCCTGGACGTACATGAAGCGCACTAACATCACCGTTCTACTTTAGCAAACGATTATCCCTAGGTGAAGCTCTCGTGTAACGTTATGCGCCGCGTAGAACAGCTATATGAAAAACACAAGAGGGAACGGCGAGTGAGGGACGGTGAAAGTCGGGCTTTCGTTCTACAAGGCCTCACGTGGGCAATATTTCACTTACTGTGTAAATTATGTCTGACGTGAGGCAGTCCATAGCTTTATTACTCTGGTAGGTTCTATAGGTTTATTTTTTGAGCAGATTTAATCTGTCTCGTCGGAGCGCTCATAATCTGCGAGGCACTTTAGGCTGAGCGCTAGTTTTACTGGACTTTGGACGATATTAAATATGCATCCATAGGAGCAGAAAAAAAAATAAATAAAGAAAGCTTCGGAAGGGCTTCCTGGTGGGGCCTGCACCATTATGGAAATAAATTTTAGAATGAGTGAAAAACGTCCACTTCTTTTTCCTTGTTTTTTACGCGTGTCCTTGTGTTCTTTTTTTTTTTTTTAAGAACTCGCTTGTTCACTGGCTCGTCAAACGCTTCCTGCTAACGGAGGGTTGGCAGGCCGACGTTGCACGGTTTGTTATTACGCCAAGAATTTTGTAATTTGATCGCGAACTTCTCAAGTCACATCATATTTTTACAACGCTCCCTCTTTTTTATGACAGGCTGCTTAAGAGCCATTCTGAGCGTTCTTACAGCGCATGTACTAACAGGCAAAAACGACAGACTGACAAGAAAATGACATCAGCGGCGATCAGCCATAGCACCGCGATCACTGATTCGACACCCTTTCTTTCCGCGAAAATCCAGATACAATATCGTTTTTGCGGGAAACCGCCCTTTTTTCGAAACTTTAAGCTAGGAGTGACATACATTTTACACGATTTCTCTTCCCTAGCAAAGAATGTTCACTATCGAGAGAGCACAAAAGTGTAATACCAGCGTGACAAAATGTTATGGATTTCAGAATCGAGAAATCCCCACTTGCGAGAATACGGTCTGACTCAAACACCGTCCGTCAAACCTTGTTGCGCGCAGGTGAAAGCACGTCTTTGCCATTCCGAGTACCCGAGCACCTCGACAGCCAGGCCAAGATCGAAGTAAACGGAACATTCGGAAGCTATGTCTTCGGCGACAGGAAGGAGATCGACTTCCAGAAGTCCAAGAACACCATCCTTGTCCAGTCCGACAAAGCATTATACAAGCCAGGACAGAGAGGTATTGGCAGTGTTTCCTTTCTGCGCGTCTATTTGTTGTTCATGCTTTGTTTAGACCTGACTACTGTGCTTTATGGTAGATCGTTCAGTTCCTCTCCTGTGCCTCTAGTTTTTAATCGATTAAGAAATCGCAAAGTACGATTTAGAGCATGGAATGTCGTGGGAGCCAACGTTTCGACAAGCGGACTTGTCTTCTTCAGGGCGGCAATTTTTAATGTAATATGCATTAGGACTTTCACTCGAGCCTTATTGCAATTTTTTTTATTTCCTAACGTACGTTTTGATACATGCGCGCGGCACGATTTGAACATGGGAGGAAATCTGAAAAACGTTTACCTGGTGTTATCGCATGGCACGTGATCTAAATTTTACGCTCCGGTACATGCTGTAAGATCTCATGCGCTTGAATGCTGATGAATAACACAACCTCCAATTATCCTAGAAATTTCTGCAAAGCAAGAGATATATCATGCCATCTCGACGTATTGCATTGAGTGCTTTTCTTTTTTGCTTTATGTGCTTTATAACCTTCAATACGCGTGCGAGAACCTTGTGAATTGTAACATCCTTGTCGCCGAGGCCATATTTGGTTGTGTCCATTTACTTCACTGGCAGACGATGTTTCTACGATATTTGTCCTCAGCATAGACATTGCCGAGAAATTTATTACGTGGTGGTGTGCAGTGGGCGAGGGCACGAAGACTGATTAATTTGGAGCTGTCATGCGCGGTTAAGGCAAAATAAAAAGCAAGAACAATGACACGATCTAACGATGAAACTTCCATTTCAGTGCAATTCCGCGTCCTGCCTATCAATAACGAGCTGAAGCCTGTCACGGATGTCAAGGTAAGCGCCAGCACATTGTTATTATTCATCCGCGCGGGTATGAAAGCCTTTCTTTTACCTCACGGGGAATTTTTTCTCTCAGTTGTATTGCACCACCTGGTATTGGAATATTCTTACCAAGTTCACATTTTGAAAAATGCACGCCTCGCGATAAAAAAAAAGATAAAAAGGAGTATTCAATCATGTATCGCACTTTTCTTCCACTTCAGGCTACCATTTACGTCACAAGCCCCAGTGATGTTAGGATAGCACAATGGAACGACGTCTCTTTTGAAAAAGGTAAGAAACAACTACGCCTGTTTTGAGCTTTTTTTTGCGGAGGAGTTGACGAAAGACCCCAAGCCAAGGCACTCCGTTTATGTGAGAATTCGGTTGGGCATCACATCTTCAAATGAAAAGGAATAGCACGCACCAGTGCTAGTGCAGACACAATTTTACGATGATCCATAGTTGAGCAGCCTACAACAGAAACCTTCGATGAGCTTCATGAGGATAATATTAAACCTCCGTTTCAAGTACCGTTTCGTTTACACATACAAAAGGGTTCTTTCCACCTAATTGTAATTCTTGTGATTTGGCCTTTGTTCGCTTTGCAGCAACGCAAGCAAAGTGGTCTGTCCATTGATTTCTTCGAAGTATCCGTCGGCATCAAAATGGTCTTAACCATCAACTAGATGCTTTCAGTAGCTTTACAAATGGTATTGTCCAGTTCGCGGTATAAACTCACAATGTGCTAGATAAGCTAAGTATATTTCTGTTCATATAATTCTATTTCTGTGTTGTTGTTTTTTCTGTCTCTCCCTGGCAAGAAATACATATTGTTTCATTCGGTTTCCGTCGCTAACTCCTCGTTTGTTACGAAGCGACTGTTGAAAATTTATCCTTAGAATTACGTTTGGAGGCCATATAACACATGCACATTTCTTCTTCTTACGTTGCAGGCATCGTGCAGCGTGATTTCCAGCTGACAGAAGAGCCCGAGCTGGGTCTGTGGCAGATTGTCGTCGACCTTCCCACCCAGACAGTGAGGCAGCACTTCGAAGTCAACGAATACGGTGAGTCCAGGCACATGGACGCCTGTACCGTGCCGCGGAGTGTTATTCGGCGTTGGTCATCTCTGACTGGTCACTTCTTACTTGACAGGCAGGACTGACCAATCCCTGGCCAATCCTCAATATCGGGTAGGACGGTGCTGCCTCCACAGGTTGAATTGACCATTCAGTGAGGACAAACAAGGAATAGCACTCCGTTAGGACCTCATGCTGCACGATCACGAAACACATCACGAGTGCATGCTTCCTTATACACGGAAATGTTTCACTATTTCCACACTGTACAGGCACATCATTCAGTCAGGTGCGGTTGACGTTCGATGGGTCTTCATTGCGTTCCTTGTCTATTGAGGATTCTTTATTAATACGATGTTACGCGTCATGCCCGAGATGATTAATTTACATTACGGTAATTACGTCAATCAGAAAGAGTACATAAAGTGGTTTCCTAGCAGCCGTACGAGGTGTATATTGATTCCATTTCGAGTCCCACGCCACTTTATTCCCGTAGTAGCCTAGCTATGAAAGGCCTCTGAGACAAGTTCGATAAGAGGAAATCGTCGATATCGTTTGCTTACTGTACATGGCGTCGCAGAAAATGCGTGGTAGAGGCAAGGGAAGATAAGTCAAGTCATGCGTATGAGAGCATTTCGTGAAAGACGAAAACACGATGGGGGTTCGCTACATGTAGATTCCATAGGAGTGTGTTGAAATTGTGGCCATTTGTTTTTGTGAGAGGCAGGGTTTAAGCTTATGCAGCTGCATTTATCAACATTTTATACACCTGTACCAACTTCAACGAACACAAAGTTTCAGTTTGGTGTTACGACCGAGGGACGAACCATATTATGTAAATTTGTTTTACTGAATACGGAAGAGCTGTTCTAATACATTGCGTTTTATTGCAGTGTTGCCCAAGTTCGAGGTCACCATTAAGCCACCGTCTTACGTTCTCGCTGATGCCAAGGAAATCACATGGAAGATTTGCGCACAGTGAGTGCTGCTATTGCGTCCTTCCTTTTGCATTCTCAATGCAACTTTACTTTAGTAGAGCAGCCGCGGTGTCATTGTCTTTCTTTCATTCACAATAATGTATGTACACTGATGGTGTCATTTTAAATTTATTGAGACGCAAATCGTAGACACACAGCAGCAGTTATTTTGGTTCACTAGCACTGAAGATAGAACGACAATGCGCTCATTTTATGATTAACGTCTTGGCCAATGTAATTTTCACCGACACCTCAACGGGATAATACAGTGACGCAGCATCTAACAAAGCGTGGCCTAGAAAATTATTCTCCATAAAGGTCACTTCGTTATAAATGTTGCGTCAACTATAACGTTCGACAAAACTATACAATTGTGCATGCTTGTTTTTTTTTTTCCTGCTGCAAAATTCTTTGTAGATAATCGCTTATCTCAGATGTCGTGTTCACGAATGTGAAATCATGCTAGTTTTTAGCAGCCTGCAATGGCACGAACGCATGGGTTGCGTGGAATGTCAGAAAGTTGAGAAGTTCAGCCCGAATAATCGCCAGTCATTCTTTTGCAGACAACTATAGTTTGCAAACAGCAGGCCGTTCAGAGAGCTATTTATAAGCGTCAGAACGTTGAGCTAGTTTCCGCCTTATATATGTTGCTTTAAGCAGTTGTTTGCTAAGAGTGTGCACGTGATTATGCTCCACATCCCTTACTTTACTAGACTTCATGTCGTCCACTTAGCAGTCTTTGCGGCCACTTCATATCGCAACTTTGCAAAAAGGGCCACAGTGTGGTCCAGAACGTCCGCATAATTTCGATAAAAGCAGAACGCTCATCGTTATACTGGCTCCCATAAAACAGTTGCAACATTGAAGTTATCGAAACCATGAGTTTTGAAGTTGTTCATTGTTAATTGATTATACGTAAGTCGCGCTTCTGAGCAGGTGTCATGGCCAGTAAATGGTTTTTGTGTGTTTGTTTTCATGGGGGAATGAAAAACAGAAGTGGGGAGGGGGAGGGGGGACGTTGCCTGGTTACGGGACGGGACAAGCGGTCGTTGTTGCGTCTGTTTTACGACGGTTGATGCATACAAACCTCGAGGTTGGGGCACGGGTGCAGCCACCCTTGTGATGGCATCCCTGAACGCTCGCAGAAGCACTCTAGTTTTATGCACACAGTCATATCACTCTTTCGACGCTTAAAAAACTCGCTCGGCATTTGGTTTGGTTGATGATACTGATCGACTTCCAAAGCAGCAAGCATTCGACGGTGTGCTTTGTGTCGCTGGGTAAATGTCGAGCTAGCCCAGTGGACGACGTCGCCGTCTCGCGGCGCAAAGCGACGATGAACGATACAACGCTCATTTAAATTGCACGTAGGTGGCGCTAGTAGTATCCCGGGCGTTGGTTATTTCTATACACGGATGTTCAACAGGCGGATCGTTTGGATTTTACTATGCGAAATCTCAGTATAACGGTCACTAGGCGTTAAGACAACGTATGAATGAGTTTGAATTTACTCATGATTTATTTGGCATGTAAACATGTACGCACAAGGACATGAGGGAAATAGAGAGGCTGACAACTGCCACCGAGAGGGACACAACGACGGCTCACTCATTGGGGAGAAGGAAATAGGGGAGAAGAAGAGAGAAAAGAAAGAGTGTGAAAAGCTATGCCAGATGATTTCTAATCCTATAGCCTTGCAAGCACCGCTCACCTTGTTTGCGAATTCGACAGCGCAAATCTACGAGGGCGACTTCAAATTTCGCGAAGCTGCACCGTCAAATTAGGAACATCTAAACTTACTTTTCACATTTTTTTTCTCATGCCCTTTGTGAAATAGTTTGCGCAATAAGGCAGCAGTTACTGACATTGCACACCGTCACTTACACTACACCTTTACATTTAATTCATACCGTTCTCTACGTTGATCGGTTAGTGCCTGGCGTCGCGCACTAGACGAAGCTCGACTGATGTGCGGTACTGAGCAACATCGGGCTGAAACGTGCTTATCT
This sequence comes from Hyalomma asiaticum, assembly GCA_013339685.2. Taxonomy (NCBI): domain Eukaryota; kingdom Metazoa; phylum Arthropoda; class Arachnida; order Ixodida; family Ixodidae; genus Hyalomma; species Hyalomma asiaticum. Next base: position 119,165,686 of record CM023482.1, on the reverse strand, counting down.
GGAATGAACAGACAAATCTTTCATTGTGAATCTCAGCTACCTATCATATACACAGAGACCGAATTCTCGGGAATTAATGTAAGAACTGTAAAAAAGGGACGAAAAGGAAAACGTGCCACTGGAAACTAAACGTAAGACGAGGAAGACTCACGGTAGGTTGAACATGCAAATTATTGTCGGATACGCGTAGTGCGCAGAGACAATAAGTATTCGTACAGAGAAAGGGCTTGTAGCGCGGCCACATACGAATAGCATTCACTTCGTTCGCGGCATTCAATTTCTATGCAAATTCCGGCGCAACACGGGCCTCCCAAGACTCAATGGCGAACTGCTGCGGTCGTAAAGAGTGAGAATTCTAATGGGAAAAGGCGAGCTTCTGCGTAAGCAGACGCGGTACCACAGAACGGCCTCTATGATTTGTTTTTCAGACTGCTTCTTACAAAAATAAAATATTTATAAAAAAAAGGAATACAGTTATGCCGCTGGGTTCTCTGTTTTCTCATAAGGCGAAATATTGCATTGCGCATGTCTATGTATGCCTGCGTGCTCCCAAATAATAATGCTTTATTGTATGCTAATCTCGACACTCAACGCTATTTTGGGAGCTATATTTTGTATGCAACGCTATTTTGTATGCAAATAAGCAAATCCACAGCTGAGCTAACGTTGAGTCCTCGAGCGGAAAATGTTTCGTAAATTGCGGTGTTTTGGGAACGCCGCCTCAGCAGCAGAATAATTGATACCTCCTGTTTGCTATAGAGAATCGAAGCCTTTAATGAAAGTGATACCGAAATAATTGTCTCAAGAAATGCAATAATGGTGCCTGTAGGACTGAAGCCGACTGTACCGACGATGTAATAGCAACGCTAAAATTGGCTACTTGCTCATATGGGAGGCGAAGAATTCGTTTCGTGTGACGGACAGTAGCTATTACACATCTAACAGATCACAATGCAACAGATATTTGTTCTGACCGTTAGCACCTTTCCTTTGGACCTCTAGAATAGAATGCGTGAGAGTTCACAGCTGATATAGAGACGGCGGCAGGAGCCTGACAAGAGTTTGCTTTCCAGAACGTTTTGGGAGCGTGTACTTGGCGAAGCATTCAGCCGTGCACAAATTTTGACACGGTAATAAAATGTTGGAGGGCGCTTAGGCTTCGATTTTAAGAGTGGAACGCAATAGCGCCATTGGCCGCAGGTGCGTAACCGGGAAGGGTATTTCGTTGTCAAAACACCCGCCGAAATATACTGAGCACTACACAAGTAACACAACTGCTCTCTCCCCCTACCTTTACACCTTTCTACCTCCCGCAATGTTTACACGCCGCATCGCGTAACACCCTCCGGAAAATACATCTGGCTACGCTAGTGCCATTGGGCCCTGTTTGCGTCGCCTTCTGATAGAATATTCATTGAATTAGCGCCTCCTCTATAAAATTATGGAAATGTTTTTGTTTCCTCGCTACAGAATTATGTTTTCTCGTACATTAAAATCGCAGACCGAGCTAAGATTTGTAAGGGTTTCAGTTAAGGTGTAGTTTACAACTTTTCTGGCGGATTTCACTTTGATGAATTTAAACTTGTCCACCAAAGTGCTTGCGCCGTGGCCAAGGGTTTGTGGTCGGGTGTTCCGGTTTGTTACGGCGGTTGCTTGAAATGATTACTTCCGCCGTGTACGCCTCCGCTGAAGCCGGATTTCCTGCGACACAAGCTTCTTGGCTAATATGTAGAACACCTTAACGTACTAACAGCGCGCATGAATAATAATCTCCAAACGTAAACGCAAAGAATAGATATCCTTGCAGTGAAACATTCTTATGCTGCGGTGAAGCGCAGTATAAAACGAAAAAAGAAATGGCTATCGTGCGCATATGTCTAGACTCTCTCGTGCACTTATTCAGTATGCTCATCTCGCAGTTACACCTTTGGCCAGCCCGTCGACGGCACTTTGACGGTGAACGTGACGTACGAGCGCTACAGCTGGGAGAAGGATGACTACCCCAAGATCAACCACACGGGACCCGTAAGTTGCATCGACGTTTCGCGCTGGGCAGGCAGAAACGAAACAGGCACGAGGTTAACCGGTTTACTGGAGTACCGGCTTATTGCAATTTCCTGTAAGCCGGAAGTATACCAGATAGACCTCACACCTTGTTAGCACACGTTCGTGTTAGTGTTAGTATGGGTAACGTTAGTTAGCACGTCTACTTTCCGTTATTACAATGTGTTAAGTAAGTTTCAAGAGAAGTGAATATTAGGCAGTGTACACCTAAATTGGCGTCTGCTGCGGCTGGCACATTACGCCGATAATTGCCGTATTGCGCGAACAGGCTAGTAAGACTAGTAAGCGTAGAAATTTGATTGACGAATGGAACATGATTTCTACAACGTCCTTGGGTTAGCTCGTTCAGCTAATAAGTGGCAGTATGCTATCAATAGTGCCGCCATCAACCTATCTTTGTGTTGAAACAGAACGATAATGCTGTAGTAACTCTCAGTACTTACCAAGTTAACCTAGCACGGTGCCGGCGGGGCTTTACTTCATGAAACAAATATTCATCAAAACGGCATTTTAACCTTCATGACTTACGATTAGTGCGCGTTTAGTACATAGTGTCACTTGACGATCGCGCTTAAACGAGACAACAGCATCGCTGTTTCTCAGAATGATTGCATAGTGAATTCCAAGCTGTGGTATTCCATTTTTTTTTTCACTTTATTATTTTTAACGTGGCGCAGATCAACGGCTGCTACGACATGACCGTTAACACGTCGCTGCTTCGGTTCAACGAGAACTACGAGATCTATAAGCGCATCTCGCTTGTCGCTCAAGTGAACGAGACTGGCACTGGTATCACGATGAACAAGACCAACTTCATCAGTCGTAGCTTCAACCCTCTCGAGCTCAACTTCTTGGAGGGAGAACACGGAAAGAACTACTTCAAGCCTACCATGCCTTTCTACGGCAGGGTGAGTGTGCCTCGGCGCATTTGCCTAAGTGCGATCCCATGGGCAGGGTATCCTGCAAGCTTGTGCTAAGGCTCAACTTTCTAAAGATAGAAATACGAAGTCACTGTAAAGGTGCTAGCTTCACCACGTGGCGACAATACCTCCTTTGTACTTATTGATATTCAAAAGCGTTTCCCGTTATACTGGCAAAAGGTGAGCATCTCCTGTCGCTTTTTCGCGGTGTTCCTGTCCGAGTCATGGGTGTTTGCGCAGTTGCTTTCATATGCAGCAATGTAGCTGAGCAATGCCGCCACTTCCACGTTCTGTGATTCACACTGGCGCATACGCCTAGAAGTAAAGGGATATATTGGAACCTCGCTTTGCATATAGTGCTTGTTATTGGCAACTTGCAGCGCAGATGAATAAAGGAAGGTGTGCTATAATGATGCATGAGGAATGTATGAAACGAGAGAAAAAATCCGGAAACCCGGTAGATGCGTGCACATCAAGAAACGGCAATACGAAAAGCAAGGAAAACTGCAGGCAACGGTGAAATCGAAGTGCCTTTGAACCTCCGCGTATGCACACGCAGAGTGCGCAGAGCACTTATTCAGTGTTTTCTATTGTGAAAAATGACTTGATGAAGACATGTTGACACGCAAGCGGATTGTCGGCTTCTCCTTTTATTATCAGGAAATATATTAGATTAAGTCTCAAACATACTCATAAACACATGTACACGTGAAGCGGCAAACAGACGAGCTTGTTACAGTTAGTGCTCTTTTCTTCGTCCTCTATTTGATGAAGTAGGATGCTCGGCCCTTTGCTCTGTCCTCACTACTTTTCTGCCAGGTCTACATCGCGATGGTAAGGAAAATGCAGAATTGGAGAAAATGATTGCGTTTTGTAATCTAATATTGCGTACCCGGGAAGTTTTTCCCTCAGAAATAGCTCTCTCGTACTCGAGCGTTTGTTTTGTTTACTTAGGCATGCTCCTGCGTATAAAACACGCCCGAATTATAAAAACACGCTACTTGTGAGGCGATATGGTCATGCAGGTGCCGGGGGCAGGCGCCGTATCAGTGCTCTAATTGTTTCAATCTTGCTCTCTTCGTAGCTCCTCGTGAAGAAGCCCGACGGTGTTCCTGTGGGCGGAGAACTCGTACAGCTTTGCCTGCTGTCACAGTCTGAGGAGATCAAACCACGCTGGTGGCGTACGGACCGTCGACTCAGCTGCAAGAACTACACTTCGGACGAGTCTGGCATCATCAAGTTCACCATCCCGCCGCTTAAGACTAGCGTGGTCACAATCAGTGTCGAGGTGTGTCACGAGGCGTCCGCCCTGTTCTCCTCAGATAAGATCGTCGTCGATCTTATCTGAGGAGAACACTTGTGGCACCGATTCCACAACGGTGGAATCGGTGCCACAAAAACAAACGCACTAACGGCTCAGCTGCGGCGCAAGCGCAATCAAAAGTTTATAATATTTGTAGCCGGCTAAGGAACTGTACCAGACGTCATAAAACGTTTTGTTTCATTATCTTGGTAAGCAATAACGGTTATTCACATGAAATGTATTGATGTGTATGCAGGTTAACAGCTATGATTAGGCTGATGTAAGTGACGTTTCATTGCCTGCTTGAAGCAAGGTGTATAGTCACCACAACATAGAGTGTATCCGCCATTCGAAAGCGATACCATCCAGTGTTCAAATATGACGCTGGGTGAACTCACTAGCTATGGGCGAGAAACAATCGTTGTCTGCATAGTTTTTTAAGATCCATAGGAGCAGGTGTTTATGCAGCACTTTGAATCGAAAGAAGGGGGAGGGGGGTATAAATTGCTGAATTACCATTCAAATGGTTTAAATTATCTCAATTACTCTAACTGCTTGCGAACTTATTACTTTTCTCCACGTATACCACTCGTCCGGAAAGCGCACAGCGGCGAATGACCTACGTGACCAGCGCGCGCCAGATATTTTCCTATCACCTCATTATTCTTCGGAATCCCGAGTACACCTCTCACCGTCGGCTTCTTCCTTCAGGCGGTGGCGATGAACTACGAGACCGTGAAGTACGACACGTACGGCGTGAAGATCAACCAGCCCAAAAGCACGCTCTACCTCCAGGCCTGGTACTCGGCGAGCAACAATTTCATCCAGGTGGAGCCGTCGAAGGGCCCCATTCCGTGCGCTGGGAAACACGCCGTGCGTCTGCGATACACTGGAGAGCCCGACTCCCAGAAGCAGTTCCACTTCCAGGTGAGGCAATGGGCTCTTTCAGAGTGCTAGGGGCGAAATACCAATTCGCGCTACGTGCTCCCAAAACCCGAGAACTCTCCACGAAAGAAGTCGTGATATCCGAAGGAAGAAAAAATAAAGGAATAAAATGTCTGGGTCTTGTTGGCGGCGCGTCTCCGTCTGAAATTAATGTTTTTCTGGGACCTTGAGTCAGGGGCTCCAACTCGAAAACTCTGATATCGGATACCAGCGTTCTTGCTTTTGTACGTTTTCTTCTTTTTTCTTTCGTTTTTTTTGTCTATTGCGAGTTTCCTTTCGTCGTTTCTGTATTTCATTCTGTCTTATTTTCTTTTTTTTTTTACTTTCGTACGATATTTTAGGTGTTCGTTTCACCCGAATGTATCTTCGTTTGAAAGCTAGCAGTCGGTGCAGCGTCTCTTGCTCTCTTGAGTCGGCGACTTTCGTGCCTCAGCGCTCTCCATGCGCTTTGTGAAATGTCAAGTGTTTACACTATCCTGGAACCGGCACCTTCGAATTGTTGGCGTTCAGGCCCCGACGAAGGAAAGCCCACATTGCAAATTGCGACGCGTTTCTCAGCGCTTGTCCTTATTATACCTATGCTAATTTAAGGCAAATGTTATTACTTTTTGCAATTCGTGTTCCTGCCTTTCGTACTGAACAAGGGTCGCAGCGGTGTTGTGTAGATGTTGTCACAATCCCGAATAATCTTCATCCCTTTGTTGCAGTGTAGAGGTGGGGCCGATGTGTACCAAGTGCCTCTCCAAGCGCTTCCAACGAGAATGTGCAACTTATCGAAGCTTCATGCTCATTGTTTCCCGTAATTGGTCTCATCAGAACGAGCTATCGATGCAACGATTCCATCTAAAGCGTGTAAAAAAAAACGTTTCTTGTTTGCAGGTCATGGCGCGTGGCAAGATACTCAAGGACAAGGTCGTCGATGTTGCCTTCAAGCCCGACGAGGTGGTTCCCATTGACGAGAGCTTCTTGGTGGAGGAGGATTTGAACGAGACCCTTCCGAGCAACATGGCCGAGGGCTCAGTCTCGACGGGCAGCTTCGAGTTTGAACTCGAACCAGACTTCAACTACCTGCCACGAGTTAAAGTGTTGGCTTTCTACATCCGACAGGACGGCGAGGTCATCGCGGACTCCGAGCAGTTCGAAGTGGAAAAGTGCCTCCAGAATAACGTTAGTCTGCGTTATGGTTCCCTGTATTACGTTAATGACAGTTAAACGTAATTAACGCGAAGTACCACATGCGGAATTTAACGCCGAGCTTCTGTTGCCATGAGCAAACTTCACGCCAAAAGTAAAACAATTTGCGCTCAACAATATTATCACTACATTGCTAGCTTGGCAAGTAACAAGTAACGTGCACTGACAGCGCACAGTAGACGGGCATCGGCATTTTCGCCTCCATCGAAAATACGACTGCCGCGGCCGAGCTCGAAGCCGCGTTTTTCAGGTGGCAGCCCATTACCATAGCCACTACGCTACCGCGGCGGATCGCCGCGCGCTGTGCGACGTCTACCCCGCTCGCGACAGGAAGAGGGGACGAGATTGTATTGAGGCGATGAGACCTGCAGGATTAGCTGCCCTTCCTCACATCATCTGCGTCTGTCCTTCAATACCGGTCGCTGGCAAAGTAGCTAACGCACGGCAGCTTGAGCGTGAATATGCCTCGAGGCAGTGCTTAAAGAAAGAAAGAAAACAGTGGAAGGAGGCGAGGTGATAAAAGCTGAATACTGCTGTTAGGATCTTTAATGTCGCAGGTCACAAGAATGTCATGGCAAGCAGGTAACATCAGCCTAAAATTGATGCTCATTGCGAAATACAGGAAGTATGACTAAACTAGAAGAACCGTCCCGTCGTCGAAGCGTTGGCTCCAGCAGCATTTTCTGCTTAATGATTTCTCATCAGTATCAAATTAAACCTTCATAAAGGGCATTGACGGAATTGTATTATCTGTCTATATGTTTTTCTCGTGTGTTATATTTTATGTGCTTTATGTTGTTTACTTAATTTGTGTGGACAGCGGTGCCTAGCTTGCTTTTTTTTATTTATTTCAACTTATGTTACATACTTGTTCGTTGTCATTTTATTGCATTTTTTACCTTACATTTCTGCACTGTAACAAAGCCAATATTTACTAACAGTAGATAAGCGCAACAATAATTCAAATGCCACTTGTATAGGATGTACGCGTAGGTGCCTACATGACCGATAGGAATTGATTCTTTTCGACAGGTAACGATGAGGTTCGGTTCAGAGACAGTTCAACCAGCAACTTCCGCTGCCATCATCCTGAATGGTTCTCCACGCTCGTATTGCGGTGTGGGTGTCGTGGACAAGAGTGTTCACCTTCTGAAACAGGACAATCAGCTGACAAAGGATAAAGTGAGTAGCCACGTGATATCATCATCAGTTCGATGCACTTGATGCGATTGTTTGTGTGCTGTCGTTTTGTAACGTTAACCAATGTCCTTATTGCACCGAACAATGTCGAGATAATATGTTCATTGCCTCGGCGTGCGAGAAAGCGAACATAATTAGACACTAGTATCGAATCATATATAGACCTTACAGAATACAGCACTAGCTCGTGCCTGGTGCACCGTACTCATTGCTGTTACTGACACGCTAAACCTGGCATGAATAATTTTATTTAAATAATTCGCTCCAAATAGCTTTAACCGCTCCTTTCCCTATTTATCCATAGCAGTAATCTTTCTTTTAGACGGGTAATTTTTAAGAAGCGCTTTTTAAATTCGCGGAACAGGCGACTGTCTCAAAAATAATAACAGTAAGGGAACGACATTTGTTGCAACAGGCACAGTGACCCTTTTCGGCGGAGGTTCAATCTGCCGATGTTTGCAATATATACATACGTCAAGCTAAGGGAGTTGCTATCATGCGCTTCTAGTAATCACTACCCAGTGTCTCAAAAGAAAGCACATCAGATCTCATGCGATCCGAAATATCATCGCAGCGCTGTTTACTAGTATCACGCAGAGAAACGTAACGCAACGCGTGCGTAACCGAATGGGCACTCGCAGGGTATCACTCTGAGGGTTTTGGCGTGCTGATGCGTACCACTGACCATTTTGCACGTGGCACAGGTGTACGACATCCTGAAGCGTTTGGACATCACCCGGTACACATGGCCGAAGCAGGCGTCCTACGACTATTGCCGAAAACAACGTAAGTATTAACAAGTGGTGTTTTTGCTTAAATTCAGCAGCACTAAGGTAGTATTACTAGTAATAGTAAAACAGAAGTACAGCCTCTCTTCTTTGTGCCGGCCACCTGACCCTCATTGCTTCTTAAAACAATGCGTAAGTGTCGCCATGATAAATTAAGAAGTTCGGCTTTCAGATCTCATTCTACATAAGCTTAGAATATCTTCACCAAGTTTACGATTCTAAGGAATAGATGCAGTATTTTATAAAAAATCTAACAGGAGCGCTAATTAATCCGTTGTTAGATACACGGGCTGAGCAATTAAACGTCGCAAGCAACGCCTGTAACATCTCGTGACGTGGATACTGAGCTACAACATGAATTATCACGAATCTGTTCGCGTCGCGTTTGGCATGTTGTTTTACGACGTTGAATTTCGCGCAATTATAAATTTGCGGAGAGAAGTCACACTACCCACAGTTACGAAGTTTCTTATTTATCTAGATATGTTCGGCACTTAATTCAAGAGAACGACGCATTATTTCACTGCAACGTCTCCTCTTATTGTTTTTGTTTCTCAGTGGCGAAGAACCCTCAGCAGTACAAGCGACACATCTGGAACGGACCGAGGTCCTCGAATGTCGAATACGTCGATTCCATCACAGCTTTTGATGTAAGTTTGATTAGTACAATTGGTTTACCTTTAACGCATGGAGGGAACTGGCAGAACTGTGTGATACTTGTCACCTTTGCAAGCGAGTAACTGTGGAAGCCGATTTCTTCCTGGCTTACGATCCCACTTGTGTTAGAGCGAAGCTTCTAAGTGTTTTTTTGTGAGTTCCGCGTCCACGGCGTTATTGAACCGACGAAGTACATTGATGCAGTTGAGGAAGGTAAAGCGAGCGCTGAGTGCCGCGACGAATAACCGCCAATGACAGCGAAGAGAGTGCGAGGAGAAAAAGAAACGCCCAAGGGGAGAGTATCAACAGAGAAAACAGAGTAAAGCACGAGCGAAGAGTCGCATGCGTGGACTAAGGCCCTTATTCACAAAGTTACTTTACCGTTAACGCTTGTTTTCCTTATCTCTCGTTTGCCTTTATCATGCTTCCTGGACAAATTAGTCTAGTCTACAAATAGGTATATGATACTCTATCGTGCTGATTACATTTTTAGTCCCCTTAACGCGCCTTAATGTCACAGGGCCGATAAGGAAAGCAAGCGACAAGGTAATGTAGCTTTATGAATACGGGCCTAAGAGCGCCCGTTGTCCGATGACTTCGAAACACGTGCGCTTCAGCAACGCTTTTGGCAGGGTGCTCATTGTGATACAGAGACAATCTAGCCTGTTCTTTACGGACAAAGAACGGCGCAATCGGTGGATGCGCTTCGTTTGTGACCGCCGCTAAACGAGTCGCCCGAGCAGAGGCGCAGTGACCCCGACGTCAGAATACAGAGCTTCGCGCTTCCGAAGCAGGAGCTGAGCGCCGCCACCTGGAGGACCCCACCATTCACACCGCCGAAGATAAAAGTCGTCTCCGTTACCGAGGCATACATGCTTGTTTCCTTCATTTTCTTTACTCCATATATTGCAAAATCTGGGCACGTATTTACAAAAAGCAAATTGCCCTAAATATGATCTTGAAAGGATATTTCAGCCAAGCCTGACGCTGGATATATCATTAGCAATGCCTGCTAGCCAATGACAAAGCGCACTTACGAAAGGGAAGATGTGTGAATACGGCCCCCGAATAGCCGCGCTTAAATTTCTCATTACGGAGTGGTGTAATCATTAGTGTAGTTTCTAGACGTTAGGTAACACGTGTGTCAGGGTTGATTGGCTGTCTGATAACGTGGGACATTTTTCGGCATATCCATCGCTTTACAGGAATCGGGAGTGGTTGTCATGACTGACCTGACTCTCGAAACGAGGCCCTGCAGGAAGAACATCTACGACAGACCACCGTACGCACTCGCGGCTCCAGCGAGTAGGTCCCTTTCCGATTTTTTTTTTCCCGCGCTGCTTGCTAGCACGCTTTTTCCCCTGGAGCAGCATGCTATAACCGATTTCTCTTTCTTACATTCCTTATCATTTTATTTTCTGTGCTATCTTACAGCATCCATGACCCTGAGTTGCTGACAATTTCTGTTTTTTTTTTTTTTCCTGCACGTATTCTAACTCCTTCCACCTCGTTTCCTGGTGTTGGCTCATTTAGTGCGGGTCTCCTACTACGAAACTGCGTATGCTCTTCAGGGTTAGTAACTCACCCCTTTTTTCTCTGTATTCTATGACCATCGTCTTCTCAGACGGTTGAGAAAACGTGCACGAAACAGCAAGTGTCCACTTATAAGTTGAAAGTGTGCAGGGCATTTTTGAATGGCTGTGCTGGCCCATATAAACACCAATATGTTTGGACTCCAGTCCCGAATTTCCTTCTTCTTTTTTTTTTTACTTGCTGTTTCGAGCAGGTCGTTCTCTTCAAGCCTACGTTTCTATGGTTCCTTTCTGTTGTCTTGTCTGTCCCTGTCGTCTCCTCTGCACTCTTCTCTCACGCCTGTTCTGTTTCTTGGTGGCTTCACTGGCTCGCCAAAGGCACGAAGCGCGCAACAGCGCAGGACGGGTGCATGCGTGTGCTCCGTTCACCGCGCTTTGCGTGCTTCGATCCGTTGGAAAGAATGGGCAGCAAACCGCACCAACTTAGCCAGCAATGAGATATTTCTAACCACTTCTCATCAGCTCCACTATGCTATTATGTAATCCTTCTCCTAGTCCCCCTCTTTCTTTTTAGTTTGCGCTAGCATTCGCACACCTTCCGACCAAGCCTTTGCATGAATTTAATTCAAATATATAACTTGAATATAGCAACAAGTGACCGTTCATGAATACCAACGCCCTACAGGACGTCTTCCTCTTTCCTTTTTTTTTTCATTTTTGAGAAACTAGGACTGCCGCTGTATAAGTATAAGCATGAAATGCTTATGTGTACAGCTGACCTGGTACTGCGTTAGCTATTCGAAAGATTGAATTTTGAATGCTTTCAGGTGAGCTGTTTTCCTAATGCACACACGCAGGAACTCTAAAAAAAAAAAAAGCTTAAACGTTTAGGAAGAATTTGAATGCACGCATGAACAAAGACCGCACGGGCTTTCATCAGACTGCACGCCATTACGCTAGTTAATTCATTGTCTTTCGCGAAACAAATGCGACGACGCACTCTACGGATGTTTTGATGTAGCACGTCCGGGAGAGGAATTCACCGGGACTAGCAGAGGTCCAAATTAACAAAGATAAAAGCTATTGCTACATGCGAGTTATTGCTTCAGTAGAAAACAGTGGTAGCTACTGCTGCTGGATGGATGAAGTTGGCGGCTTCTATAGCTTGCAGACTACAGTTGTGGCAAAACTGTGAATCGTAGCCACTTTTCTATAGGTTTCGAAGAGGCCGACGGGGATTTCTACGAGGAGGAAGCAGGTGAGGACTCATGAAATGACAGTGACCTTGAAAATATGGTCCCATATTGATAAAAACAACTTAGGATAATAATGTTTGTAAGAGAAAATTTCAGCCAGTCCTGATGCTGGACATATCATTAGAGAAGCCGGCCAGCCAATGGCAAAAAGCACTTACTGAAAGAAAAGTTCTGGGAATTTGGCGCCTCTATTAGAATTTCTTATCAGTGTCATATATTAAAGGAATTAGTTGCCACTACCTTTGATTGAGTCGACTAAGTATATAAGTATTTCTGAAAGCGCTGAAAAGCTTCGAAAGGAAAAAAAAAGAGCTTTAAATTGTGGAATGGATATTTAAACATCGTCCGAGTGCAATAAAAACGATTGATTAGAGGAATGAATATTTTTAGACAACGCATCACGCAACGAAAATAAGTAAAATATTTGTTTCAAGTAAATTTGTCACCTTATATTATGTTTGTAATGTCTCGTGATCAACGAGCCCAGAGAACAGCACTGATACTGCGCAACCCGTCAACCTCGTAAAGCCTGGTAGTGCGTCTGCTAAAATACCTTTGCTCTGCAGTGTCATTTTTGCTAATGCGACGTGGACTCTGATTTTTAGCTAGGATTAAGTTTGCATTTAATGATACGTTGAATATTTTGATGTCGTCGTCACTATTCGTAACTTTGGATCGGTGGTGCTTAAACATAAGTGTTATAAAGCAACGATTATCTTCGTCAATAAATGCGCGATGAAAATCATAACGATCGTAACTACTCGTTCGTCTCAGCCCAAAGTTATTATTGATCGAGTCAGTTCAACAAGCGTCACGTAAACAAGGCAGCAAAAGATGTAGGCGTGCATAACTGTCGTCGATTATGGTGAAGCATTTAACATAAGCATTTCACGCTTAATGCCGAGAGCCTTGTCTCTCTCAGCATTCTACTTTCAGTTGTGTTATTCATTGAACTACAATTTTTCTTTCTCTAAGTATTCCGCGCTTTCGAATAATAGCATTTCTTTTTTTTAAAAGAGACGACAATTAAGGTACGCATATAAGACCATTGTCGTTTGAGAAAATTCTCGCATTTATTTACCAACGGCGATGAGTATTAATCCCGAAGTTCTTTACTTTCTGTTTTCTTGTTGTTGCTGTGATAACGTAAGAGGACTGGTGTAGCGCCCTAGTAAACAATATATTCTTTGACTTTTCTTCCTTCTGCGATGTCAGTGTTCCTGCGGAGTGGCGGGGGCCGCCCAAGAGGTGACGAAAAATTCTTTTTGCCAAACGCTGAAAAAATAATAAAACTAGCTTCTGCTAAGCTTCGCTTAGCTTGCGGAAGAGCCGCAGCAAAGGGCTTCGCTTAGCACGCATACCATGTTGCAAAACATTTAATTTGAAACAATGCGGATAATGAGATCGCAGGAAGGTTTCCATGTACACTTAGCATCATTTTCATTAAAGCATAAAACCATATCAGACGCTATGGTAAAGCTACTTTAAGGTAAATTCCGTAAAACAAATGACATTCCATCGACTAGATACTGGGGTCGCCTAATAGGAAGCAAACGTTCACGCTACCTCTTTCTTTTTCAAGCAACGACGACAAGCCCAAGCTGGCCTCTAACGAGCACAGGTGAAAGATTTGAACTTAATAAAACAGGTGGAGACGGTGGTGGTGGTTTTTTGCCCGTGCTTGCCGAACAGTTGTATTAACGTCTCCAACTTAACATCTAAGCAAGCAAGAGACAACATCACAACCAACCTTAGCTCTTTTCTTTTCTTTTCTTGCCTTTTCCGTCGCCCATGGCAACGACCTCTAGTGCCAACAGCCGTCCCATTCAGGGCTACGCAGAAAGGTGAATGAACACATGCACATACTGTACTGTACGTGGTCGCCCGTTCCTGACGCGGGCTTGCCTGCTGTCTGCATTGCTGGCCTTGCCTAACATCCGGTATGGTGGGTTCTCATTAAGGGTGTAGCGGGCAGTACATGCCGGAGTCTTTCGCCACGCACGCGTAGTTCCCGCTGGTTGGGCGGCTGTACAGGCAGCGGCGACGCAACAATTCGTCGCGCCATCTTTTCTGGGCCTTTCCTTTCCTCTCCTCAGGTGGCTGGCTCCACAGGTCCCCGGCTCCCGCAAGCTAACACGCAAGAATTTAGAGTGGATACACGAATATGCTAGAGTGCGGCGCGAAGCCTGCGCTCATTCGAGGAGGTGCTTTACGACACGGGCGTGGAGGGCGTGAGGGAGGGGAGATTCATTTAGTTACAAGGGGCCTTGACCTTGAATATTTATCGCAAATATATGCATGGAGCGAAAGGAAAAATAGTACCATTGAAAGGTAGGGAATAAAAAACGGAAATGTGTTGCATGAACTGCAGAAAAAGGTAGTACAGGTAAATTGGATTTGCCTAAAAATACATTCGTGTTGAATTTAGAGCAAGAGCTTCTGTGCGCAAATGTATCCATATAGCAAACACGACGTGTAAATAATACAGCCTGAGTGGCCATAGGGCCGTATAAGGTGGTGGGTGAGTTATGCGAGCTAAGCCCCCCAAAACGCCATTATAGGCCAGTGTGCTCCAGACGGTGTAACGTTGTTCGGCCGAAGTACACAGTTCACAAATCCATAGGCTCCTATTTTCGCACTCTGTACGTGTGGTTAAGCTCCGCCCAACAATTCGCAAGAGATGACCACTTTAATGTGCTGTAGTAACTGCAATGCGATGTAACGTAGTACTGTAACAAAGTAAGTGCGTTTAACCACTCTATATTATCCACAGGCGCTATAAGCTCATTTGGCATTTATACGGCACAGATAAGTCTTGAAAGTGGACAACCGAGCGCGAAAGGCGTATCTACGTCACGCAATAACAAAAAGAACCGGAAGGCGTCTAAGGATACAATGAGCAGCAATTAAAGAAGGTCAAATATCGAAGAGTAAACACCGTCTCTTCCTCCTGAGAATTTTCCCGCTTTCAAGCCCGACGTGTTAACATCATCATCGGTGTTACAGGCATGTTCAGACGGTATGCAATGCTTGTAGAACCTCGCACCTCCTCGAGTGTCTGTGTGGGCGTCGCGCGGCCATTGGCTGGCTGTGCTGACTGGGATCTTCTTTTTTTGTTTCCTACCCCTTCCGTTTCTTCCGTTCTCTCTCTCTGTCTGTCCGTCGTCAAAATGGTGGCTGCGTGCACTCGTTGCCCACTGCGCAGTGGCCCCGCCTAGGCCACTCGCATTTGTGGCCGGTCCTGCGCCTCCATCCTTGGCCGCCTTTTCCAATCGCGTTGTAGGTGGCTTACCCGGTGTCCCCGTCGCCCTGGACTCGGTGGCACAGAATTCTCCTTCCGTCAACATCCCGGCCAAGTCGGCCGTCGAGGTGCGGACATACTTCCCTGAGACTTGGCTCTGGGATCTCAAGGAACTCGAGTGAGTCTCCTGTTATATCTTTTGTGCGACAGCGCATTTTCTCATTGCCGTGGTTTGTTACAGAGGTATTTTCGCTGTCTCGCCACTTTACTCTTGAGTCTGAGAAACGTGTTATGTTCGTTTACAGCGAGCACGGTGAACTGAGCTTCAAGGAGAAGATCCCGCACACCATCACCGAGTGGGTGGGAAGCACAGTGTGCATCAACTCGGAAGACGGTATCGGCGTCTCGGACCCAGCCAAGATCAAAGCGTTCCAGCCTTTCTTCGCATCGTTCAATCTGCCATATTCTGTGGTGCGCGGAGAGCTGGTTCCTGTTAAGGTGTCCGTGTTCAACTATCTCGAAAAGTGCCTGCCGGTGAGTTCTACTCTCATCTGCTGGTACGGAAGGCAACTTCCACAAAAGCGAGCATTGTAGAGCATTACTTGCCTAGCCTGTGCCTACTTGCAATTACGCCCTCGGCCTTTGAATATGTTCGACGTACTTGCGCATTCGCGCTATCATTGGATATTCGCACTAGACTAGTAGGGAACGTGACAACACTCCAATGTGTATTCCACATTGCCGAAAGTTGGCTGCAGTATAGGTGAAGACCACGTCGCGTCTCGTCAACTTTGTAGAAGCGGTTTATGTCCTTTAAGCCAGTTACCATCTCGCGCAACTAGCTTAAGGGACGTCACGGGCAGCTTTCGTCTCCATCGAGCCACCGTCACATTTACAAATTAATATATAAAAAAATGCAATGTCTGCTTAAAGATAACGGAGTAGGACAGCATAGCCTAGTGCTGTAGGAAAGGTCGGCTGATAAAACCATTGACAGCTGTGTTAAAGGATTCACTGGGTGCATGATGCATACCTTACGCAAAACAGCGCTTGTCTTCTGTTTTATCTATGCTTGGATAGATTCTTGCTTAAATAGGTGGGTGTTCAAAATTGAGCTTGTAAGTACTCCTTGTTGCTCGTATCTCGACGACAGCTTGACCACTCCCTAGGGCTCTTTTTTTTATGCTTCCTTGATGCCTGCACAAAACACATATCTAGCTGGTAGGTGTTCCCAAAGAAATTCAATATTGATATAGACGTGCTCCCAGGCACTGCAACAGAGATAAGGCTTCTCAGCACTTTCTTGCACTGAAGCAACAGCTCTCGCAAACACACCGGTACTGTCGGTACTAGCACATAGCTTGAACATGCTGCAAAGTAAATACTCCTCAGTGATCAATCAATAGCTACTCAGCGGTCTCAATTGCCGCTTGTTCTGTCTCCGTGGTAGGTTGACCTGAAGTTGTCAGAGTCCGCGGACTACCACATCGAGGGCGAGTCGGAAGCAACGTTGTGCGTGTGCGGCAGCAAGAGCCAGGTGCACAAGTTCCTGATCAGGCCGCACACCATTGGGGAAGTGAACTTGACTGTGTCGGCGGCCGGATCGGAGAGCGACACCGCCTGTGGAGAGCAACCCACTGAGAAGGTGGTGGCCAGAGATGCCGTCACCAGGCCGCTCATCATCGAGGTGAGTATAGGTCACTGCATGTTCTGGGTACTAGTTGCCAAAGTTTCAAAAATTGGATTGAATCGAACGTTAACTTAAACGCAAACGGCCTGTAATAATCGCTAACACGCAAACGATGTATTCAGACTACGTCTATAATTTGTGCTATGCTAGACGTTCAGGATAATCTGCATGTCATTTCCTTTTTATCTGCAGGCTGAAGGCTTCGAGAGGGAAGAGACTCAGAGTGTCTTCGTATGTCCCAAAGGTGAGACTTCAATTTTTTTGTTTCTTCGGCGCTGGTGAGAGAGGCGTCTGCGCAGGAACGGTTGGTCAAGCAAGGTTAGCGTGCGCAACCTGGCTGACGCCGGCTCAGAGTTTTTGTTGTCACCTTCATGACCCCTTAAGCCATGCTTTATTACAATGAAACTACACTCCTGTTGTTTGAGACCTTCAAATTTCCCAGCCGCCTGAAAGAGTAACGCGGAGGTTTAGTGCAAATGCTGCTAAAGAAGAACCGAAAAATGGTTGTATTCCTTTAAGGCATGTCATCTGGAATAATTAGGCTGATCACCGTCTGAATTTAATATAAGCACGTACTGTTATTCATGAAAACAAGGAGCATTCCAAGCAGTTTAAAGCTATGCTTTCAACAAAACTAGCACAAGTCCTTGCAGAGAAATGCAAGGACTTGTGCTACAAGCTCCCTGTTGTGAGTGCAGTGCAACTCAGAAGATAATGTAGGACCTCCGGCATATCTGCCCTTGGTTCAAATGGAAAAGGCGCAGGAAAGACGGTACTGCGGCGCGTAAGCTTTAATCGCATTGCAATCCGTTTTCGTTCAGATGCTGGAGAAGAAGGTGCGAAGAACGAGTTTGACTTGGTCCTTCCTGAAGACTTAGTGGAAGGATCCGCCCGCGCCTACGTTTCCGTAACAGGTAAGTCAATATAGATGTCACATCCCTATTGAAGATCCGCCGGTCACATATCACCGCTGTCCACCAAAACCACCATCGCCATGGTGGTTTTTGTAGTAAACAGGGTGGTTGCATGGTGGGTGATGTTTTGGGCTTCCATGAAAGCACAAATAACGCTGATTCCTCCCCCCCCCCCTCCGTTCCCTCCCATGCATATGCGTGCAGTTGACTACCCTTAACGGGGATGAAAAGAAAAAATCATTTCACGACAGCTGGACACGGAAGGTGGCTTTTCTGGTTCGAAGAAGACGCCTGCCATGCATATTTGTTGCAATTTTCTGCGTATTTTCTACCTCCATAATAGCAGTCGACTCGACGGAAGTACATAATTAGGTGGGACCGGTTCAGCGCTATTAATTGTACAACTAGGAAGACCCGACACATCGCCCACGATGCGACCACCATGCCCCCCCACAAAAACCACGATGGCGATGGTGGTTTTGGTGGAAATAATAATGGGCGACCGACAGGTTTTCAACAGGGATGCTGTATGTTGCGAGTGTTTCGTGTCCTGACTCTTTATCAGTCATTATGGAATATATATTCGAAACCTCAACGTGTTGTATGTCAAGCTGTGACGCGATCCTAGTGCTTCGCTCGAATTACTCGTCATCAGTCTTCGTAACGACGTTGAATGTAAAAGAAAAGCCATCCTATGTGTTTTCTTGTTCTATTTTACAAAGGCGTTGTAAGTAAGGTGGTACAATACTTTTATCGCAAGGTTTGAGAGATATAAAACGGGGTTTTCAATAAATCTTTCCTTAAATGTGCGAATTCCGCTAGGTGTTTATATGTGGCATTAGGGGCTATTGTTGCTGTGTGCGGAATGAGTACAGTGGCGAATAAACTTAAGAACGCTGGCAGGCGCCGTATTCTTAGTATATCATTCTCGGGCACTCTATTGGTTGATGCTGACTCCCAGCTTAAGCCCCAGCTCCCAGCTTAAGCCAGCTTAAGCCCCATAACACTTGTGAAACGATGGTCAAAGTGTCGCGTAAAGCAACTCGAAGTGATCGCCCGAGTCCACAGCCAGAAATTAAAGTGTCCTGATGCCGGTGCCTTACAATATTTCTGTGCAATGTACAAGCGCCGTTCTATAGCTATTTTGATGTTTAATGTAAATCTCGCTATCTTTGTTCTTAATCTGATATCGCGGCAAATGCGTCTCTGCAAATCCTAAACTGCGGCGCAAAAAGCTACCAAAGAAATAGTTGTAGTGCATCGCAAGCTACGTCCAATTCAGTAGTAGCTAACCTTACTTTACACCATGCAAATCTACTGAATTAATGTCGTGGAAGCTATCAAGTTGTACAATTGACTATAATTTGTATGTTGCGAGTATACCGCGCGTCGCTGGAAGATGATGTTCTGGCAGCACAATAGCATCTCGTAAACTAATAGCGCAGAGATTGACGCATGCGATTCCTGCTGTTGAGTGGAATTAGTTGCAACAATGTGTGCCGCAGAGTTGACACTAAGTGAGTGTATGGAGTGAGACCAGTCGCGCAACGTACACTAACTCCCAAGCTGCCTTCTAAACTACAGTTCCCATATAGAGAACCGCGTCACTCGCACTGGAGAAACTAGATGTTTGCACGTAAAACATTTAATGCTTACTAACTTCACATATCCGCAGGAGATATTATGGGCCCTGCAATCAAGAACCTGGACTCGCTGGTGCAAGTGCCTACAGGCTGCGGGGAGCAGAACATGGTGAAGTTCACGCCCAACGTCTACGTGTTGGATTACCTCAAGGCTACGGGAAAGAACCAGGAAGAAATCGAGAGGAAGGCCGTGAGCAACCTCAAGAAGGGTAATTCACCATTTCTTTATATTTTACACTAAAGCTACGGAGCTAGTACGTCACTAACACAGAACTACGTCCATTTCTTCAATATATGGGGATGGCTATGTATAGTACAATAAGGTATACCTACGCCTCAATGCGTTACTTAGTCGAGACATGTGCTTTGGCTTTATTGGACAGATAGTTCGCAAATCCGACGCTACCGCGGTGTTACCGGTGACCTAAGTTGTCCGTTCCTTTGTGAATGGAGGAGGAGGAGGAAGGACTTTAGTGTATGGTATTAGTCAGGTCATAAATCACTAGAAAAATAGCTTCCATTGAGCCTACGAAGTCGTTGCGACATTCGAATCATTTGCGGTAATAAGGTATTGAATAATTAGTGGTTCACATTAATATTTTTAAATATGGGGCTGAGGAGGTTTAATGAGTTAGCTTGTCAAGGCACTGAAGGGACTCATATAGTATAGCTTCTCCGATGAGATAAGTCCATGAAAGAGTGTAGGAAGCCGCGTAAAAGTCGTGCACTTATCTACATAACGAAACACATGATGAACGCATAACAAGATCGATCGTGACCCAACTGTCTTGACTCAGCTGTAAACGAAAACGTATATTCCGGAACACTTATATGTACTGCTTTCCACTTCGGTCTCCGCATGCGTCGGAAAGGCGTTTTCTGCGCATCTGTGTTAGTTTAGCCAAATGCGAACTGCAGGCGACGCCATTTGCCTGCACCAAGTGAACGGGTATTCTCTTTCTCTAGGCTATCAGCGCCAGCAGAAGTACAAGCATTACGACGGCTCGTACAGTGCCTTCGGAAACAGCGATTCATCGGGCAGCATGTTCCTCACGGCGTTTGTGGTGAAGTCGTTTAAGCAGGCTGAGAAGTATATCCCTATTGACGCCGGTAACCTGAACGACAGCATTAAGTGGATCATTACTAAGCAGAAGACCAACGGCTGCTTCCAGAACGTGGGCACTGTTCTCAGCTCTGGCTTGAAGGTAAGATATTTATTTATGCCACTAAAATATTTCGTAAAATTTGTTATTTGTATATAAATAAAATTCGCTGTGCTGGTAAGCTATTCCCAGCCGGCTGTTTTCGGGGTTGTCACTTTTTGTCTTTTTGGCAGCCGCTTTAGCTTACAGGTGTTGCTCTTCCTTAGACATATAAGCAAGTGACGTCTCGTCTTGTTAAGATCGCCAGTTTCTCTTTCGAAAACATGGCTTAACCAAACAGCTATGTCCGCGTCATCTGTTTCGGCAAGTGCGTACGATAAACACAGTAGGCCTTACACAGATTCATAAACTACGACTCTTACCAGCGGCTAAGCCTGCTGAGTGAGAGACCATCGCTGTCTGCTTTAGTCTTCTTCTATATTGGCCTTGCTTCTTGCTTCTCAATCTGCACGTGTTTGCTTACCTTGTACGGTAGCAAGCAGCTTCCGTAGGAAAATAACCGAGTGCGATGTGAATATAGAGTTAAACTCCGTCGATTTTTCAGTGTCCGCTGATCCCAATAAAATTTTCAATATATTTTCTCCTCGGTAGTGTAATAATATATGCCAAGCCAGGCGGATGTAGGTCATTTAGTTTTCCTGTAAATGGATTTAAAAATTTTATAGCGGATTCTCACACGGGCCACCCTGTGTTCTTGACGTCATCACCTCCTCGCTGCCTCCCCGAGCCAGCGGGCCTTCAAAAGCAAAACGGCGATACTTCAGAGCTCATATCATCGCTGTCAAGATCAGAAAAGTTGGCATAACTCAATATATCTTTGAATGACCTCGCTTCTTTGGCGTAAGTTCCATATTTCTGGTGACGGGAGGGTTGTACTACCGAGCGTGGGAGAGGGAGTGAGAGACGCTTGACGACAGTAGCGTTTTGTCACAGCAAACCAAACTTTTATAACACGGCAAACCGACAAGTGAACAAAATATATATAAGCCAAAAATATAATCAACACAGAGATGCTTACTAATCTGACAATACTTTTCAAATGCCCGCATCGGCACAGCAACCCAACAGTGAACAAATGACTACAGCCCGAAAACTAACACAGAAAAGGAAAATACTAATCGTAATCAAACTCTCTGCAGCCTTTGACAATATTCTTTAAACTCTAAATTCGGCTCTGTTCTTAGCACTGAGTCTGGCCACTGTGGCCTCGCCGACGCCGTCGCGATGAACACACGGAAAGTTCTTACGTTGCGGGCGCGGTCCCCACTCGTCGTCACCAAGTCCGCTGCCGGTGTAGAGACTCGTCGGGAGGAAGTCGTCGCTGTCCTTTACGACGGCTAGAAGAGACCGCTTGCTTCCGAAGCCGTCGCCCCGTCTCCACTGATGACGTGGCCTGACCAAGGGTTAGGCCTAACCGCCAGGCTAAGTACGAGTACGGTCCCCCGCTCGCAGTGGTGACGTGTCGCGCTGGTGAATTTCTGCTGGCCGACCTTCGAAGGGGGAGTGTTGGCGGCGCGTCCGGAACCCTCGGCTGCAGCACCTCCGCGGAGCCTCGCTCGAATCTTGGCCGAGGTCTACAGCTACGCCCCGGAGTACCAGCGTCTCGGGCTCCCGAGCTGAACGCCCGCCGTTCCCGTCGACAGAGCGAAGCTGCCGATGCGTCCTTCTTCGGCCGTAGCCAAGCAGACAATCCCCTTGCTCAGCGCTGCTGCGCCCTTTTCATGCCTCGTTTCACGCGCCACGAGCGCACGTGCTGCTTCATCGGCGAACGGCCGCACAACACTTCACCACACATAATACTTCACTGATTGTTCACACATCACAGAACTCAATGTTCGTTCAGTCCACGCTTGTGTCCACTTAACGATATTGTACAATCCCCTACACCAGTATCTCACCATATCAATGCACTGTATCAATACACTATATAACGTACAATATATCACTACCCACACACAACTATACATAACTACACTTCACTCCTCTAAATCTCTAAAGGCCTGGTCAGTTCCCTATACCTAATAATAAGTCCCTACCAATACAGAACTAGACTAAACTATAGGCTTTATCACATTAACACTCTTTGCTCTGCAGACATATCACATCACTATCATGCACACACACCTGTACATTAAACAGCACTCTTTGCTGTTACCATTTTTGCCTCGTGGCTACCAACATACGTTTTTCCTGTGGCGCTCTGTATGCGAACTTCCTCATTACTCTATTAACCTTTGCTATGATAATTTTTCTGATCTATTTTCCGCGTCCGTATGTCTTTATCCTTGAGCCTGTCTCTGTTCATTTCCGTTAGCAGCCATCCTATCATAGAAACGCGTTCTTTTTCTTTAGCGGCCACAAAAAGAATCTTTCTGTCTCAGTTATGAGCCCTCTCTCAAACAATGATCGGTGCCACACCTTCGTGCGCCTCCTTGCTCGTGCATGTCGCCTCAAACGCTCGATACAGCGGCGGCGTTTGCTCGCATTGCCAACCCTTCTCCGGCGTTTCTTTGCTACCTTGCCTCGCGGACGCCTGGTGCGGCCGTCGCGTTTGTCCTCTTTCAAAGTCAAACACCTCATCCCACTACCTTCTCTCTCGCGTCTTTTTACCGCACGTGCTCGCCAACCCCTTGTACGGGTGCAGCGTTTGCCCTCTTTCAAACATGCACGCGTCTTCTGAGCTACTTCTCTCGTGCGTCTACCTAGCGCCCGCTGTCGACGCCGATCCTTGCGTTCTCGCCTCTTGCGACCGACTGTTCCCCGGCGTCTACTCGATCCCTGCTCCTTAACCTCGCCGTGTTCGCTCACTTTCCGCTTCCCTTGAACTCCCGCTCTTTGACGCGTCTTAGCGTCAAGCCCTTCGTTGGCAGCGTCCGCGTCTGCCTTTTCCTCAAGTTTGACTTCCTCACTCCCACTTGTACCGCTACGATCGCGGACTTCACCTTCACTGTGCTCGCTCTCGAGCACGGCACAATTTTTGCACGGATCATGACTCGACGTCACGTCCTTCACTCTGGGGCTCTTATCAGAACAAACCCCGTCAAAACTCCATTTGCAGCAACCTGCAATACGCCCTGCGTCAACTATGTGCTTGCAGCGACCTGCAATGCACTCTCGATCAAGTACATGCTTGCAGCAGCCTGCAATACACTCTTGATTCTCCTGCACCGGCGGTGGGTGCTCTTCCTCCTCCCCCGCTGCGCTAAACAGCTCTTGGGCGCCTACGCCCGCATCATCAATAAACTCTTGGGCGCCTACGCCCGCATCCTCAACCTCCGACTCGAGCTCCTCTAGACTTAACCGCGTAACCGCGTCGTCCTTCTCTGATCCTACCGAGACACTGTCCTCGTTCACCTGAATTTTCTGAATTTGGCTAATTTCCATGTCATGTTCCCTAAATTCCACGGACGGCAGCGCGGGCAAATCTAGACATGACGTCTCCTCCTTATTCCGGTGAATCACCTTTGCTTCGGCCTCAGCTATCTGTTGCTTTAGTATAGCTACGGTTCTTTCATGTTGCTCTTTTTCCCGCTCATATTGTTCATCGCGTTCTCGTGCACATTCCTCAAAAAACCTCAGAGCCTCCTTTCCTGATAGGTTCCTGCTCTTCGCGATCGCCGCCAAACGCTCCCAATCCATCCTCGCAACCCCCGACGATCATTCGTGACTGGGCCTGGAGATGTTAATCCTGGCAGGCTCGCCAATTTAATGTCACGAATTACCGCCGGAGAAGATCTCGGAGGGTTGTACTACCGAGCGTGGGAGAGGGAGTGAGAGACGCTTGACGACAGTAGCGTTTTGTCACAGCAAACCAAACTTTTATAACACGGCAAACCGACAAGTGAACAAAATATATATAAGCCAAAAATATAATCAACACAGAGATGCTTACTAATCTGACAATACTTTTCAAATGCCCGCATCGGCACAGCAACCCAACAGTGAACAAATGACTACAGCCCGAAAACTAACACAGAAAAGGAAAATACTAATCGTAATCAAACTCTCTGCAGCCTTTGACAATATTCTTTAAACTCTAAATTCGGCTCTGTTCTTAGCACTGAGTCTGGCCACTGTGGCCTCGCCGACGCCGTCGCGATGAACACACGGAAAGTTCTTACGTTGCGGGCGCGGTCCCCACTCGTCGTCACCAAGTCCGCTGCCGGTGTAGAGACTCGTCGGGAGGAAGTCGTCGCTGTCCTTTACGACGGCTAGAAGAGACCGCTTGCTTCCGAAGCCGTCGCCCCGTCTCCACTGATGACGTGGCCTGACCAAGGGTTAGGCCTAACCGCCAGGCTAAGTACGAGTACGGTCCCCCGCTCGCAGTGGCGACGTGTCGCGCTGGTGAATTTCTGCTGGCCGACCTTCGAAGGGGGAGTGTTGGCGGCGCGTCCGGAACCCTCGGCTGCAGCACCTCCGCGGAGCCTCGCTCGAATCTTGGCCGAGGTCTACAGCTACGCCCCGGAGTACCAGCGTCTCGGGCTCCCGAGCTGAACGCCCGCCGTTCCCGTCGACAGAGCGAAGCTGCCGATGCGTCCTTCTTCGGCCGTAGCCAAGCAGACAATCCCCTTGCTCAGCGCTGCTGCGCCCTTTTCATGCCTCGTTTCACGCGCCACGAGCGCACGTGCTGCTTCATCGGCGAACGGTCTTCGCCGTCGTCGTCGTCTGCTCTGCGCCGCCTCCCTTTGACTCATGACAGTGACGTCACCGCGCATACTCCATGAAACATCTATCCGTTTCGGTTTCGGTTTGAAGACGACTTTCAGTTGCTGATTTAAAATTATCGGTGCGTTTCTGAGCAAACTGAACCACCCTGGCGGTTATACGACCATCAGTACTATTCGAAAACATTGATATCAGAACATGGTGAAAAAACTGCTGGAGTTGCCCTTTAAGGGGTCGGCGTTAGCGCTGAGGCATTTCAAACGAGATGACTGCTTCTCATATTATAACAACACGGATGTCTCTTACATAAGGCGCAAGGAATATTGGAAGTGCTGGCAACATACAACGCGAATGCGATAGAGGATTGACTAAAATTATGCTTGATTAAGCAACAGCTTCCGATGTACATGTCACCGCCTTTATTACTGTCACGTTTTTTATTTTGTCTCGACTTTCGCACTGTTGTCGAGATACGGCAGTAAAAGTTAGAACACACAGCATAGAACAAAAATATCAAGAGAAGGAGAATAACACCGTCGGGAAAGTGCTAAGATCCTTTATCAGCAAATTTTAGCATTTTGTTCGAACTTGATTTAACGATATCAAAGATCGTAACAGATATAGCGGCAAAGAGTGTGACGTTGCTAAAGTAAATTCTTCGACTCACGCCGATATTCGTGGCGTAAAACACGGATGAGCTGTAATGTGCCAAACACTCAGTGGGACAGAATATTGAAATTTTACATCGGTGTGCTCAAAGAAGCGAATGTCTAAGACGCCTGTTTGAATTTCTTTTTCGCCCGCAAATGCAAGGAGCAGACAAGCGGGAAAAGGAGGGTAGCCCGCGAATCCCATTATTTATTGAACTTTCGTCTTATTCAGCAGACCTGCGCTGGTTGGCTGTACGTACTTGCTTCATATCACGTGACATCATATCTATAAGAGGCGCGTATTTTTAAAAAAATTTTTGTTCTAACTATTCTCGCACTCTTGGTACAGGGCAAGGTGAACTCCACGGCTCCGGGTGCACTTACGGCATACGTATTGACAGCTCTGTTGGAGGGTGGTCTCGCTGACGACCAAGTCGTGGAGTCTGCGCTACGCTGCATCAGCGCTCAACGTGATCCGAGTGCCCATAACCTGGCCTTGTCCGCCTACGCCGCTGCACTGGCCGGACACGAGTCCGCCAAGGATTACCTCGAAAAGCTGGAATCTCTTGCGGTTCACAAGGGTGAGTTTGTATTTGCGGATTTAGTTTGCGACCAGGAAACATTAGGCGCTGCAGGCGCTTCACCAGACCTTGATTTCTTCGTATTTTCCAATCAAATGAATGAGCAGGGCGTTTAATTATTTGCAGCTGTTCGCTGCGCTCGCTCTGCCTTTAGCGCTGTCAGTAGCGCAACGCACTTCATGCAAAAAAAAAAATCGATGACAGTTATTTCTATGCATTTAGACGTCATAAGAACAGCTTAGGTGCCGCCGCACATTTATTTCATGGCGTACAACTCTACGTGTTTCATAATGCAGGTGGCCTTACATACTGGAGCAACGCTGGCAAGAAGGGTCCCTCAGCGTCCGCCGATGTGGAAACGGCAGCGTACGCGGTGCTAGCGTACCTCAAGCTGAACCCCCAGGAGAACCTCAACAAGGCTCAGCCAATTGTCCGGTGGATGGCAACCAAGAGAAACAGCCGTGGTGGCTTCCCGTCTACGCAGGTATCTGCATTTCACCCTGCTACGCTATATATATCGGTTTCGTTTCACGCAAAAGTGAAGAAAACGCAAATGTTCATAGCGGTCCTTCCTATATCTTGCAATGCATGTTGCATTGAAGGCTACTGTGCCTGCGAGAATACCTATAGAGCTCAAAAAATCAGAGGAGGAGCATTTGTGTGCATGTATTTCTGGGCGCGATAAGAACACGACGCTCATGAAATATCGCATTTTACGGACAAAGAAATCATTTCTTTGTGCATGGCAAGAAGCATATCGCGCAGCAGTTCCAGCTCTATAGCTTGCCTGTATTCAAAAAGCGCGGGAAGCAGGCGCCTGCGACCTTTCGCACAAGGTCCTCTGCGCCTTCGAAATATGTGCTCTTGTTAGGAATTGCGATATACGACTACGTAGGCTTGCGAGACTGCGGGGACTTGCCGTTTGAGGTTCAATCAAATAGAGTGGAGTGCTTCCAGGAACCACTATCGATAACCTCTAAAGATTCTATACCGCCTGTAAAGTGTCCGAACTAGCTGTGGGGCAGCTGGTTTTTCTTCAGTCTTCCACCAAACCTGTGTGCGAAGACTTGGGTGTCTTCGAGATCCCATTATTTGAAATAACTCCATGTAACCTTTGCAAACATAATTGAAGATTTCTTGTTGGTATAAAAGTTGGAGCTATGTACGACGAATGCTTCTTTACAAAGTGGAAATAGATCCGACATGGAAAAAGGTGTGGCTCGTGTTCTCGGTGTCCTCACTCTTTATGTTGCATCTTGTAGACTACAACTGTATAAGCTTGACTGCAACACAATATTTGTTAGCTTTCTGGTAGTGCTTGTCTGTGACTGTGCTTGTCTGCTATGCATATTGCTAAGAAAACCATGACATGGCCAGACCGCATATGGCACGCTCACACTTATACCCGAACAGGCAGAACAAGAGGGAAATATTTGTTCCAAATTCGGCGTCCTCGTCGCAATTTCTCCTTCCCTATTGGTGGGAAATTTTCAGTCTGCCAACATCGCTTGTCCTTCAGGCGACGTCACAAGACCGCCACAACTCAACACGTCAAAAATGATTGCAGATAAACAAAACACAAACTTTTCATAATAGCCTTTAGCCGACTGAATAGAAGCTGGCTGCCTGATGTTGTTATAGCGCCTATTGTATGTAGCTGTCGGTGAGAATGAAATTATTTGCGCCTTACAGATATTTTTTGTGGTAGTACGTTGACGTAAAGCGGCTTCTGGGCCTATAAAACAACACCCTAGAAATTCATCTTCTCGGATTTGCGTTATATTCAAGGCCTACTTCGAGGCCGCCACAGTCGTTGCAAACCACATAAACATAAGCCAGGCCACCTCTAGTTGCAGTAGTTTCCCCCAAGCGTTTAAAATGGCCCCTAAGAAAACATCGGTCCTCCAGTTTACGCTGCCGCTGTCCTGCGGTTCCGCGCAGGCCTGGCTCTTTTTTCGTTTGATAAGTACTCATCTGAACGAGAAGAACGTTTATTTGTGCGGTTCAGAATATGTTCCGGATTCCCGTCCATGACTGCGTTGACGGTAGCGCAAATTTGATGACGTCAGGCCAGACAGAATAGAAGCGGAACGGAATCGCTTCCCGATGAAACGTCTTACGAGATATGATTTCGTTTAACTCGACATTGATGCCGATCTTCCTGTGCTGCACTAAGTATGTCCAAGGCTTGAACTGTCTACATTCTTCATGTTGTATTCGCGACCTACTCAATATATTTTCTTGCGGTCGTTGCCTGTTCTATGTATGAAAACAATATGAATTCCGGATATGTTACAGCCTGTAAATGTATCGAATATTTCAGGACACCGTCCTCGGTCTTCAAGCTCTCTCTGCGTTCGCCACTTTCGTCAGCAAGGATCCTGTGGACATCACAGTCAAGGTCGACGGCAACGACGTTAGCGAGTCGTACAACCTGAAGGAGGACACTAAGCTGGTTGTACAAGAGAAGAAGGTCGTGAACTTGCCGAACAAGCTTACGTCAGAAGCGACAGGCCCCGGATGCGCTTTGGTGTCGGTGAGTCAGATTACCATTATGTGGAGAATAAGCATGTTTTAAACGATATGTTGGTGCGTTAAATTGTGCAATAAAGTCCAGAAAATGTGGTTCACTTGGAGACTGGACTTTTCCTAATGTATTACCTGACCAAAAAGTGCACCATTGATACCAGCAGGATAATGGTTTGGATAATGGTTCACTGGGCACTGACTGGGCACGTTGGATAATGGTTCACTGGGCACTGACTGACTTTAATTGTTTAGCATTGATCTCATCTCGTGCACCACTGAAGTACTGAGCCTGCTGTGCCACAATGACGCTGCTCTTTACGCCAGCGTTGTGAGACGCCTGGTAGCTGCCATGGTGTTGTTTCTTTTCCCTACCAGCACTTTCCTTGCGTGCTGCGTTACACCAAGTCTCAGCCGTGTATAATGAATCCATCGTGATGGGCCGTGAAGATCAACATTAAGCCTTGCGGTCGCTGCCAAAGCTTGGCCCCCTGAACACAGCTGCCAAATGCATTTTGCAAGAACTGAATTCAGTGCATGATCGTCTAATGGAATTCTCTTTTCATTGCAGACCACGTTGAAGTACAATGTCCACACGGCCCCAAAGAGCGAAGGCTTTGAACTTACGGCCACTCCGTCCCAAGAAGCAACAGACTGCAACGAACACAAGGTCAAGATTTGCCTCAGGTATATTTAACGCCCTTGAGATCATTTTTCAATTGAGATAAGCGAAGTTTTTAATTCATGCACTGTAGTTGCTTCCTATTTCTTCACGAAACGAAGCAGCGTCCAAAATTTTTGGCAGTTTCATGTGATTTACCTTTTCGTATTATTTTCAGGTATGACGGCGATCAGCCCTCTAACATGGCAGTGCTGGAGCTGAAGCTTGTGTCTGGCTACATCCCTAACGAGGACCACATTTACAGCGTAAGTATTTGCACTCTATCTGCGCACTTTGAATATTCCGCACTGACTGATCTATTTTCAGCAGCAAACGTGTGTTGAAGTCAAGCTCTAAAGTATATAAATATTCTATTCTAATTCTATTCTTCTGCGCTTCATCAGTGGTCTAAGTGTTAAAGCTCTTCGCCTGCGAAATTACCATTTCCTGCGGCTCATCTGGGAGGATGATAATAAAGAAATATAGCCGGGCTAGAGAAAAACTGATCGGCAGTATAGTCATAGATAAACTATATATTCTTGACTGTCGGATTGCTTCTGGCATTCTACTTTACCAACTCTGGCATTTGCACAATCTCTTGAAAACGTGGTCACCCTCCTGTCGCAATAGCGCCATTGTTCAGACTGTCAAGGATTAGTTTTGAGAACATATGAGCATGGGGATACTGTTTTCTTCGCAGCTATACCGTGAGAAGGACGTCAAGCTGAAGAGGCACGAAGTTGAGAAGAACCAAGTGAACTTCTACTTTGAAGAGGTAAGCTCGCTGCGCCCTGCACTTTGGATCCAGTGTTATGATGATCAAAAGATAAATTGGCAAGTTTAAGCTATGAAGACCAACCAAAACGTCGCAATGAGATAGAAGTGGAAAGCCGCAGGCCTGTTGCTTCTAAAAAAGAAAAATGTGGAAGAATGCGGTAGCAGGTGGTCGGTCCAAGTAAAAAAAAAAAGGATATATTACAAGTCTGCGAAAACAGTTTCTAACTGTAATACGATTATAGCAATGGGCGTTTGAATGCTAACCTATCGATCTGTCTGTCGGATGGTCTACGGCATGATGTAGATATGTTTGTTGGTTACACTGTCCATGACTGCAGGTCACTGTAGCTCCTCATAACTTCAGCGAGTTTAATATGGAATGACTACCCCACTTAATACTATGAACAGATCGCTCAAAACGACGTACAGCACGGAATGTCGCTGGAGCCAACGTTTCGACAAATGGACCTGTCTTCGTCCGGGCGGCAACGAGACACGAAGCCCACTTAATAATAATTGATTGGGCTTTGCAAGCCACCACCACGATATGATTATGAGGTGTGCCGTAACGGAGCCCTCATGTTTAACTTTCACCCCCTGCACGGGTTCTCCCAAGCGCATCTATATCTACAGACATTTTTTTCATTGCTCCCCATCGGTATGAGAGTTCCGTGGCTGGCATTCGACCACGCGACCTCGAGCTTAGCAAGCCGACAACCTAGCCGCTAAAGTACCGCGGCGGTTTCGCTATACACCACTTAAAGCAAACCGTCGCCCATGAAACACGTTTCTTAAATAACCCATCATTTTTTTTTCAGATAACGTCAGAGAACAAGTGCTTCGACGTTAGCCTACACCGCGAGTTTGCCATTGACGATGCAAAACCAGCTACAATTAAAGTATACGACTATTATGAGCAAGGTAAGTGCCCTGAATTAGATTTAAGAGGTATTGATATGCATATCTTATGCTAAGGATGTGCTAGAATTTTGCATAAGATACACGTATCAACACTTGCCCCCCCCCCCCCCTCCCCCCATTCCCCCTTGATTTCCATTTTAATTTTTCCGCTATCACAAGAACGGCAGAAAGAGAGAAAGAGAGCACATTAGAATAATAATGCAGTACTGTGCACTCACAGGTGTACTTCTCATTTCTGACACATCGATGCACGCTCGCAAGTGCAGAAAGGTTTAATGCATTTGCCCTGCAAAAAAAAAAAAAAAAGAACGCATGGCCATTGCCAACAACTCCATATGCTTCCGTAAGATGCATATGGCGATATATGACAAATATACCACAAACATACGGAATATGCAGGGATTTCGTACGGGGCGAACCGGATCATGGCAATGCGGAACGGAACGTTTGGAGTAAGGATATGCATCTCGTTAATTGAGCCAGGTAGCTTTCTTGCAGATTAAAATAGTTCGCTTTTGCAAATGGCAGACCACTCAACGGCATTCGGTGTTCACTGAAGGAAGATAAAGCTCCTCATAAGCGTCACTGGCAGTTTAGCAGAGTGTGTGCAAATCTCCTTTAACGTGTTTACCTTATCTACGTACTGATACTTTACCATTAATTTTCTTTTTTTTTTTGCTTTACAGAAAACAGCAACTCCGTGCCCTACTCCCTCGTGGCATCCTGCTAGTGAACATCACTCATCGATATCTTTTTTTCGCCTTTTATTTTTCTTTTTACTCGCGCTCTTTTGTTCGAGCGAACGCGACAGGACAATACCGAGTCACAGACACACCATTAAGTCAAACAAGCATTTACCTTATCGCACCTATATATATTATTTTTCAGTCGTCACCAGAATCATGCTTTTTCGCTTTGTCTATAGTGTTCACCACCAAAGGCTTTTTTATACCGGTCACAATTTTTAAGACGAATGTGCGAGTACTTACTTACACGTGCCATGTTGCGAAGCAAGAAAAAAAAAAAGAAGAAGAAAAGAAGAAACAATGGCTTCCATCGCGCGCACCACGAATCAAGTCAATGGCAACACAATTATTTAATTCTCATCCCCGACTAAGGGCGGAGGACTAAAAGATGCGCCGCTACAGTGTGCGTGTGTATGTGTGTGCGTGAAACAGTCGTGCATTTGTGACGTCGCCATGTTGAGTTTTCCGTAGAGCGTTTTAGCGGGCCGAGTGGAAGAGTAGCTTTATATATTTTGTACTTGCGAGGACGATGAGCGCGTTGTCATCTGCGAGGATTCACTGTTACATAATAGTGTCATGAAGAGCAAATAAAGCTAAATTTTTTCACAGCTGGTGTCATTTGTGCCCGCATGTCAGCAACTGCTCCCACGTTGTACTCTTAAGGTGCTCGCACTAGGCGCTCTCTTTAGTCAAGGTAAGTGCCCCCAACCAAAAATAGGAATGCTTGTGATATACGTAGACGACTATCGCAAGCATTCCATTAGTACGAAGACACCCCTTTTTATTATTATTATTAGGAGAAGCCACACACTGAAGAAGGTGTCAGCCAAATTAAGGAGTGACGAGCAGATAAAAAGTTTAACGTTAAGGATTTTAAGGGCGCGGCAAATTGCAGTGAACACTTGGGCAAGCATGTCTATTTGAATATTAGAAAATGTATCGTGGCAAAAGCAGATGCTTCCTTTTTGTTACGTTAGCACACGAAGCTGCAGAAGAGTAGCTGTATTGATCACAAAATATGCAGGTAGACAGGCATCTTGAAAAATGGCACGAGGCTCGATTTTTGGTCAGGATAGATATACCATACGTAGTTGCCTTAGTCTTGCAATACGCTTACTTAGAAATAATACTCACTACAACGACTCTGGTTATTATCCTACTTGTACATCACCATATCTCTAGTCACGACATACAGCTGCTTCGAACATTACTTGTTCCAAAGGTAGAGATATTCTCTCCTTTTTGCAGAGGAGGAAATCGCGACACACTTGTTCAATCATGTCTGCACTACGCATCTATGCTTCACAGTGTCATGCGTCTAGATCAAAGCGATCAGTCT
The DNA here is from genome assembly GCA_013339685.2 of Hyalomma asiaticum. NCBI lineage: Eukaryota > Metazoa > Arthropoda > Arachnida > Ixodida > Ixodidae > Hyalomma > Hyalomma asiaticum. The sequence goes on along the minus strand of CM023482.1, from coordinate 119,132,310 downwards.
TGCACTATCACGATAACTTGGTGGAAGCAGCGAAAGAAAGCAAAGACACCACAGCTTCCAGTCCAAAAGATAACAAAACAAAACAAAAACCTACTTCATTAAGCGTTTATTACGCTTAATGCCTTTTAACGCGTAAAAAGTTCATCAACGAAGTCGGATATAACAGGAGTGTCAAGTCTCCAGGCACGTCTTCCGACAGGCCTCCTCGCTGTGGAACCGGTTAGATCCCGTCAGACACTTCGGTTCCGAGTCATCCGTCTGGACGCAGGTGAGCCTATAACAATGAATTAGAGCATCGCAAGCCTTATGTTACGGCTTTATAATGCCCCAATCCTTCACGTCTGGCATACCTTTCATCGCTCCCTGAACTTAACGGAGCTCTATGAGGCAAATTATGCTATGTAAATTATGCTGTAACACTACAAGAAGACTGTATTCGCCGGTGAACGACAAGAAGTCAACGTGTCAAGCCTCTCGCAAATAGTTTGTGGAGACGAAGCGTTTTGCCAAACGATTTCCTATTCTTCACACCCTTCCACCACAAAAACACGTTTATCTTCCTTGCTACAAAAGTTTAATTATAAGTATATCTAGAAAATAAATGACCGTTCCTTTAATGTATTTAGCAGAATGCTTCACGTGAACCAACGGTCAAGCATTAAAACGCCTTCACCAACTTTGTAGTCTACGGTACCGCTCAGTCGAACGAAGGAAGCTAAAGCAAATTTTTATATTTATGCAAGTTACATTTGTGCAAGGATTAATTCCTTAGTTTGTTTCCAGGCACAAGTGGACAGAACTCGCAAATAGCAGCTACGTAAGCATGAGTGTACGCCGTGACTAAAGGCTCGTAAGGGCCCCGCCACGGTGGTCTAGTGGCTATGGTACTCGGCTGCTGATCCGAGGGTCGCGGGATCGAATCCCGGCCGCGGCGGCTGCATTTCGATAGAGGCGAAATGTTGAGGCCCGTGTGCTGTGCGATGTCAGTGCACGTTAAAGAACCCCAGGTGGTCGAAATTTCCGGAGATCTCCACTACGCCGTCTCTCATAATCAGAGCTGGTTTTGGGACGTTAAACCCCACAAAACAACAACAAAGGTTCGTAAGGCTAAGTTTTACACAAGTTAATCAATATATAATTAATGACATTTGAAAACATGCGTACCTTTTCTGGTGTGGCCGGGCCAGTACGGGGTAGACCATATGGAGCGCCGTGCAGACGTGCTGCACGGGCGTCTCGCTGCATGATGGATGCCGAGCAACGGGATTGCCCGCCACGCACAGGTTGTGGCAGTCCTCCTCGCGCTCGAACAGCGCCAGTCTGTTCGCAAAGACAAGACGGTGCGCCAGTATTAAGCATAGGTGGTGGTGTAGTCAAGTTCCGAGTCGACAGCATCTCGGTGTCTGGGTCAACGTTATAGTGAGCCAGTATAAATGGCAACAGCACAACAGTACCGTTTTGGTTGTTCCGCGCGAATATTTTATCAATATATGTTTAGAAAGCGCAGAAGGAAAATGACGCGGTAACACTCTTGTTTGGGCTAGTTCGTGCATTCTTGACACAAACACGGTAGCGTAAAAAAACACAGGACGAAGAAAAGAAGGAACACAGGACAGGGCAGGATAGTTGGAAGTTTGCGCCAGTCCTGTATTCCTTCCTTTTTTCGTCCGTGTTCTTTTTTTTTTTTTGCGCTACCGTGTTTGTGTCGAGAAAAATGACGTTATTCTATATATATCGCGAAACTATTCAGTAGTGTAGTCTGCATTGTGCGACTGTACCCACGCCTTGCTTACTGTATCTGTGGGACAAAGGAATAAAACATGAGTGCACTGACATTTTGCATTCTACACACGTTGCCCTACGAAGCAATGGTAAAATTGTGGCCGTAGAAATTTTCGGCGCAAACGCTCACGCACTGGCTATTGAAAATGTTATTAGCTTTCTTCCTGGCTGAAGATCATAAAATAAAGTTTAGCTATTTATCAATGATCAACCAGCAGGTGTAAAACTGTAGACAGCAATGAAACATACAAACGTTTCTTTTAAGCAGAGTTAACGATACTTATGCCGGAATGTCAGAAACGTAGCTGCTTCAGTCAATCGGGAGGAAATGACTTTTCACTGTTTGCAACTGACAAATAGCTTACGTCTATGCACATTATTGATCTGCTGTTTTTTCCGCGCGATTGTATCGGTATTGATCTTCATGCACCAATAACGCCTTCTCTTTACATAACTTGGACTTGCACTAGACAGCGCCGCAATAAATGCTGTAAATGCAATGTGTGGTTCTCGCCACAGTGCCCGCTAACTGTGCCTTTTAAAATTAAAGAATCTTTCGGGTTCGTCACAACATTGATGGAAATAAGCGAATGCATAAAGAAAAGTGTGTCGCTTATTGTTCCATTATGAGTTGAAACTGAATACCCAGCCAACGAAACACGTGCGAAAAAAAAAGAGAAAAACAGAGCAAAGATTGGGCTAACGGCTACGTTGTGCTCAACTGCATTCCACTAAAATAGTATGCACGTCACGCAGATACACCAAGGTTAGCCGTACCTGGGCGACACGCAGTTGGAATTGGGGAACTTCCACAAGTGACATCTTCCGCCCTTGAGGTACCACCACTGCCTTACGATGTCATCAGGGAGTGCACCTCTGGTACTGAGGCTCAGCGTTGCACCGTTCTTCTGGTACCTTAATATAATTATACATCCTATAATTTTCTCCGATTTTGTTTTGGTTCTAGAGCTTTTTTTCGGAACATTGAGCGATTAAATTGTTTCCATGTGTAGTACAGAAATTTCTATGGTTCAATAACCATATGATACCGAACGTTACGACACAAATAAAAGCACCAGTTGAAGCACAATACGTTTCCAAATATGTTACTGCAAACTGGAATAGCATAAACTAACGAAAACGCATGGCGCGGTCACACAGCTCGGGAAAGAAAAACACCAGTGCATAAAATAAAAGCAATTTCAAGTAAACCTGGAACATTTCAGTCGACGCAGCACCTACAATATCGGTGTTTTTTGAAATTTGAAAAAATAAAATGCGATATAGATGAAGTGAACTCAGCTTACAATGGGTGATGTTTATCTAGTCATGATAAATTTCGTCCACGCGGAAGGTATAGTCGTGCAACAATAAAAATTAGTGTTGGCTACAAGAATGTCTGAAGAGATACGGCACCAGAAAAGAGAAAAGAGGAAGAAAAAATGAAACAACACCGAACACTACGCAGTATTGTTTAAGAATTGGCAAAATATTTTGACTTGACAAGAAATATGAAAAAATCAACGTAGTAGTCTGACTAGACAAAAAATCATCGGAGCATTTTTTCTTTTTTTAGCAGGTTACATCTGACTGACTGCCAGTCGACGGGCGCTATAGTTCAACGTCCTTCGCTCATTATAGCTACCTAGAGGACCCGTGCGAGGTATGGCGCAAGGATGATGAACAATTGCCATTTTCTCTCTAAAGCGAGGGAATGGTAAGATTATGTCATAAATTTTAAGAGGGGGCAGCAGCTTTATAATTTCAGTTCAACAACGCTTGCGGGCGTTCACCGCGGAGTGGAAGCCTAGTAAAGCATAATTACACCACGTGTTACAGTTAATGTTAGGCGTTCTATGTTTTGCTACTTTTTCCGCGACGAACGTAATGTGAGAAAAGAAAAAAGAAAAAGAAACGCTGAGGAGCGCAACAACTGAGCTCTAGATTGAATGAAACGGTGTAGAATGAGAAGGCCGAGGAGCACGCAACACGCATTCAGTCAGAATTCGTTGTTTTATCTAGTGGAAACATTTTGTTCTGAGCAACACTCTTCGTCCTCCCTTTATTCAACCCGCAGATTTGATGGAATACTCGATATCGAAATCGAAATCCGAAGGCCCTAATTAGAGGTACTACGGACAGGCACCACAATGCGGGTGGAGCATTCTTAGTTTACCACAACCCTATAACGCGACAAGGATGGTGTGGGGTAGCAGGGAAACCACCAATTTCCTTACAACATTTGTTTACTAATGACTGTGATTGATGCGCGATGATCGATACGAATCGCGTAGCAAAATTTAATGTTGAGAGCCCTCTTGGTATAAGAACGCTTGCTTGCGCGCGCGCGTGCGTGCGTGCGTGCGTGCGTGTTTGTGGGGGCGGGAGAGAGAGACAGAATAGGCACTAGTTTACATGACAACGTGCGAAGGATACGACTAAAAGTTGAGCGAGTTGGTAGCACATCGCATGAAAAATATACAGCGCGAAAATAAGCGAGATGGTTTGTCTTCTTCCTCATGTCTCGTTCATCTGAGCGCTGCAAATTTTTCATATAGCGCGGATGGCATAGCTGCAACAGCAGCAAACGTTAGTTAGTACAACGCATCAAATGAACGCCATGCCGTGTCTTCCTGTGCACAGTCAGCCATAAGATAACACGGGCCATGAGAACCTAGGCCGAAGCGGCATGTCTAGCTGTGCCGTCTGCTGGCGATTGCTTTGCTGCTGGAGCCCTAGCTTTGGTTGATTTCTTCAGTGGATGCCACCAGCTGCTTACGGACAACGATGATGTTGGCGCAAGAGGCGTAATCGAGTGTTGGCGCAAACAAACACGTTAATGCTCCCAAAGCTTCTTAATCATAACATCAAAAGCATTCGCTGGCGTGACGGCCACGTACGCCAAGATCGCAATAATCCACTCGTGCCTGGCGGAGACGCTAACCTGCTATGCCTGCGATCCAATTAGACCCCGCACCCGCCAAAAGAAGGCTGTCGACTGTAGTAGCTTGGACGCAGTACACAGGTCCAGACACCAGAGCGTTTATTGCCGCGAACAATCCGTTCGAGCTTTTTATATCCCAGCCACAGTGACGTCACGAAGTGCCGAGACGCTGGCCAGCCACAGTGACGTCACGAAGTGCCGAGACGCTGGCCAGCGTTTTAATCATTATGCTACGCTATAACAATCCTTCCCACTTAATCCAAAAGAAATAAGCAAATACACATCACTTATAGTCAGAATGCTTAAACCAGTTCGGCTGACGACGCTCTCGTGCACTTCGCCTCAAAGGCACTGAAGATGAATCTGCATCGGTGGCATCCAGATGAGGACCACTTGACGGCGAGTGGGGTGGCAAAGGAGGCGGCAGAGTTGAGCTGGGAACCCTCGAAGTTGTTGCAGCGGGGCTCGATTGTAGTGATGATGGCGAACCAACTGGTCGAGGCGTCTGTGGCTCAACAAACGGCTTTGTCGCCATCTCTTGCGGTGGCGGTGTTGTAGGCGTAATGGGTGTCTCCATCAAAGGGTCAATTGGTGGTGGATCAGCAGCAGGAGTAGGCACTTGGAGACCCGTTTCCGGGCAAGCGAATGATGGGCGCAAATGGTCAACGTGGACGAATCGCACTTGTTCCGCCACACGCACAAGATAGGTCACGGGGCTAATCACTTGCGTCACTATGCCCTCTTCCCAGGAAGAAATCTCGCCGCGCACACACTTCACCCACACTCTCTCCCCCACTACAAACACACGTTCACCGCCTCTTTTGGCGTCACATCCTATTTTCACGCGGTGTTGTTTCCTCACCATATCGCTCACAAAGTCCGGTTTCAGGAAGGTTAACTTCACTATAGGCTGCCGCTTCAGGAAGAGTTCGGCTGGCGTCTTACCTGTAGGCGTATGTGGTGTATTGCGGTAGGACATAAGGAAACTATCTATTCCTTCCTGCAGTGATTCTTTTCCCTAGTTTCAGACTGAGCAAGCACCTGTTTCAGCAACACCTGTTTGGTAGTTTGTACTAGGCGTTCGGCAGCCCCATTAGAACTTGCGTGATAGGGCGGTGTCCTTGCGTGTTTTATATTATTCTTGGCCATAAAGTCGGCAAACTCCTGTGAAGTAAACTGCGGCCCATTATCACTAACAATTTCTTCCGGGAAGCCGTAGGCCGAAAAAACACTGCGCAGCCTGCGTATTGTTTGCGATACAGTCATTGAAGACATCACCCAAACTTCAATCCACTTAGAATAGGCGTCGACCACAACCAGAAAGTTCACTTTGCAGGATATGGCCAAGGCTGTAGAGGAGCCAATTCAACTGCTGTGCGTGCACGCTGGCACACCCTGCACTGTCGAACACACTCTTCAATACATTTGTCTCGTACCGGCCACCAAACGAAACTGCGTGCAAGCATTTTCATTCTACTGGTGCCCGGATGATCCTCATGCAATAAAGCTAGTACCGACATTCTCAACTTCTCCGGTACAATTACTCTTGATCCCCAGGTCACACAGTCCTGCTCAATCGAGAGCTCAAAACGCCGTATGTAATACGGTTGCAGATATTCTGGTACTTCTGCAGGCCATCCCGAGAGTGTGTACTCGCGAACAGTGCAAAGACCAGCATCTCTGGCTGTCGCTCTAGCCACATCCTGCGCCGTAAGTGGCGTACACTCAAAAACAGATAAACACTCGGCTTCATTTTCTTTTGAGTCACAGCTCAAAGGTAGTCTTGACAGTGCATCAGCCACTTCGTTTTCGTTGCCCTTTCGATAAGGTGTACTGGTGTGCTGCCAGTATTAACGACCACCTTTGTAGTCTAGCCGCAGCTAGGGAGGGAGTTGGTTTGTCTTGGCCAAGAATACCAAGAAGTGGTTGATGGTCGGTGTAAAGTAGAAACTGGCGACCAAAGAGAAACTTGTAATTTCTTAAGCCCAAAAATCAGCGCGAGCGCTTCCCTTTCATATTGGGCATAATTTCGCTCCGCTGGTGTCAGAGTTCGCGAGGCAAAAGCAATTGGCCGTTCTTGCCCATCTGACATTACATGAAAAATAACAGCTCCAACACCGTACGCGGAAGCATCACACTGTAGCGCAAGTGGTTTACGGATGTCAAAGTATGTAAGCACTCGACTGTTGATAAGGAGTTGTTTAGTGGCTTCAAAAGCGTCACCACACTCTTTTGACCAGATCCACTTTTGCTCTTTTCTTAGCAACTTGTGCAATGGTGCTGCCACCATTGCTAAATTCTTCATGAACTTCCCGTAAAAGTTCAGCAAACCTAAATATGCTTCGAGTTCTGTCACGTTTTTTGGCGGAGGGGCATCTTTTATGGCTCTAACCTTCCCCTCAGTAGGATAAATGCCTTCTGAGATGAGCTGGTGGCCCAGATAACGCACTGATCTTTGAAAGAATTTGCATTTCTCCGTTCTGAGAGTAATATTGTGCTCGCTCAGGCGTTTCAAGACAATGTCCAATGTTTTATAGCACTCATTCACGTCTTTGCCTGCAATGATAACATCGTCGATGTAGCAGCCCACGTTTTTTATACCTATGAGCACTTTATCCATGAGTGCCTGAAACAGCGCTGGAGCGCTGGCAATACCATACGGAAGACGATTAAATTGATACAGCCCTTTATGAGTGTTAACAGTGAGGATTCGCCTTGACTCCTCGCTTAACACGACTTGTTGATAAGCTGACGACAAGTCAAGCACGCAAAGTACTTTTCCATCGCAAACTGACGTGAACAACTCCTCTGGTTGCGGCAATGGATAATGGTCCATCTTAAGGACAGGGTTAACGGTGACTTTAAAGTCACCACAAAGCCGTAGCTTATCACCTTCTTTTTTGGGAACTACAACCAAAGGAGTAGCCCAGTCACTGTGACTCACTCGTGTAACCATGCCGTGTTTCTCCAGTTCATCCAGTTGCTTTTCAACCGCTTCACGTAATGCAAAAGGCACAGGCCTGGCTCTACAAAACACAGGGTAAGCTCCTGGTTTTAGGAGAATCTGCGCTTCATAGTTTTTGATAGCGCCTAATGTTGGTGAGAAGACCCCCGCGTACTTCTCTCGTAGTGAAGCAACTCTATCGTCTCTACTTAACGAGAAGAACGACTGCCAATTAAGCTGAAATTTCTCAATCCATGTCCTACCTAGAAGAACTGGTAACTTTCGCTCAGCGTCATGCACAATAACAGCCGGTAAGACAGCTTGTTGCTCATCATACTGCACCTTCACCTGACACTCCCCCCAAACATTAATCTTTTCACCAGTATAAGTTTTCAGCACAACCGCCGTAGGTTCACATTTAACATGCGGAAAAGTCGATCGATACACCTCTTCAGGAACCACAGTCACCGCGGCACCAGTGTCGACTTGCATAGGAACGCTCTTTCCTTCTATGGTCATGGTAACTATGTAGCCCTTCTTGCCATATGAATCGTGGCACGCGTACATCGTGTGCTCATCTTCACTGGATGATTCTGACACGATGTGCGTTCTCTTGTGTAGAGCCTTTCTTGGGCACATTTTCTGTAGATGACCTACTTGAGAGCACCGGTTGCATTTATAGCTCTTGTACCAGCAGTTGTCGAAGTCATGCGCCTTACCGCAACAACTACACTTGGTCTTTCTTTTCTCATTCTGCTGCATCGATCTATTCTTTTGTGCCGTCGGATTCACTTCAGATTTGACGGCATTTACACCCGAGTTTGTGCCTCCTGCTTGCAGTATTGCTGTTTGCTTGGCTGCTAGCTCTCGCGCAAGCGCAATTTTGCAAGCACTTTCAAAGCTCAGGTTTTCTTCTGTGAATAGAGCCCTTTGAATGTCTTCGCTGCGGATTCCTGCCACAAGCCTGTCACGCACGGCGTCTTTGAGAAAGGACCCAAAATCACATTTCCGAGCCAAATGCTTTATCTCAGTGATAAAATCTACACTTTCATGCTCAAGCTGCACCCTGCAGTTAAATCGGCACCTCTCAGCTATAATTGATATCGGGGGGCTGTAATGGTTTCTCAGTAGAACCTTGACTTCATCAAAAGTCTTCTCTCCAGGGAGGGATGGAACAACCAAATTTTTTAGTACTTCATACGCCTCCGCCCCGATCACTGTCAAAAATACTGAGAGTTTCTTTTCTTGAGCTATGCCATTCGCACTTACAAAGTGCTCGAAACGCTCTAAGTACGAATCAAACGACTGAACCTTGGCGTCAAACTCTTCTATTTTGCCCAACCTCGACATGGCTGTAGCTAAAACAGAGTGAAAATGCACTTATCGTATCGTAGCCTTCTCGATGTTTCAGCGACCGTTGCGGCGTTGCCAGGCTTCACACCACTTGTCACTGCGAAGACGCCTTAAGAGTCACATGCAGACGCCTGCTGCGTTGGGTAGACGGCCGGTGTAGTGTCCAGGCATAGCCTCCAACAGCTTTAGCGCTGCAGGAACGCCTCCCCTAGGTGCCGACTCCCAGTGGCTAGTCGACGCTCGGCAGGCCCGAGCAAGCGCATCCCATCCTCGTCGCCAATGTAGTAGCTTGGACGCAGTACACAGGTCCAGACACCAGAGCGTTTATTGCCGCGAACAATCCGTTCGAGCTTTTTATATCCCAGCCACAGTGACGTCACGAAGTGCCGAGACGCTGGCCAGCCACAGTGACGTCACGAAGTGCCGAGACGCTGGCCAGCGTTTTAATCATTCTGCTACGCTATAACAGACAATCCATGGATTGCAAGTAGAATGCGTGGTCCGTAGTATATCGTGGCCAAATGTTCATTCAACGTGGGCATGAAAGAAAATCTGCTTTCACAGACAACGCAGTTTGACAAATATAAGGGAATAACTTGGCTATATTACTATGAGGATTGTGAAGATATTTTATGAGTAAGTTTCTGCAATGGGACCAACGACGGGGGTAAGGTCTCTACCTGGTCCATGCAAGCGAGCCTGCAGTCCCGGAAAGACTTGAACCGGTTCCGCCCAGCCAAGCAGGAAGGGGGCAGCTGCCGGGCTTTGGAACGACACTGCTGCTTCTCGATGTCGAAAAAGAATTCGTGGCGGTTCTCCCTCGTGCAGGCGCCGAACTCTGCCTGCTCCGTGCAGGGACCACGCGACTGCAACAAGAGATTGAAAGCGCGAGTATTTTAGTGACGCTCCTAAGGCGGCCTCTGATCTGACAGAAATTATCGTGCTTTTTAACAAACTCAGCATTTTAATTCAGACACGAGGTTATCGCTTCGAATCAAATTTGATTAACAGCAATACATGCAAGCACTAAAGATGAAGCTTTTTGGTTTCGCTCACTGTTGATTATGTAGTCTGTTCGCCGTGGAAAATCTATGACCTCCTACGGAGAAGAGTGGTTCTCATGTGGTGATATGTACCACAGCTGAGAACATGTTTTGTTCCACTGCTAGTTTTAAAGGAGAACAAAGATATATGTATCTGGAAACAACTAAAGTCTGTGACAATATTATTTTGTTGACATTGAACACAGCTGTGCGTGTGCAGAGCACTGCACTCTCAAAAAAAAAAAAAACGCAGCTACCTAGAGGACACTCTTGCCCTACGCATCAAGAAAACGCTCGCTACCTCATTCTGGTAAATAATCTGGGGCGCATCCATCAGGCCAGTTACGCTGGCGGCCATGCCGGTGTCACTGCTGGATTCAGCTTCCGTGGCCTCAGTGGTGGTGGCAATGCGCTTGGTGGATGCTGGTCTCTGGCTTTTGGTTGGCAGAAGATTGCGTAGCGCAGTACGCAGCCTCACGCTGCCCCTGTCCCGGCTGACTCCTTCGTCGTCCACATCAATCAGGGTGACCACAGCACGATCCTGCGTACGAGGGAACATGTTGCTACAGTGCCATGGAGCCATGGTAATATGGCGCTGTAATGCTTTAGTGTTTAGAGCACTGTAACAAGTTACAATTCCCATTTTCTCGCAGCCTGCCTCGGAACATATCCCTGAAGTGTACGGGCGCAACCTACAGTAGCCAATACGAGGACGGGTAGGAAAGAGTAAACGGGGAGAAAGGAAGCTCAGCGGGTTTCTAGGCCTGCTGGCTACTCTGTGCTGAGGAATGATGTTAATAGGAATGACATATAACAGAAAGAAGCCGAAAGAAAAGGAATCAACAAATAAAGAGAATACAACACTGCTCAGCTTTTCTAAAACAAGTTTGTAACAACGCCTTCATCGCCTTCCGTGGTAATAGTAATATTGCACCCGCAATGGCTTCGTATATTGTCATCATAAGGCCCCGACCGCATCGTATGGCAGCTAAATAGGCACTGGTAATTCTAAACCAGACCGTTGTAATGCAGGAAAATCAGTAAATATCTGAGTGTTGTGCTTCGGTGAAATCGACTTCATTAAGTAATCCGTACCGCATCTATTCCTCATTGATTTCTGGAGATTTACGTCCCGAAGCCACGCTATAGTTAGGCGCTGTAGTGGATGGATGAAAGACATTGTGGTCCGTTAGGACGCCGTAGTGGAGGGCTCCGGAAATTAAGACCACCTGGGGATCTTGAACGCGCGCTGACATAGCACAGTATACAGGGCTCAACATTTCGCCTCCATCGAAATGCAGCCGCTGCGGCCGGGATTCGATCTCGCGGCCTTCGGGCCAGCAACCGAGTAGCCATAACCATTAAACCAGCGCGCGTAAAATCTTCAGAAAATGTCACAATAGTTACTCTGCATGTTCCTGCAACACTGTTTGCTCATTTCATTGAACGTTCGCTTGCGAGCGAACAGTATGGCTTCGCTTACCTGCCTACGTGGAGATGGCATCGTGATCAAATACAGAGCCACAGTCATTACGGTGAGGACTAGCAGCAAGCAGCCAATCTTGACAGAGCCGAGTGCTTCCACGGGGGCGGCAGCTCTCACGGGAAGCTCCTTCGCAGCGACACAGGTACCTTTCTTCACAGAAGTCGAGCTTATACACGGCGAAGACATTCTGCAATGTCTGGGTTCCGGTGCTTCTCGACGCAAGTAACGCTCGGCAAATCAAATGCGAACGCGCGGCTCGAGATGCACGAGCACCGGCGTGACGTGGCCAGTCCGAGCGGGCGGCACGTGAGCAGAAGCATACCGGGCGGGATTTCTTTCTCCTCTCCTCCAGGCAAAACATCCGCCTTAAAATGGTGTTTACATTCTGAAAAAAAATTTTTAAGTCCTACGCTTAAGAGAACTGGTGCTTAATGAAAACATATATCGTTGTGGCCTGCTTCATATGAGCAAAGATTAAAAAATCAGATCGAACCATCGAATTTTTACTGAGGCGGAAAAAAAAAAAACAAGTTATATACATAGACCGCAATCAAACATTAAAACCCGTTCACTACGTCTACAGACGCCGAAATAATTTGTGGTTCCTGCAAGTGCTAAGACGAATATAATGCAAACGTCGGCACTAACCTTAGAAATGTTTGTAGACGACACAGCAATTTCACGCAAATGTAACGTTATTTAATCAGGCACATTTGTTCGAAAGCAACACCAGTGAACAATTGTAACCACGTTTTCGCACAAGCTTGCCCTGGTACTCTTCCACTTTCGAGCTTGGGGCACATGAGGCGTGCGTAAGCACGTAGTTGAGAAAGGCAGTTGCTACCCTGACATGGGCAAGTCATGTGCTTGGAATGTTCGTTCCAATGTCGTTCTGTGTTCGACGATTTCTCATAACCTAGACTAAACAACGCAGTATGTACAGTTTCATACATTGAGTAAGAAACGGCATGCCTAAACCCTGAAGACCAATGGGGGACACCACTGACACCTCGAAATATTACGAAACAAATTCCGGATGGCGGAAGTGTCCCTGGTGTCGGCTGTAAGTCATGGCTACAAGCAATAATGGGGACAAGTCGTCCCTCATCTGTGGTGGGAGGACGACTTGTCGTCGTGATCGCCGTCGTGGTTTATTATTATTATTATTATTATTATTATTATTATTATTATTATTATTATTATTATTATTATTATTATTGTTGTTGTTGTTGTTGTTGTTGTTGTTGTTGTTGCTGCTGCTGCTGCTGCTGCTGCTGCTGCTGCTGCTGCTGCTGCTGATGATGATGATGATGATGATGATGACGACGACGACGACGACGGTGATGGTTGTCGCCGACTTCTTGAATTTTTGTGTTGCCAACTTTTCCACTGCAGCTTGTCTTTTCGGGCTGTAATCGTTCATGTGGGTTTGTCAGGAATGGGCATGTCTCAACATAGAATTTTACGATCTTGTGAATAGGAACTTTTAAGACCGAGATGAATATCGAATACATTTCGAGTGTTATCCAATGCTGAACCGACGTTCTTACAATTGATGGAAAACGATGTTCACGTCTTCGCGTATTCAAAACATTGCACTAAAGCACAAATGCGACACCGGTAGAAAAAAAGAAAAGTGAGCCTACCTTTCGTATCCACATTGAAGGAGCCCGAATGATCAACGTAGAGTTCATAAAGTCATGCTGTCTGAACTAGAACTTATTGCTCAAAGCCGCGTCTTTATCCGAGATGAGTGGCAAGGAAGTGTAAAACATTCATGAACACAGATCAGTGACGATATATGCATAAGCTCTGCTGCATAGGAAAGCCTTCATGTTTTATGCCTATGATATACCAGTGGAAATGAAATCGATCCTGGATTCGCACCAACCTTGCCTTTATTTTAGTCTTTACCTTGTCTTTATTTTTGCGCGAATAACATTCGCGCCAAAATTTTTCTCAGCCTCAACTTCCGGTTGGTTGTGAGCGAATTCCGGTGTGCTTTTTGGGACACATCACATGTCGCTAGGCGTTAACGCCATAAAACGAACAGCAGACAAGCATTAAAATCATCAGTATCATCATCGTCGTCAAGAGCAGTCTTGCAAACGACCACGTATGGAAGAAGGCCAATAAAAGGCGAAGCCATGCTTGGCGAGTGGACGGTCTTCCTGGTGTCCGAGGACCTCGACGCCATTATGCCGTCGGTCAGTCGACGCGGCGCCATCGGTATGACGCTGTTCTGCTTCCTCTTCATTACCGGGGCACTGTTCGAAGTGCGTCGCGTCTCGGCCGAACTCGACGCCATCACCCAGCGACCACACGCAGGATCAGCTGCCGAACTTGCCACAAGAAACGCATCCCGGAATGCCTCTGGGTTGCTCCTTGCGGCGTCTACCAGCGGGGTCCCCTTGGAATGGAGCGGCAGGCGCGAGCGCGATTTTCTGGAGCCTGCGGACGTGGCCGAACGCGCCGAGGAATACGTGGACAGGTCGCCTCTTCTACCAGAACGTCGACGTTCGTTCGGTGCTCGGAGACACCGTGTAAGAATATAGCGCGTCGGCACAAAGGCCTGCTATGCGCATATATATGTGCCATCACCACATAGTGTCCCTGAGCTGTATTCATGAACTTTTCCCACTTCCTTGCCACTTATCTCAGATAAAGACGCGACATTGAGCAATAAATTCTAGTTATTTAGCCATCTAGCCACTGTCTAAAACGTCAATCTTCTGCATATTAATCATTCAAACCTGCCAGGGGAGGCATTCAGCACAAGGACTCCAGGAGTGCAGGAAACAGGAAGTTTCGCCGTTGCTGATCTCCCAGCCTTCCTGTTCGAATTCATCTGTCATTATCGTCTAGTGTCAGTTCGGGCCCTATAGGGGACCCATCAAAGGTCCCTGTCGCCGTCCTTTATAGTAATAAATGTTTTATCTATCTATCTATCTATCTATCTATCTATCTATCTATCTATCTATCTATCTATCTATCTATCTATCTATCTATCTATTTCGGAAAAATGAAAAACGAGTCCCTACGTCTTAACCGCAGTTCCTTCTGGTGTAGCTTCTGTTACACTTTTTTTTTCTTTTTTGCTCTTCGGTGTACTTGGAGCTCTGGTTTGTTGCTGACATTCAAGCAGTGGCCGAGTATACTTTTCACCGCCTTATGTGGAAGTATCTCACTTCGATAGGACCGATTTCGCTTCAATGCAGGCATTGATTAGCTTGCTGTGGCAATAATTGGCTCCTTCCATCGACCGCGGCACTGAAGGGCTTCATTATGTCCCCATATCTATGGCACGAAATTGGTATTCAGGGTGTAGTATGCAAACTTTTCAGATATGAATACTTATGCCCCGCTTGAAGTACGCCATTTTACGACGTCCCGCTTTCGCATTCCCTTTGATCCCGAGGTCTTTTGGTCTATTCGTTGCAAAGCGTTGAGCATCAAAGTAACATACAAGAAATTCATAGGTATTATATTAAGATTACGTTGTGAACTTCATTGATCGTTAGCACGCCAAATGTTGCCTATTGCGATTATTCCAAGTCTCGACTATTCTATATTTCTCACCTTATTAAAGCTCCAGTGACAGCCCAAGTATCACAGTACGTCACCTGCCGGAATTAGCTGGTTTCACGTTTGACGCTCCGTGGCTATTTTTGACATATATTACTGAAATCGCCGCGCAACCTCGTCTACCCTCTCTTCCCCTACAGTCATGCAAGAACAGGGGAGGCCTTGACTTTGTCCCCAGCATCATCCTTACGTCGATGCGTTTGCGTAAAGGTCTCCCTCAAGCTACACGAGTCGTCGCCGTTCCATTCAGCCGTGAGCCTGTACGAGACCGAGCGAGGGCGAAGTACAATGGTAGCGGCAGCGGCGAACAGTTTGTCGCGACCCGGAATGGGGTCGAGGACGGACTCCGGCCGGCGCCTAAAATATATCTCCGCTCCCGGAGGAACGATGCTTCCTTGCCGACTTTCTTTTCTTTTTCCCTCACGACTCGTCGAGTCGGCGTTGGCGTGGACGCGCAGCCAAGCTGCGCGGGAACCAAGCCTGGTTGCCTCCGCCTCGGGGCCCTAGGCGCGTCCTCTAAGAATCCGAGAACCCGACTCGTTTTCGAAAATAGAAACCTCTCCCCGCGATCGCGAAGGGGGGAGCCGTCACGTGACCGCTACGTTTCGGAACCCACGTGACTCGAGACGTCACAGTCCACGCCCCAAACACATGGTCGTCCCCGACTTGGCCGGGAGAATTGTTTCTTTTTTTTACGTGACCCGGAGACGCCGGCTCAACCGCGGGGTAAGTCACCTTTTGCTCTGTATCCTTTTCTTCCTGGGTAATACTTTTGCAGAACATTTT
The DNA here is from genome assembly GCA_013339685.2 of Hyalomma asiaticum. Lineage (NCBI taxonomy): Eukaryota > Metazoa > Arthropoda > Arachnida > Ixodida > Ixodidae > Hyalomma > Hyalomma asiaticum. The sequence goes on along the minus strand of CM023482.1, from coordinate 119,116,387 downwards.
TTTTTTCGATATGCAGGAGTGGTTTTTACATGGCTAACAGTTGCGAGAGACGTCCTCGAAAATCCTATGTTAGGCACATAGAAAGCAGGAGGCAGCTGTGGTCGCGCTAGGTGGTTGAGACAGCCGTTCCACGCAAATACTTGCGCATGAGCTAACTAGGTAATTCAAGTCGATGCTACATGCCGATAATACTAGGTATGTTAGCCGGTCCAAGCTGTAAAAGTACCGGAGGTTTTGCATATTGATATCAAGATGCTAATTTAATACTCGGAAAAGACAGAATCAACATGTGTGACATGGTGGAAACCGTAATTCTACATCGTTGCAACATCCTCACGCAGTCTTGACCCACAGCATGAGCTTTTCGCACTTCTAAAGTCTATACATTTCTAGGACAAGGATGTCTACGCCAACTGGTTTCCCGTTTCATGGCTGGCGCTTCGGTTACTACGTGCGATGCGGGCTGACAGCCGGGTTAGAACGCCGCTGTCACAAGCACAAAAAAAAAAAAGCATGCATAGATTAGTGGACCCTGAGACACAACGTTGTCAATTACTTTCAAGGCACCTTCTGGAAGCGCTAAATGTCAAATGATCCGTAGCACATTTTGATACGAGCGAGTGAGGGCACGCTTTTCGGAGCAATACCCCGGAAGTCACGTCGCTATATTTCATTCTAGGTCGGCTTCACGGGAGCTTCGGGAGGTCAGATTCGTTCTCAAAGCCCCCTCATACTTTGCGCGCTAGTTGTCGAAGCTTGAAGCGATGAGAAATTTTAGGAGATTTGCTCTCCAAATGGCCCACGCCTTCTTTTAATTTCACTTTTCTCTCTTTATTTTCGCTGTTAGTTCCATGGTGCTTGTTTTGTTTTTTAACGAATAAATGCAGAATAAATTTCTGGGGCTATGAGGATGCAACGAATAAAGAAGGCAAGCACTTACCTATCTTATATGCGAAGTCCTCAGTTTAACCGCCGTCCAGGGCTCCTATATACTGCAGTGCATTGTAACAGCTATGTCTACTCTATTCATCATAAGTTTTCAGGGGGAACATAACCTTACAACTTTTCGCCAGCGAGTGCCTACAGGTAAGGGTAGGAGGAATAAATGTCCTGTAGTGCGCGACAACTCTACGCGCTTCTCCACTGCGGACGATCTTTATTGCGGTATTTTTTTTAGAGATTCTATTTATTTAAGGAAGTGAAGAAAATAGGATGTACAGTGCACGGTAACTGTCTCTCAGTGAGCACACCTCAACCGAAGCACTCAGGGGGTGGGAGAATTAAAGGGACAGAGAGAAGAAAGAAGGGAGGCCCAGGTCTTAATCTTTATTGAGGTAGGCCTTGCAGTGAAACCGAACGGACTTCGGCGAAGGTATCGCACGCGGTGTGTAGAGAGGGTGTCGGAAACACAGGTTGTTTGTCTTCTCCGGTGAAACGGGGCTATGTTAGGAATGCAGGAGGGACTGAGAGAGAGAGAGAGAGAGGAAGTGAGAAATAGAAGAGGCACCTTCATTGCAAGAAATAGGTCTTGGTTACTGTGGGTGGAGCACCTCTTCCAGGGACCAACGGGCTATAACGGCTCACCGGGGCACTTAAAAAACACGCTAAACAATCGGAAATCATAATCGGTGTTATGACATGCGCAATAGTAAGAGAATTCGTTCTAATTTCGTGAAATTTTAAACTATTCATCAACGTGCTTTGTAAGCAGAATTCATGGGCGTTTCTGCATTCCGCTTCGGCGCTGCAACGCGGCTTGCACGTGCGTAGACGAAACACACGACCTCGTATTCAAGAGGAAGATGCGATAGCCACTAAGCTGCATTGGTTGGTAATGTCACGTTCCTAAACAGGCGACATGATGTCCATATTCAGGAATTTCTTATCCTTATAGATTGTGTTTCGTTATTTATGTGATAAAGTCACAACATAAACTTAAACCCGGTACTCAAGAAGGAAGTGTGGTCTATGAAGGCTGCTTTTTTTTTCAATGTTATTTTTTCAGTGTTGATTGGATGGCGTGATTAAATTAGTGATAGTGCCTGAACTTTGCATATCTGAAGCCATTAACATACTCGTATACCGCCTCAAATAACTGCTGCCTGAAATGCGTCACAGGCTTTGTTTCTCATTTTTCGTTTATCCGGACCTATAAATGGATCAGTAAGGTTTCTTTTAGACATCTCTTATTTTTGCTTGTGAGTGATAGGGCTGCAGGGAAGGGGGATAAGCATTTGCTGTTTGAACCTCTTTAGCCAAAAGATATCAGAACAATCGCTAACATCATCTTCTGTGCAGAATTAAGCGCGATTATCTTACAGAACCTACTGCGCCATGTGAAATCATGAATTTATCGGCGGCAGCCACTTACGTATTGTTGATTTGTTTGCGTTAAAGGACTGACAAGAGCTGCTCATTTGTGAAGCGAAATTGGCATATCACCTCAGGGTATAGTTACTTGCAGTAGAAAATGGAGAACAGACACGGTATTTAATAAACGAAAACACTATTTCTAAGTGCGACCTTGGACATGCCGCAGTCTACACGCCGGAGCTGTTCCACAGAGCTTCCTCGTTTGTTCGCTACAAGTTCTTTTCTAACCGATGGCCCCTCGGCTAGATGCAATCTTTTCAATATGATATAGTCACAGGTAGAAAATGAAGTCACCCTAGCCGAACCTACGGTTCCGCTGATGCTCTTCTTCCCTAGGGACTGCGAGCTAAATGTTTTTGAAAGTCATTACCAGAACACCAAATATGAAGCATATTCCTGTTCACGTTGTGCCCTGGGCACTTACTTATACGCACATTTCTAAATCATGGTCTCTCAGCTGATGTCAAGTTGTCTCTTCTTTTTTCCTTCCCACAGGACCACTGTAGAGAACTGAGTAGAAATCATGCGAGGAGCAACGACTTCGGAGTGCTGATGCAGCTTCCGGTGGCTGCCGGATGGGCATCTGGGCTTCGAGGGCACGACACGACAACATGCAACTGACAAAGAACGGTCCCGTCGACGTATCCTCCTCCGACGGGAGCATAGAAGACGAGAAATCTGACATGGCGGACCATTCCGAACCGTCATCGTCGGCCGACCTGCACGGTATGAGGAATAGTAATGGCGAACATAAACAAATGCTCCTGTCCATACCAGGTTTTTCTGGACACTTGTCACCTGACAATTATCATCTTTGCGAAGACTGCTATTGAAAGTCTGAATTCCGTTCCACTGCCCCCGACCGAGAATGGATGGCACACGTGCGCCGTCAAAACTAGGTGGTTATGCTACTCTTCTTCAAATCGGCGCTTAAGTTAACGTGGCTCTCCATTTATTGCGTCGCAGGGCGAAAGCGAAGCACTTGTTGACGTGAAATCTCCGTGAAATGTATTTTGAAAATGTGGTACGCAGAACAGGAGGCCATTTTTCTAGCTACGGACACTGAAGAATAGGTGCTGTATACAGGAAAGGCGTTTGAGATTCGTGCTCAAGCTGTGCGTATGTCTTTATAAAGGCGAGCTACATTACCTCTCGATAAGGTCCCTCTATAGCGGCGCGACACTGTTTAGGCCACACACATCCGTGCAATCTGTCAAGTTATTTCTGTCTTTGTTATCTCTCAGCAACTACAGCTGCGATTTTTACTGCTGAGACAGTCATCTGAACAGGAGGGGAGTTTTTTCACACGCCTGTCTTTTGCTATGCTTCGTGCAGACTCTGGAATAACTGACACCGACGACGAACCTTGGGGCATAAACGTGATACCGCCGGATACCGTAACACTACACTGGGGACCACCGGCACGGGGCGTAATACGGGCGCTGTCGTACATCGTCGAGAAGCGGGAACCTTCAGACCAGGACTGGGTGCCCGTTGTTATTCTGGACGCTGAAATCACGAGCTACGTCATCCGTGACCTGGACTTGCGTACCGAGCACTGGTTTCGAGTGTTGGCCAGGAGTTCCATGGGGCTCACCACCGTCCTCGAGACGGATCGACCGGTGCAGCTGCGTGATGACGAGCGTAAGTAAAGTGCGATGTTGCTACATATATAACACTCGTAGAGCTGTGCGAATAGCAAAATTTTAAGTGCGAAGCGAATTCGAATATTTATGTTCAAGTGCGAATTGAACCGAATATTTCTCGAATAATTTGCGAATATTGCTTCACTAATACCATGTCAAATTATGGAGAAATGTTCTGCTAAACATGGGCAAAAAGACTTATTGCATGACTGGTGTACTGCCACACTGTCATTCCAAAGTCCTGGGGAACAGTCCAACAGAGAATTGTGCAACAGAAAGCTGAGGTGATTTCGCCGCAGTACACAGGTGTTAGCTTCGCCGCAATACAGGGTGTTAACTTTGCTGCAGTAGAGGACACTAACTCCGCTGCAGTACACAAAAATTAGCTTCGCCGCAGTGCATAAATGTTATGCGGCGAAGCGGACTACATGCGGGCATAGGCCACATGACACGCGACATAGCGCATTCTTTCCCCTTAATTACCAACTTCGAATAGTTCGAATAGTAAAATTTAATTGCGAATCGAATCGAACAGCAAACGCTATTCGAAAATTATTCGAAATTTTGAATATTCGCACACCCCTAAACATTCGTAATTAGCCCATATATTGTGAGCAATTGAACTGTTACCTGTTGCTTTTGTGTGATGGAATTCTAAATGCGACTCGCTCACGTACTTCTTATAAAGGAAAGATGTCGCGCTTTACGTACAAAGCATAACTGAATATGTTTAATCGTAACAAGTTGCGCTTGCCTTATCCTATATAGCGCAGACACATTTTACGAAGCGTAAGTTGGCTACGACGAAAGATAGCGCTCTTTAAACGTTACACAAGGCAGCGTGGGCTTTAAAATATGCAAGGATGTGAGGTATTGCTGAATGACAACAGCGTGTTTGTAAAACCTCCACTTAAGAGTTCTCTGTAATTGTCTTAGGAACATATGTCGGAAGAGTAGTATTGTCAACCTGCATCATTCTGTAGCGAAAGGTTAGCCAATGTTATCCGAAACAGCGTATACTAGAGATGCGAGGTTTATGCCGTGCGTCAAGGCTGGTGGATTTTTTTTTTTTTTTGCTCTTTAAGAGCACCAAAGTATGCCAAGTATCATTCAGATCTCGAACCATAAACTGTGGTGAGTGCACAGTGCACGGCGACATGAAGTTGAGGGAATGACACTGACTATCCGTAGGCCGAATTCAAGCTGTGCATATAAGTATATATCATATCCGATCAACAACAATTCACGAGTCCGGCGTGCTCCATAAGAACCTTGGCTTTTTCTTTCTTTTTTTTTACAGAGAAAGGATAGGGGGAAGGGGGTCACCTACAAACAAATCAACTATTATGCATATATTCGATTATCTTTCTTTAATAAGGGTCATGTTCGTGAGTCGTGACACCTTCAATGTAGCTTGTTGCTCAATTTCAACCTGGTTTTCAAAGAAGTCACTAAAATTGGGAAGACGAAAGAACCAGGAGGCGGATAAATGGACACCAAGACACAGGGGCGGCTCCCTAGTGTCGCTGTCTCCGCCTTCCTGCCTTCTCGCTTTTCCTTTTCCAAAGTTTTAGGGGCTTCCTTCCTTTAAAACCCGCTGAAAGGCTTGTCCAAAAAAATTACAAGACAAATACTGTGTGACCTGAATATAGAACAGAACGGACCAGGAAAACCACACGGTCTAACTTCGAAGCGTTACTTCGGTGTCAACGGCTTAGCGGTTCTGCTTGCGGTTGCTTTGCCGGTGGGAAAGCTTGCGGTATATGAATTTTACGGCTCCATAGCCATGGGCACTATCCACCATATTTGGTCACGTGACAGCACCCGTCACTGAGTGTATTGCTGCCTACGTTTGTTCCCATGCTTGCAATGGCTGTATCCGCAGCAGACGCCTTTTAAAGAGCCGCTACGGCGACCGCGGCGAGTAGTGAACTTGAAAAAAGAGCTGCAGTTTAGTTAAAGCTGCGCAGCTAGTGCATTTACCATACCGTATATTTACCTTTCCATATACATAGTAATATTATAGCTTGTAAGCTTACCGACCGAACGAGACGAACCAGTTAGCTGATGTTAGGTTTCGCTCTCCACACTGGTCTATACAGCGGTAGATTTCTTACGGCCATTACGGTCGTGCGCCTGTTCTCGTTGTCGACTATATCCGCGACAACTTTCGGAAATAGACGAATGTGCGCTCACGCGGAAAACTCGTGTTCGCGATTTGCGTAACAACCACGCCCCTTTGTTCCAAATGGCTAATTTTCTTGTCTCGAGTGCGTACCGGACAACTTGAGACTGGTTTATTGACTATCTACGGCGCAGAATAAAACGCATTCACGTCCGCGTGAAGTGAACAAAAATATCACAGTTGGCTGCGCGGTCCCTGCCTGCTCCTTGATTGCCGTTGAGGAAATAAGACTTTCAGGGCAAGCCTATTGTTCTATGCTTCACTTCGGTGTTATCGAAACAAAAGTTTCTCGAGGGCTGGGGTGGCGCAGTGCAGATTCATCTGTTCTGGTGCAGCGATGGTGATAACTATGCTAAAACAGTGTTCTTGCGGCAGGCGATGTTAACCACGCAGTCATTACCAGTGCTAGCAGTTTATACTGTGCACCACGGCGCAAACGAGGTGTGAATTTTCATGTTTAATCTTGCGGTTGCTATGCAGATGGGTTTTAGAATGAGCGGATATGCACGCGGGCGCTCAGAGTTCAACTGAGGTGGATGAAGCTCGCATATGGATGGTTTCATCCCACACACTGATGCCACTCCTCGGTACAAGGTGAATAGAAGCAATCCATGAGTAGCCGAGATGTATACTCCCGGCAATGCTCAGACCCAGCTTGACAGATGGCAGGCAAGATGTCGCATACCCGCGTAGGTGTTCAGCTAAGCTTTACACCGATAAGCGGGTATGAATTGAAGCGAATAAAATGAATTAATAAAATGAAGAGGAATTAAAGGGACCCTGCAACACTTTCGTAACATTGTCAGAACACGCTCTTACAAAAATGCCATATAAGGCGATATCAGGAATTAGGCATATGTGGCAATATATGGCACGTGTTCGTACGTGGCCGTACTTGTAGAAATCGTGATAGAAACGTATGTGACAGTGAAAGACCAACACGAGGAATGCCATGTGAGACTCCGATACGTATTGGGCAAATACGATCAAATACGGACAATTGCCATATATAGCCAGACATGCACATATGGCCGTATATGCTTATCTGGATATGTATGGCACATGTCCGTACGTGGCCGTATCTGCCCAATACGCATCGGAGTCTTACATGGCATTCCTCGTGTTGGTCTTTCACTGTCACATACGTTTCTATCACCGTTTCTATCACCAAGTACGGCCACGTACGAGCACGTGCCATATATAGCCACATATGCCAAATTCCTGACATCGCCTTATATGGCATTTTTGTAAGGGCGGTGCCAGTCAGTCGTGGTTCCCGTGAACACCTGAGCTAAATATTAGTGCACTGCTTTCACCATAGACCTCGCAAGTTGGTTCCAAATATAGCTGGAAATCGCTTGCTCCCCTTTCAACAAATGACGTGCACAAATAGCACCGACTACGTCGCTTAACTTCCTTCGCGGTTCTGAAAGATGCACACACTTTCGTCACTTGTTGAATACAGGATGAACAAATAAGGTATTCCTGTGGATGCTTCCGCGCTCACGAAATCACCAGTGCTAGTTCTACTTCAAGCGACGGAGACAATGTTCCTTGAGAGGTCATATGTTCATAGAACAGCAGGCGGTTTGCAGCCGTATTTGAAACCGAACTGCAAATTCCCTGGTGCATGCAGAGCATTAATATTTGGCTCACATGTTCACAGAAACCTCGACAAATAGGCACCGCGTTCATAATATCTTAAAAAAGTATTGAAAGGCCGCTTCAAAATGAACTCGGGTGAACCAAAGATGGATCAAAGCTGAATCAAAGTGAATTAAGTGAAAAAAATGCATTTAATGTGAAGTAACAGCACAGTCGACTGAGGATGTCAAATTAACTTAATGTGCGGCTCCACCTAGCATTAGTTAAACCACTGTAAATTTTTATCGTGGTAATACTGAGGGGAGATAATGAAAGGAGAAGGGGTGATAAATGTATTGCTTGCATTGCCGCGCTGGTGAAGCTGTAGAGCACCTGCATCTCATGCCATAGGTACGGAGTTTAATTCCCGGTGCCACTCTGGCAGCCGCCGCGCTCTAAATCATCGATTTTCTATTGAGGAGTCAGGTACCCCGGCATCGAGCGTTGCAGTTTGGCACTCATTCCGAGATATAGGTGTAGGAAAACTATTATGAAAATACTATTGCGCTTCACCAGACATGGACACAAGGAAGACACACACTGACAGACACTGCCACTTTCTTGTGTCCGTGTCCGGTGAAGTGCAATAGTATTTTCATAATGGACTACCAACAGGCCCAAATTTCAACCTCAGTATTGAAAAACGCTTCATTATATCTAGCTGGCAAATAGTGTGCGTGTCGTACCCTATCAACAAGAAATAAATCGTTAAACGTTGCGGCGCCATGCGACAGCGTCGATCTGGGCTACTAGTAGTACTACCACGTTTCTTTGTGTTCATCCCTTTATTTTCATCACTCTGCACAACATTCAATAATCCGGACGAACGCCCACTGAACGAGGCTACGCCTGTTAGTGCCCTCTACAGGAAGTATCAGAAACTGTTGTCTTAGATTCCACACAGCGTCTTCCAGTCTTGGAGGCCTCGCAAGAGCGGCCACTCGGGTGGTCCTACTACACTCAGACATGGTGCTGCCATGACGTGGAAGCGGCGCAAACTGCAGCGCTCTCTCGGCGCGCTGTTCAAACTTCACTGCCTTCGATCGCAGTCTCGAGTTCCCGAAACGGCGCATATTTACAAGCACAACAGTTGACATTCTGTAACTGCGAGTAGCAGACACTCTCGAACAACAACGTTTGAGCTTTATGCCAGTACTCCGTTTCGGTATCCCGTTCGATATCTCGTGAGTACTTGGCTATTAAAAGAGAAAGTGGCTTTGTTATGTTTTCCTTGCTAAACAGGATCGAGCATGCGACATCTGTCCTCGCATAATTACAGGCTCGTGTGGCCGCTTATTTAGACTGCTATTGGCAGAAGGCTTCCCTATCACTTCCTTTTTCGTTCATCAGGCGGTGTTTAAGCACATTAAGTGCCAAAGCAAGTTGTGGGGGAAAAAGTTTATTAAGCTTCTTATTTTTACCTTTCGACATACGGCGGCACCACAAAGCAGCCGATAATTGTATCCATTAACTCCGTCCGCCGTCGCCGTGCCATGTTTCCCACGAGAACGTCACGTATTTGTTACATTGTTCATGATTACTTTGTGCACGCCACTATGAATAGATTGTGGTTCGGTTGAGGAAAGGACGCTAATTTCTGCAGCCCATGTAGGGAGCACGGCTAAGCGTCCGTGGGGGCTGGGGAAAGGGAGTGCAAGAGATAGGAAGGAGAGAAAAGCCGTAGTGGAGGGCTCTGAAAATTTTGGCCACTTGGGGTTCTTTAACGTGCACTCACAACGCGCAGCACACGGGCCTCTTGCATTTTCACCTCCATCGAAAATGCGACCGCCGTGGCCGGGATCTAACCCGCGTTTTTTGGGTGGCAAACCGAGCACCATAATGCAAGCTGAGCAATGCAAGCCGAGTACCATAACCGTTACACCACCGCGGGTACAGTTAGTGAGAGAAATACTCCGTAAACACACAGAGAGAGAAAGAGAGAGAGAAAAAGAAAAGAAGGATTATATGGAAGTGAAGAAATTGAAAAATACCGCTGGCATAGCGAATTTTCTGACGCAGTTATATATGTATAGTTAAATCTTCCACTAGAACTGCTGCCAAAGGAATATAGTCTCCGCTTGCACACTTTCAGCGCTAGCAGCCGAACGACCCGATCCGCCTTCGACTCCTCTGCTCGTGGTTGTAACGGGACCATTCTCCATGGACGTCAAATGGACGGCACCCTTGTATGACGGCGGCCGTCCAATTCTAGGATACGTGGTTGCGGTGAAGGAGCCCAGGAGGACACTCTGGATGGAGGTGATTAGTCCCTACATCGCTAAGCACAATGTGACATGCTACCCCTAGCATAGATATTTGGACGCCGAAAGCAAACTGTTACGTTAAGGGGTCATGAGAACGAGGGAATGCAACTTGTAGGCATAATAGACCCTTTTCATAAACTGCAAGCTAGCTTTCCTGCAATGCAAATTGCCCTACTAATGGCGGCATTGGCAATCCGGCAAACAACGTGTGCAAGCGCAATTTGCTTGCGATAGGGCATGTAAAATGTCGACGCAGCCCTTCTGATACAAGCATCCCCAAAAAACGGGTCGCAGCATGTGCAACTTGAATTTTAACAGCATTTAAATAAAGGCAGCTGTCGCCATTAGTAGGGCAAGATGCATTGCAGGGAAGCTAGCCTTTACAGTTTATGAAAAGGGTCTATAGCTTCACGTGACGTCTACATTAAGCCGGCATAACTATAATAAGTGATGTACCCCTGCAAACCGCGAGGCTTCCTCAGAAATCTAAGTTCATCGCACAGCAACTGCAGCTAAGTTGCTGTGGATAAGCATTTCACACAAACGTTTCTAAAAATTGTATTCGTTAACTGACACTGATGCATAACATAACAGTACGTTCTTTCCTTATCTGACAGGAAACCCCGTGACCAGTTGTTATATCCGACCAGAAATTCTCGCTGTTTCGTAAATAACGATACATTCGTGTCAGCACATGGTTGCACTGCTCAGTGAAGACATAGACTATTGCTTTCTTGACAAACGCAAAGCCAATGTTAGAAATGGTATGATACTTCCTTTATTTTCGTGTTTCATGGTTCCAACACGAATCCACTGAAGCACGAGGCACGCCTTTTGCAGGTGAGTCAAGTGAATGCCCCGACCGTGAAGACTCAGATCCAGGACCTGGAGGAAGGTCACGAGTACCTGGTTCGCATCTACGCGTGGAATGAAATAGGCGTGAGCGAGCCACTCGAGACACCCGAGGGCACCAAGATTGTCCGACCTCCAGGTAAGCAATAATTTGAAGTGGCCTGCATCACCTTTTTAACAGTTTCAGAAAACAGTGCAGATCAGCCGTGTGTATTGCTACGCAGCATGCACCGGGGAATTCACAATTTGTTTGCAAATACAGCTGGAAACCGCCTGCTATTCTTTCAGTAAATGACGTCACAAGGAACATCGGTGATTTCATGGCTGCAGAAACGTCCCTCAGTAATGCTTCATTTCTTCATTTTGAGTTCAACAAATGAGGAAAATGTATGTATGATTTTTTACAACTGAAAAAGCCAAGTGACGTCAAGTGACGTAGTCGGTTCTCCTTGTGACGTCATTTGCTGAAACAATTCCAAATTCCTTGGTGCATGCAGTGCAATATTACTATGGCCCGTGCGGCTCATAGGAGCCTCAATGACCAATCAGCAGCAATTTCTGACTGTGTTCAAAAAGTGTTGCAGGCCCACCAACGCAGAAAGGTGGTGGTGACGAAAATGTGGTTGCTTTTTAAAAGCCTTGGCTGACTCATTGAGCGGTGACCTTGAAAAACAAGGCGAGCTACTCGATTGAAGCAAAAGCCCTATGGAAATGCGCAGAGCTTATACCCATTGAGGGAAGAAAAAAAGGTACTGGAGGTGACGTTGCGTGATTCCGCTATCTTCGGCCGACCCCCCCCCGATGCCTTCTGCGTGGTCCGTCTTGGATATAGGATTACGTCCTCACGGATGCCGGACCACTCGAAAAAACTACGCAGTCACTGGACACAGGGCTTACTTCAGCTGACAGTCTTTCTCGTGTTTTTTTTTTTCTTCCGGGGGGGGGGAGTCAGCTTGCACACTTACGGGAACGCTCGATCAATATCAGACGAAGTATCGCCAAAAAAGAAAAAAAAACAAGCAGGAAACAAATAAGAAAAGCCCTCCACAATCCCGTGCGCCCCCGTGTCATTCACGCCCACATCAAAAATGATCTTCCTGCCTAGTGATGCAAAAAGGAAAGAATATGAATATTCATCACTCTGTGGGAAGTGAATATTTAACGTGGAACTAGATGACACGATTGCTCGCACCGACTGTGGAGGGGTTTTCTGATTTGCTTCTTGTTTCTTTATCACTTTTTTTTTTTGGGGGGGGGGGGGGGTGGTCGGTGATACTTCTTGGGATATTGATGGAGCGCTCGCGCAGATATTTAAGTCGACCCAAAAATAACTTGTCAGAGAAAGTCAGCATTGTGCATTTATACTTACTAAGCTATGCATCACCAACTAGCCTGCAAACAAAAATTACTGAAGCGGCATTTGGCCGCCGCAATACTGCTGAGATGTTTTTATTTGCGCCTACTGAGTTACAGGGCAGTGTAGATGACGTGTAAGAAATGTTTGTTGATGACCATATGGGCATTCACAATGTTGTCACCGAGTGATATTGGTCATATGAAAATCTTGTTTTAATAGAATAAAGTTACATAGTAATCAATCTAATGACCGTGACCAATTGTACCGTGACAAACTGCACTCACATAGGAGTAATGATGCAACATCAGCGCATGTTTGTAGTACCACCACAATGCAGACCGAAAGTACTTATGACATACAAACACACAAGATTTTGAGCATTTCTGCCATGCATATTAGTCGTCAAAAGTTAGCGTGCTGTGCGAAATTGTGAGTTAGAATGGTGACTCACACTTCTGAAATAGAACAGCTTTCCTTGGCATCAAGTGGGTGTGTGGTCCGCGGCTCTGTTCCTTCATCACAAAATTAGCTATCACATATACTCCAGACAAACGTTTTATTGGGTTTCCTGCGAGGCACCCCAGGACAAGTCGACAGCACTCGCGTCGTCTTCGCCTTTTCGTTGTGCCATAGAACGAACGCGCCATACTTTTACCTCGCCGGCTGTCATACAGATTTCATCTTCAAGCGATCTTAATAACGCGATAAAGCATGTCCGTTTAACGAGACCTCTCCTGGCACGAAGCCATGGTTCGCCCGATGTTGTTACAGACAGCATGGCGCGCAGGTAGAGGTGTTCCCGGCCGCACTAATTTATTCAGGGAAACATGATTCATTAGGAATTGTTTTTTTTTTTCTTCTATCTTCTCTCGACCCCGGGAAAGAAAGAAGAAAAAAGGACGGGTGATAGCTAAGGCTGTAGAGGCGTCTACTGCTCGGTGACGCTCCCCAACAACATTGCGAGATGCGGGCCAAGAATGCCTCCGTTATTTTTGACGTGTGACGGAAAGCTTCCCTCAGACTGACGACATGACCGTGTTACGCCGCACTTGCCCTGAATGAGTCATCAACGACCCGATATCTAGGCCGCTCGCGACTTGGAAATGTTTACTTGTACTTTGAGGGGAAAAAAAGCATTTGTGAACCCTGTGCTGTCTTGCGATTTTCCTCGGTAAACTGCGCTAGCGCGCGGGAATGTGTGTAGTATAAATCGATGTATGTAAGGGACAGTTGTTAAATTAGTATGCGCCCAGCTCTAAGTATCGCGATGCAAACTCGTGATGAGGCAAAATGTTGCTAAAGCTGGATACTTTGACTTTCACGTTTTCTTTTCTATTGTTTTTATGCATAAGCAGCGACTTAACAAACACACAGGTAAGAAACAGGCCTCAAATCATTCTGTCCTTTATGTTTGACCATTATGTTGGAAATGCCTTACGGCTAGGTTTATTTCTATGCAAATATTGCACGGCTCCAAATATGGGAGCTTGTGAGCATGCACAGAGACCTGTGGCTTCTTTGGTAAAGAGCTAAGTTAAGTATTTTCTACAAGGTCCCTTAGCCTTACCGCAGGATTAGCGGAAGGATTATCTGGCTTTAATTACGAATATAATACGGAAACGTTCCACCGTATGATCATTTCGCAATTTCCAGCGCTATTGTATACAATAATATTGTGGATTACACGTCCGTAAACGCTTACCTCCATAATATTGCCATGCGGAAATTGAGCTGCTGTCATGCACATAATTCCTACCAATAATTATTGCTCATAAGAAGTACAGTGAGCTGCAACAACTACGGTCTACTTTTTCAGCTCACCACTGTAGACTGACAAGCATTAGTGTACACCCATATCCGAGATTACCTAAGGACAGAGCACGATCTGGCAACGGCAGCAACCCCTTGAATAATAATTATGCCTTGTAGATGTCTTATTGCGAAGTATTGTGAAATATACGATGTGCCACTGAAGGAACTAGGAATATACATATAGAAGTCCATACAAAGGAGCAAGTGTTATATGTGAAGACAAGGAGTTTGTCCGGCTCGGGCAACGAAATGCTTGACTGGCCTAGTGAGTAACAAAAGTAAGTTGTGTATACACTCTGCAAGACATGAACGATCACGCCTTATAGTGTATGTCATACGTAAATGTGATAAGCAGCGCAGAAATGAAAACAAAACGCCGATCAAAAAGGAGTTGTCGAAGAATAATAACGTTTCATCTTCCCCACGGAAGACTTGGTCACAGTTTTCGATTTCCTCGATCCTCGATTTCATATAAGTAGCCTCAAAAATCATTTCGATCATTTTTTGCGTGCGCGCGCTGGATTCCAAGCATCTGCTTCCCGATGATCCCCAACTCTACAATTGTGTTTCCAGTTGTGTTTCCCCTTATTTGACGTCAAATAAAATAATTCTGATTCTGATAGTCGCAGTTGGAAAGAACTCACGACGTTCAACACCCAAGCATACCCGCCAAGAACGCCTCTAAGTAATGTACAGTACTACGATAAGAGAAGAACCAGAACCATCTTATTAAGCGCCGTTGCTTTCGCCTCAGTCTCCATATACTTCGCAGCCCACCACTATCCCATGCACTGTACCGGAGTTGGCTGGTGTCGGAGGCGCGTCGGTGCTCGCTGACCCGAAACGGCTATAGGTACTGCGACAACACCGCCCGAGCAACCAACGCGCGCGGCGAGACGCGCCGACTCAGCGCGATCTAAATGAGTGGAGAGCTGCTCTCCCCGAGCCTCGCAGCGCCGGCGCGACAAGCACACCGCCGTCTCGGACCAAACGGGACCCCTCGCTGTCGGCTCGCCGTGGGCGGCCGGCCGAGAGATCCTGCGATGGCGGCGGGGAAGGGCGATGGAAAACACTGACTGCGACTGCAAAGCGTTGAGCTGTCTCAGAGCCCCGCGTTAAGACTCTCGGCCCGTTTTTCCCCTGAATCAGGGTTTATTTCTGGAGCGCCGCAGAGCCGACACGTCTCCCTCTCCCTTTCCGTCCGTCGGCCGCCCCCTGGCTCGCTCTACCTGGTCCTTCCCTCACCGCCACGCACTTTCTCCCAAAGCCTTCTTCTCTGTTGCGAGCCACATATCCTCTGCCCTCGGACCGGAGCCGGATAGATAGTTGCACCTTAGGAACACCGTGTTCGTGTTGTGTTTGCTCTCCGTTCTTCGCGGAAAAGTGCGTGTGTATGGTCCGACGTCCCTGGTGTTACCTGGCGTATACGCATCTGACGGCGCAAAAAAGGCGAGCTACAATCTACACGTTCGGACTACTATCGACGACAGCAAGCAAAAAAGAAAGAAGAGCAGGAGGCTTACGCGGTTGAGCGCGGTGCCTCGTCGAAGAAGCCGACATCAAGGCGACCGCAAGAGAGCCCTACCTAGACCTTGTGAGCAGAAAACCGTGTCGCTTCTTCCGCAACGTCCCCACTCCCAGCTTTCTTTGCCGGCGCCATCGCATGTAGCGTCAAGTCTCGTCGCACCGGGGAGCAAAAGAAATGCTTGCACGACCTGGCTGCAGCCTTGTTTTTGTTATTATTTTTTGCTCTTGCCTGTGTGAGAGTTCTCTGCTTCAGCTGCCTCCGCACGCTTTGAGACGTTTTTAGCTTTGAGTAGAAGTGGCGCACCACTGTACCAAAAAAAAAAAAGGAAAACAAAGGTCAGCAAAACAAGTAAAGGCGGGTGTCAAGCTTGAGTCGCCTACCGAAGCAACTCGAAGACAGGCACCTCGACAGCGTTTGTATCTTTAATTACTTCTAGTGACGAGCACCCCTGCCAGTGAAGGTCAGTTCGTTTTGTGCAGCATAGCCCAGGGCCTATTTCCGAGCGTTTATTGCGTGGACGTGGCAATTTCTTTTATGTATTACCGTACTCAGTCAGGGTTGAAAGCAGTCATCACTGGAAATAGAAGTGACTGTTTTAACATCGATGGCGTTCGTATGTTCTATGTTGCGAAATATACGAACGGTATGCCGTACGTCCCATTGCTTTAGCGTAGGGAATCGGAAAAAAAGAAAAGGAAAAAGAAAGAAAAAAAGGGAGCTTTGTGTTTGCGATATAAATGGCTGTGCACGCCCTAGTGAAACATGCTACGGCCAGATATATTCCGGGAACAAACAAGAAACAGCGTGAGGCGAAGCCCAGTGGAAAGGAATGCATTGAAGAATTAGACTTTAATGCCTTGTGGTCGAGTTTCTCTTAATGATTTAACGCTGAATCCTGTTTCGTTGCGCGAAATAGCTCATGCGAAATGCGTCCGCATGAGTAAGGCCATTAAAGTTTCCGGGCCTCTGAAAACTCAACGTACAGTTTTTACGACTTTCGCCTCGCTTTCGGCAAAGTCATTACCAACAAAGTTAGACCAGAGGGGGACGCAAGTGACAAAACGCGAATGGCAGAGGCTTGTTTCACAGTTTGTGCGGCGCACTTAAACTATGCCAGAAAAAAAGAGGATAAAAGGTTTCTTCGGTGAACGCTATACAATTCCGTTCGGCGGAATGCTAGTTTGTAAGCAAGCAAAAATAGTCACCAATGGAATTTCAGTAATACAGCGAGCAACATTAAAGGTGGAGCACTCGGTGGTAACCTATACGATCGAAGAAAGTTACTGCACTGGTAATAGGCTATTTATTTGACTAAACTGAAAAAAACATTGCTAAGTTTTATATTCTCTTTTGCAGCGAATGCTCGTTCGTACAGCAAAATTTCCTTCACCCAAAGGGATGTGAAAGAATCCCAATACTTTTATCAACGTTTTTGTCATAATAACTTCTGGTCCTTTTCTAGGTCAGATACATGAGAACCGCGGTGCACTTTCGAGGTAATGAGAAACGCGCTGAGGATATATTAGTCAACGTCCTCGTACACGTTCAATTACTTAATCCTATCATTCGGAGCAACCGAAAGGCTATCAGCATATTATCTATGTGAGTGCGTGTGTGTGAAGGGGAGGGGTGGTGGAGACGAAGGCTGGGACTGGTTCAATTTTATATTACCCCTACAAAATTACACGAAGTTGGGCTCATATTTTGAACGTTACATGTTTCGACAAGGCCAAAGACAAAAAAGAAAGCGAGTTGAAATATAATGACCTTAAACATATATACTGATGAACCTATCAAAACCAAAACATGGGAAGAAAAAAAATCCGCTGTAATATCTCCTCGGAATAGCGAAAAGTCAAATTAACGAAAAGAGGTACAACTTGGAAAATATGATGGTAATAAATACAACAGACCACAGAATAGCTGCTTTGAAAAGCCTGGAGAACATCCCCATGAAAAAAAAAATTATATAAACATAGCTGTCGAATGTCTTCATGCCTGAATCTCGCGATATGTGTCCCCTCTGCAAGGCATTACAGGGAGAAGTTAAAAGCAGAAGCTAACTATTCACATGCTCTGAATAAACATGCAAAGATTGATGCAGCATAGCATAACTAGTTTCGTGCAGGATGTTATTTTTGCTCGAAGAGGCCCATTCCGAAAGTTTAGAAGATAGGGAGGATATATGAAGCACTCGTTCCTTCATGTCGGCGATATTAGATTAGCGACTACTTTCGACATACATATTACGTTTTATATTTAGCGGTGCTTCACATACAGTTCGGTCTTCTCGAAAGGATAACATTTGCAGCGCTTTCGCTAAGTTCTGCGTGTTTAATTTAAGGGCAATCATCGTTAAACTCAACGATGATACAGAGCCGGCTGAAAAGTTAATCAACAAACACGTATGCTCTACAATTTCGTCATGGTAATTTTTAGTCACCAGAGGCAACTACGAAGGTCACAAACGTATTTTCCAAACGTTGGCCTGGTATGCGTACAAGAAAGAGATTACCATGAAGCAGTCAGAAGGCTACAGTACGTGTACTTATATCTATGCAGGAGTGGTAGTTCCCCCGTCGGCTCCTGTGGGACCACTGGTGATCGAAGAAGTCACCGAGAACTCCATTAGACTATCGTGGAAGCCGCCCTTGAACGACGGTGGTGACGCCGTCGCCAATTACATCGTCGAATATCGAGATGTGTCGGCTGCTGAGGTAAGGAGTCGCTCCAGCATCGTTCGACTTTCCGAAGTGTTTTGCCCTGGCTAAAAGCTATAGCCTTAACTATATACTTTATTTGGTTATTTGTCTTTGATACTGAGTGCTGTGGACTTGTTTATCTCGCCAATCTTGAATACTGTTAAGTGAACTTGACTACACGCTCGTGTTGACGTCGACATTTGAATGTGTTCGTATCATTTTTTTTTCTACTTGTGATCTTCATTAGATGCATTTCGATGTCAAATGAAATACCTGGCCCCAGTTGAATGTCATGTATGCATCACAGATTCAAAGGGCCCTGAAACACTTATTGTACATAGTCACAAAACTGTGGCAGTTGGTCAAGGAGGCTCCTACCAACAAGTGAGCCAAAGATTATTACACTGCACGCACCAGGGAAGCTTGAAATTCTGTTTCAAATACAGCCTGAAATCGCCGTCTCTTCTTTCAGCAAAGGACGTCACAAGAAGACCGACCACGTGGCCTGAATTATTTTTTTCCACTCTTTTAAGAAAGATACATACATCGCTTTACTTTGTTGAGCTGAAAATGAACAAATAAAACATTACAGAGCATGTTTCCGCGATAATGAAATCGCCAGTGCGATTTCTGTCTGTTGTCGTCATTTCTTGAAAGAAAAGCAGATGGTTTCCAGCTGTATTTGCAACAAGATTGCAAACTCCCGTGAGCGTGCAGTGCAATAATATTTCGCTCGCATGTTCACTGGAGCATCCACGACTGATTGACACCGTTTTCTGACCACGTTCAAAAAATGTTTCAGGACCCATTTAAAGTAGCTACGCCGGTATGAGCTCTTTGCCAGCTTGAAATATTACCTTGCGTCACATTATTCAACGTGTGGTGACGAAGGAACTCTCATTGCTCAATAGTGCGGGACGCCTTGTGCCTAGCTCAGCAGAAATACAGGCCATCTTGGCTTCGTCCCCAGAAGGATCGCGTGAAGAAACGCGTTCGCTTCTTCCTCCGGCACAGATTGCCAAGTTCTCTCTGAGGACGCCCGACGCCCGAACCCGCTTCACCGTCGAGGACCTCAAGTGCCGCCACTTCTACGTCTTCCGAGTCAGCGCCGAGAACCAAGCCGGGGTCGGCGACGCGCTTGTAGACAAGAAGCCCGTCCGGGTACAAGCAGCGCCCAGTGAGTTTACCATATGGAATGTTATATACTGTAGCGCACTGAGTATAGGCTGCGGAGTGTTCTAAATGAATTAGAGAAGCAAGTGATAGGGAAGCTACATGTTTGTTAAAAATTCGTTTTCTACCCTCTGTCACTGTCATCTTTCTAACCTCTCTCCCCCTTCTCCCCAGTGCAGGGTAGCAAACCGGAGACTAATATCTGGTTAACCTCCTGCTTTTCCTAGTCATCTCTCTCTCTCTCCCTGTCTCTCATAGTTGAATCGCTGGTGCTCCTTTGGCCTTCCATAGAGCTCCCTGAAAGATGTTCCTAAAGCTGCAATGTTACTACGCAGAATTATCATCCTTTATTTTTCTTCTTCAGCCTAACTTATGTCCGCTGCAGGACGAGAGCCGCTCCCGTCCTGCAGCGGATATCTTGACCCGCCGTGCGTGAGCTGACTCCACTTTATGCTTGCAAATTCTCTTTTTTTTTTTTTATTTCATTGTCTCATCCACTCTCTGCAGTCATCGGCCGCGCCTCCTTCTGTTGGCCCCGCCACGGTGGTCTAGTGGTTATGGCACTCGGCTGCTGATCCGAAGGTCGCGAGATCGAATCCCGGCCGCGGTAGCTGCATTTTGATGGAGGCGAAATGTTGAGGCCCGTGTGCTGTGCGTTGTCAGTGCGCGTTAAAGAACCCCAGGTGGTCGAAATTTCCGGAGCCCTCCACTACGGCGTCTCTCATAATCAGAGCTGGTTTTGGGACGTTAAACCCCACAAATCTACCTATCCTTCTCTTGGTGCACGTTCCGCCGATCTACTTTACGGTCGGTTAACTACACCTCTCATTATGTGGCATGCCCAAATGCATGTTTCTCCTCATAATCTCGGCTAGGGTATCGGCTGAACACCCTCTCTGTTCTGTGATCCATTCCATTCTCTTCCCATCTCATATCTCTTAAAGGGGCCCTGCAACGCTTTTTGAACAAAGCCAGGTAATGGTGCCGATTACTTTTTTTTTTTTTTTTGAGTTCGAACGCGTGGCCCGCAGTAAAAACGGGGTTCCGCAAAGACGTTGCTGCGCCCGCTGCTTACGAGGTAAGCGTCGTCCGGGCCAATGACATGCGATGAAAAGCGAACGAAAGAGAACGCGTTCGCAAACGGGGCCCCTTGATGCTACGCCTACCATTTTTCGTTCCGTCACCTGTTGTGCGGTCGTTTGTATTTTGCCTGAACTTAGGGGGCAAAACTGGCAGATTAACATATAATTATATAAAATAATTCCTGATAGATACCTCAGTCTTTTTCTCAGGCCTCCTTAAATGTGAGTGTAAGAATAGCCCTTTCCAAGCAGTTTTTAGCCACTTGAAATAGTACTGCGATGTATTTCAAGCAGAGACAGTAGAATCGCAATAAGGCATCAATAATAGATCTTGAGGAAAATATCGCTTGCGGCGCAGATCATCGCCTGTTGAACAGCGACATCCCATAATCGATGTGCTTGTGTCATTACTCTTAAACAAAGTGTTATGCTCTCCTTTTTCTTTCCATATCATGTGAGGGCTTTGGTTTGGTAAGTTGCCATACTTCAGCTTCTGTTATTTAACTTTCGTACCTGGATGTATGAAGTTATAGTGGAAGCTTGCTAGTTGTGTTTCACTTATTAAGTGTACATGTATTCAGAGCTATACGACGTGACTGTACACACTGGTAAGACGAAACTGTTCCGCTAATGAAGCTTAGCAGTGCGTTGTGTCTTCTGTTCTTTGTTCTCAATCAGATAACATTAGGCTAACATCTTTTTCTTTAAGTGTAAAATCAATCGAGGTAGGCTGCTTTAAAGCTGACTGTCCCAGCACCATGAAAATAATGTTGAATTAACAAAGAAAGCAGAAATAGTTAAAACACCTTGCACACATACAAACACCAGCGTACAAAGAATATTGCTGTATGCGGGTCGAAAACATAAAAGGCGGTCACCCAAATTACAATGGATGTAGTATATACAAGCATTTTTTCTTCATGCGCTTACAGACAAAATCGCCGTGAAACATGCTCGTTAACGTCCAAACGCGATGAAGGGACGCAGTGATCTCAGACACAGACCGTTCATTAGGTTTATGTCTCCTAAAATAAGGTGAAAGGAGCTTATTGCATCTTTCCAGTTGACAGGCGTGGCCATGGTCCATGCTCTTCGCTCAGTGTGAGTCGTTTATCGAATGCATTGAACGTTTTATTCATTCAAATACACTGTTCAATGTGCTCTAGGAAATCCGTGGTGATATTCTCTACGGGTGTTTGACGGAAAAGTACGTGCTCAAAGCGCTCGCATCCGTAAAGATGTGTCTCACCGCAAACCACATAAAGACTGCATGGCTACGAGCAGCTGTTTTAAATTAAGTAGAACTTGAAACGGCTGCCCGGAACATGCTCACAATTCATAGAAGGTTCTCGTCTTTGCAAAATGTATGCGTACAACTGCTTGAGTGTTATGTTGCAGAGAAACCTCCTGCTCCTGATCCGCCCGTGGTTGTCGTGCACCCGACCATGCCGGACGCGTGCATCGTGACATGGGCGCCCCCGTGCGACGGGGTCACCCTGTACGTGCTCGAGCGCTGTGACCTCGTGGGCGACGTGTGGATCGTGGTGAGCCAGCAGCGCGAGGCCGAGTTCGTGGCGCAGAATCTGGTGCCCGGCATCGAGTACTCGTTCCGCGTCAGCGCCGAAAATGAGTGCGGCATGGGCAAGTGGTCCAAGCCGTCCGAACCCATCGTCATCACCAGGAAAGGTGAGCGCGCTGCACGTTTTCTTTCTGTCTTACTCGTCGCATCGCTGTGGAAGAAGTAATTTCATTCTTACAGTATACTCTTTTGCGGGAGCGCTTGTGTGGCTGCTGACGCTACTGTTCTATTCATAAAGCTCTGAATGGATGCGGCATACAATTAGAAAAAATAAAAATGACCTAATGGAGATGAATTCGGTGTAATTTGTTTGTTTACATTCCTAGGCGTTGAACGCAAAGCTGAGACATTGTTTGCGTAGCAGTGAAAGAAGGTGGCGCATGCGATTTTTAAACAGAACCCCTACAGGAAAGGCATGTTTTGGCGGTACACACAGGATGATATTTGATGTAAGTGTGCACGTCACATGTTATCGAAATAACGATGCGTACACTTCCTCTGTACACTCAGGTTGCATGAAGCCTCCTGTCAGACGGCCAGAACGATCTTCAGCACAGTTCAGCCTTCTCTTAGTTCTCAATTATGTCTCTTCTCTGTGCCTCAACAGCTCCACATTGTTCTTTTTGAAAGACCACTTTTATTCGCGTAGTTTATGCGTGCTGTTCATTAAACATTTACCGAAAGGTCCGCCGAGTATGTATTATTGCTGACGTAAGGACAGAAGGCCGTTTAATCGGTACTTTTGTGCACAGTAAACAAACGCGCAATAGTTGCGAAGCTTTTTTGCGCGGTGTACTTGTTTGTAATGTGTACGTTGTTTTCGGGGCGTGGCATTTTATACCCTTTGTTTTTTTTTTCTTGGGGAGCAAAGGAAAGGTACAGCAGCCGAAGGTGATCATTATCAAAGTAGCAGCCATTATGAATTCTCTTCGATGATTGATGTAAAATCCATATCACCCGACTGCATGGCATGACAGCTCTATTCAGTAAAGCTCCAAAGTTCATTACCGGTTTGTTTACGCTTGCGGGCCACAATGCGGAGCAAAGGACGTTAATTATCGCCTGCTTTCTACGCTAAGTTCTGAAGTGATCGTTACTTTCACGACTTTCGTGCTTTCCTCAGTTCTTGTCCAGGTTTTCTGCTCACACATACCAATACGACGAGGTTGCGGCTCTCAAGGCCACTTTCCTTTCGCTCTTTGCAAGGTGTGTGTGTTCGTATCCGCTATTGCGGTTATAGCGTGGCCTTAACAATTCACTCCATATTGGAAACAAACAATGGAAAGGTCGCAAAAAGAAAAGAAATTATTCTATGCGATCATTGGCACTTCGTTATGCTGTGTTGAACTTTTCATTTACGCGTAATTTCTTTTTTTTCCAGTTGCGTCGATGACAGCGCCGGAGTTTACAAAGTTACTCTCCGACGTCAACGTACTCGTCGACAATGATGCCAGCTTCACCTGTCAGTTTACAGGAAAGCCAACGCCAGAGATCACATGGTAACTAGGTCCTTCGATAACTAGTTTTATCAGCAACTTACACGGTATCTACTAAGCAAAAGAAATTATTATTATTATTATTATTATTATTATTATTATTATTATTATTATTATTATTATTATTATTATTATTATTATTATTATTATTATTATTATTATTATTATATAAGCACTAACTCGTACCCGCAAAGTACAATGCACGCGCACCTTGGTGTAGATAAACGCTGGAAAGACATTAACCGTACGAGTGCGGAGCAACTTAAAACAAGGCACAAGGTAAATTGACACAAGTGGCACCGTGCTTCATTTCGTAAATACACCATGATGCACCTTTTAAAGGAAATACACCTTTTATTCAGTGCTTCAATGAGTCATAGCTGCGAAAGCGCGGCAAACCAGCACAAACTTTATTGCTTCTCCAATACAATCACAGTTTGTGCGTTTAGCATGTTTTTATAGCGTTCTTTGTGATACTGCATTGCGCTCATGATCGCGTTTTCTTTTTTTTTCTGATTTCGTCAACAGGTACAAAGGAGGTCAGGAATTGTTCGAGTCCCCACGTACGGACATCGAGACTTCCCTGGCCAGCTCAACATTGCGCCTGAAACAAGTGCGTCTCGAAGACAAGGGCAAGATTGAGTGCCAGGCCCTCAACAACGCTGGTTTGAAAACTACGTCGGCAAAGTTGACGGTTTTAGTGTCTTGTTCCGCTCTAGTATGTCTTTAAGTCAAGACCAACTAGCCCAAGTTTCAGCGTTAACTTTAGGTAAATAAGTTACAGCTCACGAACGCCACCATACATCGAAAGTTCTATCTCAGGAAACCTCTGTGAGGTGGCTATCATATCTGCAATATCTGTGAATTTGTTAAATACTTAGGAATAAGGATGCTTGTTAAGAATGTGAGAACTTGAGTACAGTGCGAATTCAAGGTCCGCTGTTGGGGAACACAGTTAGGTCGCGCAAAGGACAAAGAGAGACGTTTTTACTTACACCAGAGCGCCCCCTTTCTCTTCTTTCTACCATTATAGCCTCAATGACACACTGTTATTTGAGCTAATCGCTTTTTCTCCATACGAAGCATGTCACCTTTGCTTATTGTTTCTTCACTCTTATAGTCGATATCTCCAATTTGTGGGCAGCTAGACATCGTCAGTAGATCACTGGAAGAGTTTCTTTAGTCTTCATGATCACTACTTGCTCTTCAAACACGTCTTATTACCCATTCTTCGTCCTCACAGCGCCACCGAAGCTGATCGGCTCGCCGGCATACAAAGATGGCCTTATGTTCGACTCCGGAGAGACGCTACGAGTGAAGTTGTCCTACACGGGCCACCCGCCACCAACGTTCGTGTGGAAGCGCAATGGCCAGCCGCTGGCTTTTGACGACCCTAACTGCTCGGTGACCGTCGACAGCGAAGATCAGACAATACTGTTTAAAATTGTGGATGCAGACTGCAACCACAGGGGCACTTACTCGCTGGAAGCCATGAATGAGCACGGTAGCGACGTGTTCTCTGTTGACATTATGATTACAGGTGCGTCTCTTTCCAAGTTTTTGCGAGTTCTTAGTATTCACTGCTTTAACCTTGATGACTGGCAACGAAAAGATCTTCAAGATATTCAATTTCAAAATTGTTTACGTTAATTTTGTAATAGTTAAATGAATGAAGGCTCAATGTTTATCCAGTTTGCTTACGGTGTTCCAGTTTTGCAGGTAATATACAGCGCTGAGCATCCGTCAGATATACCACGCACATTGTAGCTGCCAAACTGTGCGTTATACAACTGATATAAAAAATGAGCACTATTCGTGGCCAAATGAACAACAAACCACACTGATGCCAGAAAAAAGTTCCAGCAGCTTTGTCATAATTCTATTTTATGAGATGCAGCTTCTTATGCCGATTGTAGACGCATCCTTAAACACTGTAACTTATTACACAGAGGTACAAATTCCTTAGCATGTTATACTGCCTTCATTTTGCTATGTAAACGCTTGCAGCAACAGAATGACCGTGAATTATGTAATTGGAGTGGTCGTAGAAGCTAATTAGCTACGTGTCGTTCCACAATTTCTGTTCAGGCTTTTATTCTGAATACATTCTCAGGTTGTATATGTTAGTTCTAGCGTTTATGTTCGTAGCAATTTTTGTAGACAAATTTCTGCACTCAACTGCAGGTGAACCAGACCCTCCGAGTTTGCCACCTGAAGTCACTTCTGTGGACTGGACCTCATGCACGTTAGCCTGGAAGCCAACGGATAACGACGGTGGCAGTCCCGTCAGCAGTTACGTCGTCGAAAAGCGCCTCGTAAGCGAAGTATACTTTGTTTGCTTACTGAATCCACGTTTGAGACCGCGCCCGTAGAACGCCATAAAAGTTAATTACTTTCATTCCTTCATTTATAGATGGACAACGAACTTTGGCTGAAAGCGACAACTACCCATCACGAACACTGCACAGTATACGGCCTAGAAGAAGGCGGCAGGTACGCATTTAGGCTGCGAGCGGTCACCGTTTATGGCACAAGCAAGCCGGGTCCCAGCACAGAGCCTATAAGTCTGCCACGACTAGACTCTAGAGGCGATACGCTAGCCACGGGACTCGAATCAACAGAACAAACAGAAGCTATTGCCACGGAGCAAGAATTGGGTTCCACGGAAGAAGACGTCACGCTCACTGTCACTAAGTACGACAGCGATGACCAGCGCTCTTCGCTCGATGTCGACGAATTCCTAAACGAAGATGCCGCCGTTTCAGAGGTTGTGTCTCAGGTCACTGCCCCACTCGCGCCCAGTGAACTCAGCGACTACGAAACGCTTGTACCAAGCTCCACGGTCAAGGTAGAATCCGGCGAGGTGTCCGAGATTGACAACGACACACTGGACAAACGTGTCAGTCTCGAAACTATCGACGTTAGCGGTGTCCAAGGCTGTTCCCATTGCGGAAGCTATTGTTGCAGCAACCAAGGAAGAGCCACTGTTGGAAGCGCCATTGTTGCCAGAACTTAAGGAGGCTGCGGCGCTTAGAATTAGAGAACATTCGTACGAAGTTATTCCCTATGCAGCGGAAAACGTCTTCGACCTTTCCCTCGAAGAACAACGGTACGAACAAGCTACGCATGGATACATTCCTCTCACCGTTAGCTGTACAGTCACGGTCCTAACATGGCAAAATGCTGACGTTGCACCGGCTGGCAAAAGGCGCATGGACACAGAAGAGCCTTCCGGCATTCACCTCGTGCCTCATTCATTTCACCTCGTTGTCTTTTCGCCCCCTCTACTTCTCGACCAAAGCCACGAAGTATCAGCCCCACACTCTCCGGAAGGAATCTCAGTCAGAGTGGTCACGTTAGCCCAATGGAACATGTACAGGAACCTGCTTCCAGAGTCATCTTTTCTCATCATCGACGTCTCAGAACCCCTTCTGGTTCTAGCACCTCCCCTAGCGCTCGAGTCTACGAGCGCATTCGTGGACCCGGAGAGGAGGCTGCCCATAGTGTGCCGTTTCACTCTGAGCGAGCGACTGCCACTTCCAGTCAACTACATCATCGACACCTTGTTGACCGAATCAAATCTCCGCAGGCCCCAGCACCCGTCTCGTGCATGCTGTTCGGTCGAATTCATTGAAACCGTGCCCTGTCCCATGGCGATCATAACGACCGTCAAGCCGAACGAACCCGTTCCGAGAATTGTCACGCCTCTGGCGTCGCCCGAGCTATTGTTAGAGCGCCCAATCTTTGACAAGCGGCGCGAATTGCTCTCAGCTTCTCCAGCCGACTCTGGTGTAGATACAAGTTTCGGCTACCAGCGACCTGTCATTAGGAGCCCGAAGCCACAAGCAAGCGAATACGATGAAGAGTTCTACTTGCATGACGCGCTGTACTACAAGAAGGCTGCAAGAGTGAAGGAGTTCGACATGCGTACGAGAAGGTCGTACGCCCGCAGGATCACGTCCCTCTCGAGAAGCATCGAACGCGACTACAGTGTAAAGAAGACGAACATCGACAGGCTAGAAAGCCGAATTTCATCGGAAATGTCAAGCCTCGAGCGCGATCTGGAACTTCTGCGATCTATGCAGAGCATGTTGCGTCGAGAACTGAAGACTAGAGAGCGACCTTCCGGAGATCAGAACGGCGGCAAAGAAGGCACCAATGGCAGGAAGACGGACGGTAGTGCGGATTCATCGGCGACGTCTCGTGTCAGACCGTACCCAGAGTCAGGATCACGTGGCTACCTGTCCAGGCGACTGTCGAGAAGCGACTCGTCTGAGTCCGAGGAACCGCAGCCCGTAATGCCGCGTGGAAAGCAGCAGCCGAAGGGTGAGGCGCCACGTTTCGTGACTCGCCTCGATAACCGCATTGCGCCCAGTGGCTACCGAATCAAGCTCCATTGCACCGTGGTCGGCGACCCAATGCCGCAAGTTACGTGGCTGAAGAACGGCATCAAGGTGACGCCCGACAGCAGACACATGGAAATTACTCTTGTAAGTACATGTACATATCCAGCCGGAATTTTCACTGAAGAAATTCAAAGATCAGCGCCTAGCACACGGGTACACTGGACAGTTTAAATGTCGTATTGTGGCTCTCGCGAGACGCAGTACTGTAACTTAGCGTGCCGTTACTCCCAGCCTTAAGGTATCCGAATGTTCGATCCCGACCACTGCGGCCGTATTTCGATGCAGGCGAAGTGTTAGATGCCCGTGCGCTGTGCGGCGTCAATGCACGTTACAGAACCTCAGGTGGTCGAAATTTCCGGAACACTCTACTACGGTGTGCCTCATAATCACATCGAGATTTTTGCACGCAGAACCCCAGCAATTATTGTTAGGTTTAAAGTAGATCTAAGCTTTTTTCTACTTCTCAACACGTGAAATGTTCATGTCTTTATCGGTATTTAAGTGGACGAGGACGATATATAACTAGCTCAAAAGAAGCTGTCGTGACGCGCGCTTCATATATTGCAATCTTCATTATTGAAGCAACCTTCTTTTCAACAATGCAGACAGACTTTGGGATGTGCAGCCTTGAAATCTACAACGTGAAGCCAGACGACACTGGTGAATATACCTGTCACGCAGTGAATGCCTACGGAGATGCTACCACCAGTGCTTATCTCCGTGTCACAGGTAAAATGCCACGAGTAACATTTTTTTCGACGCGTCTCGAGCAAATAGCTGAAATGAATGGCATGATTCAATCGCACCATTAACCAATCCACCCCACTGTCAACGGTGACTTGTAGCGCCAAATTTCCAAGCTACTGATTTCTCACAACTTTTCTTTTTGTCAGAATAGTTGTGTGTAGGTATGCAGGCGTTCAACTTGGCAACAGATTCTGTGCCCAAATAATTCTCTTCGCTTGTTTCGGTTGGCATGAGCAGAACAATAATGACGATGAAAAAAAATGTTTCTATTTGTTCCTACACCTGAGCAATTGATAAATTAATTTTCAAAAGTTTTATAATGTTAGCAGTGAGCACTACAGGTTTCCGGCTTAGAGCGTTATATTGATGAAATAATTAATGATAATGATCAGTCAAATTAAAGATTTTGTCGAGATAACATGTTGCAACAGTACGCTGGTCGGAAGCTAGAAAAATATCATCGCATTATTATCGTAGCCTCGCATAGATAATCCCAAAAAGAATGAATCACTTGGCGTGTTCATCCGCATTTAACAAGCAGAACAGAATATTTTTAAATGAGCGTAGAGGAAAGGAAACTGAATTTTCGTACATCATTGCAACACCACACAAAAATCGTGAGGGACTACGCACGTGCATGAACAAAATAACAAGTAATCTTAGGTTCGCAATTTTGCTTTTCAGGCGAAAGAGAAGAGACGCCCGAGGAGCCAAGATTCGAGTCCTGCGCCCCGGACCTGAGCGTAAGACCTGGTGGGAGGGCCGTCTTCTCTTGGAGGGCGACTGGGTCTCCCATGCCCACGCTCAAAGTGTAAGCTCAGCAGCATTTCTTTCCAACGTAATTGTCCCAGCACACGCACCCTTACACAGAAAAAACAAAACAAACCACATTATCCGTACACCGTCAACCTACGCGTGAAGCTACTAGGGTGAAGGGGTAAGCAGGGTAAATCGCCGGCGGAGCAAGCAAGTTAGCAGCTCTTGAACTCAGGAGCACAGAGGATATTTAATGAGACGAGACGCCTAATTGCCGGCTGAGAATTTATAAACGGCGCTTTTGCTTTTCTCAGCTTCATTTCTCATCAACAGGTCTTCGCGTGGTCGTTAATTAAAAGGCTTCCCTTATTATTTTTTAACAACATACGACAGTCTTGCAACAGGTTTAGGAACGTGTTGCAAGGGGCTTCTTAGAGATTAAATGCTGATCCAAGTTTCTTTAATGACCACCGGATAAAGGGTCTTACTGCAGCTCTAACGTCAGCGTGGGACAACGGCTGCAGTAGCGTGTCAATTACTGGCTGCTTATGGGCGCTTATCACTTACAGCGCGCCAAATGACCAGTAGAGGTGCGTCTAGCATAAGTTGAACTGTCATGCTGTAATTCAATTGTGCGTCCTCCGGCCCAAATTACGGCATGTACACTGAAAAGCCCGAATTAGTTTTTGGATGAGCTGTCTTCAGGGGTCGTAAGACAGAACTTCTGCTACAAGATAAGCACAGAACGAAAAGAACTGGAACAAGTAAGGATGAGGTGCCCTATGTCTGTGCCGTTCATTCTTGTCCCCCTTTTCTTTTCTACACGTTCCGTAACGAATTGACAGCACGTCCAGGCTTCCACTCCAAATCGTACACAAAATATGGTAAGGCTGTGTAACCACTGTAACATTTAGTCCATGCACTGACACCAATACATGGGTCCCTGCGTAGAGCAGGCCTACCAAACAAGGGTTGCCGGATATGCCGTATTCCTACGGGCAAGTCAACAGCCAGTGCTACACATTAATGTACTGTGCCAGGGTTTTATATAGTTGCGGTAGGCGGTGCTGTTCTTTATGAAACACCGTGAATAACAGGGTAGTGCCAGGCAGCAAAGCCTCCGAAAATCTGTCTGCATTGCGTTCCACATG
The DNA here is from genome assembly GCA_013339685.2 of Hyalomma asiaticum. NCBI lineage: Eukaryota > Metazoa > Arthropoda > Arachnida > Ixodida > Ixodidae > Hyalomma > Hyalomma asiaticum. The sequence goes on along the minus strand of CM023482.1, from coordinate 119,085,634 downwards.
ACCAGTATTTTATGGCATTAAAGTAGCCATACTTCCTGATGTAACTTGTCTGAACCTACCCCTTGTCATAGTAATCCCTGCGCATCGATTTACTGACTCGAGAACATGGTATAAACTTTATTTTGTCTTGATTTAATTAGCAGTAGCAATGATACCCTCACCATCACGGCCTAGTATGGATCAACCTGCGCTTACAGGCACATCGCGCAACTCTCACTTATTAATGCAAGAACTACGTTGTCACTTAAGGCGCTCCAAGATTACCGTCCTTTCTTGACGACGCCAATATGGAGGTCGGGGCCTGCAACGGGCCGATTAGAATATCGGCCAATTTCTCCTTTCTTTGCTTTCACGTGGCTGCAGGGAGTTGCGACACCGCGGTGTCGCAACATACACGTGCTAAGCGTAGTGTTGCTATGGAGACTTGAGCCGTACTCGCGTGTGCCAGGCAGAAAACTTGTGCGTGTGCACCAAAGGCACGCAGCACAGACAAAAAACTAAAATATGTGAACGTCAGAATTCTGACCTGGGGAACGAAGCTAAGTCGTTACAAAAAACTACAAACTCGAGAAAAGCAGTCATGGAGCTCTTATAGCAATATGTTTATGTTTGTGTTTGAAGAAACTAATTCCTTGCGCGCCCTCATTGCTGTGGCGTGCGCTAATCTGCGCACCCGCTTTACTCGGTGCTCGTGTTTCTTCACATTTTTTCTTTTATTTTGCCTTGACAGAGGGTCTTCAAATAGTAATTTGGCCTCATTTCGTTGTATGTTTGTTTATCCTTTTCTTTCTTCACACTATATGAGAATCCATCTGCCTGAATACAGCGCACATAAAGAGCAATTGTTAGAGGTTTCCCTAGAAGGCAAGACGATGTGGGTGGGAGCTTTATGGTTTGGTCAACTTGAAGTGTAAACTTTGCTTGAACAAATGCTTTCTCTGTTTACACATTGATTGCGCTGTAGCACAAAGGACTCGAAACCCCTGCGCACCAACTTGACGACGGATGTGATCATCTCCAAGGAAGGCGTGTGCCGTGTCTGCATCGCCAAGGTCACTCCTGAAGACGCTGGAGTTTTCACCTGCACTGCGGAGAACGAATCTGGAACGGCTGTTTCCACCAGCATCCTAAGGATCGCTGGCCAAGGTACAATATCAAGCACCCGCAAATTTCTGAAGTCTGTTCTTCACGCTATTTACTGCGTCTTTAATGTGAACAAAAGTGAAGCGTCATGCTCGTTTCGCTACAGTATAGGGAGCCGGGACAAAGGGGTGAATGGTCCGACGAATGCCACGGCTCCCTTTTCCTGTCTCACGTCACGTAGAACAGATCACCGAACGGTTAATATGGTCAGCAGAGTATGATAACAGGCGTCACGCGGCAACGTAGACAACAGTTATGCATGCCCGAAGCGCGAGCCCGCAACGCCTGTTGCAAGCTAAAAAGCAAGTTTTAATATGTACCGGCAGGCTGCACACATTAGCATAACTTCGGTTTTGTTTTTCTTTCTGTCTGGGACACCAGTCACTCGCATTAATTTGCTGCGTTTGTTAAGGGCACCTGGCTTACCCCTGCATAGCATATTGCGTTATAGAGGAACGGTACTGTCCATTACTATCTAGAGTTATTGTGGAAGCGTGCATATAGACATTTTGCAGGGGTGTATATGTGGCTATTTGTAATGCAGAGGTTGCGCAGGAATAGGAGCATCAGGCTTTCAAGCTAATTACCACCGCTTTTTCATAGGTCTTTCCTGTAGCTGCTCGCAAAGCACGTGATCGATTGTTCGTTTTTAAGGTCAGGTGGTGCTCATCGATTCAGAATAGAGCAGCCTGAACTGCGTGTTGTATGGGCAATCATTTGCAAGACAAATGAAAGGGGACACAATGATCTATATTACAGAAGCACGGATGCACCAGCTGTCTGACCACAGCAGCTCCGCAATCTCGATGCTACCGCCGCGGTGCCGTTTCTTAATGTAGTGGCGTGAATGTTCGATAAACACCTAAACATAGCACGTAGCACTCAATACAGCTGCTCTCATTGGTCGAAACACCCTAACCTTGAATCCAGCGTTCATCCAGTCAAACCATTTCTCGCCGCACTCGTCGAGTCACTCAATATAATTTTGATGTTTGCGATACTAAGTCCGATAAAGAATAGTAGACATAGTTGCTGCAGACAAAGTTAAGATATTCCCTTTTCGGCGAGCTCCATCATTGTCATTGTCTTCGAAACACTGACACCAGAGCGATACATTCGCGGATGTGTACGCTCTATGGTGGCAAGTTCTTTTTTGTTGTTTTTTGAAGCAGGCGTTAGGAACAGAGCTAACCAACTCGGCACCATTGATACAACCATCGTATTATCTTGCAGTTTAAGTATCAAATTTAACAATGCCCTATCGGCGCAGCCTCTGTAGTCTTTTTCGTACTAACGGAGCTGACTTCAAAGGACATTTAATACTGTATAGGAACATGAGAATATCGCAAACTTTTGTTATTGGGCATTCTTTGTCATTTACTTTGTTTATTACTCACATACATCAGTAAGAAAGAAAAGAACGAGCCCAGAGGCGTTAAGCAAATGCTCCACTGTCAAACTTCATGCTTCCAGAGGAAAGCAGTGACGACTTCCAGGAAGAGCGACGCCGCCTCGAAGAAATTCACGTGCAAGACAAACGACGTAAGCTCATTTTTGGTGGCTGACGCACACTTCTAACGCTTAAATGCAGTTTGTTTTTTCCCATTGTACCTGTCTAATGCGTACGCGACTAAGTTAACCGTACAGTAACTTACTTCTACGCATACTTATATGCACGGGAAAAGTATTGGAGTGGCGAACCCATGCCCGCAATCTATGAAGCGCGGTGACAAGAAACCACTTAGACGTTGTACCCAAACATATCTCATTTCCAGCCGAAACGGCTACATGAATACCTTGTTCAGTGTTTCGTTACAACCAATCTCATTATCGCGTGCAAGTGCTGAAGTACATGCTTGAATGAGTGCAGTGCACCATGCTGGTGAAAAGTGCAGGTTCTTTATTGCATCTCTTCAGTGTACGCTGGTACATAATTACAAAGAATGCATTTTTATTGCAGCATGTTGAGTGTGTTTCTGGCTTCCAAGTAGCTTCTAGCTTCAGAGCTGCGGCGCAGAGATAAGATGTAAACGATAAGAAAGACCAGCACGACACAGCTGCTATCTCAGGACACCTTAGTTATCATAAAACTGTCAGGCAATATTCCGACGGGGAAGTACAACGATGCTGCTAAAAGGAAGGACCAAAAAAGTAAGTTCCATAGGCGACAAAACATAAGTGTGCGAGAAATGTTATTCGACAAGGCAGCAGTTCCAACGAGTTCGCCCTGTATTTCGTTTTGGATTTTTCATTCTTTCTTTTTTAGCAGAGTATTTTGTAGAGAGACACCTTATATGGTGTTATAAATGTCATTGATGTATCGAAAACACTAATCGATCAACAGGTGACAGCTCTTAAAGGCGCACTGCGGATGTTTAAAATACGGCAATTGTGCATAGCACTCCTGCTGACCATACGCATCCGCGCACAAACTAAAAAGAAAAGAAAACATCGTCATAGCCACTGTCAACTGTCAAGCAACTGTCAGGATTCAGAATTATCGGACATCTCGGCCACCATATCGCGTCACGACATGTTGCGACTGCCTTGACAAGGACCGCGAAGAACTGTTGTCAGTCACTGCAAACTAAGCGGAAACACTAGAAAAGTGACCGTGATGTCTTACGCATACATTACATTGCCTTTTTTTCGTGGTTTTGATAACAGAGCGAGCCAATATCATGCTCACATAGTCCTGTGAACACCTGTCAAGTTTGGGAACGAGCCCAAAGCCGTGCAAAGGCTAGGTGGTCTGATAAGCGTAGGTTCGCTGTACGTGAAAAAAAAAAGGAAGAAAACGTTATTACATACCACCTCCGCCAGACCTGCACTTTATATGAGATCCATGCCGCGCAGAACGTAATGCATTATTTATACAGGCAGATGTTTCAGCCTCTGCTTCCCCGAGCGCGCGTTCAAACCTTGATGTAAGTATAGACGTCTAGACCAGCCGTGAAACGTTGACATGTTTATAGTAATATACTGCATGCATGTGACTCTCGATGGGGCATGTACGCCTGCCGTTATGAAATCTGTTTACGAAATCCCCGCGGGACGCGCTAAGCCTGGACGGTGGCTCAACATTCTGTACTCGACTTCGCAAAGGGAGGTGACACTATAACAAGCACTGATGTCAAATCTCCTGGCTCAATGATTGGCAGAGTCTCTTCATAACTACTGACAGGGATAGTGCGCGTTTCCTGCTATATGGTGCATAAAGGGGTTACTCGTGACGTGTTTTTCCATGTTATTGTCCCAGGACAAGTCACTGTAACAAGACTAACGGCGCTTCGGCCTGGGGAATGAAATGTCTGAACGTCTTCCGTCGCATTGTCTTTCCTCACAGCCGTCACTCTTGTTCGCTCTTATTCCTCACAGAGTCAGCGTCTGCGGTAGAACGAGCGTCGACGCTTTCCAGGCCCCATTACGAGTTATCACCCGAAGAAGACAGGGAGGAGTACTATAAGTAAGATAACTGTATACAAGCATTTCTTTCTCCCTTTAAAAATTTTACAACTATGGTTTAAACTGTTGCAGCCCTTAAGGTATCTTTGCTTACCCCAGTCAACTTTTTTGCGACTTCTACAAGGGGCATGTAAAACATTTTCTAACGTAATCGACGTGTTTATCATCGTGATATTCCTTTTCCATGGTCTGCATGACTTGTACTACATGGAAAAACAGGACTTGCGGAGCGTTCCAAATAAGATAATTCGGAATGTATAGGAGCAGTTCAGCCGCCTTTTTTCTGGTAGAGAGGAACGACGTCGACAAAAGTGAGCAGAAAGAAGTTGGGGGGGGGGGGGGGGCTAATTAGGCATAGATATTCACGTATAGAAGACAGCACAGGAAATACTCATTTTTGAGCTAAAGCTATGAAGTTTCTTTAGGCGCAAGCTTTATTTCAGCACTACACACAATATCGAGAAAAAAACTCAGGCGGTAAGTGAGGGTGTTCATATATCCGGGGAAGGAGAAAGGCTCAAAAGTGCTCCTTCATGAATTGTTGTTTTGGGAAGACAACATTTGCTAATAGTTATCCTAATCAGCCTCGTCCTTGTTCAGGCCGAGGCGCCACTTCAAGACCTACGGAATGCTTGGTCTCAACTACTTAGAGGACGTCCCACGTACAACTCACGAGCCATTTTGTAAGTATACATGTACTGAGACGCCGTCAAAGTTTTAAATGGCTGCTTAAAAATTTATTTCAGCTACCTCGTCCGTGAACTTTTTTCCGATACGGAATTAAAATTCTGTTCAATTTAATGTAAAAAAATTAAGCTGGGTTCATTCTCCGCGTTCTTCTTGTGTTGCAGCGCTAGAATCGAACCCAAGAAAAGGGAAAAGAAACAAAAGCGTTAGGATCCACAAGCGTTAGAATCAATGAGTAGAAAGTAGTGTCAGTGGAGCCAAGGTTGCGACAACACGGCACAAATCTCTCATGACAACAGGAGCGTGATGTTGGCGCACCGGCACCAGTGAAACTCTTTGCTCGCCGACTACTGATCCCTTCAAGAGTACGCTTCAAGAGTACGCATGAGCACATTGCTTCTTAAAGTACTATGCAGACTATTTGTTTTCATGAAAGTCAGCAGTCGGTATTTATCGTCTCGACGCACTCGTTGCATGTAACTGGCATAGGTACTGCATATTTCACGACATTACTCCTTTACAACAGCTGTACCTGGTCCTCCTCTGGACCCCGTCGTGACGGAGACTGGACCGACGTCAGCGACACTGGTGTGGACCAAGCCAATCTACAACGGAGGCTCGCCCATCACAGGTTACCGCATCCAGTGCCGAGAGGTGCCGTCCAAGCAGTGGCGCGATAAGGCCACGTCACGCATATGCCTCTGCGACATCTTCGGACTGAAGCCGCAGACGTGAGTTAAGCTTCACATTAAAAATCTGTGGCTTTTCCCACTTAACATGATACCAACAAGACGCACAGCTAAGTTGTTGAGTGCCCTCCGACTTGATGTACAATATATTTGAGCGAAACGGTAACCTTATAGGGGGAAGGAGAAGGGGAAGTAAACAGCTCTGGATATATTTGTGGCCCCTTTTACGATGTATTCCTGCACTATGAGAACAAATGCGTATTGACAAAACCTCGATATGAATGTATATGTTTTACCAAAACGTTATACTAAGTTTCGAAAGTGATTAAACTGGCGTATCAGTTACACTCACTCTGCTTTCACCAAGCGAGTTTTGCCCTCATATGCGAGCACAAGAGTTCTGAATAAGGCAGTTAACCATGAAGAAGAGCGACCAATCCTGGAAATAATTTTGACTACACTCTCATTGTTCCACGAAAGATATAACTTCCATAATATTGCGTATGACTCAAAACTACAAATGAATGAAGAAGATGCATGGTTAGCTAAAAGCATACGTGTGCCGGAAGAAAGGATTCAGCGCCTGTTTGGAAATGCGAAAACGGCTTATCAGTAGCTTCTGAATATAGGGTAAAGCTGTGCGCTGTATGAAAGTTATACTCATGTTCCGCTCGTATTTCTTTCACTGCAGGGAGTACGTGTTTCAAGTGAGCGCCGGCAACAAGAACGGCTGGGGACAGCCAACCATTGCGGTGCCCGAACTGAAGAACTGGCGATGGCGCCAGCAGTGATGACTCTATGCAACCGGCGCTCGTCGAAGAAATGTGACCGCCTCACCGACAGACTACAGCAGCGCCGCGTAGTGGTGGTGCTATACTCCGTCCCAATGCCGCCCTGCGCGCACGCTTTACTTTCTAATCGTCGGAATCGTGTACCGACGCAGACCTGCGCGAATAATTACTGCCAGCGGTGTTGTTTTCACTATCGTGTTTCGTTCCCCCCACACCTCCATGCTCAAGTCGGCGACCGGCACAGCGCCGATGATTAAAGGAGGGCAAAGTATGAAGCTTTGCTCCATGTCGTGTCGTGTGTCCCAGGTGAAGACACAGATATTTTACACGTCCCAGTGTCACACATGAAGCAAGGAAGTGAACCGAGGTATGAGAGACGTGAGAGAATGTGGTTTCCTTCACCCGATGCCTCAATACTGCGCGAGCATCGCTTCAAATTGAATAAACATGTATGCTGAAGACACATTAAAGGGTCTTCATACGAGGTCCGGGCTTAACGTTGCAACTCAACAAGCTTGGCGCATAGATCGGCTGTTGGCGAACACGTCTGGAAAAGATGTGACGTGCCTGCGGCGCGAGAGTGCTTGAAGTTGTAATCGCATCACAAGGCTGCGCGCCTTCCCTCTCAAGAGGGGGCACTGGACAGGTACGTGCCTACATAACATTGTGCTTCCCGGTACTTCACTGATCACTTATCGTTACTTCCAATGGGAAGCAGCAGAGTTCCGTTGCGAGGCAACATACTAGATAGACAGGGCAAGAAAAGGGGAGGTGGGAGTTGGAGTAGGTAGTACATGCGTCTTGGTAAAGTGCCAGCTATAGCCAGGAAACTAAGGGGAAAATGTGTGGCTACCTCAGTACCTCCGTCACTCCGGGCAGGATCTTGCTAAGAGTATAGCCAACGAAAGTGAAAACAGCGTCACCTTTGACATTGAAGATGGCTTTCCGGAGGCATGGCACCAGCACAGTTTAAATTCTTTTACGCTATCCAATAACTGATACGAAGTTTTCTTTTTTTCTTTTCTGAGGCCTTCCATATACAGCACTTTGAGTCTTCCTATGTGTAGTACCTCTTCGCGAAGCGGGCCATTTAGGGTCTTTTAATGATAAAGACAAAAGAACAAGTAAACTTAAGGGTTATGAGGAATGAATTGAAAAATTCATTTTCGTTAACCGTGATAATAGGCTGACTACTCAGGGGAAAAAAGTGGACTTAAACTTTCATTTTATAAACTTCGCACCGAAATAGCACAGGCAGCTTCATTTTGCGGATGCTAGTCTAGGCGAATGGAAAGAGCGTCTGCGTCGGCGGAGAGGCTCGCCTTCTGCAGGCCTGGTAGCAGCGCAATTTAATTTCCTCGAACTCATCCTATAATGAATCGTTCAAAAATCGCTTCAGCAAAACGCTACTTTCCGAAAAACCCGGAAGAAGTAGCAGCTTCCACAGCCGCTGTGCTGTTTGCGAAAGAAAATTGGAAATCGATTATTTTTTCCCATGCTTTCCAAGCTTCGATTCAACTATAGTCTGGGCGACGTGTGCAAATGTGCAAAAATTTTACTTTCTATAAGTGCTGTGTAAAGAACAATAACAAACAGAATTGCTCCATGAACATTATTTCGATATTGCGAAATGGTTTGGGAGAGTCAGTTTTATTAATCCGTGCTGTAAATAGCAAAAACGTTGAATTTTATTTTTAGAAGGAATGCATTCACAACGCTCCCACGCACTCAATGTATTCCATGCTTAGGAAATGTTGTGACTCTTCGCGTTCATAAATAATCTAGTAATTGTTTTTATACTAAATATGCTTGCTTTATCCGTCACTGCTGCTCTCTTGGTGCGAAGTTATTTTAATACTCGAAACGTTCCATAAGAAAAATCGAGCCGCAACCACTTTACTTTAGTACAAATTCAAGAGATGCAAACCTCGGCTACTCAACTCAAGTTTCAGCATCAAACATGACCGAGAGAATCAAAATTAACGAAGGCCCGTATTCACCAATCCCTCTCACGATAAAATGATTCGTAAAAGCATATTTCATCAAACCACCATGCTGGACGCACGAGTAGCGAGGGCGTTCGGCCAACGGCAGAGAGCACTTACGAAAGAAAAGTTTTCTGAATTCGGACCCTGGAGCATTCCAAAAGCGGAATACAGTCAGCACTAGACTACTATACAATGCAAGAAACTTTTTAATGTAAAGTTTTACTGCTTATAATGACACAACGAATAAAAGAAACCTAGGGAACGTCTCTGATTTTAACTCGCCACCTCGCGCATCCAAAGCGAGAATCATACCCAGACACCAACGCGCCGTTGCATTGGTCATGCTCTGGGAGTATCGAGTAATATGAACTGCGTATGTTAGATGCACAAAAATAGACCACGAAGATTAATAGTGATTAGGGAGCCACGCACGTAGGTGTTCTTCACTCCGTTGACTTTGCATATGGCGCTGTTAGCCAGCTTTTTTCCTTTTGAATGTGGGCAGATTTCCAGTTTTTTTCCTTTGCGAATCTGTGCTTTGCGTTTTGCGCGCGTGTGGGTGTACGGAGAGGGCAGGGCCTGATCCTGAAAGTCTGGTCTTGCTGCGTTAGTTCATCGCGAGTGCACTTGCTGATACTGCCGTGTTGTGTTGCGTAATGCCCTGCGAGTTTGGTGCAAATTTATGCGACATGGAAGGCTTACGGGCCTGTCGCTATGAAAAGTCTCATGCTAACAGAGATATACGAACAACACCATAAGCAAGCTAGTCTCCGCAAATGTCTTCTTTGAGCATGTGAAAAGGCGTAGTGAATTATTAGCACTTGAATGTTAGAGAAAAGCTTTAATGCGAAGATCAAACGTACGTTCGAAACATGTGTTGAGTCATAAATAATGTAAGATATATCCCGTTGCTGAAATACATATTACTTCGTATATAAGATATCTTCTGCGGACGTGGACTGTGTTAAAAAAAAAGTGAGTCCACAACGACAATAAACATACCTTCAATATACTAATGTTTAGGAAAAGCAGCATCCAAGAGTATACAGCTGGAGAATGAATTGCACTAGAAACTCAGATTCAAAATGTTGATCAGATTTTTATATCACGCTCATGTTGGAACACGTGTTTTGAAAATGTCGTGGTTCTCACAAGAACTGTACAATGAACTTCATTTCGCTGCATACGCATTTCGCTGCTGTCCGTGATGAAAAAGTATATTGCAACTTTAACTTTACCTCAATCTCTTATTCGCCTTTGCAGTTCACTCCCTACTAGTGACATAGGCGGCAGCACACACTTACTTTGCTTAATTGTTCTGCCCATATACTGCAAGTTAACCGCACACTTTCAAAACGTGGCCAATTCCAAAAATCACTTGCATGGTACTCTACTGCAACTGCTTTTCGAGCACCAAGTATTTAAGAAGTAAAGCAATAGAACGAAAATAGGACCTCATTCCGCGCAGACTCTCGTAACCGCATGAAGGAATCCAGTTTCCTTACGTCATGTGAGCTCTGCCAGAACATCACTCCATTCGACATGCCAACATCGCAGACTTCTTCAAGATGGTTGCAGCCGTGACTGAAAAGCTTACCAGGGAATATAGGCGAAATAGCAGAAGCAAGCGAAAGCATCTCGTTCAACGTATAGTTGTGCGTCGACTGTCACCAAATATAAAGACGAGAAAATTGAAAAAAAAAAATTGCTCTTACGACAGTCGCTTCCCGACGACGTTCACTGCTATACCTACGTGCCACGTGGCCTCAATTGAAATTTCACTCGAGTGCTGCGTATAATGACCGAGTGTGGAAACTTGACCTACCACCCCTGAGTTGTGCTGTAGCAAAAGCGACGTGGATTCAGAGGTGCATTCGCCGCCAGCGAGGCGGCTCGCGCAAAGGATTGCTGTCGACGCGCGACGAATTTTGCTCTTGTTTGCTTTGCGCCCAGATTTCGGGCATGTACGAGTTCGCTGGCAGCGGGATAAAAATGCGCATACCCGAGTGGTCCGCCGGTCCGCCCGTGCTTGGGGCGGGAATAAGAATCTTTACTCGACCGAATCGAGGGCCAAGGTTGGGCGCGAGGTTTCTTTTTTTTTTTTTTTCTTGGAAATGGCGGCGATGTGTTTTAAACCCACTTCGCATGAACTGTAGTGCACGAGTCCTTTGCAAAAAAAAAAAAAAGAAAGAAAGAAATTTACGGGGCGTTCGTTACATCAGCGAGACGGTCGAGTGTGGGGCGTGGCTCCGCGTTGAGCGATGATGCGCGAAACGGTATCGCATGCAGAAATTATCGAGCGTTCCGCAGCGCCACATAGCGGGAGGCAGAGAGGAGGCTACGACAAACCTCATTGTAATAACAGCGGGGTTTCTCGAGACATTTAAGTAAGATGGTGGTCTTTGCTCTGTTAAATATAAGGAAAGAATGCGATCACTGTTGTTTTAACTCTCGTTCACATGTTCATTGCCTGTCGATAAATTGTTGTACGCCCAAAAAAGCACCGCCCCGCACCTTTTCCCACTACTCCATTAGGAATGCTATGGACAATGAATTGAAGGTCAGGAGGTGTTGGTCGTGACACAGAGGCTATAGAACGAATATAGGGCCAACACTATGACTTCAAAGCATCAGTAAATAAAATCTACAGTTATTCCATCCTACCTAAAGATACGACCAGAAGAAAGCTGAGCGACCTTTAGATATCGTCGTGTTTTACATAACTCAAATTTTCCTGCTGCTTACGTTTTCGGCTCGTAAGCAGAGTAACATAAAAGCCGTGCTAGTAATGTTCGTCGTTAGGCGATCTTGTTAACATGACGTGCGAACGCACGAGAACACGAGGACAGCGTGACATTCGCAGAGCGCCTACGTTAGTGGGCCCTTCTTTGCATCGTCGTCCATTAGAACCTTGCGTCTAAAATTAAACAAGAAAGCTCGGCAAAGCAGTCGTCTTAAGTCGACCTTACTCTGAATAGGAATACTTCGCTATGACGCAAGTGACGTTTCGTAAACGTCCTTGCTAAAGGTATGTGGATCCGTGGAACAGCGTTAAAGTTAATAAAATAGCATTCCTTTGGACGGTTAAAAAAAATAACTTTCTTATCCACTCGCCACAGGTGGCATTGGTGTCGTTCCTTGAAAACTTCCTTTCGTTGTTATCGCAGTTAGGTGGTATATCATTAAGCAAAATTAATAGAGGCGTACCTCTTAAGAGCCAAGCAATCAGTAAATTACTTTCAGCCGCATCTATTGCATTCGGACTATTAAAAGCTAGATTATGTTAATAGGCCGGCCCATCAACACTTTTTGAACATAGCCAGAGAACGGTGCCGATCAGTCGTGGAGGCTTCTGTGCGCATGTGAGCCAGATATTATTTTACTGCGCGGACCAGGGAATTCGCAACTTCGTTTCACACGCAGCTGTAAGGCGCCTGCTCTTCTTTCAACAAATGACGCCACATGATGCACCGACTAAGTCGGTTGACTCTTTTTTTTTAATCGCTCTTTGAGAGAAATACCCACATTTTCTTGATTTGTTGATTTCTAAGCGAACAAATAAGGCAATGATCTTCTCGCGATCATGAAATCATTCATGATCAAGTGATTCAATTGGTGCCCCATACGATGTCATGTGTTGAAAAAAGAGCCGGTGCTTTCCCGGTCTGCTTGAAACCAAATTGCAATTTCCCACGTGCGTGCAGTGCAGGGCTCACATGTCCGCAGGAGCGTCGACGACTGATCGGCACCGTTTTCTGACTTTGTTGAAGCAGTGTTGCAGGGTCCCTGTAAAATGTGATACAGAACAGGAACGTCCATGCAAGCGATAGAACGGAGATGAAAATATTAACGAGAAGGGTTTTCGGTGCTACCGTGGAAGCGGGCCGCTTAGGGCTAGAAAACCAGCGGTACTTAACAGACCTTAATAATGTTTTTTTTTTTTCATCTATCCAAAGGCAAGATGACAACGCGAAATCAATAATGTCAGGTTGTAGTCCGCGAGAAGGAAAGCAGAAAGTAAGATGGAAATTATGATGTGTGACGATAAAGCCATGTACTACTTGCGAGATAGGAAACAAAACCTGCTGAAATACAAATCGCAAAGGCACGTAAGTACCTACGTGCCAAAGCATTGATTGATCGATATATCGATCATTCGATTGATTGATTGCTTGATTGACTTATCATTCGATTGATTAATCGATTGGTCGTCATGGTCGTAGTGGGAGGTTCGCAAAAATTTTGCTCGGGGCATTCCTGCACAAGCACAATATATTCGGTACGCGCATTCTTACGAATGAGTGCGGTTGCCACAACTGGCAAAATCAAAACCGCGTCCTCCCATTAACCTGGTCGAGGCAGTGACTACTCAGCCGTAAAGAGCATGTAACACATTGTTACGGGTCTCAGTGCGGGAGAGTTGTGTAAACAAAGCAGGGGAAAAGGCCGAAGACTTCTTGGAGTAGGGTCTCGTAACGGTTGACGCTGTCCTCCGATCGCTACCCCCCCCCGCTCTTCCATCCTTTCGAGGCATGTGGCGTATGTGGGCTATAGGCGCACAGCTCTTCTTCCTCGGGAGGTCTCGAGGAGGAACTGCGTCTCGGTCGTCTGGCCAAGGCCCTCTCTCCTCCTCGCTCTTTCTCTCAGCCGAGAGGTTTTAAAAGGCATGTTCTCCAAGTGCACCATGTTTAGTTCCTATTTTCATATTTGGCTCGCGGTGCGGTCTTCAGCGTGCACTCAAGTCTGGGGACGACGTACGACAGCGTTGGCATCGTCCCGCTCTGGAGGATACCTTTCGAGGACGCGGCAGGTGGGTTGGCGTAATGCGACCATGCCTCGGTGTCGTGTTTGCATGTTATGTCAGCAGCGGCAGCGCTTACCCGCAAAAGGCGTCGGTTGTGATTACGAGCCTGCAGTAAGTGACGGCGACGCGTCTACGATGCGACGTCTCTATTTAACGGCTGAGCAGAACTCGGGTACTGTTATTGCGTGATGGTTCAAGAATGTAGCCCGTAAATGACAGAAACATCATCTATTATGCAGCAGTGCGAACATCACTTGCGCGTCACAGATGTAAGAAGCATGTGTATAGCTGTAAAGTATTACGGGTCTGTACGAAAAAAAAAGAAAAAGACAATGTATGATTGCTCCAATAACTTCCTCTCCTAAGCATTTTTTCTTGAGAACTGTCGCTGTTAGAGCACATTTTGCACGTGTTCATAAAACCCTGAAACGTTAACCATGAGTCTTAATTTAGCCATAAGCAAACATATACTCCTTGGCCCGTATTCACAAAAACAACATACGACAAAAATGCTCGTAAGGGAAAATTTCAGCCAATCCTGATGCTGGACATATCATTACAGAAGCCCGCTGACCAATGGCAATAAGCACTTACGAAAGAGAAGTTTTGTGAATTCGGCCCCTTATCATTTTGAACTGTTTCTATTTAGATTTAACTGCTCCTACGCCAATATTTCCGGCATGAATGGCCCGTAGCAACAGTCTCGAGCGACAAGCAACGACTTAGCGGTGTAAACAGATACCAACTTCAACAAGAATAAAATGACAGTTTTTCATGGTGCCCATAACCGTACGAACGAGAAAAAATGCCTCCTCCAATAATCCGAATTGGACAAAACGAGTTCATTCGTGTGACGCGAGACCGTTGAAGCGGCAGAATCGTTCAAAACTGTGGACTGCATTATTATTTGAAAATCAAGAAATAAGAAATATATATTTGTTTGTAAGAAAGCGGGCGGTCGCAGCGAACATTTCAGCCGATGTCACTGCTGATAGATCGCCCTTGACTGTGAACTCCATCAGCCACCTCCAATATTAAGTTTCGCGATGACAGCTTTGCAGTGACCACGACAAATCGAATAACTCCAGCCAGGCAGGCGGGGCGTATGAAGCAGTGACCGAAAGTGGCCTTCCTTTTCGAAATGTTTCGGGGATAAATTTACTGCTTGCAGTGGCCTGACAAGCGGCAACATACGACGTAATCTTGACAGGCATCGGCCGAAGAAGTCCCGTCTAACGGTTCAGCGATTTTGTTCACGCTTGGAAAGACACTACAGACCACTTTCTCGGGATGTGGCAGCCCGAACAACTGTTCAGTGAGCGGCGTTTCCTCGTCTGCAAGAGCCAGACGCTTGATCGTATCTTGGCAAAAAAGGAATTAATTAGAAGTGAAAGCTTCGCGAAATAACCGTGTTTCCAGTTAAAAACAAAACAATAGCGCGTTGTTTCCTCGACATTCGCATCTCCTACGGCGGCCACTTCGTAAAGTTGCCATGGTACTTCAGGGGATGCCATACTGGACTTGCGAAATGTATTTTCGCCTATTATAGCCGTGTTTACGAGAACGAAACGGAACATTTCGGTTATAGGTTATAGACCGCATTTAACCTGTGGCTCATAGGAACGCCTTTTGAAGCGTTAGTCATTTGGTGTCAATCTGTCTCAACTTTAGGCTTGAAAATCGACACGTTGTTCGAAAAACAATTAGGATAATTCAAGTGACAAGAAAAAAAAAATCTTCGATCTTCGTTCAAATATTAACGGTGAACACTTTTGTAAATGATGGGGAACATCTCAGCTTTCTTTCTTTTAATTTTCATCAAACCAGCCGGGAGAAACGTAAGTTCCAAAACACAGCACTTTTTTAAAACTCTTACACACGCATATTCTACACACATGGTTATGTAGCAGTACTTTCGGCGCGACAGCTTTTCTTTTGCTTTTGTTTTTTGTTTTCATTTGCTTGTGAAATGCAAGTATACACGCGCAGCGTTTTCTGATGGCAAATACAAAAAGTGGTGATTGATCAAGAACGCCGAAAAGTATATTCATGTGAATGTTCATAAAATATATTACCTGCTCAAATCTTGTTTGAATCTCACTGTTTTTGCAAACGCCCTATAACCCGCCCTCGACTTTCCGTATAGCATTCTGGCCCTTGTTTGCGTGTTCCGAAAGCAGCCAAGTGGTTTTTGTAAAACGTCAGTAAGTGCTAACTATCGATAATAATATGTCAACTATTTCTACGGAAAGGTTCGGAAAGATACTTGCATTTTAAGCAATGAACTATTACTCCTAGCTTTGAATCTACACAGCGAAGTTTTGCTTTCGATACTTTACGACACTCTTTTATAGCTACCAATACAAACCACACGTCACTGAGCTCTGAAGTGAGATATACGCTGCCTCCGAAATGAGGGCTCGAAGACATGTTTTGAAATCGCATAAATGTGGATTGGCTTGGAATTACCATACCTCGTATATAACAATATTTTATGCAATGGGAAAGTCTTTTGAATACGATCTCAGATCCAAATAACACTTTTCCCAGGGGGCCATCAGGCGAAGCACTCATTCCTATAACAAAGGAAAAAACCAGCTTATGCGGTGGCATATATCAGCGTTGGCAGCCGGGCAAGTTGGCCCATTGGCGCGAATTCATCCTTTCACAAACTGCGAGGTGGAATAGTACACGAGGGAAAACGATATTATGGGTGACATTATATCTTATGACTGCGGCCGCGGCAGTGGCACGATAACCCCGACCGCCCGCAATATCCGCAAGTGAAATATTATGCATAGTCGAAGGAGGTAGCTCTAAATCTCCAGGACTTTGCGTGAGGGCGTAAAAGAATAAGGAACATTACTGTGTATGCGCCTTCTGAGAAGTTGTATTATTTCGGGACTGGATTCATGCACGAACACCAAAAGAGAGGCCAACCTCGCTATAAAAGTCCTCGTACGAGCCCTGATTAGTTTTTCTCCTTTTACTCCCACCACCAAGGAAGTCTAGAGTCATTATTTAAATACCTTAGTCCCTATTCCCGGGGGAGTGTGTCGGATATTCTTTACTGTAGAGATATGATTACGGGACAACTTCATCGTCCCTGCCTTTATCACTGTATATATTATGGAGTTTTACGTAACAAAACCACGGTATTGTTATCTGAGAGGCGTCCCCGATCAGCTGTGACAAACTGGAGTTCTTTAACGTGCAGCTAAATTTAAGTACACAGGGCGTCTTCATCTTTCCTTTTTTTTATTTGCTTTTAGACCCCGCGATGTATGATGTAGACTCGCCCACTGTATGATGACTCAAGTTACTGATTAAAGTAGATTACACTAATTAACTTGGTAATCAAGCGACGTGATCGTATGATCAAGATTTTAGCGCGAGTACTCAGTCAAGTCGCTCAGAATCATCATCTAAGGGCCTGACCGCTGCCCTCTTAATCAGTTCGGCTACTGCCGTCTGAGTGTTGCTGACCAGAACTGCAGGAATTAAGGGCTTCATTCTCACATGAACGAAATTTGCAATGAAATGTCAAGAATACGAGCTTTGAACACTTTTGAATCACGTGCCAGAACAATTCGGTTCCCGCCTCCGATGCTTTCTTGGTGAGAAACTCACGTGCGGGTTTTCTCCATAGCTTTGTAATAGACAAGACTAGACGGCAGTCTTTCCCTTTCAGGGACTTTACTTACGCAGGAGTGGTTTGGCATATGCTAAGTTGTATGCTGCGCTGCCTTTACCTGCGTTGGTTGACCAAGTGCACCGCTCTTTCATGAGCAGCATGTTGTAGTACCGCTATTTATTTGTACGTTAAGAAGTATTCGTATGTTTCGTATGAAGCTGCAAATTTAGCTTGTGAATCAGAATTAGCGTTTATTTGAAAGTACGGTAAATTTGCACACATTTCGAAACGGTTCTGCCTCATCAAAAAGATTGTTTGCGTCAGTTTGGAGGAGGTTCATTTCAAATTCGCAATGTTAAAGGTTCTATAGCCCATAAAGGGCGAGTGTTATTTTCTCTCAAACTTCGATAAATTGATCAATTACAGTAACATATCTCGCTGAATATTTCAGAATCTGATGTGAAAACAAAAAGGGATACCAAGCCGACACAAATAAAGAACATTGCTGACGAGCCAACCAGAAAACGCCCCCCCCCCCCCCCCCCTCAGGTATCGATATGAAAAATAACTCCTCTGCACGAATTCAACAGTCAGCACTAGAAAATTACATCGTGGAAATGTTGAGATAAATTTTTATTTCGATGGATCGTGGCCGGGAAGGGCGCTGTACGTTCTCAATGCACCATTTTGACCCTGTAACTACTGGTATGAAGCAAGCACCCCTTATACTGTAATACAGCATTCCCTTTGTGATTCTGGTGCCCGACAGCAAGGCACAGCCGCTTTGACAGCAGACTTTCGCAGTAGCTTGTCTTCATGGCATCAAATGAAAGAGAATAAAGTGGCTGAGACTACGGATCAGTGAAGCCTCAATCAGAGGAGGAACCGCGTTACACCCTAGGCTTTTTGTTACCAAGAATCAAGCTCAGCATGCGAAGTTATGCCCACGCCAAATATTCATGAATGTCTGAAGTATTAGCGTGCACGTTCAGCCAAGACGTAAAATCTAACAATGTGCGCCCATTCTGAACATACGGCTATAAAAATGCACGGTACCTCAGGAAATCCGCTAGATTATTCAGTACGCGATTTATGCAGCAGCGATACATACTCCTCCTTATTAATTCAGTGCAGACTATAAACAGCCCAATCAGGATCATGAAAGAGCCGTCGTCTGCCTCTACCAAGCGGGCATTGTTTTATTCATCCTGATCTTTCGTGTAGCAAGAAATGAGATGCAACTACTGATTTGCCTTCGGAAATTGAGAAAGGTGTTAGGCTATAGTGCGCGTAGGCGCCATGTCTGTCGGAGCAAGCAAGTTTGAATTTCTTCTTCTGTTGAGTGTCGTGGCACGGAATAAGATTGGCTGAAGGCGTTTGTGGATACCCATCTACGTGTTCACAGTAGTCCGGAGGGAGGCAGAGGTTGGCGTAAAGCTATTGCGGGCTCCACATCAAAGAGTAACTTCGTAAGCCGTCGAAGTCGTGTTTCCTTCTACTGTGTAACTCCTAATTTGCGCCTCTCATCTTATAGCTACGTTGCAATCCAACAACATATATTCACAGGCAAAGGTCTGAGGACTCGTTCGTTCTATTTTCGCAGTTGCGGGATGCTTCGATCGAGGAGCCGCCGACAGCACGTGCTGCTGCCTTTGCTGATTCTCGTCTTGATGGCGGGAAATGCCCACGGCTGGGCTACGCTCAAGAAGATCCTCATGGCGCGATTACTGAGCGGGCCTCGGGTGATCGCCGTTCCGATTCCGGTGCCCTCGGGTCACCACCCACCGCCGAGACCGCCACCGCACTACCACCACCCACCGCCACCACCGCCACCCGCCGCCTCCTCCACCACCAGTGCTCCCAGTTGCTGTGCCGTAAGTGTTGAGGGAAATTGTGCATAATTTTGATACATATTGCCCAAAACCTGACGGAATAATTGCTTCTTAGCGTTCTCTATTCGGCGAAAAATTCCGATGGTGGCCAAAAATTTTAACCGGCAGGCCAAACTCATGTTTATCGTATGCGACACCATTAGGATTCACTGAAAGATTCTACTTGTCGATAATTTCTGAATAAGGATTGTTTATGAACGCAGGCCCCAATTACGAAGTGCTAATTGGTGTGGCCACGAATGTTGCACTTGTAAAGCCTGAAATTTGAGCAGAACTTCGCGTCGAGCACAGACGAACTTCCGTAAGAAGTCGCTATTTCAGGAAGAACAGAGCACAGCAACAGTAAATTGTGGCAGGGTACAGAAATCGAGCGTCTTTGCGCCTAATACTAATCTATGCGGGCATGCATCAGATTATCAAGTGCGCGCCAAAGTGGGAACATGGCTGCACGGTAATTTGATGCCGTCAAATGATACCGGTGTCCTGGAACATTCTATGAGCTCATTGTTAGAAGGTGATTTTAGCACATCCGTATAGTCGAGTAACACTTAATAGCTAAAGCTTTCCTCATAGTCCTCGCTGTTCAAATGTATAACAAAATTGGATGACACCAGAAAACACAACCATCACTGCAACGCTCTCACAGATGTTCCTTTCGAATGTTGGAAAAGTTCGGACAAACGAGTTATGCTATTTCCCCTAGGTGATTTCGGGTGAGATTAATACACTCAGCCTTATGTTGAATATCACTCGTGTGGAAAGGGCTCTTGGTTCACAACATACATTATTTGATGCTTCTTTAATTAAACTTATTGAAACTCAGAACAAAGGATACGGCACCAACGGTGCTGACGTACGCGTGCCCCGATTCTCTGCGCAGAACAGCGAAAACAGCTTGAAAATATTGTTTGTTTCTTTTTTCTTTCTTTTCCTCTTGCAGTATTCATCACTACCACTACCCACCGACGAACGTATGGGACACGCCCATTCCCAAATCTCCGGGCGTCACCGAAATCACCGATCTCTCTCACCTGCACGCTCTCTTCGACGCACACGCAGATCCGCCGGCTAAGGCGACCCAAGAGCACTCGAGTGGCGTCGACGTCGTAGACTTCAGTGCCGCCGCCGAAGCCTTGTCTTCGGCGAATGCCGCTGACAAATCTTCCAAGGCGTCGTCAACTCAGAGCTTGCCGACGTATTCGGAACGCGTGACGACCAAGCGTCCAACATACAACCCTTACAGGAGTACAAGTTACTACGGGGCCGAGACTCCCAACAGGTACTACACTTCCTCGCCTTCCTACTCGAGCAAGTCCTACGCGGCCGTCGACTATGACAGTTACGCGAGTAAATTGATGTCGAAATCCGCTCGTCAACCATACGGACCGAGGTACTTAGATGAAGCCGACTTCCCGGCTAACATGGCTGCCTTGAGACAATTCATGAAGGACCATCACATAACGTCCTTAGAGCCCGAGTGGAATCAACAACAAACGTCCTACTCCCAGACGGAGTCCTCTTCTTCGAAGTGGCCCTCCGTACAGGCGTCGTCAACCAAAGCTGCAGCCGATTACCCAGCGTCCCTATACAAAGCTACGGCTGGACGGCGTACCCGACGCCTTCCTACAGCAAATCCTATCCTACGCATTCGTACGACAAAACGTACCCGATGCATTCGTACGGGAAGTCTTATCCCATGCCTTCTTACGACAAATCGTACGCTATGCCTTCTTACGACAAATCATACCCCACACATTCCTACGACAAGACATACCCAACGCATTCCTACGACAAGACATATCCCACGCATTCCTATGACAAGTCCTACCCTACGCATTCTTACGGCAAGAAAGACGAAGACAAAAACGGTGCGACGAAACAGTACGAATCGACCGATCCTTTCGATTGGGCCCAGTACGTGGCTTCGGCGTACAAAGCTGCGACTGAAAAGTCGTCGAGCCAGTCCTCCGCCGCTGCTAGGTACGACACGGTATCTCAGAACGCCGAGACCGACGCAGAGACGACCACAACGGAGTCATCATCGCTGTCCCCAAAATACGAGGGGAATACGAAGCAAGAAAGTGCCTCCACGTTGGCATCGGTGAGTTCGACGACATCGAAGAGCCCAACGGAGCTGAAAGCGCCGAACCCTCCCACAACTATCACTTTGTCATCGGGAAGTCCGAGATCAAGTAAAAAAGTGTAACGCTTATAAAAGGACCGTGGAAGGAGTAAATTTATAAAAGGTAAATGCCTTACCGGGGAAGTGATGTGTGCAGGTGCTGCTCGGAGGAGTTCCGTTTGAATAGTGTTGAATAACTGAAAGTTGAGGATGTGTGTATGGCATCGTGTGGGATTGGTTTGTGACCGGCAGGGACCCTACGCAATGATACACATGACGGGAACATGCCAGAGCGCATGATTAGAGGGCACAGGTCTCAAACGCCTAAGCTCCGAAGTCTCACCTAAGGTGTGGCTAAACCAAAGCCGCGAGTGGAAGCTCAGTGCTCTCTTAAATAACTATCATATTATGTTACCAATAAGTTATATTCCCTATGTTTTATAGAAGTTAGAAGAATGCGTATTTCTGTTGTGCACCGTCTTCTGTCGCCGTATGCCCGAGAGACGTCTTTTAATGCTGTTTAATCTTTTCTCATTTGAGCGCACCATATTTTCGCTTTGTCACTTGAAAATCATGCGCAGCAACTTCACTTCAACCACTCCTGTAAATTACCGACAGGCAAGCTATTAACAATTTATCAAAATTTTTGCGTTAATTATGGCTACTCCAAAACATACATACTAATCACATCGGGACACTCTGCATAACAGAAAACTAGAGCAACATAAACGCCGGTTATAATAATGAGCATATGAAAAGCATACCGTTGAAATACTGCTTCGCCTAAGGTCTGGTCTTTTCAACTTGAAAAAAATGAGAAGTGTTATCACACCTAGAAATAAACAACGTAAGATCACCTATACATTTCTCACATAAGTATTGCACAAGGGACTGTAGTCATGTTCTTTACTTTGTTTTTTAAATGTTTGAATGACGTATACAATCCTTTCATATAGCTCTACTGCATTTGTCCTTTTCTTCATGTTCGCGTTCTTTCTTGGTTATTCGTTTTGTTAGTTTTCCTTCCACTCTGACATTTTTTTTCTCACTTTGTAGAGTTGCAATAAATGAGCTCCTCATGTGGTACATATTTCAGGATTGTCTAGCTAGTTTCCCCCTATCTCTCACTGCGCTAGTGTCTAACTGTACCTACTGCCACACGTAGATGCGCCTTCTTTAGCTTCATTGTCTGTAGGATTCATCACCGTATGTTTCACAAACATTGGAGCCCTTGATCATTTCCACTTCTTTCGTAAATACGTTTTTTTTTTAATCCTAATAATTGTCACAGTAGTCCAATGAGATCAAACTAACAAAGCGGAATACAATGCGGTAGTGAAACGTGAGATGTTGCGATCCTCAGTGAGACACATAGCCAAGCACAGCGCCTGCGTGAAATGTTGGAATCCAGGTAGCACCTCCTAAACATTTCCAAACACAGCAGAAAAGTACGATGCTCAGCGGAGCAAGCGCTACATGCTTGAAGTACATGGTAGCTTGCTTTTTACGCCGGTAGGCACTGGACATAGCAAGTTGGCGCGTTGTGGTACTGGAGAAACCCAAAAGGCTTTGTGACTCATTGTGTCGGCTTTTACTACCTCAGAGACAGCGCAGCTCTCACCGATACGAAAAAAGCATCGTCTGTCTTGTGGTCCCGTTATCTTAAGTGAATCGCTGAGCCCTCCAAGCCGCCGCCGACCCCTCGACCCTCCCCCTTCTTCCACCCAACCGCAGCAATTTCTTCGTTATCTCATTAGTACCTGCCGTCCAATTAGGCTCCACCTCGCCACTCTCTTCTTTTCCTCAGTAGGCTTCATGTCTCTCCACCAGCCCAAGTGCTGTCATGTGGTGTAAATGGATAGTGTAGGATTTTTTCTCAATGTGTGTCGTCATTTTCTGCGGGCCATTCTTATGTCGATTTTGTCGCAATAAATACTTGTGTGACGCTAACTCTGCTGTGCTCTCTTTGTTTCCAATTTTCACGCTGCAATACGAGCTAAACTGAGCCTCTAAAATATTGTGCCAGCGCTAAAGCAAAGATATGCTCTAGTTGATTAAAATCTACATATGGCGATCTGTGGGCGCATTCACAAAATGACTTGTTCTTAAATGCCCTACGATCCGAGCTCCTCCCGAAATTTTGGTTGGGGGCGGGGGGTAGGGCTGATAACATAGTGTAGTGCTGATAATCTGAAATTTAAGCCTGTAAATAATGCTGCATTTGAAAAGTCACTTATTGCACATACTGAGATTTTTACCGAAAAGAAATAATGAAAATGTATCTCTTTTTCTCAAATAGTCAAGGCCTTCAGCAAGCGCGCACCCCCCCCCCCCCCCCCAAAAAAAAAAAAAAAAAGAAATCCTGCCTACGGGTCTGGTGGGACCGCAGTGTCGCCACTATAACCGCCACCAGAGGCATTTCCCAAGGTGGCCCTGCCGCATTCCGGCACATTAGCTCGGAATTCGTGGTGTCGCTATACACCGACACCGCCATTTCTCTGGCGGAGTAGGAAGGGTTACGGTAGACGTATAACTGTACCGTGTCTAGTCACAGTGCTGGATCGTGTATCTATTCATTTCTATAAGCAATATTAGTGTCTGTGGATTACGAGCTACTCAAAAATAAAAAACACGTTTCAATAATAATAATAATAATAATAATAATAATAATAATAATAATAATAATAGACACTGGCAAGTACGGCCTGACATTTGCGCTGTATCCAGAAAAAGTTCCGCAATTAACGAACGTTTCGAAATAACGAGCTGTATATAACTGGATCTTCAAAGCATTTCTACACACCGCGAATAGTTGTTCAATGTGCCCGACTAAGGAGAGCCTGCAGTGAATAGCAGGGTGCTGAAGTTTCGCCTTGCATAATACCACGCATTGTCTTTGCCGTATTACGTCCGAATAGGAAATCGTGGGTTGCTGGTGCCACCTCGGCGCAACGCGCACGTAAGTTTTGATTGCGGAGACCGCCGGAAGGGCAGAACGTGCGCCCGCTGACTATACACCTTGCTTATTCAGTTGTATAGTGTATTTTTGTATGTGCATTGTATAGTGTATACAGTGTATATTTAGGTGTATGCCGATCGTTATGGCGTCTTCAGAACGCGCTCGCCTTGCAACCGTAGAGCCGGAGTGCGATTCCCGCACTGACGAATATTTGTTTTCACCTCACGTTACTTTGATCCTCTATAATGCCACCGCGATATTTCGGTCATGTTCAATACCGCCATTGGATACTATCACCAGATACCACCACCCAACCAATACGGTGATGGTAT
This sequence comes from Hyalomma asiaticum, assembly GCA_013339685.2. Lineage (NCBI taxonomy): Eukaryota > Metazoa > Arthropoda > Arachnida > Ixodida > Ixodidae > Hyalomma > Hyalomma asiaticum. The sequence goes on along the minus strand of CM023482.1, from coordinate 119,061,128 downwards.
TTCGACCACAGCTTTGGTGACGACGGGCGCACAGGCTATTTCGTCCCATTAGTGCAATGTTTCAGCCGAGAAGCCGTTCAATATCCCTGCCATACTATCGCCAGAGAAAGGTGGTCTAACGATACTGAACTTCTATTTTACTCGTCTGCACCGTGGGAGATACCGTCTACGCCCAAAACCAGATATGTTGATTTCACGTAGTGCAGAACCTTCACACGGTTCGAACAGAAAGAAGCTTGAATATATCACTTCCTAGAGCGATCGCTGAATAAAACAATCTAAAACGTACTTTTAACGAATGTGGCCTTCTAATGTTTTACATGTTACACCTCGACCCAGAAACCAGCACGTCTATCTTGGCATCTATAATGATGTTATTGATCTCGTTAAGCCTCTAAAAGTAATTTTTATTTGAATAAAGTTGTTCATATCGCCTGATTGCAAAAGAGTTTTTCCTTCTAGTTCCTAGTTCCTAGAACAGATACTTGAACAGAACTAGAACAGATACTTGGTCGTTACGCATTTTCCAAGAATAACAGGGGAACAAGACAGGACAGAGATGGTGTCGTGTTCTTTCGCTGTCCTGTTTTGTTTCGCTGTTATTCCTGGAAAACCTTAGTCCCTAGTTAGTTCTCTCTAGTTCCTAGTTACTGATACGCAGTTCTTTAAGCTTACATAGTGGTTCTTGAAGTTTACATGGACGACGCCGCATGACGATAATGATGCGTCTTGTATTTTCGACACTGTTCGAGAATAACGAAAGGAACAACTCGGAGAGCGTGATAACAAAGCCATGAAATTTGCCCTTAGATTCGACATAGCTTGCAATAAGCAGTGTTGATTACACTTATCTGTTTGTTCTGATTGATAAAGGTACGATCAGTCTTCAACAATAGGCCAGGGAAGCATATTTTTTATGTTTTTTTTTTCTGTGTTCAGTGTGCGTGTTGTAGCTGAGTTTAGTGTAGATACTCTCTCCCCTGACTGATAATGCATGATTTTAAGATGTTTGTTTTTTCGACAGCTGTTATTGAAAGAAAAAAAAAAACCAAGGACCAATGCGCAGTAAGCACTTTTACCAAACCCGCCAAGCCTAGCCTCTTAGCGTAAGTAGTGACAACCTAGTTTTATAGGTTATTATTTAAATTATTTCCAATGAACTTTCAACTACTGCACTCGCCGTGGTTGTCTAGTGGCTGTGCCACTTGAGCGCTCACGTGAAGGTTGCGGGATCGAATCCCGGCTGCTGCTCCCGCATTTCGATGGTGGCGAAATCCTACAAGCCCGTGCACTGTACGATGTTATTGCACGTGGTAAAGAACACCCGGTGGTCGAAACTTTCCCACTACAGAGTCAATCATATCGTCGTTGTGGAACGTAAAACCCCAGAAATTAATATTATTGAATTGCCGGGTATCACTTAGATTTATCACAGAGAAATCAATTTTTACCAAGATAGTTTAATATATCAATACAATTACATCGAGCCTCGAACTTTGTTAAAATGAGAGCTCACTCCGACAAGTAATAGATGGGGACACATCGCACAGTAATCGTCATACAAAAATACACATCTACAGTCAGTAAGCTTCTAGAAGCTTTCGCAGGCCGTATCGACGTTGCTTGCCGATTTCATGACGCACAGCTTTAGTCCGCGCGAAGGCGTCCGTTGACTCGGCGTAGAGTGAGCAATCCGCACCGACACTGTCTTCAAAGTTCATGTCAATCAAAGTCCATCCAAATATCGCTTCGCTGTCCACCGGCATACCTTTAAGGACATTCTTGATCTGTGAATGAGACCATGATTTAATTTCTAACAACAGTGGCTGAATTAGCACATATCTTTGTACAGCTTACTCCTGTCTAGGCGGATATCACTAATGTTAAAATTCATTTCCGGTACCAGAAGTGTTTGTAAAATTGTACATTCTTTTCCGTGGAAAAAACGGGCAGGACAAGAATTGTTTTTGACTCGTGAAAATAGAGCGAGCTCAACTCCAACAAAGCTATTCCTACATGGCCAATGAGTAGTTATTTTTACAAATTGGACAGCGACTCTTTTTGACAAGATTAGCTGCGCACAGATTCATATTTTCTAATGTTACGACTCATTTGATAGCGAGTAGTGTGCGACTCAAAACTCCGCTAGTCTGTGTATCTCTTTGAAAAAACGTCGCATATTACTGTGAATCGTTGCTGAACGATCCTAGCACGCGGCTATTTTTTCACAAGACATGGAAGTTATATAGGCCTGACAAAGTATAGTTTATAGAGACTGATAAACCAGAGTTCTAGTACAGCGGCCTTTACGAATGACTGCTAGTCAGTTGGCTTGAAGTCCTGACATGAATACCAAGGAAACAAAGTGTGTTGAGGAGCCTTTCATTTTTCGAAGAGGGTAATACGGCAATGTTTGTCACGAATTGCGGAGTTTTAAAAGCCCGAACAAACGAATTGATAGTGTTTTATTGCTGCAATAAAAGCTGAATTACAAATGACGGCTGGGCCTGCAATGCAAAATTCGTAAAACAGATAAAAGTATAATTATTTAACTATGTTAACTTCCGGTATAAACATTTCTTCACTCGTCTTGTGCGGCAGCAGAGGCTGCGCGTTCTTCGTTCACCAAGGCAACGCCTTTGCGATGGCCTTATAGGTTGCCTTTGCGGCCATTTTGATTCCACACCGTGGCGCCAGCAAACCAATATACATTTTTGCTTGAATGGCCTCCTGTTCCTTTTCCTTGAACATGAGGGCGGCGGGATCGAAAGTTCATCAAAACTTTTATTTAACAGGCCACCCTTCGGAGACACCATTTACTTTTTTTTTTTTTGCTTTGCTATGTGCTATCAAACGAGCAAGCCGTGCGAAAGTGGCGACAGCTACGAAGGATGATAAGTCATGTGTCGTGATAGGCCATCTCCTTCCCGTGGCGGTGCTGCGGGACTGCCTTCCAGTGCGGGGTCGGTGCACCGATAAGCTGCATGAATTTGCGTCAAAGCAATGTAAAGCAAAGCGCGTAAGCAGCGGCGACTCGAAATAACAGTACCTTGGATGGTAAGAAGAAATATGTCTTATGTGTGAAGCAAGCCGCTCCTCGCTGCCAAATATGATGCAGTGCGCTGTCCCACACTGCTCCCGCATTGTTGATGTTTGTTATTATTATTTGTTAAGGGATAGTCACAAAACACATAATTTCGGGCAAAATATGCCGGGGGTAAAAAAGAGCTTTCTATCTACACTGTTTCTACAACTGCTAACAATTATTTTGTTTACATTTTTTAAAACATCAGCAACCCAACTGCAATGCCTCATAGCATCACAGGTACGCAAAAAATAAAATAAATAGGAACAAAAGCACTTCGTGTTATGCGTAACTGCGAGTCATACAGTACACGCGAAGCACTTTCTTTTGGTTCTAATTTCAAATTTTTCCTGTCTGTATTTGCCTTTACGTTGCGTATGACCACAATATGCACCTTTCTTGAATAACCACGAGAACTGCCTGCATGCGAGAGCAATCACTTAGAACAAAAATCTAATCGATGTCCTATATCAAAGACAGTCCGGCGCGGCGGCGTCGATTCCTGCGGCTGAAGCACTTCATACATATATCCCTACATACATTTATTCTGAAGAGCCACGTCGAAGAAAGCCGGTGAGTCGCGGGCGGCGGCAACCGGCTTTTGTTGCGTAAGCTCAGAGAGCACAATCGGCGCTATGAGATAGCAGCTGCTATGCTAGCTGAGGCTCACGTACACGTACTGGCCCGTTGGTCTAGGGGTATGATTCTCGCTTTGGGTGCGAGAGGTCCCGGGTTCAAATCCCGGACGGGCCCTAGGTTTTTTTTTATTTTTTTATTATATTAATTAACTCACCATCACCATAAAAATCAGCTTTAAAATTAAATAGTGGAAAAGACAGATTTCGAAGGACACAAATACGCTTCAGTAAGAGTACATGGCATCTTTGCAAAAGATGTGTGTGAACTCTGCATGAATGAGTAAACCTTAAACGGGTACACCAAACAGATATGTAGCAGTTAAGTCGCAGAAGAGATCTAGTTCCATGAACACTCAATATGGCCTTTGATGAACGCAATTAATGCGCCGGTATTTCGCCTTCTGAAGCTGATTTTTCGAGCATGAGAGACAGGCACCATAGTAAGAAAACTATTAGTGATTCGATAATAAAGCATCAATGTCTTTCAGTCAAATATTGCAACCATTTGAGAAGGCGTTTTCTTCCTGGACAAGCATTCACTGCAGCAGGCCTAAACCTTGCGAGGCTCTTAGCTTTTAATGTCGTCGCTTCAGAAACACGTCTTCAAAGGTCACTCGCGTCACACCTCCAACAGATGTGGCTCCCCGCAGCGACAACAACCACAAAAACAAAAAAGATGCAATAGAAAAAAAAATACACGAGAGAAAAAATTGAAGTTGAGCCTATCCGATTAAAGCTGCTTCATTTCAGTATAAGTTAACGCGCACTGACATATCGTAAAAACCAGTTTGCCAGTATTATTAGTTTATAGGCACCGCAAGGATTTGCAAATACTGTGACAGAATTTATGTGTTTCACTCGGGTTTTTGCCAAAAAGTGTGCATCGAATGGGACCATATGCTTTGAGGAAACGGTAACATGCGAGCCAGTTTAAAAAATTCATTAGTAAGAATTGCATTATGTATACAGGGAACACAGTGCACAGCAACCCATGACAACGCGCGGATACCTGAATGAAATGGGATAGCGCAGTTCAAAGGAGACCTGGTTATCTCGATAACCAAGTTTACTTGGTTATCGAGATAACCAGATAACCAGATACTGGTTATCGAAACTTGGCTATCGAGATATCGAGATAGATTTGTTCTCTAACCTTATAATTGAAGGCGTCTTATTAGAGATACGTGTCACGCAGTTCTACTCTGATAAGCGCGGCTTTCACAGCGCCGTTGAATATTACAATACAAACGTTATATTAGTTTTGTTAACGCAAATGTATGACCTTCTGTGCTAAAAAGAAAAAAATTATCAGTATGGAGAAACTGCGCTAAGAAAGTGGCTCGCCACTTAGTTTCTTTCTTTCTTTCTTTCTTTCTTTCTTTCTTTCTTTCTTTCTTTCTTTCTTTCTTTCTTTCTTTCTTTCTTTCTTTCTTTCTTTCTTTCTTTCTTTTTTTTTCGAACGGCTAGTTATTACGAGTAGCGAAATGCTTCTCCCTTCACAAAAACATTATCGCATCCTCATTACTTCCTGTTATGCTGTGGCGGTATTTCTCGCCATGATTAGAGCTGCAGCTGAAAAGTTACACTTCAAGAAGTCGCAAATTTTGGGAAAAGCCATTTCATCAAGCACAATATGTAACGATCGCTAAGTGTTTTCTGAATCTTCCTTTAAATGTGCTCCAGCCGCTAATGCCGAGGCATGCCCTGAATGCCAAAGGCGCTAGCGGCACCTTGCACGCACAGCTGTTGAATAACAATAAGCGCGCCAAAAGTAGTCGATCAGCTTTTTATACAGCTGTTCTTTCTGCTATAAAGACATGAAATGAAAGGCGCAGAGGCCCGTTGGTCTAGGGGTATGATTCTCGCTTTGGGTGCGAGAGGTCCCGGGTTCAAATCCCGGACGGGCCCAGCGGCGGGAAATCTTCTGTCCCTTTTTTTTTTAAATACTTTCAGCAAACTGTTGAGTTAGTGCATAGGTAAACGCTCATCCGTTTGTATGTATGTGCACAATAACGGACCCGTAGTCTGCCACAATGAAATGTCGGCAGGGATTTTCGGCATTTTTTTCTTCTTTTCTTTTGCAAAATCTGAGTAGGATAACGTTGACCGGGCAACAGCAGCGAAATGATGTTCTCTAACGTACGCAATTTCATGGAACAATAAAACAGGATGCCTAAGCCAGGCGGTAAGACAAATACTAACTGGGACAATGCCTCTTAGGCATCTCTGTGCCAGTAAATTTTGAATGATGAAACGAATTGCCTGGAAAAGGCATTGTATCAGTGTCGCTATTCTGAACGCACGCTGTTCTGATGGACATTGAAGGTGACGCATATTAAGACTCAGTTTATCATGGAAGAGCTGCAATATATAATTTTTTTTTTCCAAATGTTAACTGGCGTTCCTACGTACACATGTCTTCATTTGCATGATGGTGGCTGAGGCGTTCAGTGTCAGTCAGTCAAAATTTTATTCATCTCAGACGGGAGAATGTACGTAAGGAGAAGCTGCTGCAAAAAGGTGTGCTTTGACCAAACTACTACATATAACGCATTGGAAATGTCAGGCTCTAGATTGGAATATCATTTCGAGTGTTATAGTTTCTCAGCTATAGCGCAACATTCGTGGCAGTTGCAACAGCAGTCCACGAATAATTGATTTGCAAGCCTGTTCGTAGCATTGCGAAGCACGTACGGAAGAACCGGCTACTGTTCTTAATAACAGCATTTCCGCAAGGTTTATTGAAGCTTTCTTTACTTAAACAAAAATACTCATCCAGACAGCCGTGACGCACTATGAATACCAAGAGGCCTCCTGTACCCGGTATCGGGGCAGCGCAGAATAACAATGATCGTAAAAGAACGCCTCTCAAGCAGGTGTTTCGCTCGCCTTGAAGGCTATGGTGCAGTTACTTCCATCGGCCCGTTGGTCTAGGGGTATGATTCTCGCTTTGGGTGCGAGAGGTCCCGGGTTCAAATCCCGGACGGGCCCGACATATTTTTTTTATGTTTTTAACGTGTCTGTGTTGTCGCAAAAGAAGTTTTCCTAGAAAAATATTTTTGTCATGGACAATGCTGTCGGAGAGGTTTCAAAAGACAAGAGTGTAAATGAAAGAAAATGCATTCTCTCTCTCGTTTCTCTTTTTCCTTACTTTTTTTTCTCAGGCTTTTACGAGAGAAGCATGTAATACAGATGAGAGCAACATCTTTTTTTTTTCCCCGAACCTGTGCCAATCAATTAGCTGTCACCACCTTTGACGCTCAAAGGGCTTATCTGTGAATGCCGTCGTGTATGGGGGTCTCCTCCCTGTCCGTGTTACTCATCAGCTTGACAATGGGGACTCTACGACCACTTTGGGCGCTCTCGTGTTTCTTAAGAACCCCGGCCTCATTAGCGGTCCCACGGCCAGCGCACAATGGCGGGACACTCGACAACGAAAGGAGAATGGCAACGCGGTGTTAAAAAGAAAAAAAAAGGGAGGGAAGGGAGCACATGCCACGCAAAAATCGTGACACCATTGTTGTAAAGTAACGTTACTCTGAGTACCTAGATCTGGGACGCGCGGTACATGGTTTAACCAACCTTGCTTAGTGAAATTTTTGCCTATGCATTGCGTCTGCAGTGAAGGTGCTGCGGCTTTGTAGCGACTTCGACTGTACACGACAAACTACAGGGACTTGTTGGTAAGCCACCTCGTTAGCTCTATGTACGGAAGTTGGCTGAAAAAAAAATAAGGAAGCAAAAGCCTTCTTTCTAAAGTACGCATTAATCACCTTTATCAGTGTTTAGTTGTGATTTAAGTTCGCCTATATAAACATAAGGGGAGAGGCATGCCGCACTCACGATTTTTTTTTCTTTTTTGTCCATGTGCTACATCAAGACTCCATTGTGATCTTTGCTCTCAGTAAAATACTCAAATACGTTCAATCACAGAAAAAATCCGGCACATCCCACGTATTGTGGCAATCGGAGTAAGTCGAAGCGGTCAGCCAGGAAAGTGGCTATGGCGAATGGCTTCAAGAATTCCGCCAAGTGTTACGAGCAGAATCATCATCTTAGTGCAAACTGACGAGTTGTGCGCGTAATGTGGGCTTACCACGGATGCAGACAGCACTGTCGCGCACCATGACGTCTGTGCAAGTTCGTGCATGCAGATTTTTTTTTTTTTTTTTTGTCGGAAAGAAATACATGCTGCGCTGCGCTGATTTGTATAGCGTCGTTTGTTGGATTATTTCTACGGGGTCCAACAAAGCTGGTAACAAGCATCCTGAGGGACACAGTATTACGCACGTTTGGTTCTCACGTTGCTACAACAGCGGTTTACAAAAACAGCAGCAGTTGACTTTAGGAACCCATCACCCCCACAAGTGCTGATGCAGTAAGTTTATTTACAATATGAACCATGTAGGAAGAGCCGCCGAGGACCAATGGTAGCGAATTTACTTGACACCTCGTTAGGCCAGGTTCGATTCCTGCTTTCCGTCGTTGCAGCGCATTTGTGCTTGTATGCTTGTGACATCAACACATGAAACGCAAGCTACAACAAACGGCATCTCTTTCTCTTGTGTAACCAGCAGCAAAGTGTATCCTCGTCAAATTTTCATTGTCTATTTTAGTTGATCTTTGATTTACATAAGCTCCAAGGTGAAAATACAGCCACCTGTGGCGCAGGCCCGAATTCGTCAGGCCTATCATATCGAGTATGAGCCACACGCGATGGAACCATCGTCAATCGTGACATGTGTCAAAAGAATACCATGTCAGGGACGTCAAGGTTAATCATTCATGTTCGTCATTCGTTCATACTTTACCATGCCAACCTCGTTGTTCACAAAATGAACGAGACGACTACGAGAGCATCGAGACGTAGGCGGCTAGATAGACATACGGTCAAACTTGCTGAAGTTCGCCAAGGTACGCTCCGAATTTAAAAACCACGTACAGCGCTATATCAAGAAAAATTAATACACGTTCGCATTTTTTTTTTCTGTCCACGTAGAACATCCCGTTGAATGTCAATGAAATTTCTTTAAGCATAAGAGTATGGTGAGGTTCTTTTTTCTTTTTTTTAGTAATTGGAATGTTCGTCTACACAAAACTAAATTCCGGCTCACTGTGAAAACGCTACTTCACAGACACTGTGCAAGCTTTCCTTCTTTTTCTTCTCGCATAAATTTACATTTCTGTTGCATTAAATAGAAGGCATTTGTAACAAAAATGACAAATTTCGCTTAGTTGTGATTTCAACGGAACTTAACCAACACTGAGTAACACCAGGTTCTGTGCGCTGTGCAAGTGAAATGTAAGCATTGCGCGTTTCGATTGCCTGTAAAGGCGGGGAAAACAGCGGCATGATAATAATAAACAATTTGACATTTTCCTAGTAAATAGCCCTAACTTGCATCGCAAGGAAATGTGCTTACCGTGTGCAGTATCGTCGACTGGGATTCGTACGTACGTATAATATTCACGTTCCTTGCGCTGATGTAGTTTTCGTAACGGGCACCGTTTGTATCCGCCTTGTCGTCAGTACCTCGCTCCAATCGAGTCATGTTGCATAGCTTTGTGAAAAGGAATTCGGTATGGTGGGACTAAGGTGAGGTCTACGGAAAAACTCTCATCATTTACTATTTTATTCGTAAGAACGAGGTAAGAAAGACGTCCACACTACCTATATTTCCGTAGGAGATACGAGTAGCAGATACCGCGTTACCTACAGCACAAAACCATATCACGTTCGTGCATGTTTGCTTCGGCGACTACTGCTTCAGGTGAGTTCTGGTATATTTAACAAGGTTTTCGTCTTCTAATGTTTTTTTTTCTTTTTGTTACAACTGCATGTATGTTGCCTCAAAACCTGCATTTCTTATTGAAATTGGAATGATTTGCTGAATTGTATTATTACATTATTTAGTAGCACCGAATAATTATTTACAACGGTTTATTTGATTGCTAACAGTAGTCTTTCTAAACTTTGCAGCTATGCTTTCTGTACGCACAACATACCCAATACCCCTTTGTGAGGCCTGTAAAGTATTTCAAGCAAACACAAAAGCAAACAAACGAATAAATAAATAAATAAATAAATAAATAAATAAATAAATAAATAAATAAATAAAAGCTATCATCCCACACGGCCTAAACGAAAACCGTTCGTGAAGGCGAGGATTCAATTATTGTGTCACATTTTCTGCGTAACGAAAAGAAAGGACGCCCTAACGTGCAGTATGCCACGACTTTTACACCTGGAGAATATTTATAGCGAGCCTTGAGAACTGGTTTTTCTAGAGCTACTTAACTTTCGAGTGATGTTCTCAGCATACTGGCGCACCAGTCTGCGTCGGCCCGTTGGTCTAGGGGTATGATTCTCGCTTTGGGTGCGAGAGGTCCCGGGTTCAAATCCCGGACGGGCCCACCGGAGTGCGAATTAGCATTCTTATTTTATTTATTATTTTTTTTGTTTTTTTGTGGTGGCAACTCACCGCAACCTTTGCTGCTGCTGCGAGGCGTGCCACCGCAGAAGCATTTGTATAAACGAAAAAAAGAAGCGTAGTGCAAGTGACATTCTTTGTCACTCTCATCTCAACTTTGACATGCAGTCGACCCTTCTATGTCTGCGTCCTCGAGACGAAAAAAAAGAAATATAGCACTTGGACAGCGTGGCTCGAGGTGTCACGTTCCTAGCAGCGTTCGAAGAAGCAGCCACCAAAAAGGACTCCTCCGCGGCAGTGTGGGAATGGGAGGATCCGTTCCCCGTATAGTGTTGCATAACTCGACATCATTACGGAATGAAAAAGAGCCAAGAAACCTGCACTGCGTCTGTAAAGTTCACACACAAACGCGCTCCGCCACGGTGGTCCCGCGACCCTCGGCTGCTGATCCGAGGGTCGCGGGATCGAATCCCGGTCGCGGATGCTCCATATAACATGGAGGCGAAATGTTCAAGCCATGTGCTGTGCGATGTCAGTGCACTTTAAAGAACCACTGGTGGTCGAAATTTCCGGAGTCCTTCACTATGGTGTCTCTAATAATCATAGCGTAGTTTCCGGACGTTAAACCCCAGAAATCAATTAAATCACACGCAAACACTTGCGCGTGCAGCAGAAGAGGGTATCTCATTTTCAATTCTGCCCCTGAATATTATGTAATTTGGCCTCATTTGTTGATTGTGTACAGAATCATAAAATGCACAAAACTGGCAACGGATTAAGACTGCAATCGATTTATTTTTAAAATTCTGTCATGCTTACTAGATCACGCTCTAAACATAACTGCTAGAACGCACGTCAGATATATAAGAGCACCTTTTACTGAGTGTCTACATTTGTTGGAAGACAACACTCAAGCGACTTGAAATATAATTAGATATGACATGTGATATGTCGGGTGCAAAAGCAAAGTCGATAGTCCGCGATATGACGTTCGTAAAAAATGTGTACAGCGAATTTCTCCTTGTCATTCTTGTGCGCAAAATCTAATGCCGCTCGCTTCCCCGTCATATGCACTTGCGGGCAGCGTCTATAATAAGACGCAAGAAATCTGCGCGCCGACAGCAACAGAACGGAGATCCCTTTTTCTAACGAATCATAGCATTATATTGAGCACTGTTTATGCGGCTTTCGGTTTGTCGGTGATCACCCACTATCAGTGAAGTTGCCCGATGCGTACAATATTTAATTGTTCATTGGTCACGTTTTCCAGCGTTTACCACTGCTGTATCTGGGTGTAAAGAAAGCAGCCACGTTACCAACCTCTGCTATGGGCAGGGTCTCGGATGAGCACGAGGAGCGTCCATTTGCGTGGCCTTCGTTTGAGTTTTCTGGGGACTTGTTGAGGGTGCCCGTGTCGTTGTTATTCAGGATGTATGTCCTCAAGGCCATGTTCGATGACATGGCCACAATCGTTCCCTTTAAGCTGGCCAAATTCTTCACGATGTTGGTGCTGTGTGCCTAAAGAAAAATAAGGTGCAATCTATGGTATAGTAGAAACTCTGTAGGTAATCAGCGCCACACATAAGCTCCTCGGTGGTCTGTCACATTGTGCTGTAAGAATATATCAGGGGACAGCCCCACTAAAATCGATAACGCATGCATAAAGTACACGCCTTTAAGGAGAATCTTTGGCCAGGTTATCGCACGAATGGTTATTTGTATCTCCAAGCCACAACTCGACACACTTGTCGTGTTTTACCGTTGAAACGAGGCCTATATAAGTCTGTAGGCTTACTTATGCTACCACTAAGTCCAGGCAGAGCACGCACACATTGCCTAGGGTACGCGGAGTCGCGACTTGTGAAATTCCTGCTTGCCATAGTTCTCGCGTATTTTCCTGGTTTTACGGGCAGAATTTCTAAAGCCATATGTTTTCGACACAGTACGTGAGAAGACATAATAGTTACAGCAATAACGATCGTACTTCGGAGCCAACACGTTGTCAAGAGTAGCTATTGCGCAAAATGTCGTTATTAGAAATCCAATCCGTGCAAACTGTCCATCGGTGGTTATTGTAGACAATCCACGAGTGCAGGGCGCTCGTGGATCGTCTATAAGAGTAGGGTAGAAAGCTAAGGGGATGGAGACAAGATGTTGAAACCTACGTTATCAAAAAGTCAACTTGAATACTAAAGCACAAATATTTAACAATTGGATCCACTGAGAAAGAATGAATGCCGCTTTAACAAATGTCACACTAGGATCTAGAAAAAAAAAATGTCAGATCTCACGTGCAGAGGGAATCAGGAAATGCGAAGCACGCATCAGAAACGTAAAATGGATCTGCATTGTTGTCTCGCTATACCGATTTTAATACGTATGAAGTTAACGAAACGGCCGCAAGAGCACCAAGACTGTGGCATGTAAACCAAGCCGCTAATGACATGCATGACATGATTCCAATGTTGTGACCCGTCATTTACGTTCGTCATGCAGTCGTATTGTGCCATAGCAATGTTGGTATACATCCCATTAACGAAACGCGTGGCATGTAAATGATGCCGCTTATGACATGCATGTAACGATCTTCATGTTCTTAGGACGTGTCAGCCATCGTCGTCGTACATCTTGTATCACCATATCAATTTCGGTATATATCAAGTTAACGAAACAGCCGCAAGAGCACCAAGATCGTGGCACGTAAATCATGCCACTCATGAAATGCATGTCGCGATTTTATGTGTTATGACGTGTCATTTATGTTCGTCATGCAATCATGTTGTAGCATACCAATTTTCGTATAGGCCCCATTAACGAAACGGCCAGGAGAGCACCAAGTCGTATGCGGCTGGCTAGATAGATAGATAGATAGATAGATAGATAGATAGATAGATAGATAGATAGATAGATAGATAGATAGATAGATAGATAGATAGATAGATAGATAGATACGCTGAAAGTCACCGAAGTTCGCTGAGAAATCCTTCGCCTTTAAAAAGAAAAGCCTCTTACAATCGTGAACAGCGCAACATTTGGATCGCTTCCCACAGGCTTCCACAAGCTCAGTGGTTGTGGGTGGCAGTCTCCTGCTGGCACGATGTCGCTTCTCACGATGACAAGGTTAACATTCCTGCAAAATGCCCCAGAATGTTGCACTTTACGGCCAAAAAATGTTCATTTGGACACAAGAATAGGCAACGAATGATTGAAACGGTAAGGTATCACTGACAAAACGAGTATGCGAAGAACTCGACTACACATAAGGTGCACCGGATAGATGGCGAATGCGCGCAGTATCGGCAAGAGTTTCACCGTGCGATGCTAATAGAAGGCAATGTTTGTCCTTCATCCGTTTTATAACGCGAAGCTACAAGATATAGATAGATCTATAACAAAAGTGCCCCAGAAATGCGCTGGATCGAAACCAGGACGCCTTTCTGGGCTGGTCGTTCCACCATCTGCTCTAATCAGGAGGCTGGCAGGTGGTATACGGGAGGAGCGAATCAATTGACAGCCTAAATCCGTACACAACAAATCGATTCCGCAGAATTAAGCCAGCAAAACGGAACAAGGTTCGCTGAAGGAAAACCTTCTCAGCCACTCTTTCTTCACAAGAAACTGCAAGGACTACGCAGCTCAATGTTATAAGAGCAAACTGAGGAGTAAGGAGCAAGTTTAATGGCACTGAATCCTACACTGTATGTCACCCTGCTTACGTTAAATGCTTTATTGACGTACAGTATTTCGCTTGTCAAGAGCAACAATTCCTCAGATTTTCTTTTTCCATTTCTCTGTTTTTTTTTTTCTGATTCTCCAGATGGACGAGCTACTGCGCAGCGGGAAGCCGGCGAGGCAAGATGAAATTGCACAATTTTATATTAACTTCATCTCTTGAGACAGCCTGGCAACCTTACTTTCTTTCAACTTTTGAATCGTAAGCAGCGAGGACCGAGATGCTGGTACGCTACCGAAAGCACATAAATAAGGGTGCTCTGGAGTGTCTTCGAACACGGCAAGAAATATTTGTCCCTTTAGTAAATAATGATCTTTTTCGACATGTGGGCCATAAACAGTCGCACCAAATGCAGTATGAATATACAATCTCATATTTAATATAACCTCCTCTCTCCTCCGTCTTTGCCACCAGCTAGTCTGTAACAAGTACAATGGAGCATGTAGACGTAGCTGTTGCACTTATTATTGCACACACTTCCAGATCGCGAGAATACGATTGGGGCCGAAGTAATGCCAATAAAAAGTAATAATAAATAACTAAAGCCAGTTCCACTCCAGTGAAATCTGAGTAAACAGCTAAGCTGGGTTAAGTGTGCCAAGTTCACTGTCAGTGTCGAGTATCAGTATTGTTATTACTATCACGCAGCAATGGGCTGAGGGCAAGGATGTTGGTAGTGGGTAAGGGTCAGGGGCGGGTCCGGTTTTCCTTTCTGTGCAAGCGGGGATCTTTCTTTCTTTCTTTCTTGTTCCTCGCATAATTAATATCATGTATAGCAGTGGGAGTAGGGGGTTAAGGGCAAAAGGAGATCCGCTTTTACCTTCTGCGTGACAGCGGACATCGGGAACAGCGGACAGCTCCACTGTTACAGCAGACAGCTCTACGGCGGACAGCTCCACTAAACAACTCCGCTGTTAAATGTACATGTAACCTACGCGGCCAAAATGTAACGCTGCACACTAGCAATAGAAACTCGTGTACGAAACATTCTAAGCAAAATGAGGTGGGTTGGTTCACTCACGAGGCGATGTCTTTAATGACGTCGGCGGTCCCGTCGGCGGGAAAGTGACCGGCCGTCCCCACAAATGTCAGACCAAAAAACAGGATGGATGAATCGCCTTTCATCAACCTCATTTGTGCGGCAAGGGCCTGGAGCAGCAAAAGTTATTGCATAAGTGAATGTGGATTCCCTGAGCGTACGAAATTTTTTGTGAAACATAATTTTAAAAAAATTTTTGGGTTATCTGCCCTATACCGTTTACGTGACGAATCCCGGTCCATTTGTTTTCCTTAGTGGCAACGAGAATACGCGCTACTCCTGTTTCTTCTCTACTCCACTCCTCTGTCTCCCCGCCTCTTTACGTCACGCTCATTGGGTTTCTCCTCCATCGCAGCTGCGTATTTCCTAACTTCTTTTTGAGATGCTTTGTTATCCTCCGAATTTCTGCCCGTCCTACTACCGGCGAAATGCAATGATTGTAGAATCTCCGCTTCACAGAC
This sequence comes from Hyalomma asiaticum, assembly GCA_013339685.2. Lineage (NCBI taxonomy): Eukaryota > Metazoa > Arthropoda > Arachnida > Ixodida > Ixodidae > Hyalomma > Hyalomma asiaticum. The sequence continues at coordinate 119,045,741 of CM023482.1, read as the reverse complement.
AGCAGTAAGTTATCACTGAGGGTTTGGCAATGTCTGCTGTGTGCCCTCCAGCGCATCCTTACGGTCCCGTGCATCTGCTTTGCATCAGAAGGCCATCCTGTTAGTTGCTCGCCTAAATAGGCGTACTTTTGTACAGGGTGTACAGTCTGATAGCCAGCCATGAACTCTGGAACTGACCGCGGCGGCCTCAAGGCCCGAGTACTGTGCGCTTTTACTGCACATTGAAGAAATCTAGGCGGACAAAATTGTCGAAGCTCTCAATTACAGCGTGCCCCATTATTATAGCGCTGTTCTGACACCTCAAACCCCAGGATTTATTATTAATCGTCAGCTCTCCTTATTTAGCCCGGCCTCCGAACATTATCGTTGTCCTGTGCGTATTTATGTTCAAACAGCTTTGACAGTTTTGCAGTATTGACCTTCAATCATCTTTTGCAGTTCGTAATTCGTCTACGTAAGTTATCGAGAGCAAAACGTTATCCGAGTACTGTAGTTGGCTAAGATGCCCCCCCCCCCCCCCCAACCCTTTCTCCCAATGTTTATTCCTATTTTTGCCTAATTTATTAGTTAGGATACCTCTTAGCATTCAGTGAATAACTGTGGTGGAATCGTGTCTCCTTGACTGACCCCTTTCTCATTCGCAAAGTCGCTGATTTTCTTGTTAAGAAGTTCGGTAGCTGTTTAATATTCACAAATGCATGCTACTGCATTCATACACATTTGTAAAGTGCACCTTGGCAACGCAATGCCTGCAAAAGTTCTCGTGTGTCCTCTAAAATTAAAGCATTCTCGTAGTTTACGAAAACCACATAAATAAGGAACGTATGCGTGTCAACATGAAAGCAGCAGGCACAAAGCGCAAGGACCCCCAGGTCATTATTTCATAAAAAATAAAGGTGCCTAGTACAAACGAAGTCTCAGCTAATCTTATTAAGCTAAAGCATCAAGTAAAATGCATACAATCATTGCATTTTGCCGCTACTAGCACAAGAAACTCGGGAGGCGCAATATTAAAAATAGGAAGACAGCAGAGGAAATGAAAAAAAAAAAAAACAGGAGTGTCTGACATTCTATAGTTCACATTAAGAGAAATAAAATTCACTACGTATAATCCGTATATCTGGTGGTTAGTTGAAGTAGGGAAAAAGGTACCAAGGAATCAGGGGCCGGATTCACAAAGCTTTCTCTTACGGACGATATTCTTAGCTACGAAATCTCTTAGCGACAAGGCATGCGATAGGAATGGTGCGCATTTAACATATTCGACACTATTGAGGGCAAGGAGGAAACGTGAAAGCAGACGGAACGACAACAAAAGAAAGATGTGTGGTCACATGATAGCCTCACAGCACTCAAAGCGTCTGGTGTCGAGTTTATGTTATAATCGCGAATCGATCCTCGCTGCACCTCATCTTCCTGTTCCGGGCGTCTGCTACAGTGCCTATGCACATCGCGCTGCAGCAGACGCCCGCGTGGTCAGCGTGAACCCGTGCGCTAGCGCTTTATCAACGACGATAGCTCGAAGAAGAAGAAAAAAAAAAAGAATGACGCCCTTGGTGACACCGGCAGGTGCCGCCGAACAACACGACCGGAACATGGGCCGGAATCATGAAGCCGCAATTAAGGTAAAATATTAAAGGTGGGCAGATGTCACTCAAGGTTTGCTCCTTTCACTGCCATTTCAGATGCATTTTGATGAATATGCACTGCCTCGCAATTGATTGGGGTCGTTCGTACGCAGTACACTTATTTGCATGATAATGTCTTGTAGCTCGAAGTAAATTGTTGTTTCGCTAAAAAATCTTACGACAAACATCGATGCAGCTTTTGAGGTCATATAAAAGCTGTTCGGCTTGATAAACAAGTTCCAAAAATGCATCCCCCACGTGATGTGTCAAATTGAAGCCATGGATGGATTTCAATAAATCCGACATACCGAAAGATACATATGCTTATAAATAGGCCCACTTTGAATAAATTAGTCATCAGATTTTTGAATACTACTGCTATTCTCATGACACACTGAGAAAATTCGGTAATTTAGGTATTGTTTGTATTTTTAATACGTTAGTAAGTGCTGCTTTTGTAAATGACGGCGTATGCAGTTAAGAAGTAACAAAAAGGAGTCCAAAGCCCCGCCACGGTGGTCTAGTGGATATGGTATTCGGCTCCATGGTAATCCCGGCCGCGGCAGCTGCCGGGATTACCATGGTATTCGGTTCTATGGTAATCCCGAATACCATATGGTATTCGGCTCTATGGTAATCCCGGCCGCGGCAGCTGCATTTCGATGGAGGCGAAATGTTGAGGCCCGTGTGCGGTGCGATGTCAGAGCACGTTAAAGAACCCCAGGTGGTCAAAATTTCCGGAGACCTCCACTACGGCGTCTATCATAATCCTTGAGTGGTTTTCGGAGGTTAAGCCCCAGAAATCATCAAAAGCGAGACGTCACCCCCGTTTTCTTGCTTATTGTGCGCACGCGCAGAAAGAGCCTTCCATAGCTTCCTTTCGTTACACAAGTTATTTTACTTCTTTTTTATTACGTTATGCCGGACATTGAGTGCTAAGCGCCTTAAGAGGGAGAGAGCGTTTATCGCCAGCGACGTGAGAGCTGTATTGGCCAACTGCTATTGTGAGCTCCACAATAGCCGAAACGAAATTTTCCGTGTGTGCGCGAACTTCAGACGCCTCTGACATACCCGGTTGCTGTTTAGCCATCGCCATGCCGAAAGCGCGGAAGCCGATTTTTCCGCCACCGAAATGGTTGCGCTTTTAACAGTGTCACAAAATAAACCGTGGATGCTTCGTCGTACCTAAGTGATGCGTCAACTAAGGTAAACCTTGTACCATATAAGACTACAATTTCGCCATTGCTGGAATACGCATGTCCGATATGGAAACAACACACACGCAGAAACATTGCTAAATGTGAACGCGTTCAAAATAGGGCTTTACGATTTGTTTTTAACTCATTCCAACGAACGCAGTCGGTAACGGCGTTGAAAGCGCTGCGCTAGCATTGATTCCTAATGTGCAGCAAAGAATGAGCTTCAACAGCCTGAATGTTTTCTTTCCAGATATTGTATGGGAAATATGAAACCGAAATAGCCAAAACATTAATTATTGACACATCACTTTCGCGCAGTGGCCCCAGACATTACGTACAGCCTTTGAGACACAACACACAATCTTGTAAAAACTTCTTTATTGTGTAGGCTATCGATGCGTGCAGCAGGTTACCGCACGATGTTGCAACGTTCAATGAGGTTAAAATCCTTGAAAGGGCTTTGCTGAGCGATTTTACCGATTGTACTTAATGTCGTTTAATAGTGTCGGAATAGCAATTTATATATTCGAAAGCATTGCCTTGTTGAGTGTTCTGCTGAGCAACCTGATATGTGTGTCGTAAAATAGCACCTCGTGCACTTATTTCATTACGTTTCTTTCTGAATTTTTATGGTTTTTTAAGTTCCGTGAAAGAAACTACAATCTCTTTGCATTTTTTATTAACAACTACATTTGTGCCTAATATGGAAACTCCTGTTTTGGCCTGTACGCCATAGAGTGTCAATAAATAAAGTAAATAAAATAAAAAATGCACGACAGAACGTATCGGTGTGATATTTCAGGTTCCGCACATTAGCGGCTAACGCAAGCAAAGTGACGGTGTGGAAGGGCACAAAGGCAAAGCGTAGCGCAGTCGACAATTATGTTACCTGTTGCACTGCTTCCACATGGTCTCTGCCTCTTCAAAAGACTTCGAAGTGTCAACACAGCACCTACGCACACGCCTAGGTCGTTTCTTTCTAAACACGGAGTTATCCTTGAAGTAACGCGCCCAAACACAGTCGATGCGAAACGGCGTACGCCACAAAAACAAACGACCACAAAGCAAGGCAAACGAACTGACCGGTCTTCAAACACACAATGCAGGCTTCCTAAATGTGAGTCCACGGCGGCACACTGACCGCGGTTCCCTGTTCACGAGCACAAAGGCAGAGGCTTCAACAGTGTTCACCGCTCAAGTAGAGACACTGGCGATGGTTTTCACAAAACTTTCACGCACCGAAAAAGCGACGGCATTAACAACACATCCCATGGAATCGTAAAGGAGCTCAAGCAAGAAACGTTACCACGAAACAACACCCACATACTATGTTTACGTCGCCATGATGTTCTTTTCGCCTTAAGAGAGCTCTTAAAAAATACTTACGCGTTCTTTACGGTGATATGAAAAATTCTCTTATGTGCGAGGGGGATAATGTGACGACCACCACAGAAATGCGGGGTGAAAGAAGTGAGTGACATCATTTTAGTGACGTCATAAAATGGCCTGCTGCAGAGAGTTACCTCGTTCTAACCAGTCACATGCTTGGCCTCTCGCTCAAACCGTCGTCTGCTGTCGTCGTCTGCTACGATATTTATGATGCCTGGCGTAGGCTTGGATGTGATGCACGGCATATCACTACGCGATAACTTCGGTTAGGTTAACATTCCAGCCACAATACGCACCTCAAGGGACGAAGCGGCCTTTTGCTGAGACTCTGACGTCCAATTAAAAAGAAACTAATTGTCAAATGCGCGAGTGCAGTCGAGGTGACATTACACTGCATTAGCACAGGCTTCCGCGTGCATTTTAGGTGCTTGCATTCCGTCCTAAGTATTTGCCATAGCGAAACCTTTTCATTTTCTTTTACGGACAGTGAATGTCTATTAAACTCAATTTAGTTCTTAGTTTATGCTCAAAATCACACATATCTTGTATGTGCGGATATGTTGAAGCAATATGTTTTCAGTAAATCAGCCTATAATGTACAGCGGAAGCTGCATTTGAGTGAGCGTTCCTATTGGGAAATAATAAAGACCACTGGAGCTAGAGAAGCTGTAAACGACATAAGGAGTTCGTGAATGGCTGACTGGAGCCTACTGTTCAACTTCCATTCCAATAGTGTGCGACAGAATTTTGTCCGTTCCCTTATGGTGGTACATGTGCGACCAATGCTGCAACGGTAACACAGCTTGTACGCCTTATTGGGAGACGCAACAAAAACAAGGTAAAAATATTGACCATACACCGCACCGATTTTGGCATCAAGCACCATTCACGCAACTCTTCATTTTTCATCCAATCGCAAGCATTTGCATGCATAAGTTATTTTGCTGCAAATACCCAATAGGCACCTCTAATAACTCCAACAACAAGCTTACTGGACAAGTGCTAGTGGCAAGATTGTCCAATGCGTAAGAGAGAATTGCAACAGCAACCTCAAGGCTGTGAGCCTTGTACATACGCGGCAATCATCAGCCAGCTTACATGGCCATAATTTTTTTAGTGTCGCCTACGGCACCCAAATACCCGCCGCGGTTGCCCGTTCCAACGCCACCATGTTGCTCGTAAGAGTGCTCCGGACCACTCTTAGGATTTCCGCTTAGCTACGCTGTTTTTGCGACCATTTTCGCTTCGTGAATCCACTTACGAGCCTTTTTCGCCTACGTCGCAAATGCATCACTATCGCTGATATATTAATCGGCAACCCCAGCGCTCGCTATAGCAGCGGCCGATGTGAGAACCACGTCCTCTTACGACGTTTTCTTCGCTTCGTGAATCCACTTACGCAGAAAAATTTCTTACGCGAAAATTTTCTCGTAAGTGAGTTTTGTGAATCCGGCCCCAGAAGCGCAGAGGGACCACGGCAGAAAGTTAAATTTAGTTGGGTTACGTTTTTCTCTTTTTTTTTTTTGAGGCATACAGGCATGAAGTGAAGTCAGCTCATGCAAGAGACAGATTGAAGATAATTGGGGGAGGCCCTCGTCTAACAGTGGACATGAAAATACACGCATATGATGACGATTACTTGATTATATACATAGCGCGCGTAACGTTCGACGTGCTAGCGAGAACTGAGGAAACCGTAAGCACGCTAAGTCCTCATGGCTTGTAAAGCCACTACTTTGTCATAACTCTTCTTTCTTCCGAAATTATTTACGGTAGTGGTTGAGGCAGCTTCGAAAGCCGTAATCTACTCTGCCGTTGAGCAAGCTTTTTAAGAGAGATTTGGAAGTGCGTACTAAGTGCGTAATTGGATTTAGCTTTCATAGACGCAGCGACGTAAATTTTCGAACATATTTTTGTTTCATTACCTGTCATAGTAGTTCCGCCTTGTACACATCGCGCCCCCGAGCACCACAGCACGTAGCGTTTTCAGCTTTCAGAGGATTATTGCAGAGGCTACATTCATAAATGGAATATCTCAAAATATGCACCGAGAAATTGCTCCCGTAAGTCTGAAGCCATCTATAGAACTTGCATAGACAACACCAGAAACGTTGCCCTGACCGATCGTGCGTGCAAATGCGTCATCTCAAAACAAAAGTTATTCAAGTACACCGCTTCAGGAAGTGTCGACAAGCAGCTGCGTGCAAGGCTAATTGCAATAAGGCGTAAAGATCGCGCCAAATGATTTAATGAGACACAGGCTAATGCAATTAATTTTGGGATCTAAAAAAAAGGAAGTGGTTAAAAAAAACGACAGCTGCGCCAGCTACAGTTCGAAAAGAAAAACGGAAAAATAATATTAGCCAATGGAAAACAGTGGTATAGTGCGTGTAAGATGATAACTTCATCTGCAGTGCTTGTTTCGCAAGTACTCAGGGCCCCTTACACCAACCTGTGTCCGTTGATGACCTCTCTCATTAGAGATAACGCAACAACACAAGAAGAATTAAAACTAAACGGGCGCTTACGAGACCGTCGGTAGCGAACGCTGCTGTAACTCAACGCGTTAATTTCTCGATGCCTGTCTACCACAGATTTGACCTTGAAATGTGCGCGTGTACACAGAACTCTGCAACCACTGGTTCCACATTTTATTTCCTTGTTAAATAGATTACGCTTGTCAGTAGGCTGCGGAGGTGAAATTTAGAGAAATACTCAAATGAAATTCGCTAGATGCCTTCAGCTGAACAGCCTTCGGGGCAAACGTTGAACCTGCAGATCACATGTTAAACTATTAGGCATAACAACTTACTGGGAAGACATATACAGCAAGTGGTTCAATTTCATTGTGTTAACTTTGAACATAGGCTTTCGATAGTAAGGTCTGTGCAAAAAAAAAATAATAATAAATCGTCCACCCTGACCCGTGGTTTACGATGGTACATGAAGGCTTCTGTGTATGCGCGTCTAGATTTTGCCCAGTTTCGGAGGATTTACACCATAATGGTATATGCTTCACGGCGAAGGTCTAGTTAGTCTATATGCTTCTAACGTAGTGTCCATTTATTATCGCGATGTCAATATAGAATTGAGATTTCATATTAGACAGTATTGCAATTAGAGAGTATTTTTGTAAATCTGAATAAATCCTCATTACATAAAAAAGAACGTTCTTATATTTCACAATGTTTATTTTAACATCTGTATCGCGCTCAGTGTTTCATTATACAGCGTATCATCGTACTGTACAACATAGCCGTTTATGTGCTACTGCATTTCTCAGTGTCATAAATACCATTTTTCTTATCTATAAGAATGTAGTTTGACATTGTTTCTCACTAAATGTAGTCGATTTCTTTTTTGTTTATAACTATCGTTTGTTTGTGCGGAAAGGAAAATCATTCATATTGATTTTTTTTTGTTGGGCTGAAATAGTCTAATATTATGGATAAATGTTGATTGTATGTATGCATCCTGATTGTAGATTTAGTGCTGCCGCGTGAAGACCTTCGGGCACATTCAAGGTACATGCCGCAGCTTGTCGCCTGAAGTACCCCGAAAAATTTTGTTGGAAAATAAAATCATTTATGACTTTTAATACTCGATTAATACGTATAGTAAAGGCATATGAATTATGGTTATACCTCTCCCTAAATAAATGCGAACGTGGGACCACTGTGATTGTCAACGCTGAACTACGGAGTTCTGAAGAACAATGCGAATACGTAAGGATGTGCCTTTTGACATTCTTTCCGTAGCGTGTGCATTATCCTCCAACACATGTCTACAGAGGGGGCACGCGACTGAACGAAGGAACAGTTTGTTCTGTACCAACAAATGCATGCCAAAGCAAACCATGATTCAGAACAAGTCTTAATGAATGAAACCGCGCACTGTTCTTTTTTTATCAATTCATGCTCTTAGTTAATTAATATTGTGCTCAGTTAATAATTCAATTAATATAGTGTTCAGGGTCGGCACCACGGTCTCTGGCACGGCTGCTCAAATAAAAAAAAAATCACTGGGCTCTGCTACTTTAGGTGACAGATTATTAAATGTGATGGGATTGAAAAAAAAATTAATTCCTGCGGAGCATGTACCCGAGGACGGAAGCCATAATATGTCGGCCTTATGTAACGAAATTTCATCGTATATCGAACAAGAGTTGCACAGAGTTTTGCAACACAAATTTACGGAGATGGTCGAATGCGAGCTGTACCCACGATAATATTTGTCTGTACTGCTGGCCTGGCGCAGGCATTTATTCTTGAAGTTCACCTTTGTAACAGGGCCGACATAAGCGTACTGCAAAGGCTAGCATGTTTCTTTTACTTCCAATGCTAGCTTCATTTGCCGTATTTGGTGCTTCAAGCGTATAATTCTTAATTGTGTTCATGAGTTTGTTTGTTTGTTTGTTTTTTGCTTATTTGTGTCCCACGTTTTGAGATTCCAGCGTGAACCTTACATGCTGACTCACATCACGCATTATAGCGCCAATGTTCAGCAAAGCAGCAAAGCTGGCTTGCATAAGTATGAATAGAAACTAAGAAACGCATCTCTCCTTGACATTGAACATCGTGGTCAAAACAGAGCCGTTTGGATTATCTGAACTGATAATTAATACGCACTCACTTTCTTGTTCCACAGGCAGGCACTTGTTCTTCGCCGCGCAATAGTTCTAATGTAATGCGTTAAATTTGTTACAGTTACTGATCGTTGTGCTAGGAGGAAAAGTAGTCCAATGCACCTACATCAATTGTTACGTACGATTAAGCAAAGCCCTGTGAGCTGCAAATTCTGCTCTCCGGATTGTCTACCTTTTCTTAAAAAGTAAGAGAACTGAAAACTTCAGAACCGAAAGAGCATGACCCTAGTAAGAGATGCACCCTCCCTCTGTCATGCTGGTTGAGATTGTAGGAGAAATAATTCTTCTCGATGCTTTTAAACCATGTTCGTTACATGTATGGCGTATGTGAGCTACAATCTAAAACAAGTTTCTTTGCCACCCAAAAGAGACAAGTATTTAAAAAGGAACTTGTTTACACTCTTCTGCACGTAAGGGCTACAGACACACACATTCGATAAATGGCAAATGTTGCATAAGCCATCCCTTTCAGACACCACCCCGGTATCACACTTACGTCACCTTTCCCAACGTTTCTTTTATAAGCTGCAAGTTAACGCGCTTAACTGTGAACGAGTTCTTTCTACAAGCAAATCATATAACGAGCTTGTGCAAGTAGCACAATGTAATACTATTTCAGCGCACGTACTGTTACACAAGAAGTGTTTTGACCTAGAAACATTAAGAATTGCGCCTTGTCCACAAAGCGGCTTCATACAGGCTGTCGACCCTGGGCTTAAGAGCGCAGACTGTGCGCTTGGAATGATTTTCTTTTCAATTCGTATGACGTTCAAGCCGCACGCATATGGGCGTTGCTGTTTATTGCTTTCTTCTTTAAAGCCGCCTCAACTGCTGCGCCGGCATCTGCATGCAGGCGAGTGTGGCCTTAAGCACTCCAAGCGGCGAAGTCGGTGCCTCCTATGAATACAAAGGGCGCCCCGCTGTGCTACAGCTTCCTTGCTATAACAGGCGAGGCTATTCTGTGCGCGTCTTGTCTGCGCTTCAGCTACGCCTCTTGTCGTGAATGGCCCGTTGGTCTAGGGGTATGATTCTCGCTTTGGGTGCGAGAGGTCCCGGGTTCAAATCCCGGACGGGCCCTTCTTTTTTTTTTCACTCACCTAATGTAAAAAAAGGTCGGGTCAATGCGACCTGCAGCACTGCGATCACTATATTTTTTTACTGAAACCACGGAAATGTTTTAGCAAAAATGGGGCTACACTCCTTTATTATTATTATTATTATTATTATTATTATTATTATTATTATTATTATTATTATTATTATTATTATTATTAGAAATCTAAACCTTTAGAAGTGTATTCGCCTCGGCGTAGGATGTTTGTACTTGTTTGTTGCGACAAAATCTGGCCCACGTGTGCTGCCCCGCGTTTGCCGCCCGTGTCTGGCTTGAATGCCAAGGCTACATCTACATGCCTTAATGGACGTTGTCCTGCGCCAGTGTACGGGCGCAAAGTATTTCTGCTTTCGGCTTTCACGTGGTAGCGTACCGCAACCATATTCATCTTATCACGGCAAGCCCGCGTCACGCTAACTTGTATGCAATGAGTATGGTGGGGTGGAGCAAGGTTTTAATGAAAGGCCGATTCAATTTAGGGGTCATCGTTAAGTCATGACATGAAATATTGATTAGCGTATAGTGATAAAACAGATAGCTTACAGCCCGAAGGCAATTCATATACAAATACACGTGAATGCCGAAGGCCACATTGTAAGAGCTTAAATGGGTCTTGAAAAGAATATGGAATATGCCCGGTTCTAATTTTCACTCCTCCAATATGCATTCGACAAGCCGATTCCGAAATATTTGGGCGAAATATTCAGTGTACATTTAATAACGCCCGTTTGAAACCCCAGCGTTCTTGCGCTCCCGAAACGACTATGCGACACTACGGGCAGGCCCGGCACTATTTGGTGACGTTTCGGTAAGATATTTTTAAGTAGCAAAGGGGCAGTGAACTCGTGTTTGCTCTAAATATAAATCGATTTACTTGAAAGCTAGAAAGTAAGAAAATACTTAGAAAATCGTGCGGCGCCGCCATTCAGGAAGCAGGGCTACAGCACGGTTTGTTTTCCCGTGGCCTCCGAGTGCGCCAATCTCGGAGGCCTGGTGGCTACTTAGGTGACGTCAGCAGCAGAGTTGAGGCGAACACGCGCAGTGAAACCGAAACCGCGTTTTTTGTCGCTCTAAATACGATGCAACGGAACAATGCATATTGTTGAGTGGGGGGGGGGGGGGGGGGTCTGCATCCGAATACGCACTTAGTACAAAATCTTCAGAAAACCTTTCACGACCCCTTTAACACCTGCGAGAAATAAGAGAGGCTTCGCACCAAGGTGGAGTGCTTGCCTAGCATGTGCTGAAGGTGAACACATTACACTGTTCACTCTGATACCAAAGTATGCGTAGGAGACGTGCAGGCGAATATTGTTTTTAAGAAGGATGCGATAGTATGCCCGCAAGCTTTCAAGCGAGCGAAAGTGCACACGTGCACTTTGGTGGTGTAAACTTTGTGTGAAATTAATGCACACTATACCCACAATATGCAATGGGGGTATGAGGTACACGTAATCTGTTCTTTTTTTTTTCTTTTTTGCGTGAGGCCCATACCCGGATATCATTGGATCATACCCACACAACGAATGCGGGTATGAACCACACGTGACTTTTTGGTTTTCATTACTTAATCTTCATTAACTTGTATAGCACGTGTATGCAGGACCGACAACGACGGCTTTTCTAAAGAACTGAATCTTTATTCTGAACTCTGTTGATGTTCCTACGATCCGCTACAAACTATCCATATACACTAGAATCTCGATGATACGATTACGGCTGATGCGAATTTCGCGATGATACGAATTTTAATGTTGTTTTGGACGGACTACGTTGTATAAAATGCGCCGTCATTCGATGTTATACGAACAGTTTCCCCAGCCATTGCGGATGATACGAACGCGCGAAATGACCGCTTCACGCAAGCGACTGACTCAGATTTTTGACTGCAGATTTTTTCCGCGAGTTCCTTACGACTTTGGACCGGAAAAAGGCAGAGAAAAACAGAAAAATTTTACTTTTCGTCGACCAGTGTTCGTCCCATCCCAAAGACTGCAACTTCAGCAATGTCGCCGTAATGTTCCTGCCCGCAAACACCACGAGCCGTCTACAGCCGCTGGATGCGGGAATAATCCGAAATGTGAAGCACCATTTCAACGGATTGCTTGTGCGGCGGCTTCTGGCGAAAATTGAGCGCAAGGATGAAAACTTGTGGATTAGCCTGCTTGACGCGTTACGTTTCTTGGCCATGTCCTGGGATAATGTGACCCAGGACACGATCGCCAACTGCTTTCGCAAGTGTGGATTTTTCGCGGAATCGGATGCGGCTCCGACGGAAGAAAAACTAGAACCTGACGACGATTTGCACATCGACGGTTGGGAGAACCTTGAAACTCGAGCTTCGGCGCGAGACTTCGTCACCGCGGACGACAACGTAGCGACCTGTGGACGGCGATCCATCGAAGAATTGGTCGACGAGGCACAGGATACCGAGTCTGAGGGTGATGGTGAAGGTGCCAGTGAGCGTGATCTCCTACCGTCAATGTTGGAAAACCTTGACGCCCTCAATGTACTGCGTCACATGGTAAGCACCGGCAGCGTGAGTGATGAAACCGCAGCACGGTTTTATTTCTTTCAGGCGGCTTTCTTGAGGGACAGCGAAGTTAAAAAAGTTCAAAAGAACATCATGGACTTTTTCAGCAAGAAGTAGTTGACCCCAGTAAAGTTCTTGTTCATCTTCATGATCAGCTTTAACTTGTTTTGGTTCATACGAATTCGGGATGATACGAATATTTTACGTGCTCCCTACGAATTCGTATCATCGAGATTCTACTAGTTAAATGCTTCATTTGCAAGAAAGACCTGTGCTGTGGTATCGCACCTATTAGATACAGATCTTAACATGTCCTCTCTTGTAAATGTTATATCTTTAATGATACTCTAATTTCTTAATGGTCTCTATGTTCTCATTAAATTATCTTAATTAATTACTTTAATCGCTAAGTGCTTCTATATTATAAAATGTGTGCGCCCTGATCTCTTATCTATCATATACAACTCTTAACATGTCTTCCTTGCAGAGTTCATTCATTCATTCATTCATTCATTCATTCATTCATTCATTTGTGTCACCTGAATTTCTTAACTTGAACAGGACGTGCTTCGCAAGAAACACGAGCGTCACTCGCTATTCGTTCCACAAAAACCATCCAACTCAAGTTTTCTTCACGGCGCGTTGAATCGCCGCAGAAAGTTACAGCCAGTGTTTGTGGTGCAGCTAATGGTAACGTTGAACATTTCTTTGCACCACGTCACGGTGAGAACCACGTCGACTCGTCTAACTGTTAACTGCGACGTGTGAATGTTTCTTCAGCATGGTACAGAGTGGCCTAACTGCAGTTTGTATGAGGACACACTTGCAATTATTTCAAATAAATAGAGAGAAAGGAAAGCACACGACAGTAACTCTAAAGTAACGCGTAAACAGTGACATCCGCTTTGTCGGGCACGTGACTCGGCTGACAAGTGTGCCTGCCGCGCAGGAAGTCCTCCCTTTACAAACGATAGCTTCGTTTCGGTAACATTGTTTCGGCGCACAAAGGAGTCACCTCAAAGACAGAGTGCAAATTTAGTATACAAAGGATTTCTTAGAGGCCTCAACCAATGTTGACAATGCAGACAGCCCACGTACGACACCAGGTGCACTCACGTGGCTGTCTGCGACTCTAGAGGTGCCAACGTATTGAAGGGCGGCGTCGCACCTTTTGTGCAATGCGGCAGGTTTCTATAGATAAAGTGTTTCTGCACACAAAGGGGCGAATACTAGAATCGACGAAGAGCAGCGCCCCATCACGTTGGGGTATATTTTCGCGTAGAACGAGTGCTCATGGGAAGTTGGGCCACTTGCGGCAGCAGTACAAGAGATAGTATAAGAGAATGAAGGGACGACAAATTCACACAAGAAACTTAAATCCACTTCCATTTAACGTATATGTGGTAGCTCCGTTTACTGTTTCATTAAATAAGCACACATGCATCTCGATGCACAAGTTTTATATCTCTTTCTTCCCACCCCACATAATACCGCTGCTTGTTGGAACATCTTGCATATGCCACGAAGCTTTACCTTTTACTGTATGTGCTTGTCAATAAAACTATCGTTAAGTTGAAAAAGTATGCTGTGACACGCCGTGAAGCCTCGAAAGACGCACCTTTAATTCGGTGATATTGAACACTCACTAAATCTTGTTTATTTAGCCATGTTCCTGCTAACTCATAGAAGCCTTGAACGTTGCGAGCGCTTCGCTAAAGCGGGATGCAAGTAACACGGATGGAAAATACGCATCGGTAAAACCGCCAAAAAGAATAATCCAACATTTCTGCTTATTTGTGTTTCTTGAAGTCTTGAGCAGCGGATGGCTCCCCATTTCCAACAAGTACAGCTCCACTAGCACAAATACAGCGCTCTCATAGCGTGGTATTCAGGATCATTGCAGCGGCAGCAGCGAGCTGTGGGTCTAGTTTGAATTCGCTGTGAGGCATGTAGATGATTGCGAGATATGATTACCAGAAGGTAAGCGAACTTGTACAACAAATGTTCGAGCGAGTCAGCCAACATACTCTCTGAAAGTAATGCTCTCTCGAGCGAGCTGACCGGATAGTGCGATCCTGACCAGAATGACTGATTGCGCAAGACCGTGCTTTTGCCTCAGAAACCGGTCCATTAGAAGCACCATGATGAAATGTTTTCTTTGATAATGGTCGGATTATCGTGAGGCCCGTTGGTCTAGGGGTATGATTCTCGCTTTGGGTGCGAGAGGTCCCGGGTTCAAATCCCGGACGGGCCCGTCTTCTTTTTTTTTTTTTTTCTCGGGAGGGGCACTTTTCCGTCGCAGTGAAGGAAAAAAACAAAACCTGTTACGATTCCTCTTGAAGCGTTGCGGCTTTCGTCACTGTGTTATTGAAAGGTGCCAAACAAAATCGTTTTACAGTAGGACGTTAACTGTATGTTTACAAACAATTCGAACCATAATGAACGGGCAGTGTCTTTAGCGAATGATTTACACACCACTTAGGGACCACAAGAAAAACGTATGGAATACATGGGTACCTAGCTGAAGCGACTGGTCGATGTCCAACGTAAAGGAGAGTGCAGAGAATTGGATAATTGCTGGTTCATAAGTAGATCAGTTGTCTGTGCTATCCGCCATGACGAGGCCTATTCGATCAGTGCAATTGCACATTCCGATATGTAGCTTGTAACTACAGAAGCTTGCATGCGTTAAAAACAGTTTCAGAAAGAAATAAGCATATCACCCCCCCCCCTCCCCCCCTTGCATCAAAGAGAAAGAAAGAGCTGCTTCGAAATTGGCGCATTTCAAAGAAGCCGGAATGCTGAGGCCCGTGCGCTGTACGATGTCCGTGCGCGTTAAAAAACCCCATGACGGCCAAAATTTTCTGCAGTCCTCCACTACGGCGTGCATCGTAATCATATCGCGATTTTGGCACATGAAATCCCAGCAATTGTATCAAGCAGAAGGCGCAGTCGTCATCTTCCACATGTCCCAAAGAACATTGACCAGTTTTTCAACACGCCCAAGCTTTTCGGTTATGAACAGTAAGTATATAAAAACAACCTAACTGCCTTCGTCAGTTAGGTTGTTTTTATGTAGCTGCATGTTTCTATTAAATATCGCGATATATATGCGTGTATTCATGGGTCTTGGAAGTGTATAACACTATAACCTTACACTAGGACGCCGGAAATATACTGCTTTTGCATTTTCCTTGCACCAGAGACTTCCTGTTCGTAAAATTGAAATGAAATGAAATGAAGTGATAACATAAAAATGAAGTGACAATTCCGCGAGCAGATATGACTTGGAATTTTAATCCTAATAGAGAACTCAGACAATTCCTTTCATGCATGGTAGATGATTGTCTACAGTGCACTATGAAAGCGCCTGTAGTGCAGTACTGAGGCTTACGCACCATCTCTGTGTCTGAATATCTGTCATTATAAAAGAAAAAAAAAAGTTTCGGGCCCGTCCGGGATTTGAACCCGGGACCTCTCGCACCCAAAGCGAGAATCATACCCCTAGACCAACGGGCCACTTGCACGAAGAAGCTCCCGAGCTGCTCAAGTGTCATCTCTTGCGTCTGCCGAACCGGTTTAGTATGGCGTCGTGACCTACATAGGCGGAAGGGCAGGCGCACCGCCGGATTCATTCGCACGCGTAGAGCTCGTTGGCATCCTGCCGAGCAGTCCGACAGTCTTCTCGCCGCATTTAGCGTATAATAGTACAAAACAGCTGCGATGTTGAATCTGGGTATTCGCCCGCCACGATGGTCTAGTGGTTATGGCGCTCGGCTGCTGATCCGAAGGTCGCGGGATCGAATCCCGGCTGCGGCGGCTGCATTTCGATGGAGGTGAAATGTTGAGGCCCGTGTGCTGTGCGATGTCAGTGCACGTTAAAGAACCCCAGGTGGTGGAAATCTTCGGAGACCTCCACATACGGCGTCTCTCATAATCATAGCTGGTTTTGGGACGTTAAACCCCACAGAACAATCTGGGTATTCGCCCTCGGAATGTGGTCTCAACGGTCGCAAATCGTACCCGCACCACTTCTGCTGAGCAGCCCAACAGTGAGTGGCCTGATGCTCGTCATCTGTAAACTAATCCTTATTCAATTAATAACATCCAAGTAGCAATGCCTGAAAAACGACACCCCTCAAAGAATATCCAGACGTTGTTCCATCGACGGTAGATTCTCCGTTTTAATGTTTTCTAGACATTCTGTGCATTTCTTCCTATTGACATCCTACATAATAATGCATACGTAAGATTAGCGCAGAAATCAAAAGAATAATACTGACATTACAAGTAATGTACAGCTCAGCCATGAGTTCACATGTCGGCTCAGGCACTAAAGCGACAACTCTAATCTAATCAAGTAGAGCCTCTCATTTCCTCTAAGAAGGCAGCTCCTCGTAAACTACCCCATTTCTTTATAGAAACGGCGCCAGCCACAGCACGCGGGCTGTCTATCAATACTAATGTCTGGAGAATGTGACGCACTAACGGCTGGAAATTGAAATTGATCAGCCATTTTTAGAACGGCTGGCCTTGGCCTATAGGGTTTTATTGACTTTTCTAATCGCGGAGCAAACTATCGACGTTTGGCGCCCGTGGAAGAACCGGTCCTCCCGATGCGATAGAAAGCAGGTCGCCAGTATACCGAGAACTAAACTTTAGGGTAAAACTTTTTTTTCTTTCCTTGTCTTTCAACTCACATCCTTTCTTGAAGGTCGTCTACCAAGTTTACAAGTAAAAGAAACTACAAGGTGAACATAAAAGAACAGAATTCCGACATCTAGTAACTAGCTTTCTCTGAATGGGCGGTTTGTGTTGTGTTAAGATTTTCGGGAGGCAGCACGAAATCACTTGGATAGTGTTGGACCTAGCTGTCTTTCAACACGCCCCCAGTGTACGTTACTGTGGAAATTAACTTTATAGCAGCTTTACTTTTCACGGAAACAGCATTGCCGATTCTCGCTTTTACTGGCAGCTATAATGAAGGGACTGTCTACTGTACATCATCAATTTCCTGTTGTCGCAATAGTAAGTGTACCGTACGAAGTGTAAAACCATGCAGTGGTTTCGCTAAAAGTCGGTAGAAACTATTAAAACAGAAGTCCATGATCTCTGTGATCACCACAGCTGTATGTGTAAGAATGCCAGCAACACTGGTTACTGGGCTTTTTCTTCAATGATAATTAAAAATGAAAATTACACTCTGTCGAGAAGGAACGTTACCAGATGGGCGTCAAATACAATTGCAGTAATGAACTGCTGTTTTTAAGCGGGATAATTGAACCTGCGTGAGCATTTTGGTTTTTCGTTGCACTTATAGTTTTACACGCATCACAGAGGATAGAGCCACCGGTCATTTCTTTGGGACTTTCAGGGCCAAATTAAAAATATAATTTTTTTATGGAGTGAAAGCGTGCTCGTTTCAATCAATGTAAGTGATTGTCTCCTCCTTTTCACCGCAACCGAAACAATTTTTTCCGAGTGCCTTTAAGCTCTCTCTTTCTGTGTCTCACTCACTCACTCACTCACTCACTCAGCAAAGGCGCAGATCTCGTAAAACACGACACACTTAGTCACCGAGCGTTTTATTGTTAGCTTATCCGGAAAGGAACGTGTTCGTCGTAATAACGACGACCGCGTCTGATGCCTACCTCTTCGTTAGATGCCTTCGTCTTAAATGAATCATAAAAAAGTTAACAAACCGGTCGAAAAAGCGTGAAAAGACACATAAGGACAATACAGCACCGACTTCCCGTGAGCGGCCCGTTGGTCTAGGGGTATGATTCTCGCTTTGGGTGCGAGAGGTCCCGGGTTCAAATCCCGGACGGGCCCGCATTCTACTTTTTCTTTTTTTATTGTTATTACTACATTCCTAAAGAAAATGCATCTGCAAACTATAATAGATTGTGTGCACCATCTAGGTCGTGAACGACCGATTGAAAATGCGCACTGTTAGGTGCTGGAGCCACTAGAAGCTAGGGCGCGCGTGTTTAGTGCTATTTACCATGCAGAGTTATTTTTATGTGATTTAGGATGGCGTACAAGTCTGCGCTATTGAATGTAGACCTATAATCAAATCTAACGCTGTCCGGTCTCTATGTTGACCCCTTCCAGAAGAACTTGAATGATTGCAACAACGAGCGACGCTATCTTTACACATGATAACACATGATAACACATCGTTACACATGATAACAGCTACTGCCAAATCACACGTTTATGCTCGTCGCAGTGTGCAGATGAGAATGACGCGGGATTCGTCTCTCCCGCCATTTGCGACGTGTGGGTTATGATTACACTTTTTCTTTTCTTAGCGAAATGATTTTCAGCTGCCGCAATTCATCGAAACTGGTCTAGTTTCTGGATTCACTAGTAACGACTAGGTCAAAAAGTTCCGTAACGCTGTCAAGACTTCCAAAATGACCACACAAATGCACACGAAAATGGGCGTATATTCGTAGATCCGGTATCCAGACCGATGACATTGTTCGGCAAGTGAGTCAACAAACGTGACTTGATCTAGTATTGACCACCAGAGTTCTGACAGATACACTTCCTTTTGTTGGACGCACCGCTATTTTACTCCCGTCGGCAAAAAAGCTCATATATTGGAAATGTGCTCAAGGCGCGTACCGAAAGTGCTTGTCGACGAATACAAAGACGAAAGAATGTCAGGTGAACGACCCTCTCTGGACCGCCATTTATGAAACGGAGACCACTTGTCCTCCCACAGTTACAGACCACTAACTGCACTAAAGCAGGGACAGCTAGAAACATTCTGTACAGCACCGCCATTATTTTTCATCAAAACGTGAAGAAATTCGAAGCGATCGTCGCGAACTGATTCAATTACCAGGAGGCAAACATCTATACAGATTGATGAAAGAAGCTAGTGCACCGCTACGAGATGTGCTCAGAAGCTAACTCAATTATGAAGAATGATAGGGAGGTTTGTGCGAGACTAAAACAGCCACAAAGTGTTTTTACTAATCGACCAAAATGACTTCGCTTAGATCAGTTAGGAGGGACTTAATCCACGAGGATAGGTTAGGATCCAGATTTAGTTTGCTTAATCTGAATAAGCGCTGCCTGTGACAAGCATTGCTAAAAGCTTTGGGGAAATAGAGAAAAATGCAATCGGCAAAAGAACAATGCAAAGTGCCGTGTAACTAGTGAGTGAATTAAATCAGCTGTGTCGCACACGGAAATGTTTCCCGCAAACCATTCTGTGCTGGGCTGAAGAATAAATTATAATGAAGAAATTCTGAGATTATAAAGAAAATAGCGTATTCGAGTGGTTTACAACGCACTGGTGTCAAGAGAAAGGGACGGTGATTATACGGTGAACTTTCGCTTCTCTGACTTATATAGAGGAACCATTTTCCCGACCGCCCATTGTTTGGGCAGTGTCGACGTATCTAAAGGCTGCTCAGAAACATTTGTAACAGTTATGAGAACTAACAACACTCGTGCTGCTTTAAAACAATTTTGTGGTTAAACTGAGCGAGTAAATTAGCTTTAGCGCCCCAAACGTTTGAGAAATTATTGGAGGCATTTTTACACGCTCATATTCAGGTGCGGCAGACATAACGTTTGTTGGAAAAACTTTAACAAAGGTTTCTGTTAAGACAGTAACATATTGGTTGCGTGTAAAGACGAGTACCGGAGGAAGCATCTAGAGCTACGTGGTTACCAGAAACTAGATTGATGATTCTCCAAAATTTTAAAATTATTTTTCAGCATTGATAGAAGGGTGGTAGATTGGAATTTATGTTACTCGAATGACGCAGTTAGTCAAATAAACCTGTGTCCTTCGTTGGCACGAACAGGCGTTCGTTATAACACATCTTTGCTGCGCACAGTCATCGTCCTATTAGTCTTTATTATTTTTCTTGTTTGCTTTCATAGATTTTCTACCAGCATGTAATTCTTTATTGTTCCAAAACGGATCTCTCAGAAAGCCAGCTGTCACAAGCGCTGGTTTTGCTTCGTACTGTGGTAATTTTTGCAACTGCTGCCATTCAGTAACGTGTGGGGGCAAGCTTGTCTTCTCTCTTTGTCCTGAAGATAACGCAGTTGAAATATTAAGCTACAGAGTACTATCGGAGCCTGTTATGATTATACTTTGACGATTATTCGAAAACGAACATGCCTAAAGCTCACCAGGAAGAAGAGACGTAGTTTAGACGCGGACGACTCGAGTTCGGCGAGCGTGCTAACCACGTAGAAGATTCCATGGCCTCTGCAGTTGGCCGTGCGATCGAAGTGGCCAACCGCTTCAGCGAATCCGTGAGATGCAACCATTAGGGGCTCGTCTACGTACTCCGAAGGAAGCCCAGCGAGGAATGCCGTTTTCTGGTAAGATTTCCAAGCGGCGGCATAGTAGTATTCTAGTGATCCAAGAAAGAGAAAAACAGTGCTGTGAAGTCCACGCACCGACACATGGTTGTATACGTCACATCTATATTATATGTTAAGGATAGTTATGCAGTGCTTTGCTTTCCTTTCAAACGCTGAACACTGCTGAACAACCTTCCCTCGTGGTAATAAAAAATTCTGAAGTTTCGCTTGCCAAAACCACGATATGGTCATCACGTTTGGGGCGCTGGACGGGAGGCTCCGGATTAAGTTTGACCACTTGGGGTAAAAATTAACGTGGAGTTCTCCACTACATTTTAAAAGCGTTTACAGCGTACCGCTCTGTATCTTCCACTTCCATGGCGTCATAAAAACGTGAAATGACTATGGACTATGCCACAGAGTGGTGCTTGCCTGTTGCTATATTAAAACTCCCAAAAACGAATTTTAGAAAAGCTGTGACGTACGATATAAATATTACGATGCTAATACCTGTGCCGCATGCGCACAAAAAATGGCATTCACTTCATAATGTCTTAAGGTTTTATGTTATTCGAGTGGTGTCACGCGTGCAAACCAAGTGGCCTTGGTCTCAATGCCATTTGCCACCTAATGCCTTCACCAGAACTCATTCGACTGAGGAGTGCCGGCGAACTACGTTTGAAGCGTTTGAAACAGCATCTAGCGCATAAAAATATCTTGTACATGACTTTCGAAAAATCGAATGGTTTTCCCTGGTGTCACTTGGCGAAATCAAGTTCATCCTTACAAGGGACTCAACACTCTAGGTGTGTCGTTGCTTCTCAGCTTCGGATACAAGATGAAAAGGCCGAAGCTGTAATGGGTGGTTGCAACTTTTCAAAAGACAAGTATGCCAATTTTTACATTTCTCTAAAGCCTTAAGTGCGGATTATACTTGCAAAAGCGTGTTTCTCTTTATTATTTCCCTAAAATTTCTCACACTAGAAGTCGCTGTTATTAAGATCATCAAGCCAAATTTCATTAACCTTTCACATGCAGAAGGCTATTACGAAAATCATTTCTTATGCCTGTGTATCAAGCAAAGCAAAAGTTTGTCTCAAGCACAGCAAACTAAGAACGATAAACATGTTTTGACACAACACTCGCATAGTGTATAAAGCATTTTTATCTATCAACGATAGAGACTGTGATGATGAAATCGCATGGAGACGTTATCTAATAGCTCCGACGCAACCATTTCAGTAATGCTCACTTTATGCGAGATGAAGCCAGCTGGGAAGGCTTTTTTTTTTTTTTCGTTCACGCCCACCCTATGCAAAATTTCTCCGGGTTACGCGGAGTTACATATCTCGAATAAGTCGTGAGACGCTGTTTGGGTGTTCTCGAACCGGCGCAAAAAAAAAATAAGAAAAAGAAGGAAATAATACGTTCTCCATTTCGCACTGCGTTTCCGAATCCCTAACCGCGTAAATAGCGTGTTACGTAACAGTGATGTTTCAGACAGTCTGCGTTGTCCTCGTGTAGGTGTTTTTCTTTGTGTATGTCCCAGGTGCTTCGGGGAGGATAGCTCGGAACAGTCGAATTTCTTCTTTCGGAGCTGTTGGACGTGTTCGTTTCCTACAATATATTGATGTTTTGTCCTAGCGTGGCGTCGCTTCGGCAACACAGAAATTCCATTATCTTCACATTCAGAACTGTCAGCTACAGCTAGCCTAGTGCTATAGGTCTTCGGCTTTCGTGTTTATAGGCTTGCACCAAATAAGAGAGGCGAGACTTGGACGAGTACTCTCACTGCGCACTTGCGCTCCAGTCGTCCTCTGTCATTGGGTACGCTTGATATGCAGCACGCCAATTTGCAATTATTGCTGTTAAGAACGGAGTACGGATCACGGCGTGTCATGCACATAGTCGCTTATCAGTGAGAACTGAAATTCGACCTTGGCTCCTGCAGAGCTCTTACCGCTCGAGCGCTGTTGAGATCATGAGGCATGATGCCATGAGCGCGCCTCGAATGTCCATACACAGTCGCACTTTAGATAAAAACTGGCATACAAGTTAGTAACCTTAGATATAAAACGAACATAAAGCCACTGTTATCACTGCACAGAGCCAACACTACAACTACAGTTCGTCAACGTTAGTCAATATAAGTCAACATTAGCGAACATTGGTTAGTGTAGACTAGTATGCAAGTAAGCAGTGTAGCCAGCGAATGGAGGCCCCTATTCACGTAAAGTTGGATTCGGTCAGAAATTATCGTCGATATCGTGCATTTCGTGACACGGGGTTGCAACAGTGACTGTCATGAGACACTGTCTTGGAAAAATAGAGGCATCTCGTTTACCTGCGCTCCTGTGTCAAGAAGTTCTCAACCGAACAACACGGAAATTGTCGCACTCGCAACACCACATGGTTCCCTCCAGTTTTACTTATACTTATGCAGAGCCCGGGTCCACATACCAGAGAAATTTTTCTAATCGTCTTTGCGCAGGCATGTGACGGCAGTATATTGCATCATGATCATCAGCCTGTCTACGCCCACTGCAGGGCAAAGGCCTCTCCCATGGATCTCCAATTCTCCCTGTTCTGTGCTAACTGGGCCCAATTTATCCCCGAAAACTTCCTGACCTCATCTGCCCACCTAACGTTCTGCCGCCCCCTGCCCCACTCTTGCCTTCTCTAGGAATCCACTCTGCTACCCTTTATGACCAACGGTTGTCTTGCCTTCGCATTACAATTTCTATCAATATGTCCTTAACACGCGTTTGTCTCCTAACCCGCTCCGCTCTCTTCTTGTCCCTTAAGGTATATTGCATGTGTATTAGCATATGTACAGTATAATGGTTCTCGAGGCTTGTGTTGGCCTGTGTAGGAACGAGTCCTCGCCTAGAATACCAATGGCTGCGCAGATCAAGATTTAGCTTACATCACAAGCTTGCTTATAACTTAGTGCAACTGAGACGCGGGTAACGTGCACAAAAACGCTTCACAATTACTTCTTTCGATAAATATTACTCGGAGCAACGCATAATCAAGAATAAAAGGCTAGAACAGACCGTAAACTGTCACGCAGCGACAGCGGACAGGTGTCAGCTTTCTGAAACATTTACCGTATCCGCTAGTTTTGGTTACTTTTCGCATGTGCGTATCAAGATGAATGCATGTGCTTAGGACGAAAAGCGGCCAGAGCAAATCGTGGGCGACATCAAAATAGGGACTTATGGAAGTTGCGATTGAAGCGCAATCCAGAGAGGAGGATACGATTTCACTGAAACAGAATATTCTTCCTAGGCACTCTTAAACCGATGTAATGCACGACACAAAGACGTACACATTTTGCCTTTCGTACTACCAAAATATGTCTCTACCCTTGAAATAAAATAAGGGGGCGTTCACGACGCTCGGACACTTGCCTGGAAAGTTAGTCTCTTGCGATGCGCTCCCCTGCATTGTTATTGTATATCGCTCTTCCGTGTGTTATCTGAATTTCCGTGCCACGAATCTTGCGCATGCTAAGCGCCCTGTTTATGGTATGCGGTATACATTGTGAGTGACGCGTTCGATGGAAAGCGAAGCAAGTCAAAAAGCTGAATAAGCGTCGGTTTCAGTGGTCATTGTGCGGCAGGAGGAACAGTGAACACTTTCTCTATTGCCCAAGAGACGGTGAATCCAAGGATTTCTGTAGGTACTACCTCCTTATTGATCATTTGCAGCGTAGCGTTGAAATACAGAGCATTAGAGCGCGAAAACAAGTGCATGGCCATTAAGCGCAAGTGTGCGACCTAAAATCGATTACTCGGGTCAAGGTTTACGTGCATACTTTTTACCTGCGATAATTAAAAGGTAGAATATTGCTACGAAAGTATATAAAATTTTCAGGCTCTTTAAAGCTTGCATTTTTACTAAGAAAATGTTAAAGCTACTGTGCCATCTGGAGTATACACGTCGACCTTAAATCTAGCTCATCCCGACAAGGCTGTGCATAAAATATCTAAAAATGTGGCACAGATATTCGTAAGGGATATCGACTTTCCGCATTCGCATGAAAACTGATATACTTCCGAGATTTTGCGTCCCAAAACCATGATATGGTTATGTCAGACGCAGTAGTGAAGGGCTCGGAGAATTTCGACAATCTAGGGTTCTTAAACATCGCACCCCAAGCAGGCTGCAACAATTCGCCTCCATCGAAATGCTGCTACTGCGGCCGAGATTAAATCCCGCGGCCTTCGGATCAGCAGCCGAGTGTCACAGCCACTATAGTCCATCGTGGCGGCGTTTGCTTGAAAAATGCTAATATTTTCGTTGTTACACTAACTGAAGGTATTCTCTCTTTATTCACTTATACTGGGTCCACGTGCGCCAGTAAGTTGATCATGCATAGTGTGATTATGGTAGCGTAAGGTTTTTGTGTGCGCGTAGTGCCTGCGATGATCGCGTGCCTTGTGCTTTTCTGTTCCATTATGTGCCGATTTTAGTTTCTGCGTCACATTTCTTGTGCGGTGTTATGCAACGAAAAAGAATAGCTGTCGACTTGAGCGTTTGTTTTAATGACAAATACTTTTTTTTTAATTTACGACCATAGTCAATGGAAATGCGGACCACTACGCTGCACTAGTGGTTCCCGCATATACACGATACAAATCTATACAACGCAATTTACGCATCATGGAATCACTTTTCTTAAACGAATGTACAAGTGGTATTGAGGGGTCAAGGTAACGGTACACCCAGGAGCGTAAAGTACTGCTGTCTTTAACAATTCCTGAAATCGCCACAACGAACGCGCTCACGTTTGATAAGGCTGTAAATTCAGAAAACGAGCGCAGTGCGCAGCCCCCATGGCGCGGTGTTCGAAATTTCAATGGGCAGCCTATAGCAGAGCCGTGTAGAAACGCAAGATATCTAATACCACACTGGTGGCAAGCCCAAGCCAAAGAACACGCAAGGCAAAGAACACGAATTTGCGCCACTGATGAGAGCCACGACGTCACATTTGTTTTCACTAGATATCCTGTCACATCCGCAGTATTTTTCCTTCCACCAGATCTTTCCCTCTCATTAGATGGTGCTAATTAAACTTCACAAACCACTCAGCAACTGTCATTTTCTTTAAGCGTGAGTTTCTACCGAGGCTTCGCCATCGTGTATAGTATATACTGTGCATGTACCTGAAGGCAAAAGTCGTCACGACTGCATAAGGTTGAAGAAGTAACTTAGTGCACAGGTAGCCGAGGCTGAACCATATTACGAAATATAACAGTGCTAGCCACATAGCAACTTCTGTGTGTCCTGGCTGTCCGAGCACGATCACAATATGGCCTCACTATGCATACAACAGCAGCGCAGCGGCACTTGTCCCTCACGGTAGTAACGTAAGAAATTCTATGCATGACACAGAAAGCTGCATTGAAGGTCTTGTCGCGACGATACACCCCGACAAGAAAAAGCAAAATATTTGGGCAGCTACGCGCTAGTGGCACGAAGGCTGAGGATGCAGCGTATCTGGTGGCGTTAACCTTCTACCTTTCTCCTCCTCGCATTCTCGCTTCGCTTTCCCACTCCTCGTTACACTGCACTTCGATGGAGGCGAAATGTTGAGGCCCGTGTGCTGTGCGATGTCAGTGCACGTTAAAGTACCCCAGGTGGTCGAAATTTCCGGAGACCTCCACTACGGCGTCTCTCATAATAAGAGCTGGTTTTGGGACGTTAAACCCCACAAATCAATCCGTCACTCCTCGTTACACTATACTCTACAAGACATTCTATGCTCTATCCTCTCCCCTCCTCCTTACCCTCAATTTCTTTTCCCAACCCTTGCTAGAACATACTATACAAGACTATGCTATGATATACCAGGCTATACCCTCTTGCCTCCTCCTTGCCAATTCAATTCAAATTTTCCCATTCGAATTTCTTATCCACCAGATGAAAACTGGAAGGTTGCAGCGTTAAAAGCTCAGCTTGACAAATGCCCTGGTTACGCCCTCACCCTCACCTCCTTCCCTACGCCTTGCTACACTATACTGTGCAATACTATGCTGTGCTCTACAGATGGACAGTAAGAGCGACGGAATGGATACCAAGAGAGGGAAACGCGATATAGGTAGGCAAAAGGTTAGATGGAGCGATGAAATTAAAAAGTTCGCGGGCATAAAGTGGAACCAACTCGCTAAGGATAGAATGGATCGGAAATCGTTGGGAGAGGACTTCATCCTGCGGTGGACCTAAAATAGGCTGATGACAATGATGATGATGATGATGATGATGATGATGACGACGACGACGACGACGACGACGATGATGATTACCACCAGATGGCGCCACAAACATTTTGATGAAAATGACAGCGTATTTGTTCTAGAACCAATATAATAAGGTGAGTATGTTGGCCTCGCGGCACGTTTCCAATATTCTTCACGGGTGTATAATTCTGCTTATTTACACAATAAAGTGGCCTCCGAAACTTGAGTGCGCCGGACCTGCCAGCGCTCCAGGCCTGTCACGCCGCATGTCGCTGTCTTTAGAATATCGCACGCACGTGGTAAGGCCCTAACCACTGCGGCGAAAACTGCTGCCGTTTCTATATGATCGCTAGCGCTCGTACAGCCCGCCGATCACACGCGCGCTTCTCGGAGGCTCGGAGAAACGCGATAGATCATTCTGGAAATGTCAACTTGCCATGCGCGCATGAAGTATCTCACGTGAGCAATGCGCTCCGAATCCTGCAGCAACTTCCGCCGCCTGACGCGAAAATCTGGCAGTGTTCCTTCGACGCGCGTTATCACGCGATCACGCAATCCGGCCTCGCCTACTGACGCTGACACGTAGCGGCGCATGCTGAAGCGTTCCAATGTGTATGTCTGATCAGCCCTTAAAGGGACACAACACATACTTTATTGAGCCAAGTATTCCGGCCGGAAGCCTTGGACAGCACTCTTGATACATTGTAGTTTCCGGGAAGATGAATCAACGTGTACTCTGCGTACGACACCTTCACGTTTATCCAAACACGAAAGCAATCCACAGATAAACAGGGAAGCATTCAGGCGTATGTTGTCCTTTGTTCTCTTCCTTACTTTTTTTTTCTTCTTGCTGTTCGCACCACATACAACTACCACGGCGGAGAAGCGTGGATGTAGAACCTTATTTTTATATGCGTTCTAGTTTGCACTGCACATCGCCTTTGTGCTCTGTTTTCCCTTCATTGTACCAGGAAGTTGCTCGCGAATGTAAACATGACTGATTTTGATAAGACGTTCGGCGCATCGTGTTATGTAAGGAACGTGAAAACACTGTTTACTTTCCTCGTAAGCCCTGCTGTCTGTACGTAACACGTCAGGTCGTTTAGAGCCGGTGATGCAAGTTTTGTTAAGGGGGAAAAAAAAAAAGCAAGATTAGGAAGTGTACACTGACTGAAAATTTAATTACTAGTGACTACGAACGCGAGGTAAAGTACATGCAGAAATAATAATACCACCTAGCTGACTTTCTGTCCGTGATGTCTGCAGCATCATCTAATAAATATATATGTAACTTGATACGTCCTTTTCACAGTCGTACGAATAATTGACAAACATAATTTTCGTATTCCTGAGAGATCCGCCATTCTGGTAGCAGGCTTCTAGCAATCCCTGAGGAGCACCGCTCTGCTGCTTGTTTGTATAGGGACTGGACCGTTGCCTAATGCATTACGGAACATGATCAGAAACATCCAGCGTTAATTGCGGTGCTTGAGTCGTCCTTTATTCATGCGCGAGGAGAAAGGAATCGCACCCACCTTTTTGATGTCCCTCTCCGGATCGTTGTCTTGTTGTGGTGTTGTCTTCGGAGTGCGGACGTAGGACCATGAAATAACATGAATTCATCCAAAAATTTCATTAATATTATATAGAATAAATGGCTGTAGTATATACAGTGCAAACACTTATGAAATAGCTGATAAAAAGTACTTCGCAGGTAGTCAACAGCAACGGTACGATTCTCTTATATTGCTTCCCAGATTGTGATATTCGCTCCAGTAACCAAGTGTTGCAACATTCACGGTATTGTCAGCGATATTTGCGTATTGAATTAGACACGCATTCGCTATTATTCAACTCCTTAGTCCAGGAACAGCGCCTTGTATACAGCGGAACACATCCCGTGCAAAATCTTAAGCCAAGGCGAGTCTATTCATAAATTCTCAGAGATTTATGCCAAAGAACTTATGCTTGCGTTCGTATCGCTGTTTATTTCGTGCTTGCGGATAAACTCATTACGGTTTTCATGCTGCTTATTTCATCTCAAATCCGCCCACTGCCCGGCTCTTCAACGGTACAGCTGCAGTGAGCGAATATTTATTTATTTATTTATTTATTTATTTATTTATTTATTTATTTATTTATTTATTTATTTATTTGTGAACATGTTTGCTTAATGACAGCCTTTAAGCTACACCCTACCTTTAGACGTTATTTTCAGGAAGCGGCAGCACAATAATCTAGAAGTGTTGAATATTAAGCCGAAATTTCGTTTGGATAGAGTTTTATTTGTACTACAATAGAAAACATAATTAATAAACGAAATAAGACGTACCTTCTCTGTAATATATGGACATAAAGATGACAAAATCACACAGCCCGTCTTCTGGGAACGTCACGCGCCCTTCTAAAGTGTCGTTGTAGACGCAAATAATTGGGTTTGAATCTGGAAGAGTGAGCTGTAATTAACTGTTTTATTTTAAATGTACTGTAGCTATGACGAAGCTGGCTTTCACCAACCACCTCTTTTGTGTTAACGATCGTCCTTGTGCTTTTCACACGCGCTAAGGGCATATGAAACGAGAGTGGGACAAGGGATAACTGTAAGATTAGTTTTTGAATACCGACGTAATTCTTTTAGGCAGCACTTTAAGGGAAGAAAAAGAGAGTGATAAGCAACACGACAGCTAATGATAAGGTTGGCTTGTGAATACTAGACGAGCCCGTTGTACTATCATGCTGTCACAATCGCACTAATGAAACCGGTCATTGTAGTTTATGTTCCGTCCCAATGTGACTCACGGGGCTTTGACGTCGGGTAAGAGGAGTGTTGCCCACTTATTATTTAAATAGCTGACATGATTCAATTATGACCACTAAGACATTCATGTGCATCTTCACATTTATAAACCTGATCCACGAGTAACACTTTCTTTTTTTTATATAATATAAAGAACCCAATGATTTTATTTCTTACCCAGTGTTATGGTACTTGATGCTGGAAACGAAATAGCAGGTGTGTTATTTAGTAGGCGAGTGTAATACGAGTAGCAGGATACCATGCTTATATTAAAATAGAGAGACCATGTGGCTTACAGCTTTATTGCGTTGTAGAATATTCAATAAAATATAGCGTCCGTGGAGTCGTATATATCACAGTGTGAGTCGTACCGCAAAAATAAAAAAAATGACCTATCCAATTTTCTCTTTACGTTTCGACTAAGCGAAACAATGCACGTTGTCTGTAGTGTTCTTATGAGAAAACAGTGTACCTGCGATTATCTTTTATGTACAGGCACGGATACTCTTGTAAAATGTAACAAATCAGATGTACCAAAACTAATGAAATGAACGCTTCCAGTGGTTTGTGTGGTTCATTATTTTAATTATGCGCATTATAATTTTACTTGATCACGATAACAAAAGAAAGAGATGTAAATAGCGCTTGCCTGGTGGTGAATAGTGGTCGTCTGAAAGTAAAGAAAGAATTTGTGAGGTTTCGGCCAAGCCGTAATGACATATTTTGAAAGACTGAACGCTTCTTTTGTATAGATGTTGTACTTAACATATATAGTAGAACACGTGGTACAAGCATTATAAGTGGAACTGAAGTTGAGACCATCGAAAACATTCAAACAAATTTTGACTAGCACTGCTATACGCACGTGGTATTTTTTAAGCGCGTAATGAATGTAAAAAAGACACTGAGGAAATGTTTAAATAGTATGACCTTACGCGCTAAAACCAAATATGGTTACGAGGAACGCCGTAGTAGAATATTCGAGGATAATGTTAACCAACTGCGGATTACCTTTATCGTGAACATTTGGTCCATACCACACACAGCTTCACAGTTGCCCAAACGGGCCATGTAGGATATATGCCGAATTAAATTAAATCTGTTGCATTTTAACAGCGAAGCTGTACAGCACGGCATGAAAACGTCCAGCCTCCGCAAAAAAGTCGCCTAGCAACTAAAAAGACGCCACAGCTCCACAAAGAAACCGTTACCCAGCAACCAGAGAGAAGCCACAGCTGCGAACCCCTTGGCATCGCCTAGCTACCGCCTAAGCCGCCGCCGCAGCTGGTTTGATATCATGACTAGCCGCGCATGCGCCGTAGTAACAGCTGTGCCTCGCTACTGCCGTCGCAGCTGGACATGCCAGGACGGCCCCTTTCATCGATCAGCTTCGCCGTTTCAAGTCTTGAGCGGGCGAGTACAAGCTTCGCTATTTTCTATGAGGAATAACCCATTGTGCCGAGAAACGTTATTATTATTATTATTATTATTATTATTATTATTATTATTATTATTATTATTATTATTATTATTATTATTATTATTATTATTATTATTATTATTATTATTATTATTACAGCCTGTGCACTGCGGGACGAAGGCCACACCACACCCAACAATCTCAAGTTAACTCTGTCTCCTGGGACCTGATTCCATTTTACGCCTGAAAATTTCTTATTTTTATCGCCTCGCATAGCCATCTGCCTTCTTCGACTGCGTTTCTCAACTCTCGTCATCCGTTCCATTGCTCTGACCACGGGCTATATCTACTCTACTGCACACTGCGTAGCCCGCACATATGCATTGTAAATACGTAAACATATTGGTGCCCACTCAACGAGAAATACTTTCGCACCTGCGTCCCGTAAGACAAATCGCTGTTGTTTTGTGGGGTTTTACATCCCAAAACCAGTTCTGATTATGAGAGACGCCGTAGTGGAGGGCTCCGGAAATTTCGATCACCTGGGGTTCTTTAACGTGCACTGACATCGCACAGCACACGGGCCTCAACATTTCGCCTCCATCGAAATGCAGCCGCCGCGGCCAGCGTAAGACAAATCGCAGATATACACGCATAAAGTAAAAGCTTCCCAGCAGTACTGGGCTCCAAGCCAAACGGCCCCATGATCCGAAACCGGCTGCTTCACGCTTGCAAACGACGATTGTTTCTAAACCATGCATGTAAACGCCTTGCACCCAGTGTACATTATGCACCAACCAGCCCAAGTTTCTCTTCTAGTCCAGTGTACAAAAGATAAAATGGATACCACTTAGTGTAATAAAAGCCCGTTTCAGAACAATGTGTAACGCCGACATCGGCCATTGTGCACGTTAGAAAAATTCAAACTTTGCGAAATTTGATGCCACAGACGCCACCACGAAATGCGTTTGGCTCGCCGCGGGAAGCGCATTCTGTTTGGTCATGCTGTACCGATGGCGCCCAGACCAAGTGCAGGAAATACAAACACACAATACTGGACGTACTTGCGAGCAAATGGTGGAATAATCGCCTCAACAGAGCATTAAACGGCAACGACAGCGGGTGCTTAGTTGTACACGCTAAAGCATCCCTTGCACAACCAAAAGACTGTCTATCGAATTCTTTCTTTTTTTTTTCTGCTAACTTCAACTGAAATGACGGCTACCCCTGTTTGCTTCTGATCAAACATACTGTGTTTTTTGTCTCGTAAAGGTGCACCCATCATTTCCCGTTCTATCGCCCGCTGCGCAGTCCTTAAACTTCGCCTCAAGTTTCTTTATCCTGCAAGTTTCTGCCCAGCATGTTAGTGCTGAAAAATTGCGATGATCGTATACACTTCACCTACATTAATAGCGCAATTCTCGCTGAAGATACAAATATGCGCATTAAAACTACACCATCCTGGCCGCGTGGTGCTAATGGTCACTCGCCTCCTACAGCGGCCGACTGTGCCTGCTCCGAGACAAGGCCTATGCGCGACCCGTAGGGAAGTTCGAACGCGGCAGCGCCGTAGAAGGTATGCGACGAATGTCATTACGCGCCATTAGTGGTGCCCCAAAGCTTACGTTAACTCTGAGAAAGCACAGCTTGTAAGCATTTTGGGGACATTTTGTCGTTGTGTTTGTCACCGCTGATGTGTAATAGAACGCTTTTCACTCCTGCGATTCGAGGGTCATGTATTCCTGTAAGCAGCAACGATGTAATTAGGGTGTAAAACGACTATCATGATTATATTGCGCTTAGTACAACACCGTCGCGAAAAACTAAACAACGAGGAGACGGATGTAGTGTCATCCGTCCACATTTTGTCCCGTGGTGTCAGTGTACTATACCAAACACAATACGTACATGAATGCCCGCCAACTATCCCCGTTTATTGTTTCATAAGACGAGGATATTTTTGGGAGTGTAGTCTACACATCAGCCGCTTCGCAGTTTACATTGTTATTATTAAATGTGTACCGAATTTTAATAGTGCGCTTTATCCCGTACAGGCTACAGGCGCGTGCTTCGTCAAGAGAAAGACAACACCGATGAGCCCCGTGTGCTAGCACGCACGTTCAGACACGCCTGGCGCGTTTTCCACAATGGCGGTGAGTTCTTGAATGTTTTTGTGCGACCCAGGGCGTTAAATATACCACGCCAGCCTCAAGCGAACCAAGAAGTGCAAGAAGGTATATACGTCTCTGCTCTACCAGAAAGATCGGTTTGACTCGACCACCCTCTGCAACGCGCCGCTGTACCTGCGTTACAACGTTATGCCAACCACTATGCCGTACGCAATAATTACGAATGTCGCGTTTGTAAAAGTGCGTGTAAATGTATTATGAATGTACCAGCCATGTGACATTTGAATTGATAACGACAGTCGGAACTAGTATTTAAAATTATCCTCTCAAGGCCTCCCTGCTTCTCCTTTTCTTGTACGATAAGCTGTGAAAACGGTGCCATTTAATAAAAATGTCAGCGTTAAAACCGTACATGCTTATATCTTTTCAAAAAACGCTGTGTGGCTTCAGCATATTGTTTACCCGATGAAAGCTCCGACTGAAGCAGATATAAATCGACTTAAATCATACAATCAACTCCTCCGATTCAGAACAAAAGTAAATCTTCATAAAAGAAAAAAAAAAGATCGCTGGTTCTTCACACGGCTGTAGTCAACGTTCATCAAACGCGACTTCTTTAGTGTAGTGTGGCAATGCTTTTTACTTCTCCCGGCTCTTCACGAACACGATGAATAAGGTTGGCATTGTATCTGTTCATCGTATCTGTCCCTTGTGGGCAACCATCGTGCAAACTTCACTGCCTTCAACAAGTTAAAGTGAGCGGAACGAAACAGTTGCCACTAATATATGCTGCACTTTCCCATTACATCGTTCATCTTGAGGCACAGGCACCAACACATGACTCGACGAGGCCCGAAATGTGCCATAATGCATGTATAGGAGCGCCTGGAGTCCCGCTCACAGCGCGTGACCACGTGTGGACAGTGCTTGTTGGACGCATCGGGCTAAAGCAAACGTTGACAAAAGTGCGCATATGGTATCCTTCAGGCAGTCGAGTCCCTTGCAGTAGCTCCTTGATCGCACGGCTGCCAGGATATTTTCGTAGCGCACTTAACTGCACCACCGCTTCTTCTCAGGCGCTGGTGAAAGACTATGCAATGAGAAATTCCAGGCGTCGCACGATGGAGCGTCTGACATTTTTTACAGCATGTACCATAGAGCGAACGGAAGACACAAATTTGGGCGGGCATGACAGACATTCGCCGTGCATCTTACTTCCTGTCACAAAGCAACAGTGTTAGAAATCTGAAAGTTGTCAAGTGTGCATGCAATAAGCAGTAAATATTAAACCTGCTTGCCAGTCATTTCTAACGTCATCCCATCTCCTCCGTGCACCTATCGGCCGATGTAATCGAAAGTGGTCTAATACAAAAGGGCTATGTAGCGCCTTCAGGCCAGTGCACGACTCAAGGCGCTAGCCATAACGAAAAGATTTTACTAAGAACCACAGACAAGAAGAAGAGTCTCTACTATTTAAGCAAAAACAGTTTTCTAGTACAATCGAACGCTTATTTAATATTGCAAGGTGACTCTTAGATATACGTACCCCTGGTTTTAACGAACAACACGGATGCTATGATGAGTCCGAGGGAAATAAAGATGGAGCCTATAATTAGGGCGCCCTTGGTGGAGCCGGAATTGTAGCTGCAAGAGATAAATTATAAACTTTATAGGTTACAAGAAAGGGCACGTTTATAACATTTCAACGCAATACACACTGTCATACTTGCTCTTTTTTTTAGGCCCAATATTTAAAGGCTCTTCTTGCTTGCACATTAAACAATAACTCCTTGCGTCTATGAAACAACTTCCTGGCAGATTTTCTATCCTCAACAGGTTTACGGAACAAGAAAGAGCACACACCAGTGCATATATATTTAAGTTCATTTTAGGGCTATTCTTAAGCTGTACCACGCAATATTCACTGTGTGATATGCGCGGGTTTCTATCTATAATTGGTAACTACAAGTGTAAAGAGCTTTGTAACGCGTGTGAGAGCTATATCGCACTTAAACGTTTTTGCGCTTGATACAAGCATCTCATTTTTCTTCGGTCCGGAATGTGAATTCCGTTGATTTGCTTTCCTTGGTTAAAACAGTGCGCGAAATGTAAACAAGAACACCACAATTAAAAACATGTATTAAAGCGCTTTAAAAGTGAGCGATATTGAGCACAAGTTGACATGTCGGTAAAGTAAACAATGTAATCTAACAGTCTCTGTAAGTTGCTTCTTTATTTTAGGTCTGCTACATAACATAAGGCCTGCAAGGTGAACAGCAAAAGGGTTAGGGTAGGGCACCTCGCTTATTTGTGAGTTTTTTACTCATTTGTCGTGGGCCTGAATCCATGAACTGATGCAGTGTAACATAAGCTATCGCTTCAAAAATTTTAAATATAGTTAAATCTCGCACAAGGTAAATTAAACTAGAACTATCACAGTGAAGCTTGAACAAATACCAAAGGTATATCCTGCTCCACTAAACTGCTGGAGACGTTAGCAAGCCCACAGGTTTGCAATACACACTAAGCAACCATTTATTCGTTCAGTCGTACTTACATCTGAGGAGCGGCAACTGCAAGGTTGAAATTAGTTGTTAACGTCAGTGTGTACTTTACTCAGGTCATGACATTAAAGCATATTACAGTAGCAAGTAAAACTATGCGGTTCCAGCAAAAGTTCTATCGAACTAAAAGGTTTATCGCGAGAGCAGGGCGATGGATGGATGGTTATTAGGAGCGTCCTCTTTATAGAGAGGCGGTAG
This sequence comes from Hyalomma asiaticum, assembly GCA_013339685.2. NCBI lineage: Eukaryota > Metazoa > Arthropoda > Arachnida > Ixodida > Ixodidae > Hyalomma > Hyalomma asiaticum. Next base: position 119,009,540 of record CM023482.1, on the reverse strand, counting down.
CCGGGCCACCAAGCTCTAGCTTTATTTCTTTTTTCTCTACAAACATTTCTTTTCCCGAATCACACATATTTTCCCAACTAATTTTTCTCCTCGTCTACCTATTTTATCTATTATCGTTCCGCTGTGATGTAACAATCTTACCCGAACTACCTTACGCTTCTGTTTGCTCCATACTTTTACGCCACCAATACTCTAAGCGCCTTTTACTTATCTCTATCGCCGACATGTTCAGCTTTCCCGTGTTACTCCTGAAACCCATGGCCTCCTGTAGGGTAGTGTCCACAGCTACACCTGGGTGGACATCTGTACATTCAATCAAAATATGATCTGTCGTTTCCCTAGCTTTTCCACAGCACGTACATGTGTCCCCTTCTTTATTGAATTTCGCTTTGTAACTTCGGGTTCTCAGGCAACCGGACCTTGCTTCAAACAGTAAAGCGCTTCCCTTTGAATTATCGTAAAATTTTTCTCTCTTGATTTCGTCTTTCCCTTTTCTGTAGTTGTTCAATGCCGGCTTCTTCTCCATTCCTGCTATCCAATCCGACTTCTCCGCCGCTCTGACCATGCTCTTAACGCTCTTTTTCGTCCCATCCGTTTCGTTACTGGCTGTATACTTACTGGTAAGCCTCCTAGTTCTCTTCCTCCATTGTGAGTCAGCGTTCTTCCTATACAAATACCTGAATACTTTCGCTGCCCATCTACTTTCTTTCATATTCCTTGATCTCTGTTCGTACCTAATTTTACTCTGACCTTCCCTTCCCTCAAAGTCGGACCATCCCATACCCCCTTAACAGCCTCATTTGTGGTCTTCCCATGGGCGCCCAACGCGAGACGTCCGACCGTCCTCTGATTCACGTCCAGCCCTGATTGTACCTACTGACCTCATGCACACCACTGAGTTTCCGAATGTAAGTCCTGGCACCATTACACCTTTCCACAAACCGCGAATTACCTCGTACCTGTTGTAACCCCACAGCGCTCTATGCTTCATTATTGCGGAGTTCCTCTTTCCTTTAACTATCATAGCTTTTTCTTGTACTTCTATGTATCTATTCCCATCATTTATCCATATCCCGAGGTATTTGTAGTCTCGTACTCTGGGTATCTCCTCGCCCTGTATTGATATGGTCTGATCGTTGCTGTCATTGAATATCATCCAACCGCATTTTGTCACACTAAATTGGTCCCAACAGCAATGCAAAGGTCCCAACAGATGGGCGTTCGCTCTGCTCTCGCGTCATCTGTTGGGACCTTTGTTACTGTTTATTTAAAGCCAGCTACAGAGCCGCGACTTTTCTCGGCTTGTTTATAACACGTAGCGTCTCTTCCGCGCCATTTCTAGAGCGTTAATTTTTCCTTTACTAACGCAAAAACTAGTCGAGTGTATATTCTTAATTAAATGAACGCTGCGGATCACGGTTATGTACATATATTACACCTCAGATAGGCCTGAGGTCCCCTCTGCGTTACGTTTGTGACCACTTGACACCAGTGCTAGTAGCTCGCTTGGTTTTTGCAGGGCAGTTGAATCTAGTGACAGACAGACAGACAGACAGACAGACAGACAGACAGACAGACAGACAGACAGACAGACAGACAGATATTTGCTCGTAGCCCAAGAAATACTATCGTTATTAAGTGCTACTAGAACTTAAGACAATGTACGAAGACCAGAGGTGCTTTACGAAGCGATGTGGTAAAACTAAAACGTCGTCACTAAGATTGTCATTGATAGAGGAAAATTGCCTCGTCATGAGTGATAAAGGTGGTTTCTTGTTTTTTTTTTTTTTAAGAATGGTAGCAGCTAGCGTCACTAGACATGTAAGAAGAAAACAAGTATATCCCTCCATACACGGTTTCTTGTAGTCCCGCGTCAGTTTCTCGTTGCGAGCCTTGTACTTGTCGTGACGCGTACGCCATTGGAACTTTACATGTAGGGGTTCTCAAGTATTTGTTCGGATTTGTAGGATTCATTTATTTTGTATGTCTACAACCTGTTCATGGCTCGCTGACTCACTTATTTATGAGTGCGAGCTCGTTAACCGGCAGACAACCGAAATGCTTAAATGCCTACTACCATCTGCATCAAATCGGGCAGTCGATGTAGTTCACACGTCTTACGAAACTTGTCTCGGATCATAAGTAAACAACAGACACTATATCTACATTATATTAATATATACATGAGCACATTAGTTAATTTGATACCCTATGGAGTCGCTTTCTTTTCAGGTATGAATCATGCTAATAAACATGGTTATTGCAAATAATGCTACATTCGATACTCGAAGGCGCATATAAAACTTCGCTGAAATCCACTGGCTATTTCCTGTTCTCTTCAAACTCTGATATCAAAGGCATGCCTTCGAAAGAGCGCATCCTAAACGTTGCGTTTCTTCAGCAGGCGAGTCAGAAAAAAAAAATACCCCGAAAGCGACCAAATGAGCTAAATGCTCAAAGCGAGCATATCCTTACCGCGTGTTTCCGGAGACGGTGGCCCCTCGATGTTTACTACAGGGCGGCCTTTCGGCGTCCGGTGCAAGGTGTCTTCTATACACGGCAAATTGCAGGTCAAGCAGCAGATAATAAAAAAAAAGGAGCGTAAATATTTTTCGCTCCAGAAGCTGTTTTGCACTGATACCGTTCCCCACAAGTGGGGCACCGGGCGGAATGGAAATAAAACACGATGCGGCCACATTCGTATACAAAGAACGCCTTTTTCAAAGGTCGCCACCATATCCACAAAGCGGAAGTGAGGACAGCAATGCCTCTACAGCAACGACATTTTGCCCGGCCCATAAAAAGCACCACAGAGGCCGACGGTAAAAGGGGGCCGATATACACGCGTGTCTCAACAAAGGACACGCGCAAGAGGAATATGACATTATACTTGAGCTGCGCTCGAATCTCGTGCGGTTTCTATACGTTAAACGCGTAAATTTCTTCTACGGAATCGAGACCGCGCGCTAAGCAAAACAAAATGATGGCAAGAAAACACGTCGGGTCTTTCTGTATACAAGGGCACTGATAAGGCACGTGTGCTACCTGCGATATTTTATCACCGCGACATTTTAACGTATCTGAAAAGTTCCGCGTATCGTATATCGCTCAATATCGCCTTCAATGGGTGAACGCGTAAACGAATGGGCTCTAAGTTTATGCGCGGCTTCCAAGTGCCCTTAGTTCGACAACATGCGCAATTTCGGAGCCCGCTCGGCCAACATCTCCCGTATCGCGAGCCTCCCGTATCGAGATAGTACATTGACGTTTTATTGCACCGCAGCTAGCCACTGTCATATTTTTACTAAATGTTATCTTTTATGGGCACTTTATACAGCGGCTATTACGGGCCCATTTTAGGCCAGGCGACATCAAGCTCCCCGTTAAGTTAACAATCACCTGGCTGTTGCGTGATAATACACTATATTCACCAGAGGAAAAGTTACTAACTTCACGTTCGATGTTATTATACAAAGATTTCCCAGTGTCTTGAGCTGAGGCATTGCAGATACGGATGACACTGCTAAAAGTGCGTCGTTCACCGATCTAGGGATGAACTCACGGCTACCTGCCTTTTCATTCCACATTTGGTAAGAGCTTCCAATGCGGTTGTATGAGAAGAAACCTTAGAGTAAAGTTTAAAGGACGAAGTATTCAAGCGTTCTCCAATATGTTCATCTCAATCAGGAAAGCTGTAAGAAACTATTCAAAATAGCGACAACTCCCCGCGGCCCAGCACACACATATTTCGAGCCATACGCGCATGTCGCCAATTCATCATTTATTGCTGAATAAGCACTCTGATTTATTTGCGCAGCATCTTTAATTATACCATGCAATTGTTGGACATCATCATCCTCATAATCATTATCATCATCATGTCTACGCCCACTGCAGGGCAAAGGCCTCTCACATAGATCTCCAATTATCCCGGTCCTGTGCTATAACTGCGAAGAATTTATCCCCGCAAACTTCTTGATTTAATCTGCCCACCTAACTTCTGCCGCCCCCAGCCATGCTTGCCTTCTCCAGGGATAGTTGCACATAATGCACACCAACTAATATTTTCCCATATAAAGATTTTATGTAATCATTTTTAAAAAGCTGCAGCCTCACAAATGAAACAATTTTTATTGACGTACCGCTCTTTCTTTCTTTTTTTCTTCAGAAGCTATTGCAACTACGGCAATTAAGCGCACATGCGATGTACTTTCTCTGTCTGTGGCGCTGAAATAATACTAGTTGCTGCTATTCATCAGTATATTACTTTACAACTCATACATGCGCAAATATGCAGCCAGCGGACACTTGGGATAGAAACAGAGGCCGCAATTATCATCTTTCGCAGAAATACACACGCTGTAGGAGAGAATGCGTCAAATATACCAAGAATATGTCACAGCATCTAATTGCATTTGAAGCCGTCGGCTCGATACGCCCCCCTGTTTTTAAAATTATCGTCCTCATAGCGTGCATTCCAAGCATTAGGAAGCCCTTGTATCCTTGAAATATTCTAAATCGACAAATACAGCGTGGTCCCTAAGAAAGGGAGACTAATGCATATGGCAAAGATTTTTACGACGTGCACATTCGAGGCGTCACGCAAAGGTGTCTGCGCATACCTTTGAGAACAGCTGCTCTCTCCTTGTTTTCTAATGTTTAACGCCACTGGCATAGTGTGCGCGGTGTAGCAGTTGCGCATTCGTTATGACTCCTTGCCCCTACCGCCTTGCTCCAATCCACTCTATTTTCCCATATTATTTATCTTTATAGTATTCTAATATACCGCCATTATATCTCACTCCACTGATCCGCTCAAGCACGCCCCCCGTTTTCTTTGGCTGTGTTCAAATTCTGGACAGCATCGTAGACAGCCTATCTTGACAGCTTCAAAGACAGCTTCGCGTCCTTGTCGTCCGAGTAATGGAACGCGCCCGATGACGTTTGCGCGACGAGACGCCATCTCGTGTCGGCAAAAGAAAGCTGAAGAAAACGCTCACAATTTTCGTTACTTTTGCTTATATCGTGTTCCAGTCTACGAAAAACCCGATGCAGCTCACATAAGCGAGTAAGAAAGCGCCTATTTGCGAGAAGACGACCACTCCGGCGAGGTTTATGGATATTCAAGCAATCCTCTCAGCTGCCACCTTGTTTGGACAGCAAAGTACCCTGCATCGTTTTTATCTTCGTATGCAGTCTTCACGAAATTGTCTATTTTGTCGTCTACGTGAGAAATAGAATGGGACTTAATATGGCCGCTGTTACGTAGCTTTCTATTTAGCCGTCTACCGTGGATATAGTAACACACCCTTTATCTTCTGTTGCGTCCTCACGTCACTCATGTGGTGCGCAACTTGTTCGTATACTGTAGTTTATCCCTTTCATCACATTACGCATAAGTTCAACCAGTTCTTTTTCACCTGGCCCCGCCACGATGGCCTTGTGGCTATGGTACTCGGCTGCTGATCTGAGGGTCGCGGGATCGAATTCCGTCCACTGCGGCTGCATTTCGATGGAGGCGAAATGTTGAGGCCCGTGTGCTGTGCGTTGTCAGTGCACGTTAAAGTACACAAGGTGGTCAAAATTTCCGGAGCCCTGCATTACGGCGTCCCTCAAAAGTCACAGCTGGTTTTGGGACGTAAAATCCCAGAAATCAATCAATCAATTTTTTTCACGTGTGTGTGTGTGTGTGCTGCCAGTCATTTGTGAGCTACCTGGTCTATTCTTCAATTTAGGCCGCAGCAGTTATTTTTCAACCGCTCTATTACCCTTTTCTACCATCAAGGAAACTTACTCTAAAATGTGTCGTTTTGAATGTCCAAGCTGCTTGCACATCGGTTCTGCAAAAACCCGCAAGGTGGAGTAAAGGGTTATGAAGGGATAATTAGCATCCACCCGTTTGTAACACAAAGCTACAAAGAAATCCATACTGATTTCTCGGAAATGAAAGCTTCGTAGTTGATAAAAATTTCGTCGTAATCCGGGGTTCGAACCCGGGACCAACGCCTGTCCGGGGCGTTCGCTCTGCCACTTGAGCTAGCCAGGAGGCTAGGAATTGACAGCGCGCGAACGAATTGATCGACAACTCCTTGTAGCTTTCTGTTGCAAACGAACGGATGCTAATTTTTCCTTCATATCCGAGTTGTTACAAATCCATTCGTGCAGCTTCCTTCCTTTTTGGCAGCTCTTCCATCGAAATGCTTTTCTCGGAAAGTGCGTCCTCTGACGTCACCCTCTGCCCTTACAGTTAAGCCATGCACCGGACGTTTCCCAACGTCAAACATATACGATTGCTGTGAACTTGCTTCTCTCTCAACATATACGCAAACTCAAAATGGTCATCACCGTGGAAAACATGCTTTTACAAGTGGCCTACGCTCCCGACTCAGAGTCTTCAGGAGCTCTTATTGTGCGGTTAAGTCGCCATTGAAGCCTGTCTTCTACTTATCTGCTTCAACCTCTGTGTGGAAAAAATAAATTAAGCACAACTGCTCACTCTTCGTATCGCCCACTTTACTTCGACTGTAACGGTTAGAAGCAAGCAGCAGCTGTTTCAAGTAGCCGTAAAAGGAGTAAATTGTACTTCAGATTGCACTTTATGCTTGGCGTCATCATCTTCATTTCATTGTGTGTAGAAGCGAAAGAGGGGAAAATATTCGGAATTATCCCAAGGGTAATTACTGTGACGAACTGTCAGTGCGGCATTCGCGAAGCCCCACTTAAGGAACACAGAACAAGGTCGCCATGTTCTGAGTGATAAATCGCTTTGTGCACACGGCATTTCAAGCACACAGTGCGCAAAAGCGCAGAACGTGCCTCCGAGTATGACTCGGGATTTCCGTCATATTGAAATATGTCTCGCGTGCCCCGCGACCCGACGATGGCCGTGACGCGCAATTTCTCTTCAGTGTTGAATAATGTAAAAGCCACACATCGAAAGGACTCGTATACCGAGACAAAGGCTGCCGCTTATAACAGCAGCGCGCTTTGTAACGCCTGTGCACTATTATCGATTCAGTTTAAACGCCACCGCATTAAGAAAGGCATAGGCAGGGGCCGCTGGAGCTGAATAAATTGCGGAATTGGCCTGGCACGCATTCAGATGACTGCACCCGAATGCTTACAATGACGCGTAATTGCGCCCTTTGACAGAGGGTACAATTGTGAGAAGGGGGACCAGCTTTTAAATAACAATGCAGATGCAGTGAGTAACGTCAGTAGTGCATTACTGAAATCGATGTACTTGTTCAGTACGGTATTGATGGCTGTACTTGGTTATCGTTTATGTTGATCGTAATAACTACATGACAGAAAGGCTGTCACATACTTAGAGACACTGTGATGATTTATCACAAATCGATCGCTGTAAACAAAGTTCTTGAACCTGGAGCGAACGCATGTGGGTCGCCACAGTAATTGTAGGGGGCTGCAACGACGTATGGTACTTTTTCTTTCTTTTTTTTTTTCTGCACGCATCGCGGCTGATTCAGTTGCGACCTTGCATGCTTTTCTGAACGCCGTGTGATGGGTTCAGAGAATCCGCGCTTCAATGACAATTGTTTCGCGCACAAAGGGCAAGGTTGCCTCACTCGCTTTTGTTTAAGGGCCCATCATCAGGCCGCGTTACAAATTTTATTTATGCACTGGAAGTTATAAGGAGCTCATTTAGCTGAAAGATTTTTTACAGCGCAGTTAGTATTATACTTTTTACAGCTGAGATATATTAGGCAAGCTATTGGACGCGCGTAGAGTGACGGAAATGTTCAGTGTATTAGCGCCCTGTATGTAGTTAGAAAAGCACAAGCACATGCTTTGCAGTTTAGCTTGGTAGGGATATTGTCTGAAGGGGCCAGTAGCCAAATCTAAGACTCCATCTTCAGTGCTAGAATTTAGAGCAAGAAAAAGAAAAGGAGAGGAAGAGAGCATGTGTTGTTCTAGTTAAACTGTTCCAGGCTGTAAAGGCGCTTCTTAAAACTGGAGAGAAGTGTCGTCCACCTGAAAATGTCAAAGAGCTACAAAGCGAGAAAGGCATTGCGGTGGTTTTCGGGTCGATTCACATATTCTCAGTTGCATTTCTTTTCTTTCCTGAGAGAAGAACTTTTGGTTCTCTTCATAGCTGACCTGCCTGCTGTTCTAACATGCAGACGAGAACCCTCTTTAGCGCCACTACTGATATTTTGCAGTCCGTTTTCTTTTTTTCTTCCAACTTGCATCGAGCGCACACGCACACATTACACATGCACAGATTACATCGACTGCAGTGCACATGTACACACAGCCTTGCACTGGCTTACGTATAGGGCCTGATTCAGACCTCGCGGTCTTGATATTTCCCGTTTTCTGAGGTCTTGTAAATATCTAATGCGTGTAGTTTGAATGTGATGCGCTCTAAATATGTATTTTGCTCGTGCGATATATGATGCATGACGCATGCACTCGGTACAGACTGCCATTCGAAGACGAAAAAATGCTGAGAACGGCGTTTTTCTGTCGTACCCAGAGCAGTTGGGTGTTTTGTAAAGAGCTGAGAAAGGGTACTCTGAATTACTGACGAGCCAGAAAGGCGGCAACTAACGACATCTGACGTAATTAAAGACCCTTCTTACTCTTTTACGTTCGGTGCACCTCAAAATTATTCCAGACAGCCGCGGTCCAAGAATAACGCCCCGCCACGGTGGTCTAGTGGTTATGGTACTCGGCTGCTGATCCGAGGGTCGCGGATCGAATCCCGGCCGCGGCGGCTGCATTTCGATGGAGGCGAAATGTTGAGGCCCGTGTGCTGTGCGATGTCAGTGCACGTTAAAGAACCCCAGGGGGTCAAAATTTCCGGAGACCTCCACTACGGCGTCTCTCATAATCAGAGCTGGTTTTGGGACGTTAAACCACATATAATAACAACAACAAAGAATAACAAAAACAATCCTGAACATTACTGTCCCGTCGTAATCTCTAAATAAAAGAACATATCAACCGTTGAAACCAGGCATTGTGTTTAAGGTCACCGTCTTCGACTCACCCATTGATGGACATCAGAGATGTGGTCTACATAATTATCTCACTTTCGTAAAACACCTGTCATCTTGCCGGTTTCGCCAGAACTAACTTCCCATATAAAGGGATCCCCTTATTTACGCACTTTTCTGTGCCTGAAAATGATCGGCCCCCCAAACCACAGTCGCAGTTTGTTTCGACAATAAACGCGGGAGATATAACCTGACGCGCCAACACACCTTGTCGCACAACACGGATTCCAGAAAAAAAAAATCGCGATATAATCAAGCTTCGCGGCAAAAGGCAGATGTACTAGGTCGTAAAATAATTATCGTTGGCGCCTAAGTGCTCACGTTTCGAATGCCCATACAAGTTAGAGAGCACTCTCTGTGCGCAATAATTAAGGCACTCTTGATCGCAACATTCTGCTTCATGATGCCCTCCTTCAATATGTGACCTCGAAATGTGGCGTATGGTCTTGACGTCTGGTATATGCATTACACATTTAACTTTTCATGTATGTACAACATATTCAGTGCCCCGGAAGCGAAAACAGGGACCAAGCTTACTTTTTCCTAGTACGCTCTGATGCTCTTGATTTTCCATATTTTGTGCAGATGTCACCGGCTTTTTGATCAAATGAAGACAATCCAGGCAGTGATGACGAGCTTCTTTCCGCTTGTCCTCATAGGAGCGAGGGAAGCCTGTTCGCGAATGTGCTGTGGGATTCGAAGAAACGCATTTAGCAATAACGAAATCAACCCGTCGTTTACAACAGGTATTCAACAGGCGTATGTGGATGAAGAAAAATACTGTTTAACGTCCATGCCTGTATGAAAAAAAAATATTAAGTTTATGTCAGTGTTGTGTTTGTTTTGTTCACATTGCATTACGCTGACGTCTTCTGTAAACTAAGAACACAAATTTGAACCGCTCGAAATAAACTTAGAGGTTCAGAAAGTTTCGCAGCAAATCAATATGCTCTTCGGGAACACTGCAGCATGGTGGTTTGCTTCAGACAGCGCTGTCTACTTCAAAAGTTAGCATGCAAAAGGAAAGAAAAAAAAACGGACTTCTTAACTTCACCGGGCAGAAAGTTTCAAAGGCAACACTCAACTTCCTTTTTTTTTTTTTAACAAAGTCAGTCAAACGTGTTCGACGTCTGGATCTCTGCTGCAAATACGCACTTGTATCTGAATGAAAAATGATTTGTACACAGGCTCAGCGATGTTAAAAGCAAAGTGTTGTGCAACCGTGATACATAAAAGAACCGCGGACCACAAGCCAATCGGCACCGAACTGTCGACTCAGAAACGGAAATCAAAGAGACTCGTTGCAACCCATTCTGCGTCCCATGAATAAGATGAACTACAAACAAACTCTCCATCCACTCCCGAATTCTTTAGCCAACCAGTACGCTATTGTCGTACAGCTCATAAGACTTTTACCGAATGTTTGCTACGGGCGTGCCAAAAGCTCCTCTGCCCAGTCACGTGTGTGCTACAAAAAAAAAAAGAAAAAATCTTCGCTTCATCCGCTCAGGTCTTCGCACACGGCAGCAAAAATGAACGCAAAAGCGCAGCCTCTGCACTTCGGTTCGCTTTGCTGCACATTAAGCAGGAGAGAAGTCCTTCGGCGAAAAGAGTGCTTAGCCAATTCACTCGAAAGTGCTTGGATGAAAAAAGAAACTCTAAAGAAATTCAACTCGGTCGAATTAAAAGCGTTCTATACACGTATAGCCATTTTCCCGAGTCCCGTGCCAATAGAAGCATCGCGTCGTCTCACGACAATTTTCACTTTCTCTTATAAAGCTTTCTCTTGATCTCGCGTCACTGGTCAAGACACGGTTGAGTTGGGTCGGTTGGAGATTCTTTCGTACGTTGCAGAACCTTGGTACGAAACACGGCCTTAGTGAACTATAAGTCGATGGACTGGACAAATGTAATCCAAGCGGGAGTCTCGGAGTTGAAAAAATAATCTTTAAATCGGATGAACTTTTTTTCTATATCAAATTGGTTTAAAAAAGACTCTGCATGAATCTTACCGTCTGGTCGCCCTTTCTGTGGTATTTTAGTGTCTACGAACTGGCGTTATGCTATACTAACTGCGTCGTTGCTAGGTGGATACTTGAAGCACTTGAGGACCCTTGTGTCTATAGATAAAGCTCTCAGCTTATTGGACCGTGTGGCCGCTCCACAGGTGTATTTATATTTTCCGAAGTAAGTGCTGCGTTGGCAACGGTTTGTGCTTTCTTTTGTCTGCCTTGCAACAGACTGCGCTGACCGCAGCCTTCTAAGCTTGACTCTGTTCTGAGTGGGTTAGTCCTAACTTTGCAGTTAGACACAGATTTTGGGATGTTAGGCCAAATGCTTAAAAATCATCAAAAGCGTGTCGCCTCACGAGTTACGAGCTTCACAAGCCGGCTCATGTCGCATAATCATACATTGTCCAATCATACAGTGCTCATACTAGAGAAGTGTAGGTAAGCTGTAATGTCTGCATGAAACGCTGAGCACTACACGTGACGTCGATGTGTGATTAACGATATCTCACACAATAGAGTAATCCAATTATTATTCAGTAAAATTTTGCCAATTTGATTGCAGTGAAAGCAACAGAACAATAATTCTTAGTACGCGATTTGGCGATTATGTTCTTTTCGAAAGTGTACAATTCTTTGTCATATCAATTCAATGGAAAAAGAAAAAAAAATGCGAATCTCCTTATTTTAAGCGCGTGGTTTGTCTGTCCCTAACGGTAACTACGGCACTTGTCACAAATAGAGACAAATTCTCAACACCTTTTGTTACCAAGTGCGCTAGATCGTTGTCAAGCTGCTTTCATTATTTAGAGTCGAACACCAAGACTGGTTTGTATATATGACCTTATGAACAAGTCAAGCGTTCTACAGAAAGACTGATGCTGCTTTAGAACGCGTATTCATTCTGCGAAATCGGACTTTGCCTGCTACACGTGACAGTGCATGTTTTCAACCCTCCTGTACTACGGCAAGGATGCCGTTATTACATATCGCTGGGAGTTACCATCCTCAGTCGAAGACTTGTTCGCTTCAAGACTTGGAAACTCTCATTTACACTTTCCTAGGAGAACGAATCGACGTTGTTACGCTATGGTTCTATTTTCAATGGACCAGAGAAGTGCCGCGTACAAGCCCGATCGAACCTTTTAGCGTTTCTGTGTTTGTATCGAATTGTTGGGTTCTACATTTAGAACTTGTCTTCCCTTTAGTATCGATCTTCAATAGTTCTTTGTCGCCCCGCAAGTGAGTGTCTGTCCATTTGGAGCAGGCTTTCTCAATTCTAACTTACGCAAGAAATCACTGTGCGGTCTTACACGGTTCTATGTAGTCGCCGATACGTCACTTTACTTTGGTGCACCGTTTGAAGTACCGGGCGGATCGCCGTCGTAACCTTTTGTTCAAGGTTGGGGAGTCATACAAGAAAAGTAGCATGGCCAGCGTACATATAGCGGACAATAACCTTCTGCATTACTTTATTTTCTCCCAACACTCGTGTACCCACACACACGGATCGGAAACGTGCGTTGCCTTTAGACTCGTCTTGCAAAACTTTAGTTCTAACGTCTAGTGCGTGTAAAACATTCGCTTGGAGTTGTAGGAGGATGGGGAGGAGGACTTGTAGAAAAGCTGTAAAAGCGATTGGCTCGTCGTGGATTGAAACCGGGACCTCCCGCAGCCGAGGTGAGAATCATTCCCCTGGACCAACGGCCCGGCGTCCGTATCGCTCACGAGACGCACTAATGATGATATGGTCGGGCAATATAATAAAACCCAGCTTTCTTTATAGATTGCTTCGCTCTAGCAACAGTCCCAGCTGGATTCGAAATGCAGCTCTGCATTTCACATTCGCGATTCGTCCCCACACAAGTGACCATATCACATCGTAGCGGCGCGTTGCGCCATATTACATTCGCGCATCTTTAGGATGAGGTGGCCGAGCTTCTCTATGTTTATCTTTTTGAGAACAGCAAACTGTTGATGCCTCGCTGAGATGGACCTAGTGCTACTGTGAAAACGGGATTGCATTGTTCGCAATTGCATTTGCGCACGTTGTTTTCTTTTGCTACAGTTATTGCTGACGATAGGAAATATGTACCCGCCTGAGCGGATCTCTGGTTTCGTTTGGCAATACACGCGTAGTCGCACGTGATCAGCATTGCTGGTAAGTTACACTTGATACACTAGGAAGATTGTGCAAAATAAAAGGCTGAGGCCCGAATTATTGCGTGTCGGCAGGACATTCGTAAAACAGGAGAAAGCAAAGGAGGCGCTCCTTCAACTCCGTTGATTTTCACACCACTTTTCCTTTCTCTTTTTTTCTTCTATTATTCCTTTCACATTGTATCGGGGAAAGAAGGAGGTATTTCGAAAGGTCTAGAAATGTGACCTAGCTTGATATAACCCTCACTCATTTTCGTAGCAGGTGCACTTATGCAATGGACAGATATTTGAGCGAGAAATGTCATCATGACGAACAGCAATGAAAAAGCTTTAGGTAATTGTTATTGTAATTATCTAGCTTAAGGTACACACTATAACGCGACATTGATCATAATAATCGCTGGGATTTCGCGTGGCGAGAACACCATAAGATTACGAAGAGTGATGATTGTGAGGTAGTGGAAAGCAGTGGAGGGCTCCGGTACCTTGACCACCTGGTGGCAACGGGTGCTGATAACACACAATACACAAGCCTCTAGCATTCTCGCCTGCATTGAAGATGCGTCCGCCGCCGTCGCGGTCAAACCCGCATCCTTTGTAATTGCGAAACAGAGCAAAAGATCAGTGCTATTTAAAAGACTGAAGAAAGGTATTCCAGAGGTGTAGCCACTATCCGGATATTTCTCCATAAAGTGCGCTACGTACCAAATCTCAAGGTGTCCCAATATTCCAACTAACTGTTTCCCGAAAGTTTGCGTGAATCAGATAATTTTATGCTCTTAAATGTAGTCCAAAGTATTTTAATAGAATTGATAAGCCAATATTCCTACATAGATGCTACTATTGGAGAGCCGCTTGGACTAGATGGCATGGCTGTAACCTGTGTTCGATGATGGATATTGGCTGGTTGTTTTGATTTGCTCACTTTTTACTGGCCATACGGACGAAACGTCTTATCCTGCAAGTTTGCGATATCAGCCTCATCAGGTAACTGAATTCGTCTAGTCATTTTGCACTTACGCTACTAGAGATTTCTTGAATATATCTTTCGGAAAAAGAACACAGTATGTGCATGATTATTTGCCTAATGAAGACTTCAACTTTCCATAGTGAAAATGTAGGTACAAGGTATCGTTATGAGAGCCAAGCAAGCGTTGGCTCATTCTTTTACTGGAATAGCTGTCGCTGCCTAGAAAGTAGGCCAAATCTGCTCGCAGAATTTTCACTCGCGGTCCTCGTGTCTTTACCAACACGATGCACCTGCAACTGTCATTGCGATTTCAGGTACAGGCAACGTGAAACCTACAGCAAAATTTTGCTTATACGGGAAATGAAAATTGTGCGCCCAACCAGTGAATTCTGTTCCAGATTTTTTATGATATGCGTAAAGAAATAGCTGTTACCTGTAGTACGCTGTAGCTGGAAGATAACCATATAAATGACGCCATATCTTCGGGGAAAGGCATTTAGTATCGTGCCGTCACCGCTACATGACGAAGAATCCCGCAGAAGTTGATTGGAGTTAATGGCGTGAAAACAATTAATCTTTTTATGCCAGCTTAGTTCAATGCTTTACTCTTTTGTTTACCTATATTAACTAATAAAACTGAAGATTTTAGCGGTACGGCAAGAGGATATATTTGGAGTAGAGGGTTTTAACAGTTTTAACGGAACATTTTGGCTGTCACAGATTTACTAAGTGGCTAGTGACTGTCTCTAAAATTGGGCACGCAGTATATTCCCTTTCTCTTTAGCGCACGCTTGCGATCGTTGTAACGTAATTGGCCGCTGAGTCTATAGAACTTGTATTTGTTACGTTGCCACTTTAAGGTAACGAAAGTTAGCAACAGACGCGCTTGAACGCGCGAAGTATGTAGTAGTAAAGAATTAGGGAAGCTTGTGGCTAGCGAAGCTGGTGGGCACTTGGCTGGTCCGGGTTTTTCTCCGGCACGCCCGCGTTTCATCTTGCTCCGAGGCTTCGGAAAACGCCTCGAGAACCACTGCGAAGCCCAGCGAACGCTCCTCAAAGTTTCGCACAGAGCTCAGCATAAAGACGTTCACGTCGAACCACAGACGGTGAAAGACGCGGTACGCGTGGCCACGGTTTGACGCCGTCCTGCCCCATTGCTATACTACACGATGCGTTCGTGCATAGCTTCGCGCCATGAAAGGACGCATGCTCTCGTCGTGCGCAGCTATGCACAAACGCATAGCTTTGCGAGACACTATGCAGCGGACAAATCGACGCACACTTTGTCTTCTTTTAAAGACGATAGTCTTTCTTGGGATACTTGAACGCAGAAATATTGGTCTGCCTGTTTGTTTGTCTGTCACACGATTCAGCCACCCAGCCAAAGTTTAAGCACTTGCCTAAGGCCCAGCCATGTTGAACTGGTAGCTGCGTTCATACTTGTGAACATTGTCGATCAAAAAACAAGTATTACGCACATCTGAGGCGCAATGTCAATACGTAAGTCTTAGGTGGTGTGTTTCTTTACTAGAAAATACATAGATACGTAATTCTAAAGACCCTAGTGTTTGTTAGGCTGCGCTAAAAAAGCGACGCTATGCACGAAAAAGGCCTCTGCCGACGATTTGGTGCAGCCACCTGGCAGTTGCCCAGGGATTCCGCACAAGCTCATGTTTCCCGACGGCGCTACCAGATGGCGTCCATATCTCACGCAGCGTAGTACGGCCGGCAGAAGACTATCGTCTTTCGAGGACATTTGCAACGAAGCACGCAGATACGCGGCCAATTTTTTCTCCTGCTTGAACATGTGCCTCCGCCAGCTCAGACGCGCACCGACGGGGCGGGGGGGGGAGGGGGGGAGGGTTTCGGGGGTTGTAACTCCCCCCTGAAGCCGACCTAACCCCTCTCGCACTCCGTAACTGCTCCTATGTCCTAGAAGAATGTGGAGCTAATGTCTGCAAAACACCGAAAAAAATAAAAATAATCAACATCATTGATGTAACTATTATTTGGCATTTTATTTACTTTTTTATACACGCAACAACTGTGTAATCGCTTGCCCGGCCCATCGTGAACGCATATCCACGGAGTGAATGATGATGAGTGGGCGAAGCTCCGGAAGTTCATCGTAAATCGTGCCGAGTTCCGGATTAATTTAGCCATGATTCGTGCTGTATGGACAGACAACTGAGTTCTCTAGAACACTGTGGTATTCGTTTCGCATCTTCTACCTTCCAGAAAAGTTGTGAACAACTTTAAAACTGGGGCTATTGTGATGTAATACGAAACGAAACCGAAACTGAGTGATGCCGGAGTAGACGAAGAGGAACCGGCGTGAACTCGTGACACAAGAGCGCGTGTCAGCGTTCGAGGCGACGAAGAGGAACCGGCGTGAACTCGTGACACAAGAGCCCGTGCCAGCGTTCGAGGCAGCTCAGCGTTCGATGAAGACGAAGTGGCTACGACGGACAACTACGGCAGACAAGCCTACGCCTTCGCCCCTAAAATTGAACCCCCCCCCCTGGCAGAGATCCCGGGTGCGCTACTGCGCCAGCTGCAGTTTTGCCAGTGTAGTAGTGGGCTGAGGAAACGGCTGAGGTCATGGGCGGGATAGAAGAAAGGAGCGCGCGTGCGAACTCGCACATTGGGCATTGCACAGAAGTGCACGTACACTCTTGGGGACCAGAACAAATGATGATGATGGTAGTTTCTGATACCAGCTATTTTTCACGGCGAAATAGAACGGCTTAGGTGTTAAATGTACATCATGTCATGCTCTAGTGCTCATCCACTCAGATGGGAAAAAAAATAAGATAAGGACGACCCATAAACTGATATGTTTTCCAGGCGTATAACATGTGACGATATGACTCAGAACCGAAGGCACTCGTCGCTAATCCACACGAGTAATTTTAGTTCCGCCTTTCGAACGCTCGTATAGAACGATGGCGTTTCAGACAAAATGGAAGGGTCTTATGTCACGATGACGACACACGCTATAGGCCAAATGTGCTTTCACGCCTGTCTGCGAACAATTACGCCCGCGTCTCATTCTTGAGGACGCTTTTGTACCGTGGCGGCCACAGCGAGCTGACTGACCCTGTTCTCGCGTTCCGCGTATTCCATCATACTGGCGCGCCAACTTTTCCATTAGAGCACCTTGCCGAGCATGCGACGTCCATATGTTCAACGCACAGATCAATCTTTGTTTGCCTTCCACTACTTTGCGAGACAAATGGGGGCGATGGAAGAAAGCCGACTGCACGCTGACACGTGAACAACATTTCAAGTTTAGTGCTTCTGAAAGACAGATTGCTCCGGAGGCACAGCCGCCGTGCGCGCGGAACGGTTCCTGCTTAGAAAACATGCAGAAATGTGAAATACTCACAGCAGGCTATTCCCGAATGATGGTCATCTTCTTCTTCCTTCCTTTCGTTTTCCTTTGCACTTTCGTCAGTGCTTCGTTTTCTTTTCTTAAGCTTAACGCTGTCTGACACGCAGCTTTGTCTTTTTGACTAAATATGATATTATCTCTCAAAAGGATACATTAAGAAAAAGGCGATGTTCTTGCGATGTCAGTACTAATTATGACCTCAGCATGGTGCACCAACGCAGAAAAAAAAATAAAATAAACGAGGACAGAGACAAGAAGACACAACACAGGCGTTGCCTTCAACTGAGCTTTATTGGCGAAACCGCCAGAAATATATGCACGAGAAATTGACAGCTCATGAACAGAAGGATCTGGTTCACATCATGTGCCCCGTCGCATCTCAGTCGGGTACTCGGCTTGCTTTTTGGTGAGGCCAATCAATGACATGCTGATACAAGGTCACCTAGCTGTATCTCATCCGCTTCTATAATTTCTCGGGCGAGTTGCTCGCGATGTTTTGATACAACGGTGCTCTTTTTGAAATCCGGCTTACAGCCACAATGCCTGCAATGGATGCCGAGGTGACACTGAACGGCTGTGTTAACATTATAAAAATGCTCTTTTAATAATTCGTAAGAATCTGCCCGTTTCCGCGACGTTAGCCACAGCTTAGGGGAATCATATATACGACACCCTCCTCGCATGTTTTAAAATGATTCTGATGGTTTCGCAAACGTTCTTACGCCCAGCATGAGCATTCATACGGCCACAGAGCATCGACAGTTTATTTGGGGCAGAAAAAAAGCGACCTTGGACGTCTACTTTAGCCCCCATCTTCTTCAACGTGTGTGAAATTCTGCCATGTGGGCCTCGCCGATTTCGCATCACCGACTTGCCCAAGCTAGCACTTTATGACGTCAGGCCATGGCGAAAATTGAGCTCGGAACCCATAAAAGCGTGAAGATGAATTCTAGATTTCATGATAATTTATCGGGACTTCCGGATTGCCTTGCAAGCGAAACGGCAACATTCAACAAAATATGGAGTACATACGGAAGAAAAGTATTTAAGTCCTTCAGCAATCAGCATTGTTAGAGCGAATCTTTTCACGAGGATAGCTGCAGTCATCCAGACAAAACAGCCTAAACTTTGTTTAAGTGGCCTTAAAGGCTCTGCTGGTAGCGGTTCATCGCTTTAAACTTTCGTTTTCCTGCAGATTTTCGTTTCACATTAAAGGGGAGACTACGACATATAACATGTGTAGTAGTTTCCTCGCATATTTGTTCTCACTCACTCACTCACTCACTCACTCACTCACTCACTCACTCACTCACTCACTCACTCACTCACTCACTCACTCACTGAACCTTTTGACAGTGAACTTACCTGTTGGATTGAAGTTGGGTGAAAACAACGCTACATATCTTCTGTGTTATATAAATTTGGCTTCAGTGGCGTATTTTCCCCTTTTACTTTTATTCATTTCTTGTATTTAGGTTTTCTATGATTATGTTGTTTTCTTGTTGGTTGGTTTTCCTTTTCTTGCTGTTGTTGTTTTCTTGGTGCTTTGTTACTCCTGTTGCTTCTTTCTCTGGTTCCCTTTGGCCTCGAGTCACGGGACCTAACGCACTCGTTACGGAATGTGGGTAGAGGTGACCTTGGAAGTAAATGTCATCAAAAAAACGACACGTCAGGTTTTGCGTCATAGCTCGGTCTAGACGCGAAACCTTACTAAGAATACTGAAGCACGTGCCTCTGAAGACCTTTCATATCGTTGCATTTCTGGCACGCTGCGAAACACAGAGCTGAGAAAACTTACCCTGTACTGACGCCACACATCCCTTACCTTTTGTTCAATTCTAGAAGTCTAAACATATATCGCTGATTGAATATTTTGTTTTTCGTCGTACTTACAAGCGGCGTCTGAAGCAGAGTGTTGCCAGGACATCACCCCGTGTGGTGTAATCATCATGTTTCATCACGAGGCTCGCGTGCTTGTGTTCGCTTTAGGTGGCAAAGCGGACCATTTTGCGTTGGCTCATGTTACACATTTTCTTTCTCTGTCTGGGAATACTCTTTCCCTGTGGAAGCTGTATGATTGGTTTTTGCCCCTTGTGCCTTTGGCAAATGCCTTCAGCGATAGTTCTCCCTCTGCTCTCCTTCTCCTAGCCCCTGCGCATCTGACCGTACTATTATTAAAGAAATGTACGTGTGCGATTCCCAGAACAAAGTTGAACACGGCCAGTTTCCATTACAAGCGTTCTTGCGTGTTTTTGCTAGTTTGCTTATTCGTCCTTTTGATGCCCTGCTTGCTTGCTTGTTTACTTTTCAGCTCCCTGAGATGAGTAAGTTTATTGTCCAATAGGAGAATGGTATGTATAAGCATGCTTGATTTGTGGATTCTTACTGCTTTTTATGGTAACGAATGCGCGGTTGCTGTCTACGTCACCGAGAATGGACCATTGCACTACCGTAGAAGCGATAACTCTTTTATGATCTGTCCCAAGCTTACAGTTCTCGGGGGAAATCCTTGCTGCGCGACTCGGTGGGCGGTCAATTACGCAGCTAACACCGATACTGGGAGAAATCGTAAAATTCCACGCCGAGCAGTCCGAGTTGCCCAAACGATAGCGGTTTCTGTTATTTGCTATTCGATCTCTTGTGGTGGAACACTCTGACTTGCATGAAATACTGAAACATTTTCACGCACGTGGTTCAATTCAATTGAGCGTGGCATAGTGAACAGCCGTAGAATAGGGCGAATAATACGTTACTTTAATCTACGACGTATAATTTAGCCTTTGACTGCCTTTCCACTCTCACGCCGTTCCGTGCTGTCTCCCTTTGCAACTACGGCTTCGTCAGCGACCGGCGGAAGGGAAGGAACAGGTCTCAAGTGAGGAGAAAGCGATATTTGTGCTGCCCTTCCTCACCTCAGCTCCATCTCATTTGTCCCCCTCTCCCGTTCGCCCACGTGGCGGCCACCGCACGATGAAGTGGAGACGGGGGCTTGAGCGCGAACATGCCCTTTAAGTGGAAAAAGTGAGTGATGATGCAACGCGAGCACAATTATTTTATATCGCATGAGAACGCACAGCCATCTTCAAAATTTTTGCATGAGCTCTCTACCATAAAAATATTACTACTTGTTTAAGGAGCCGTCTCCTCAGCATGCTTAGGATGCTTAACAGCGCTTATCTCACTCCCGGCGAGAAAGATTAGCTATATGCTAGCCATCTGCGTTTTGACTGTTTTTCTATTCGTATCGCCTCAATTATCAGAGCCCCCACATGCGTAATTTGGAGACGGTGGGCTTGTATTCCACAAGCGGCAAATTGTGTCTTCGAACCCTTTCACTTCCTTTATGGCAGAACTAGTCCGCTTTAAGGAAAAAAAGTATACAAACAACGCCACCCTTCGCTTTTCTCATCATTCTAGCTATTTGATATTATCACCAACCAACAAGTTCTGATATGATTGTGTCGCTCGGATAGCTGCATTCGTTAAGATGTCTTATATAGTGTCTTACGTGCTGATTTTTCGATTAACTGTATTGTTTTACTCACATACACTAACGTGCTCTCTCGTGTCGCCTGTGCTTTCGACCACAAATACCGCGCTACGTACTCGTCCACTAAGCTCATTACTAGATACGGTACGGTGGTTTCAGCCGCTAGACAAATACTCGCTATCGAACGGAAAACAGAAACAGCGGCGGCGCGAGAATCGGATTACCTTATTACTATTTCCATGCGTCCTTAAGCTCATAACAGCGGGCTGCCGCTGTCCAAACAGCCGGCTTCAATTTTATGCCGTGAAACCTTGTCGGGTTTAAAGATATGTCCTCAGGAGTAAGTAACTGTAACAATGTCGTGAAAATGGATTGAGCCCATCCAAGTAGCACCTCACTTTCCTCCCTCGCGCCCTCCCCTCCCCTTCTTGAAGAAACAACAGGGCAAAAGAGTTTTAACCCGAAGCCAAGTCGGTTCCACGACACCCTTTTCGGGCACTAATATGATTAAGGACCACAGTAACACAGGCAAGTCTGGATTATGGCTGGCCGGATCATTATTATTGAAGCGGGTAAGTGGGGGAGGGGGGACATCTGTCGATATATTTTTTTTCTTAGTGTAAATGTACGTGGGTGTGTGCATGTGTGCGTGTGTGCATGAGCGCGCATGGTTACCAAACTGCCCTTTCTTACAGGAGACTGTCTAAGCTGCTCTGTTACGAAAACATGTGTTACTTGTACCGCGTAAATGTCATCAGTGCTTACGAACGCAAAGCCTCAGCTATTAAGTCCTCACCTCGTTGCATCTTTAATCAAGTCGGATTACCTAGCTCCGTGTTCAGGCTCGTCTAGCAAGGTAATATGGGTCGGTGATTACACCACATCCTTATTTCTTTTGCTGTCGTGGATTTCGTACCAAGTGCTTTAAAAATTTTTTTTTCTGCCGCACAGGCATTCGATTAGCAAGAGTGAGATCTACTGACGAGCTCTTATCGGTCCGTTGGGGAACATTATCTGCTGCAAACACGCATTGACATATATCCTCATCTCTGTACGCTTCTAACCGCGGTTCAAGCTGCGACATTGCAGCGCTAACAGCGTCAAATAAAATGTCCCTCGGGATGTTTAAGCCCGTGGTCGATCCCTGCGGAGCGTCGTTCGCAGTTAACAGCTGAACTTTCACGGAAAAGAAACGAGGTCTTGACCGTGACCCACTAATAACACTGCCACATGATAGTAACTATGCGCAGGACAAGAAAGAAAGAAAGAAGAGAGAGAGGGGGGGAAGGAAAGACAGGGAGTTTAACCAGTGGAGATCTCCGGTTGGCTACCCTGTACTGCGAAGAAAGAAAGAAGGAAGGAAAGAAAGTCTTGTACTGCGCAGAAGAGAAAAGGAGACCCGCCCATGCCTTCCATACGCTATAGCACACCCTAGATGATTGTGAATCAGTAAGGGAAAGGACGCTAATTCCTGTAGCCCATGTTGGGAGCACGGCTAATCATCCGTGGCGGTTGGGGAAAGGGACTCAAAGAGATAGAAAGGAGAGAAAAGCCGTTGTGGATGGCTCCACAAATTCTGCCAACCTGGGGTTCTTTACAGTGCACTGACAACGCACAGTACACGCGCCTTTGGCATCTTAGCCTCCATCGGAAACGCGACCACTGCAGCCGAGATCCAACCCGCGTTTTTTGGGTGGCAGCCGAGCACCATAACCACTACACCACCGCGGCGGCTACACCCTAGCCAGCCGCCCATTGCTACATGATCGTGATAATGAGCTTGACGCCCTTGCGCCAGCTGGGCTATCTATTCAGAGTACAGAGGCGTGGAACAAGCTTTGCTTAATTTTTTTTAATTTTTTGCACAGCGGAGAAGCCCAGCGACCATTTTTTAATTCCCATGTCGTGGTGTCGGCTTACCTTGTTATTCTATTAAATACGACGGCGTCCATTCGATTAAGCCTACACACGGCTTAAGTTACTCTTTCGTGCTACTAAATTACACACTGAGGCTAAGACACTATCTCAAAACAAGAGAGTAATCTCGCGCTTACGCTAACATACGTTCGAGAGTAATTGTGTCAGTAGTAATCAACTGTTGGGCTAGTTCGTATTGCATAATTGGCGGAGATAAGCGCGGAGAGTGAAAGGACCAGCACGGCATGAAGGTGAGGGAAAAAAGCCACTCAAAACTGTTTCATTAAAAAAATTTTTTTGAATTGCTTCTCTCTTAATTCTTTGCGCCACTTGATCTCGCCCAGTATTTCCCTAATGCGCTGTTTCGTCAGGAAGGTGAAACATTTCCTCTGAATTTAGAATAGCCGTAACACTCTTCTGTCAGCAATATAAGCGCACACTTTTTAAACATACTATTTAGAATTTTACACGCTTAGACACGCACACACAGGCGCACATTCAAACAGAGAAGGGAACAGAAGGACAGCCGACAGGTGTTTGTCTCTCTAGTTCGTTTATTTTCTCCCGTACTCTATGCGCGTGTTGACGCTTGCTATATCAGGAGTGTGGACACAACAGCGCGAAAACTTCATCACCCGTGTCTCCACGAAAGTCAAGTTCCTACACAGCCGTAACAATAAGCCAGCCATCCAGCTTTTCATATACGAAGTTCCCCGGCGAAATTAACACCGCACCTTCCGGCACACACACCGGATCGCGAAGTGCTGATCACGGATGTGCACCGAGGCATATGGACCATGGGACGTGCTGCGGCGCAAGCCACACTCAGAACGTGTACAAAAAGTGAGAAACAAAACAATGAAACAGAAGGGTACAAACCTTCGAATTCGCGCACGCAGGTGCCGAAGTCGTTAGCGCGCGCGTTCTCGTTAATTTAATCATTTCGACACCGACACTCTTGCCGCCATAGCGTTGCCTCTTGGTTCGCTTCTGTATATCCTATACAAACTATCATCTTTCCTCAACTGCGGCATATCTAGTTTCGGTCGGCGTCTCATTTTCCACTGCCGCGATCTACTGTTCCCCCCGCTCGCCTGCTGCTGCAACCCCGGGTTCGTCCGTTCCGCCAAACACTCGCTCCTTTTCCGTACCCTTCCGTCGCAGCGCCCTACGGCGGAGCGCGTAGCAATCACGGCACCGC
Source organism: Hyalomma asiaticum (assembly GCA_013339685.2). Taxonomy (NCBI): domain Eukaryota; kingdom Metazoa; phylum Arthropoda; class Arachnida; order Ixodida; family Ixodidae; genus Hyalomma; species Hyalomma asiaticum. Next base: position 118,985,376 of record CM023482.1, on the reverse strand, counting down.
GTCGTGCGCGCGCTGCGCGCCGCATCTCCGAACCTCGGCTCAAAGCCCGTCCATCGCCTCGTCCGCGAGGACACGCTTACAGCGCCGGGAGCCTCCCGACAGCGCTGCCTCTTTCTCCTCCTGCGGCGCCCACATCACCTCCAAGCCTGGAACAAAATATGCTTCTTCGTTGAACGGGCTCCTAGACTCAACCTCGTCACACGCAAGTTTTTTTTTTTTTTTTCTACCTGTGGGTTGCTACATACTGCGTCGGACGAAAAATTGCGAAGATTTCCTTCTTTCCCGCGCCTGTGGATTCCAGTCGGTGGTTCGACTCATCCGCGTAAAGTTCGCAGGATAGTTTTGAGAAGTGGACAGCTTCGAAGGCGCGCGCTTGTTGTTCTTCGAAAGGGTTTCTAAGGCGTGTTACGTTAAAATTCTTTGTCTTCCAAGTTAGGTCGACGCTTCCCTGAAACTTCAAGTTCACAGCTTGAGCAGTTTATACGACGTAGTGATACCAATAACCATTTAAAAAAATAGAAATAGCAATCTAGAATTAGCTTTCGAGCTCTCCAGTCGGAACAGTACTCTCCACAGGAATTAAGAATGCGCAGGGAGCTTAACGCGAAGATACGCAGTCAAAGTTCGCAAGGTAGACTGTAGAGCATGCGTCTTCAGGCACAACTTTGCGCGTGGTAAGCCAGGAGCTTCACTGTGTGAGAGAAGAAGAAGAAAAAAGGCTTCATCATCTTGAAGTTCAAGTCATTGAGAGTGAGCAGTCGTTAGATTGTCGTTTTGTCGAGCTGAAGAAGCGACTTCGCAGCGGTACTCGGCGATAAGCGTTAGGACAGAAGGAGCACCCACATCTGACGCAGTGGTCGAAGAACGGGGGAAGGTGAAGGAGACGCGGTGGTGAAAAAACAAAAAACAAAAGTTCGCGAAGGACAATGTCGAGCAAGTTGTCTTCGTTGTCAGAGGCGGTTGCCTCGCCGCGAAAACCCGTAGTCTGCGTGTTGCAGAGATGGTCGATGTTGGGCGTCGAAACTTAAAAAGCAGGAGCTGGCTGTCGCAACAAAACCCGCCACCATGTTTCTACGGGGACTGATTCCAGCCATTTTATACGTGTGCTTGTGGACCGCCTGCCTCCTCTCCACAAACCTCGGTGAGTTCATAACTACTCTTTCTTGCGGCGTGTGCTGTCATGTCAATTGCAAGAGTGTAGTCATTGCCGCTGTGCCATGCGGCAAGTGAATTAAGTAAATGATCATCCTATATATTCAAACTGTATATGGCTACTTAGGAGAGTGATTCTTCTGGACGAGTTGGTTGTTGATGTTAACAGTTTACAGCGCAGAAACAACGCGCATGAAAAACTACTGTCGTCCGCCTGGGGGCATAGTGTTCATGGGGCTCGGCTGCTGACGATAAACATGCGGGCTCGATTCTGGCCGAGACAGTGACATTAACGGAACCGAAGCGCACGTTAAGGGAACCGAAGTAGTCAAAATTTCTGGAATCCTGTGCTACGGCGCGTCTCACAATCGCATCGTGGTTTTGGTACGCAAGACCCCAGCAATTGTTGTAGTGTTGTCCATGTTATTACGTTATACGGCAAGCGACGCAAGTAACAAGCAGGCAGGCAGGCAGGCACAGAACTATTTTGGTTCTTCACTTCAAACTGTATAAAAGAAGTTAGGGGAATAATTTTTCAGGAGAGTTTGTTGTTCGGAGTTAAAAGCTTACAGCGCAGTAAAAACACCAACAAAAATATCTGTTGTCATATTCCTTATTTTGTGCTTGTTGTTACCACGCTGTAATCTTTTAACTTGTACGCGTGTATGGCAAGCCGTGAGCAAAGGAGCAGGATGTTCAACTTTTTTTCTTCCACTGTGAGACAAGTGCACCTCAGCAATGCCAATAAAGACGAATGTTTGTGAAATAGCTTCGACCGCACGGACCATAAAGTACAAAAGGAGCCCGTGTGGCTTTCGACTTTCGAAAGTTAGTGTTGCACATACCCATGCTACAGAGATGGCTTGCGCAAACATCGGATATCCATTACGGGAGTTATATACCAGAAAAGCGCAGGCTTGATGGCTGTTCATCGAATGTATACCAGCACTTGAGCAAAGGCGGTTTGTCCGTTTCGATGTTTTTTGAGAGCTCTTGCGAAAAGGAAATAGCAATTCAGCAAAATTCAGCACACATGACATTTCGTAGCAGTTCTGTTTCTTTGTACCCATTGTCGAATTATGGGAAAATGAAGTATTAAAGCGCATATGATTCGACAAGACTGGTGGTGCGTTACAAACAGGCTACATTTCGTCAAAACACGTCAACGGAGCCTGTGGTTCTACTTGCTATACTTATTTTTATTTTGTTCGGAAGTATGTTTATATCCCGAGGCATAGAATCACGATACATTCTTTGCCCAGCGTTAAAATGCAAAAGGATAAAAATGTGACCTTGACCTACCTAATGCAATATCTACAGTCGAGTTTGCAAATGCAGAACATAGGATGTCGCCTACATACTTCGTAAGTGTCATGCGGACTTTTCCGTATGTACTGTGGTGGCCGCACTGACTACGAAGATCGCATTTTAGATGCTGATGGCCTATCTGACACTATTTGTTTGCTTCCGACCTACTATGCGTACTCTCTGTAGCTTTTATTTTCACTTTTTTTTTCTTTTTGCCGAGCAGTCCATGGGTCTTCCAAGTAATCGGTCCTACAAATTGTCACCTTCGCACTATTTTTTTTTATTTAACGAAAAGGTTCTTTCATGTCTAATGTGTTATTCACGGTGCGTTAGATCAAACCTTCACAATCGAGACATTATGTCCGTCTCTCCTTTTATTTCACTTCCCTGAATTTTCAACATTATAAAATGCTATCATGCTTTCGAACGCTCCGCTTATTATTAAACGGACAGGGTTTTACTATACTGTGAAGGACACACAGTGAACGTGCATTGGATGAGTTTGCGTTATCTAAGCGTTCCTAGCAACTCCAACAAAGTGGTCTGCTCCTAGAATGCTGCCACGTAAGAGTGCTGAGCTTTTAATCATAATGTGGGATTCTCCTCCCTTCTTTTCCTCTTTGCTTGAGTTTGTTCCTTCAAGGAAGCTTCTGTATTCCAGCTGCAACATAAGTACTTCTAACAGGTGTAGTCATACATTCTTGTACGCTGACTGAAAATGTTTAGAAGCCTCTCGAAAACTTTTTTTTTTTCACTTGAGGTACTGCTAATTTATATCTATTTAGTTTTTCACCGAGCTTTTAATGTACAGTACTTCTGTACGCACCTTGGGTGGTCCAATGCGGCATCAATTTAAGATGGAAACGTTCTAAAATACGTTGCCAGATTATTCCCCAGTTACAAACAGTGTCAAGCTGATTCGCCCTAATTTCGCGGCTGTGTTTTCAAAATATTAATCATATAATCTATTGAATGTCACTGCCTATACTGCCTCATCGTTTGCTGACTTCTCAGAAGGCATCAGTGAGTGCGTTATCAAAGAAATAGTTCGATTGCCATTAGGGCATGCATACAAGTTGCTGGTGCATCATCGACAACTGCATGAGAAATTTCAGCCCATGTTATAACGTACTTCTACAAGTCAGTGATATACAAACTTCAATAGAGTCAGGCGTGATAAGCCGTCTGAGATAAACGGCCTCACCTAGTGTAAGCAGGGCTGTGTCGTCTCTGCGTTTATTTACACTGCTCCGCCAAAAGTCCAGTCCCACTGCAGTGAAAGGTATACGAACCGCGCAACAGTGATTGGACTCTGCTTTCCTTGTGTTCATGTTGTCTTTACCGTCGGCATTTTTTAATTGGTTTCACTTAATTTAATCTTGATATGCGACTAATTAACTTTATCCTGTTTCTTTTATTCATTATACTAATCAGCTTTATTTTCACCATTCTTATTCTGCATCCATTTAGTCTATTTTTTACCGTCAGATATCGGTATGTAAGGTTGCGTTGCTGCGGCGCAGTGATTCGCCTGTGTTACGTTGTGTTTCTCTTGTGTTTATAAAACGGCGTTTTCGATTTATTTTCGCTGAATTTCATCTCATTATGCGCGATTAATCTGTATCTTTTCATTTGTTACACTTATCCAGTTTATTTTGACCATTCCCATTATGGATCCATTTTAACCGGTTTTCGTCAGTTATTAGCTTGTTTTGGCCCTGTTTTCAACTGCTGTTTACTGAGCGTGAACACGGCGTAACATCACAGGAGACGCCAACAACCGGGGCTTAAGTGCTGCGCACTTAAAATTCCTTGGGAATCTAGTGAAATGTGAAAACACCAACGGCAATCGACATTAAGGCGAACATCACGATTGAAGTTGTCGAACGCTCACTTGATGTTTTGAACCAGGGTCCATGGCCATAACTGTACGTCATTGTTTGTTAAGAACGTCGCGGTAAATCGCTTCTCATTAGTTGCCTCTGCTTGAATAGGACGACTGCGGGTCCCATTTTGAAGCACGTCATAATATCACCCACGATCGTTTACGTGTAAACGCGTCATTCCGGGCTATCGGTGACGGTGTGCGAGGAAAAACTGGTGAACTTCTTCAGTAAGTGTGCCTCGTTTGAAAGTCGTAAGTCGTGATGTTCAAAGGCGATGAGTCTCAATTGCATCTTCTCCTCCTTGATGGAACGTTCAAACCGCTAACATGAATTCGATATGCCTCAGACGATCCACACAAGATAAACACAAGGCTACTTTTTATGCATGAAGGCAATAGAAGAAAAGCGGTTGCTGTCAGCGAAATGCAGATGCTGTTTAAATGTTCTCTCTTTCTTTTTTCTTTCTTGCTTGTCCTCTGAACAGAAGTACATGAAACGTTCATGTAAAAATGGAAAATCTTGAAGAGGCGATGTTCTCTCATCGCTGGTTATGACATGGCTGTGGGGAGAAAAATGTGTGTTCCCCGTTCATACTCACATTCTTTAACACATTGTGACCGGGATAAAGAAAAAATGACGTACCAATCCTTCCTCAGAAGGCCGCGAAAATTATACACACGGGAAATGAAAAATGGTAAAGAACGTCGCGGGCGAGTTTGCTGGCATATACACCTACAGCTCTCTCTCGTTATACAGAAGAGAACCAAAAATTTACATATGTATTGGTTTGCTCTGAACGTTTGAAAGCATTACGAATGCTCTTGAGCTGCCTGTCGCTACCATATATCATGCGATGAAGAAAAAAAAATTTACAGCCCAATTACGATAGCGTTTATCGAAGTGTGCGAACATGTGTACAACACGGAAATAATTTTATGAGTAAGCCGATTGAATTTTTAAAGAATGTTTTCTGCCTCTGAAAGATTGATTGTAGCAGGCTGATTTTTATTTATAACTTGAACTTCTCATAAAGTATCTAAAAACTCCTAACCTTAAAAGAAATGGTGCATGAGATTTAAAAAACGGTCACGCAACACTGCACCAGCAATATATGTAGCAGTTCGGTAAACTATTCTTTTCTGTCATATAAGAAAGCGGAAATAAATAGATGAACTTAGAGTTCACGCTGAATTTTTACAAAGCTGCGACGATCTCATAGGGGCTGTGACCTTGAGCTGCTTAGATTAGGGTCCCGTGCTTGATTCCCGGATACAGTGGCTGCTTTTCATGGTCTCAAATTTCAAAAAGAAAGGAGCAGATGTCAGGGACTTGTTCGGCTCCGCACACACTGTAATAGCAGCATGTTCCATCTGTATGATTTGCGCTATCGTTTGTTCTTTGTTTGGTAAAGTTAGAAATTATTTTCTCCGACCGGTGCACTGCGAGCATATGGTGTAACTAGGCCGCTGAGGATCGTTTGGAATCGCACACCCTACTAGTATGCGCGCCGCGTTGTTCTTATGGCGATCTTCTTAGAAAATACACTTAGCGGGATTTAGACTTAGTTTTCGGTCAAATATGCCGCAACTGGCGTATCGATAAATATTAGCCTGCGGCATGTTTCCTACACACCATCATCACATAAACTCATGGATAGAAAGTTTTGGATAAGCCATGTCTGAACCTTGAGGCCGCTTATCATTCAATATGCGTGGGTCTTCTTTAAACCACTGACGTTGTTTTCACGAGCCTTCCGACGAGGAATCGTCACGCAAACACGCCAACTTGTAATCGTCGCCCCAATAAAGTACATCGCTCCTTTCTGGACCTCGAATCTTCTACACAGACGTCACTTTATTAGGAGTATATGCTGCGCAACTCGTCGCAGCTACGATTAATGAGCCTCGCTGGGCGATTTCGCAGTGGTTAGCGTGTTTGGCTCGCAAAAGCGGTCTGCCTAACTGGCGTGGGTTCATAATCCAGTACAGTGGTAAAAAAAAATGTTTCTCCAAGCTCTGGCCATTTCGGAGCAGTGCCGCCGCAATAACTTAGCATGTACTGTGTCCTACTGCTAAAGTTGAGGTCAAGGGTTCGATTCCCGTCCATGGCGGCCACTTAGATGGAGCCGGAAATACAAGGACACCCGCTTGCTGCCCTTTAAATGTTTCTGCCCTTTAAAGAACTCCAGGAGCTAGAAATTAATCCGGAGTTCCTCGATTACGGCGTTCCGCTTAATCACATCATCGTTTTAGTACGTAAAACTCCAGCAATTATGATTATTACGGAGCTGCGCGCGTGTGACAATGTACCCTGCCGTCACAACTATCCTCGCTGAGTGCCGTCGATAATGGCAGGGGTCGTCCTCAGCGCGACACAAGGCAAACGAAATCTCGAGCTATCAGCCCTAATTTGGCATTTCAGCAAGAAAACGAGAAGAAAAAAAGTCCTCTTACACGTAAGTTTAAAGAGGTGGTTAAAGTTATTCCGTTATCCCCTCTGACTTGCCTCGCAATGAGTCATCGCAAGGCAGCCATTGCTCGGCGGCCAGCTGTCGCGTGGCAACCTTCCGCAAAACTACCCGGTTTTTCCTCGAAAAAATTCGGACCAAAGCTCGACTACCCTGTTTCTGCTGTTTGCTGTCTTAGCAGACTCAGCCCATGTGTGGCACATATATGGTCTCCGGCGGTTTTTCATCGATTTCTGTCGTGCATTTTCTCTAATCCATACTATACTCGTTACGTGCGTATGTTTTACCGATAAGAGTGACACTGTGGTTAAGACTTGCGGAGTTTGCTCTCATCTTGCCAGTGCACTGCCGTGCATACATTGAGGTCGTGCCATTGTGTTTTCGGAAGCGCGTGCTATTGATCCGTACTATGTATGGCGAGTTCGTTGATTACGGAAGGGGGTAGGCATTGAAACCTTCCGAGGCATGATCGTGCGCTGCGTTAGGTTTGTGTGATCAGTGTACAGGTACAGATGTACAGGCACCTGTATACCACCGCTGCAAATGTTCAGCTGTAGTTTTCTTTTCTCTTGCGTTATTTGCCACAGTTCGGGAGGGACAGGCAGCAAACGTTGCGTATCGAGTTTGAAAACATTCTGCCCTTACGGTTACATGACTAGGCAGCGTGGAGCTACCGCGAGGATTACGAAAGAGAGGAGAAAACATGAACATTTAAAATTGCATGAGGAACAGAAAAGCGCGTACTTTACAATACAAAATAAATATAACAATTCAGTCAGTTTTTAAGCTTATAAGTTAATTTGCATAGTACGGTGACGAACACAGCAATGAGGAGTTGAAATTTCAGAATCAAAAAGCAAGTCTACATTGAAGCATACAAAAGCTACAGGGTACCTAAATACCTGTAAATGACATACCAGTGGACGTGCCCGTCTTGCTGACAACCGAGAGATAATTTCAAATAGGTAAGGTTACAAATAACAACTTCTGATAAATAGTAAAATTATAACACGTCCTGATAAACGGCCTTTAACATTTGAGAGCTTTGATTTGCTTTTAAACGATGTAGCGTTCTATGTTCCGAATGTCTTGAGTGCAACATATTTTCAAACATACTATAGTCCCATAAGCCGTAACCTTTTTCTATAATTATCATGGAAAAAAAAAAACAAGGACGCACGCATGTAGGTAGGCCAACCAGAGAAGCGTCTGGTTGGGAACCCTACGCTTGGAGAATGGAAAAAGAGAATGGAGAGACAAGGGAGAGAAAGAGATACTCTACTGTTTAAAGGCTCCATGTTGCTGTCCATACCTTACAAAAATGCCATATATGGCGATATCAGGAATTGGGCATATGTGGCTATATATGGCACGTGTCCGTATGCGGCCGTATTTGCCCAAATCGTGATAGAGGCGTATGTAGCATTAAAAGACCTACACAAAGGATGCCATGAATGACTTTGACATATGTCGGGCAAATACCGCCACATATGGTCACGTGCCATATACAGCCAGATATTCGCATATGGCCAGATATGCATATCTGGCTATATATGGCACGTGACCATATGTGGCGGTATTTGCCCGACATATGTCAAAGTCATTCATGGCATCCTTTGTGTAGGTCTTTTAATGGTACATACGCCTCTATCACGATTTGGGCAAATACGGCCGCATACGGACACGTGCCATATATAGCCACATATGCCCAATTCCTGATATCGCCATATATGGCATTTTTGTAAGGGATGGTAGGGTAACACCCCTGTTCCTATCATTTCTCTATTCTCATCTCTACAGCGGATTTGTAGTGAAAGAACAGAAAGGCATGCATGCAGGAACGGTTAACCAGAAAGGCGTCTGTTTGGCAGCGCTAAGCAGGGGAATTGGGAATGCGTATGCAGAGATGAGAGAGAGAAAGACCGTACTCAATCATGAAATAGCTATAAGTAGCTATTTTTAAATAATCACCTATGTCCAAAACGACAGAATCACATCTAACATTCGCCCTATTTTCACAACACAAGCACTTTCGGGTAGGCCAGCCTATCAGCTTCAAAAACAAGACGGCGCTTTTCTCTTCAAAATAACGCAACGCAACGAATTATTCAACCACTATCCCCTCGCAGCATCGAAGATACGTCATTGAGCGGTTCCCCTAATAAACGGCTGGGTTTATCGAATGGTGGGGCTAGTCGTCTAATGTGACCGTAGTCGCTGGTGGTTCCTGCACATTACACTCTTCTCGCTTTGATTTGGTGCTTCTAGGCTTATTCTAACGCTAGTTTTTTTTTTCTTGATGATTTTGAATGAGCCATCGGTGGAGTGTTATATTTTTTCCGCTGATCAGGATGATTTACGAATGCAGTATTTCATTTCGTATGTCCCAAGATTTTCTCAAGGTGTTGTACTCCCTTCTAAGCTAAGGCCGCAGTGATACCCCTGGAAAAGGCAAGAGAGAAAAGTAAGCAGAAAAGGCGAGAGCTCAACCGGGCGCTAGATGACTTTTGTCGTCCTAGGAATGGACCAGCGGAGATTCTTACTGCCGGCTTCTCGCCGAATCTTGCCGAACCCTGCGGCCGTTCAGAGGTGATTTGCGCACTTCGCTCGGACGCAGATGGTGCTCTTTACCGTTTTTCTTAATGCGTTATTTTCTATTTCGCTCAACAAAGTCCTGTTGCCCCACACAGCAGCCGAGTCGTCAGGATGTATTGTCGTGAAGTGGGCCATACCTTACGTGGTCACGAAACACGTATTGTGTAGCCATGGCGTGTGTACAGTTTTCCTTGACAAACTTACAGCGCACGACCTGTGCAAGTAATGGTAGCTTGCAGGGGGTCGTGGCGCACTTCACTGGTTAGCTCCTTTCCTTTTTTTTTCTTCTACTTCCTTATTTCCTCGGTCAGCACTTTCGAAGGCTATAAAAATAACTCACCCATTGTATCCTGACGTTGTTGTACATATATTCTCTATCCACATTTAGGCACTTGGCACACATTGAGCGTTTTTCTTTTTCGCCCCTAAATCCTTGTCTGCAAGTGATGAGTTGATGGAATTGGCCAGTGTCACGACTTTCAGCATAAATCATCCGCTCAGCAAACATTTTCCTTTATTTTATGCGTATGTCTGGTCCTTTGTGTGTGTGTGTTTTTATTATATATATGTCATAAACCGAAATTGCGGAAATGAGTCAACTCACCTAACAATAAATGATCTCTGCTGCTTAGCTGACGTAACCTAGATGTAATGATTTATAGCCTCTAGGACTAACAACCAGCGGTTTACAATTTAAAAATATTAAATAGATATAAGGAACACGTTAGGCAACTAAGTAGAGTTATATTTCATCTGTTTTACTGCGCTTGTTATGTTTTTTTTTTCACGGCTGCATCACGTGAGGTACTATGACATAACCTTCAATGTGCTAAGCATGAATTTCATGAAATCTCTAATTCATAACTTATCTCACGAGCTAAGAGTTTTTAAAACTTCACTGCCAAATTGCCGAGTCCTCGTTGAACATTTCCTCCTTGCTCTACAGTGCCTGTCTACTCGCGATTATTTCTTGACTTAGCAGCACATAATTCAAACGGGCTACATTCACCGTAGAATTTCTTTTTGCTTCACTTCTGCCCACATAGGCTACGTCTACACAAGGAATTTTATGTACTGCGTAAACATTGGTAAAGGCAGTAACGGCGTACTATATTTATTGAACCATTTAAGCAAGGAAAACTGGATATGCACTCCCTCGCACAAAGTTTATCGTACTTGTATTTTACTTTTAAAGTGTCCGGCACGTACTACTGATCGAAAATGTCGCATTAGGCTCTGCGAGTCCTTCTTTTTATTTTGTTTACACGTAGCGCCATCTTCAATTTGCGTGTTCATCAAAGAGTCATGTCGCACAATGAACACCAACTCCGCAACAATAAGTTAATATGTCCGTACGTGTCAAAAATCATGACAGCTCACTTTATATGGAATTCGCTTTCAATCCTGGGTCGTTCTGATTGAGCACACAGACTCCGCCGCAAGTGTCAGAGATTAATCTGCGTCATGTGATCGGCGCGCGGGGTCGATGTGCACGTTGGCCAGCAATCGTAACTTCGTAGCTGAAATCTCTCTGCTAAAGGGACGAATTCTGGCGCGCGGTGCTCCTTCAAAGCCGTCTCGTGTCTATACGCCACGTGTCAAAACTGTCAGAAGGAAAACAGAGCAGCCGTAAATTGATCTTACAATACAGACGTTATCTGTGGAATGGGAAGAGTCCTTCTGGCCGTTTTGTTAATGCGTTACATTTGTGGCTGAGAAAAGATGTGGGAATCGACGCGGCGATACAGATAATCAATTCCTGCGATATTCAAAAATGCGAGATTCCTTTCTTCTCAGATCATCTACCTATAAGAAACAATAAACCAGCGAAAGTAGCGAGAGCACGCAACAAAACAAATGAACCTAGAACGAAGAAAAAAAAAACTGTTCAGCTGTGAGCGACATCAAGAAAATCTAGAGCGCTGTACAACCAATCACGGTGGTTGGCGGGCAGATTAAAAATGTAGTACATGTGAAGTTTTTTGTTGTTTTTTTTCAGTTGTTATAGTCTTTGCGGAGGCGGAATGCTGTGTCTAGTCCGCTGCCGACTTTTCGTAGCCGATTCTATGGGCGATCTTGCTGTTAACAAAAGCTGCGTATTTGTTTCTTGCGTCAACTGAAGCTTTGAGACGGAACATTTCGGCTGTAAAGCCTGCGTTTGGCATGATGTTGGGAAAGGAGCAAAAGACAAAATTGGATCGGAGAGACGACAGTGACGAAAGTATATCATGAATAAACGGAGACGCAAAGCGGATGAGAGAAACGCGGCCGCAGATGCCACGCCGTCCGCACCGGATTGACTTCGGTGGCTTGCAGGAAAGCCCACGCAGGATGAAATTGAAGAATGTCGAAAAAAAAAAGGAGGAAAGACATATGCCCGTATACTCGTGTCCGGCATCGCGGTTTTGTTGCCGCTTGAACGAAACCTTCCTCGTCACTGCTCTTTTCTCGATTCAGCGAGACCGAACGTATCTGCGTTTACGAAGAACTCGGATTTTGACAAACTCTCCGAAATTTTACTTTTTCTTTTCTGTCTGAGAGTTCTGCTGACGTTCAACGTTTGTACCACTCCTGCGTATTTTCCGACAAAAGATTGGAAGTTTTCGTCCTCGATACGAGGGTTTCCTCAAGTCTCTCATTCGTCGTATTTTCTTTTCCTTCTTTGCATGTGCAGAAGGGTGGGCGAGAGAGAGAGAAAGAGAAAAGAAGGAAAGCGGGCAAACACCATGTAATGTCTCTTTAACATTCAAATATTTTGTTATGACTATGGGAATCTGAGGAATGCACTGGATTTGTGTCATCCGGTAACGCCCGGAACTAACGCCGCAGCGTAGGCGCATATGCTTCGCTACTGTGTGGAGGCTATCATCAATGCAAACCCGACAGGAAAAAGAAAGTGCATTGGCGGACACGGCTGCAATCTTCAAACTTCAAACTGAATTCCGACTCGCACTTATGCCTCAGCTTTCCTAGATACACCGCCGCTTTTTTGTTTGGTTGTTTTGTTGTTTTCTTTTTCTTCTCTTTCCCTCTTTATTATGTTATTATTATTTTGTTTTTGCAGGGGGTTTTACGAAGGAGGGAAATTCAGCCTTAACCGAGAAAGTGTAGAAAGTGTAGAATGTATAAGAAAGTTAAGAAAGTGTAGAAGAGACGCGTCAGATAAGGTGCGAACGCCATTTGAAATGGGAATGCATGAGCAGATGCATAAAAGCTTTTGCTTCAGTTTCGTGGCAACATCTACTATTATCCGCAGTGAACTTCAGAAAAGGAGGGCATATGATTATGAAAATAGAAGTAGAGTTTTTAGGTACGTACCGTTCCAGCAATTACCGACCAAGAAAACCCGCTAATCTCGGTGTCTTCAGAATCTGTCGCAGCTACGGTAACATCTTCAAAGGCTCAGAGAAACTCATTCATATGTTTAGTAGCCATGCACCCGCAGTGGATGTCATAGCAAAGCAAGCAGAAAAAAAAATGAAGTTGCCAGGAGCTTCTCAAAAAGTTGGAGGATGCTCTAGCTTCACCTTTAAGTGTGGACGCTATATAGTGTCATTGGGCTTTTAGCGCCTCCTCTTAAAGGAGTTACTTTTTCTTGTACATTCAAATTACAGCACAAACTACAGTGTCTGTAGGCGTCAGGTCAATCCCAGTCTAAGACCTTTCTCACGGATTTTACATTGAGAAATTCAATCTCATTCGGCAACACCTCTGTGCCAAGGCGGAGGGCTTGCTTCGTCGTGTGCTTCGGGAAACACGGTGGTAGCTCGAGATGATTATTTCTGTCGTGGACGCCGACGGCCATAAAGACGATGACACCGAATTTCCTGTAACACTAGGTCCTTGAGGCTATCGTGTTGATAATTCTTGTGAGTTGTCACCGTTTCAATACCCTCAGATCGCGCTCAATGCCTACACGAGTAACAGAGCGGCAAGGAAACAGTGTCAGTTGTTTTTGTCGTCACAAGCATCACTGTCATACCCCAGTATGCCTGGCAATACAGATGTTTTCTTTCCTTTGTACGCCTAGGAGCTTTCCTTTCTCTTGAGACTCCTTCAGGCGAAACATTTTCTTTGCTTATCTTCGGAACGTTTGCTTGTAAATGCTAGTGCTATGTTGCGTTACGTCATACCATGAGCTGCCATTCAGTTGTCGCAGGGCTGTCGATGTGGCTGGTTAGCACACGGTAAGCAACCAGTCATGCGCTTGGTTCTACTGGTAACACTCGACTTAATGTCATACAGCTCGTCATAGGCAATTTCCTCGCTGACTGCTCCGCATGACACCGATTCCCACAATGCGTGGTATCTGCAGAATTTCTTGTTTTCAGTTCACCTTATTCGTAAACACCACATCCGGACGTTTCTCGTTATTTCCGCGCCTGAATGCGTCTTTTTCATCTTAATTTGTTTGTTTCTTTACTTTGTGTATGATCTCCATTAGAGCTTATCTCACCACCGCTTCCTAATCAAATCAGACTAGCATGTATTTTGTAAGACATATGCTACCAGCACAGCCCCTACCGAAGAGAATATACTCACTTCTCTAGCTACAATGTGGGCTGTAGCCGTTAGGCTTCGCACTTGTCTCTGTTGCAATTTACGAGGATAAAGAACAGCTGCGTGTACATTAGACTAGTATTTTTCACCCATAACTAGTATTTTTTACCCCGCGCAGATTACCCAGAGGTAAACAACCCCATCGGAATACATCTGGAAACAATCTCCCGAGATCGCGAACACCGGCAATATTGTTTTCTGGCGCGCACATTGCTCGTCCCTTGAGACTCGCTTTAGTAAAATGAAAGCCTGGTAAAAGAAATAAAAAGCAAAAAGGAGCATAGCAAGTAGCAAATGAACGCCTTTCCTTATCTGTTCATATAATCCCCCGAGGACATATCTCGGTTTCCAAACACTTTTGTTTGGTGAGCGAACACGAAGTGCGGTCCCCTAGCTTATATGCGACGCAGACAAGCCAGCCCAATGAGACACAGTTCCGCGAGATGTCTCTATTTTACGAGCAGTGAAGTACAGAGTGCGTACCGGCACGCTGCTCCTCATTAATAATGGATGCTGAAGTCAACAGGCAATAATTAAACATACAGGTTTATCAGGAGTCATGTGTGAGTGTCTTGAACGAAACTATGAACCGGCGGCTACGCTTTCGCAACGATCCGGATGAGGCGGATGAAACAATGAGAGCGCAGGTGCTGTGCTGCGCGCTGTCACGCTTGCAAAGATAAGTAATCCGAAAGAAGTTGTGCTACTTGAAAATTATTATTGCAACACACACACACACACATACACACGCGCGCACGCACCCACACACACACACACACACACACACACACACACACACACACACACACACACACAACATACAGAAGTCGGCGAGAGGCCTTAACTTTGTGTCACTAAAAATTGTTACGAACAAGCTTTAGTGACACGTGAGCCCCTCTTCTGAAATATAGGTTACTCCGGCGCGACTGTGCACACATACGTACGCTATGAGCAGGCGTGTGAACATATGTGTTAAAGTATTTCCACAGCGCGTAGGTTCAGGCCATATCGAGCTATAGGAACAAGTGCACAGAAGTGAATATAAAAGTACCTTGCACAAAAGAAAGAAAGAAAGAAAGAAAGAAAGAAAGAAAGAAAGAAAGAAAGAAAGAAAGAAAGAAAGAAAGAAAGAAAGAAAGAAAGAAAGAAAGAAAGAAAGAAAGAGCTGACTGTTCGTGAACCGCAATATCGCTGTCATACGTGTCGCTGTAAGGCATATATTATACCACTGAGCGAATACTGTAGCGCACAAAGCCCTGAGGGTGCTAACGGCAGCGTACCAAAAGGAGGGTAGAAAACATTGTAATCTCTGGAAACGGTTTCTTCCGCGTTGCGCCCCCTGAAAGGCAGAAATGGTTTCTCGTAACGTCCATCCCAGAGCAGAGATTGAGTGGCCAGCCAGAAAACTATATCTTCGGCTGAAACACGCCATTTTATTTCAGTTCCTTCTTGGCTCTGAAAGGAAAACAAAAAGGAATAAATTGGCGGTGCTCTCGTATCAGCCTTCGAGTCAAATACGAAGGCCCACAGCGTACTCCCGGTTCCCTCCGACATAGGATACAAATACACGATCATTTCTTACTGCATGGTGCTAAAAGCTGAAACAAGCGAAGCATGAGAACGTTAATAGACAAGTGTCATGTGTTCGAACACAGAGCACTGTACAATGGGCACGAGGTGCCGGCTTCTCAGTGGCTCTCGGTCTTGTCGTTATATGGATCCCTAAGGGGACCATTCGGCAGGCTTGGTCCACTTGAAGTCCATTAATAAGTGTCATGGAACTCTGCCGTACGATTGTACATACCCAACCTTATCTGATACGACCACTCCCTATAGTAGTTGTCAGAAACAGTTGCGTTTCTCTTCGCTGGGCGAGTGTGACGTGAAAATGGGTAAGAACTGCAACGTTCTTCTCCGCGCTGTTTTCTGTTTTCTGTTACGTTGCAACTAAGCAGAAAGTATTGTAGGCTGTGTTTTCTGCACAATGATTTCGGGAAATCGCCGATCAAGTTGCGTTACGAAGGCAATGCGAAAAAGTTTCTACTGAAGAAAGAAAGGTTCTACAATTCCTGTCGAATACCAAAGAATGTACGCGTTTGTTTCCTTCTTGCTATATTTATTTTTTTGCTTTGTTTTTTTTTTTTTTGCATTGGACACTTGTAAAAGATTGTTTTCTGGCGTACTGACAATTGGAATGCCGGTCTGATAACCGACATTAGGACTACATCATAGGCTACCCCAAGCGGTACACGGTGCACTAAGTAAAATAGATTCTATCACTTGGCAAATCCTCTTGCTAACGGCTGCCAACTTCTCTGCACAACAGTCACTCTCGCTGACCGCATGATTGGTTTACATGGCTCTTTAGAATGGTCCTCAGTTGGAGTAACTTTGTAGTGCATGCGGAACATGTTTGAAAATAAATTATCCCTGCCTTAGAAGCACGTTTTGTGATAATCTGGGCACTGCGTACATAACGCCTAGTTTTTTTTCTTTTGGCTTAATGTTTCCACTTGCTAAGCGAATTTAAATTGAATGATGGTAAAATTGTGCTTTTTAAGAGTGGGACAGCGTAAGGAGCACAATACGGAGCTTGTGCATCTATTTGTCTTAATTCCTCCCCTCCCCGTCTTCTAAGAGCGCAATCGTACCAGTATGCTTCTTCGTCTGCCCTGCCGCACTTATAATCGACAAAACGACGGTGTTCACCATTTAGTTATTCACGTTTTATCTACACAGGGGTTTCTGCAGCATTTATTTTTTGCACTGGTATTTTCGTGGGCACAACTAAAATACCATTGTTACGCTGGCAGTACCGGGAGGACCGCACTTTTCTCGGATAGCGTTATTCGACCTAGTTCATCTTGATATTCATGCCATCGCGCCAAGGCTTCAAAGGGTCAACTAACCAACCAAAGTTATGGTGGAGTTTGCACAAACTCACTCGCACACTTATATACAGCAAGGCGAAGAAACAAATGCAAGAACTATTATGCATGCTGGCAAATATGCAAATAGGCGCCTTCGCAGTTACCCGTGAAAACTGCGAGATTGACAAACAGTAAGGTACAAACAATCGAAACCCGCGTTTCTCTGTCTGCGCACTTTCCAATTCTTTGAGCTCATCTCTGGCGTAGTAGTTATTCCGAGAACTGCAGCACCGAGCGCATCCTCCAAGCGCCCTTCGAAAATAGTTGTTTTTTTCTTTTTTTTGAGTCTAAATGTGTTCTTGCCAACGTAGACAGGAAATTACGGTCGACGCACTTAGAGTGTAGTTGCAAAGTGTACGAATGAGCGAACATGCACAAACGGTGATTGTAAATGAAAATTGAGAAAGCAATGAAATCTAAGAATGGAGTGCATGCGGGAAACGCGGAAGGGCGAGTGGAGCAATCTCCTGTCCATTTACATTGCACAGAGAAGCTTCTTGAGAAACAAATTGCGATGGCAATAGACAGTACTGAATCTAATTACCATTTCCCCTCCGCCTCCCCCCCTTTCATGAAAAAAAAAGCAACAGCACGACATTGCTCAGAGCTCTTTAGGCTGATAGCATTACTCGAGAAATTCTAAAATTGTGCTCCAACCACTCTTTGTTTTTCTGATCATGAAAGTACATGATTACATTACCTCAGCGCCATGTCTGGAATGCTCGCATTTTGCTTGCCATGTTTCTATCTATCTATCTATCTATCTATCTATCTATCTATCTATCTATCTATCTATCTATCTATCTATCTATCTATCTATCTATCTATCTATCTATCTTTTTCACACTGTGCTGTCGCTTAGATAAATACCGAAGTCTGTTTAGCAGACTAATGCAGGCTATTTCGCAAACGTGTGCATTCGAGAACAAAATATTGTGTTGCGTTTATCTGCGAAAATTTTATCAGATTTTGAACGAAATGCACGCAGTTTGCTAAAGACAAAGGTGACCGGGACAAAGACAAAGGTGACAAGGTCGATTGGACAAAAATGGAAAAATTTCGTTGTAAAATTGCAGATCTAAGCTTTATTTATAAAATACTCTGTTACGCCACGCCTGGTGCCCCACCCACACCTAATTGCTCAATGCTATTCTTTACAAAACAGGAAAAAAAAAGTAGGCGAACAATCCTTTTCATATCGTATAAAAAGGGCATGCTACAGCTTTTATTGGTTGTGTTCCGTAGCAATCAGGCGATGCCTTTTGCAACACGATGGTCAGTGCTCGCGAACAGACTCCGAAGGTTTGCTATTCCCTGGAAACGGCTTACGAATGCCAGCCGCAGCCCAGTGATCGGGCCACTTCTGCTCCTGCCGCACATCACTTTGCTTTCATCAGCATTTAGTCTAATTATACTGTGATGCAAATGCGTTTCGCACGATGCATGCCGTGTGCTACAATTTTCCCTAAGTTCATTTCGTTTCTCTGTGGACGCATCACCATATCGGGCACACCAACGTATGCTTTTCGGCACAACAAACTGCCTTTAGCGCGCGGTAGAAAATCCACATGTTAGCCTAGGCGGACGTTTCCACAACTTAAATAGCATTTCGATTAGCTGGTCCTGCTATATCGAAAATATAACGCAAGAAAAGCGACAAAGACAACTGTTTGTCTCTTTCTCTATTTTTTGTGCAATTGTCTTGAGTGTTTGTTCTTCCAAGGCTTGGCTGCCACATGAATTGGACGCGAAAATCTCTACCTATTCCGTAAATTTCAAATGGCGCCAGCAGAAACTGTGTCGCACTTTTTCTAGGTGTTTCCATGGAGTGTGGACTGGATTGCCATTTGTTCTAGCTGCAGAGCATGATACGCTCCTTATATGCCATGAGACGTAGCGGGATGATTGTATACTAACACAATAACTAGGGCGAGATGGTATCGTTTCGGCCCGCCACGGTGGTCTAGTGGCTATGGTACTCGGCTGCTGATCCCAGGGTAGCGGGATCGAATCCCGGCTGCGGCGGCTGCATTTCGATGGAGGCGAAATGTTGAGGCCCGTGTGCTGTGCGATGTCAGTGCACGTTAAAGAACCCCATGTGGTCAAAATTTCCGGAGGCCTCCACTACGGCGTCTCTCATAATCAGAGCTGGTTTTGGAACGTTAAACCCCACATAACAACAGATGGTGTCGTTATACACTACAGTGTTAATGCGCACAACAACCAAACTGAAAGGCGTCGTTTCTTCACCTTTCAGTCCGGTTGTTTCGTTGTGGTCCACGGCAACACTATAATATGCAATAATTATGCACAGTTTTGTATAGCATTTGCACTCGTTGTTCTGTAAAAGCTTGGCAAGTGCGTTACTCAGCGGAGAATATCGAAACAGATATTAAATAAAGGAGAAGAAAAAAGGAGCATAACCAGGAAAAAGATGCCGTTTGCTGCTCTGTGGCAGAAGAGAAAGTAAAGGGACTGCAAACACCAAGCGGGAACAGGGCTAGAGGTCTCGTGATTTATTCATGTGGGAGGGGTCACTAGTGCCTCCAAAGTGACCCCACCGAAAATTTCGGCGAAAGAAGTAGACCGCATTCAATGAAGTTTATGCATCGTGACCTCAGGGTGAGAAGTCAATCATTGCAGGTCCCGCTCAGTGCATGTCCCGGGCGAACCTGGATCAGAAAACAGCAGTTCCGTCGGAATCATGATCGCAGAACACGCTCTGCCTTATACACCTCTCCAGCTCCGGTGCGAACGACACACCCAAAATTCTGCGTTGACACGCTGAGCGCCGGGGGAAAACACGACACAGATTGCGGATAACGAAGATGGAGCCCCGTTGGACTCCGGAATCACTTCGGCGCACACATGTAAGCGGCCTCACGCTTCTGTTCTCGAGAAAGGGTACACAGGAACAGAAATAAATGTAGTTTCGTATCTTTTCAGACCTGCAGAACGGAATTGGGGCTTTGTTTTCCCTGATGCGAGAAAAGAGGCAAAGAACAAGTATTCTGACCTGCGCCAAAGAGGAAGCGTTGATTAAAATACATTGCTTCCGAAGCGACGCGGAGTCCATAAGCGGAGCTGCACCATAACGGTACAACCGGAACTGGTAGCGAAGAAAACATGCAGGCGTCGCTTAGATAAATCCCCTTTATTTGTACTGTGCACACCACGAGAAAACGTGTTGGGTCCGTAGTTACTCTGCCTGCCCACGCTGCTTCGATGTGCCAAATTTGCAAGCATTGTGGGCGAGGACTGAACCTGGAAAAATTTGTGTTGCTTCGGTGTATCAACTATACAAGGTAATGCGCCTGGCTGAGAGGTAGATATCCAAGTTCAGCTGCGTTTTCGAAGTCAGTGGGTTTTGAAAGCCCGAACACTAAACTGTTCGGCCTGTTTGGGCTGTTTCTATTTCTCGGTGTCGTCATAAAAACACGCAAATGGTATTGCTAACGCTTCTTCACTGGGCAGTCGAATGAATGTTCTGGGCTGTTTCTCTTTTCTTCATTTTTTCTTTTTGCTGGGCAGGTATGGAGAGCAGGCACTTTATAAGAGTACATTACCACTATAAGATAGTGTGTCGCCACTCTTCTTTATTTTAACGATCAAGATTTGCTTCCTGATTCAAGAGAATATTGGCGCTTTATTTCATTAAAGATAACTTGAAATGACACGCCTATTTTTCTCATATATATAAAGAACTAGGTGTAGAGCGCGCGCCGTGCAGAAATGGACATAATGTATATAGCTTGGCGAAAAATTCCCATGCAGCAAAGCACGCGCGGCAGTCCTGAAGATGCTTTTATTTCGTATTGAAATGCGCACGTCTGCAAGCTTTCGGAGAATTTACTGACGTCACAGTTCATTTAGGGAGTTCGGGCCTTTTCAGACATGGGTGTGGTTTTTTTTTCTTTTTTTGGTCTGCCAACGGCGATGGTAACAAAAGCCTTTCAAAAGAAGGCCATTAAAACCTGGAAAGAAATATGGACGCTAAATAGAGCCAAGAAGCCGGATGTGCTTATGAAAATTTCGGTATGAAATGTAATTTTCCAGATGGCGTACAGCTCAGTGCATGTCCCTTGTAGTCAGAGTTTATGAAAAGCACGAACTGATAGCATTAAATAAATTTGGTTTTTCTGTAAACTATGGCTGATACTTTAGCTGTGTACGTCGCCTAAAACATCAGCAGTGAAGTTAGGACGATATATTACGTTGTGGAGAGGACTGAAAAGCTAAAGGAAAAGATTCTGCAGCCTTATTCATTTTTATTTATTTTTTAACCTTCTCTGTACTAGAGCCTTGTTCTCACTTTTTTTTTCCCCTTTCTTCTTGAATAACATGTAGGTGTGCTGGCAGATACCATTGCTTCTCAGTATAAAGTTTCATCCACGTGTGCCTGTTTATGTGTACAGGAGATAATTATACTGTGCAAAGCAAAATATGTAAAGCTCTTACACCAGGAGAATGCGTGTGACCCGATTCTAGTCAATCTTTCTGATGACCATTAAGGCTTACGGATTCGTCCCCTTGATCTTTTGTACGAATACAACATAATAATACAGCACAGAGGCATTTTCCAAGCTTGCAATTCGAAGAAGTGGACAATGCTATAGGAATCTACAAAGAAGCCTCCAAGGTGTTCGGTACGATTTTCCATCTGAATGGTTCCTGCTTAGTATAATCCTGCGTAATTTTCGCTGGTCGACGGGAAATTTTTTCAGATGAATATGAATGAGGAAGCGCCTCTGGAACGCGTTCCTTCGTTTCCATTTTCAGCTCTTCAAAATTTATCACGTCATGGATACAGTTTTCACCTATGCAATCGAACTCGCTAATAGAAATTATTCCAGGAGAGATTACACATTTGCATAACCTGTAAGCTGCTCTCAGAACCATCTCTAAGTGGTTTCTGTATAAACACATCTGAAGCATTAAGATGTTACTTGAACAGGGCACTTTATTTGAATTTGAAATCTATAAACCGTCTTTGCAAGAGGGTAGCTTTGCGTCACGGAAGTCCCAGGACCACAAGTTATAATTTTTCTGGAATATTGCTGTCTGCATGCACCCAACAAAGCAAAACGTTTCCTAGGTCAAACTTCAGACTTCAGGCTGCCTGGTCAAACTTTATAGAACAAAAATCATTACACTCCTGTCAAACGGTATCTTTGAAAGTCGTGTATAGATCGCCCATAGAGACATATATGTGGTGTCATCAGGTTGCTTGCCGAAGATGTTTTGGGAAATTACCCAGCCGAGAGACCTCAGTGATTTCCCTTGGCAGTTGAGGGCTGAGACTGCGTTCATAATGAGAATGAGTCGTAAATTACCGCTACACTTTCCGTAGTGAGCCTATCATCAGAACTTTTCAGGAACATCTATATTACAACTGCTAAAATTGTATCGAATCTATTCTGTACTCGTACCCCGGACACCTTCCGGCAAGGATACAACTTTAGCTTTGGCTCCCTTTGACATGCAACAGTAATGAAGCCGTAGTGTTTCTGACAATGTTCAGACTACAAGACAACAGAGAACGTGTGTCCCTTTAATGTACCGCACTTTATATGGATCATAGCACGTGGATTTCTTTCTCTATTTTTTCGCAAGTAGTTTTCTGTGATTTTATTTTTCTTCATGAAGTCCTCTTTACTTTATTCTTCAACGTGGTTTCATTTGTATTCCCCGTACTTAGAAAGCACATATTCCCAACAGCATGTACGCCATGTTTTTTGCGATTTACACTCCTAAGCGAAAGAGAATGTGTTTAACCACTATTTTCATACTAGAGACAATACAGAAAACTTCAGAGAGAAAAATGTTATTACTGTAATTAGTTTAGTTATTTGGCATATTGTAGAGGCTAAGAAACTGCGATGGCAAATACTACACCTCTGCGCTGCCCTACTTTCGGCTGCGAACACTAGTTTGATGGACAGTCGCATCTGTGCAAATGCTTTCATCTTTCGGGTCGCGACGCTACACCGCCTGCACAGACCACGTGATAGCGGACTTGCGTGCTCTTCTTGGTGAAACAACAGCAGTCATGGCACGAGGTCTCAGTCGAACGATGTTAACGATAGCAATGCGTGGGCTGGTATGAAGAGCTCCAGGTTTTACGAGCAAAAACCTCTGTAGGTCATTGGCGATTTAGTAACTTACAGCAGTGAAAGGACTGTTTTCCCTCTTGAGGACGACGGGCTTGTGCGAACGTCTTTAACTGTGTGCTAGTGCAATGCCCTACGCGTCAGCGTGTTTCCTGCCATTATCGGCAACCTTTTCTTTCCCAATCCTCTATTCCTTCTTCTAGTCCCGATTCCGTTAACCCCAGCGCAGGGTAGACAACCGGGCGTTCTCTGGTTAACCTCCTTGCCTTTCTGTTCCTGTTTCCTTCCTTCCTGTAATGTAGAAAGCGACTGTAGAACCGGAGCGGAGAGAGCATCGTAAAGAGAACGACGCGTTGAGATGGCTACCAGAGAACCGCCGCAGAAGCAGCAGTGTGGCACGTATATTTGCGACAGCGATGGCAAGCAGATGGCTGGGATGTCTGCGATAACACGAAATACTTAGGAAACGACTTGAGGAGGAGGGTTTGAGTCTCTGTCTGCAGCGTGCGGGTCCTGGAGGAAGCCCGCGTACGTGATGTTTGCTTACTTGAACTAGCCAATTCTCCGCGCACACAAGCACTATAATCCTGTTTGTCTCCGAACATAAAACATCAGTTACAGCCTTCGATTGGCGTCTCTCTAGCTTGAAAGTACACCGTTGAAACCCGTCGGAACAGCCACCTATTTTCGATTATTGAAGTAGTGCTATCTCCTTTCCGTGCGCTGCAGCCACTCGATGACAACGCGCAGCACCGATAATGGCCATGCCGAAGAGACTGCTCATGTCGCGTGACAGATGACCCGCCACTCTGGTCGAGGACGCACTGGTCTTCCTCTGCAGGTCAATGAAGGGTGACTGGTTATCGGGGCCATGTTTGTTTCCACCATTGGTTCTGAGTGGATTACATGGGGGACAGTGATGCGCGCGCCATTGTGTTCGAACGAACATATGTGATAAGTGAAACACACACAGTGATGAAGGTTAGTGCATGCAGTACAACAATACGGAGACACTGGAGTATAAATACCAATCCGCAGCGAATATCTTTGCAAGATAGATACCACATGACGAAGACACCCTAGACGGTAGCTAAATGTATAAACGCGACTGTTCTTGCCACCGTATACATTAACGTGCAAGTTCACACTTCTGTATACCGCTGCCGAAGACATGTTTCACTTAAAAAACTGCATTTCGAAACTTATGATTTGGCGAACGTCTAACACCTTAAGTTATGGTGCATGTCGCTGATATCCCATGGAGATATACACTGCTAAAGTGCACTAACTTTCTCGACAATTTTACTTGCATATTTAAAGAAGTGATTCCAACCAAATTATATAACGACATAAATACAGGCCGCATGGTCACTGCTTACTACATTAAGTATGATGGACATGTTATACAGATGTACCAATGATGTGCCAACGCATGAGCTGTGGACATGCGTCCTCGAAAAATAGCTGCAGTAAGTTCAAAATACGCTGTTGTTGTTCGCATTCCATTCTTCTGTCACTTTATTACCCATTTGTTCATTCACACATCCGCTACTGTATAACTACATGAGGTAATACATGCAGTACTCATCTTGTGCCTTTGCAAAGCTTTCAGAACAAAGCGATAAAAATACTGACTTCTAGCTCATATGACACTAGCGCCAATGTTCTACTTTCAGTGCAAGACATTTTAAGTATAATCTCACCATACGGATATTTAAGCGTATGAGCAATCGGTTCCTCATTTCTATCATCCCATCTTCTTCACTACTTAGTGTAACCACTAACAATACTAACTCTGCTTCTAAGAAAACTTCATCTTGCCCAAAACACGCCCAAATTATGGAAAACTAACTGCTCAATTTAGCTTACTTTCTTTGTTAAACTGACTACCGTTTGTTTTAAAATCAATGACACTGAAATCATTTACCATCGATATGATAAAGTCTTTATCAACCAGTCAAATCTTACATAATTTTTTTTTATTTTAATGCTTCCTGCTAGAAAACGTTTAGTTTTCAATATAGTCTAACATAAGAACATCCCTTCGTTTATATGGTCAATAGCGTCACGTGTAATTATATTTGAGTTTTATGTCATAGAATTTGCATGTTTACTTTTTTTAAATGTTAAATGTAAATTTCTTGCATACCTGTCATTGCTGAATATATGTTCAAGTTTTCATATTTATGATGTATAAGAGACCCCAATTTAGTCTCCGATTTCGGGTCCTCCTCCGGTATATTACTCTGTGACAACATAAATTGTAGTAATAAAATATGATTCTGAATCTGATCCGTTGTTTTATCCCCTGAAATATAACCTTGTTCTATTGGAAAGCGGCCCATCACCGACAATAATTCCTTACCTTAATCCTCCTCCGTAATGGAATGTTTTCAGTCACAATGGCGGATATTGCAGCGGTCATGGTGAGGGCATGGTGGGTGATGTTGCGTCCCCCTTTGGATGCAAATGTGAACACCGGTTAAGCTCGCATTCCGCTTGCCTTGAGCTAGTGAGAAATCTATGCGTCTGCGTCCACTTAACTAGCCTGAACATGGACTCAAATATAGCAGTACATCACATCCGCAGATTGTACGCGATAGGCGCGTTCGCCGGTACACAAGATACGTCTACCATGTGCAGCTTCCCCGTGAATTGGTGCTCTATATCGCTTCCCGTTCAGCGTAATTAACTGGACGCAAATGCATAGGTTTCCCATTTGTTCAGTGGCTACTTAAGCGGGATTAGCGGTGTATTCAGTAAGGCACACATCCCCCTCCATGTCCACAAAATCCGCCGTTCAGACTGAAGCCATTCCGTCATAATAGTGGATTACGGTAATGAGTGGTGCGCCAATTTTCGATCAGGTGAAGATTGAAACATAACTTATTGTACCCATCAAGCACCTGGTTTAATACAATAGAGAAACATGATTGGAAAAACGGCTGGTAACTTACTCGGCACTGTCGATCGATGTCTATTGTGTTGCCGTCACGTGTGAATCTATTACGTAAACGTGTCTCTATCAGTGCAAGCGCGTACGTGTACTTGATATGTGCTAACGTGTCACGTGAGTTGCGCAACATTTATTTGAATATGTGTCAGCTAACCCAAGGCAGGTCCTTATCGCATTTTTTCTGGCCTCTCGCTAAATTTTTTTTTGTAATTTTATTGTTTGTCTGCTTCATTCTTCCTGCCCTGTGCCCGTCATCCTTCGCTGACAAAGCTCGACGCGATGCCTTGGTGAAAGCATTTTTGGTACGCCACTGAAACCACGCAAGCCTCAGCTTTGTGATTATCCCTTATCTAGAGCACGCTCTTGTCACGTTTATGAAGTTATCGTATCGAGCGCAATACGCAGTAAGTATTTTCAAATTCAAACTTTGAATTCAACGTTGTTTATTTGGAAATAAATATACACGGATTACAAACTGTTGTCGGAGCTGCAGTGAAAGGCTAGTTTAAGGTCCGAAAAAAGAAAAAGAATGCAAAAGAAATTCTAGCACAGCAAGGAATAGAAAAAGGACAACTCTAGTAATTTCGCAGAAAGAGGGGGAAAAAATCTCAACGTTCATTTTGTAACGATGCTAACAGTCTCTAGGCTACATTTAATAATAAGTGTATCTAAATTCCACCGACAACTAATGCATTATATGGCTGCAGTGGAAGGAGGTGACCAAGTCCCTTTTTCCTATAATTATTCCTCACTTGTAGCAATATAGCCGTTGGTCGTTACGTCACCGATTTTCTCTCCAGCCTACCACACACAAACCGTTAGGCGTGCCTTTAGATGGCACAGCAGCAGACATCCAGGCGTCGGCGCCGTCTGATTTGAAAGCAGCGAGACACCTTCGACTGTCACAAAGGCGGACAGCACGTACAAATCAACGCGTGCGCTTGCACGACGCTTTCTTCGAAGGGCAACAGCTGCGGCTGACAATCGGCATTGTTTCTCGTATGCCTGCTCCGTACGAGCAAGTTCAAAAGCCCTTACGAAGTCGCTTGCGATATAGACGACCGTCCCCATATATTGCGTCGGAGAGCGGTTCGTCGCACTGTTGAAACGACATTACGGTCGTCTTCTGCCCGTGACGTTGCCATTCGGTGGCTGCGGTGTGTTGCGAAACGTATAGGAACGGCTAACGTAGCATTACTGTGAGGCATCTGCGCCGTGTCGTCTCTTCTATCGGATGCTCGTCTCCATTTAGTGCACTTGGAGAAGAACGTGTGCTGTGCGATGTCGGTGCACGTTAAAGAACCCCTGGTGGTCGAAATCTCCGGAGCCCTCCACCACAGCGCCTGTCGTAACCATATCGTCGTTTTGGCACGAAATACCCAGGCAATTTATATTAGCGCATCAGTGCACTTCAGACGCTTGTACGTGTAGTGCATCATCACGTTGTTTGGGCAAAGGTATAAACGTACCGTACAATTCACTCTATAGTGGAATAGCTTTATCAGTAATAGAAATTAACGACTCTTGTTGCACTTGTGTTACCCTTCTGTAACACTTGTAGGCGGAAAGCCGGTAGTACATTTTCGAATGCGTTAAGGTATATGTTAAGTCATACTTTTCCAACATACCTCTTGCAGCAAGACGTTCGCAAGTCCAAATAAGCCCCTTCGAGAAAGTACACGTGTTTGACATTTGCGTCGACGTTCCCAACGACGTATGCGAGAACTTAAGCACTTTCAGTACATTGCGAAATGTGCCTGCATCTTTTGATCCATATGAAAAATGGCTTGTAGCGCATTCCTGCATATTCCGGGCTTTAGAGTGGGAGGGTATGTGCCACAAGTGATCGGGAATAAACATTGTCCTTACATTTACATTGTTTTGGGAAGGCGCGACCAAGGTCACCGCCAGCATGAACACCTATGGCTTTTAACTTAAGGACGTTGTTTTGAAGGAACTCCGAAAGGATGAGGCACCAAAGGACGCTAAGTGAACCGCATATCAAAAGAACTGGGCCTTGCCTGCCTATATACAGGAGCCAGTTAGGACAAGTCTAAACGTTCGGGAAGGCATTACGGGGCCTCATTCGAGAAAAATGGGCCACTTTTTAACGCCGTTGTATCTCTGTAGTTACGCTTTATGCGCGCGAACAAGCTACCTTGCATCACACGTTTTCCGGTTTTCTGTTTATTAATTTATGTTTTTAATAAGGCGCATAGTAACCAGCAGTCGATGGCCACTCAACTAAATCTTTAACAGATTATCGAACCCATTTAGCGTCATGGAAATTGTCGAAGGAAACCTTTTAGCATAATTGAGAAATCAGCGGAAGCGTGTTTACTCTCGAAGGCTGCTTTTATCCGTGGGACAGCATGGCTATAGTTAAAGGTACATCAAATGGATCACTCTTTTTTAAAGAAAACACGTGTACACAATAACCACCGCAGGACAAAGCACTGTTTATCGAATCCCATTCGCTGTTTTAGTTCTCTCGTTCCTGCTCTATCTATAAACGCATTATCTTCCGTGTTCACTGTCTTCAGCCCTGCTGAAAGAACAAGGAACAAACCAACAATGTAACACATAAAGAAAATAAGGCATTCGTAGGCAGAAAATATTCCGAGCTTATTAGCGAAAGCGCGGATAACAAGTACTTTAAGAAGGGGGGGAAGGAGTGTTTCTGCGTAAACACCGAACAGCTTCACGCGTGCGCTCCAGTTCTGGAACGCGTAGTTATCGTGCTACCTAATTAATGGGCGGCACATCTGATCGCGTACGACTATAAATCAGTTTCTCCAGACCGCTCGCTCGGTCGACGCTTGTCAGCGGGTCTGCTAATGCCGCGGGCTGCCCGAGATAAACGTTGGAGGGGGCCAAGTATAAACACCATCAGATGAAAGCTTCGGTGCAGATGATAAGTTATAGTTGAGCGTATACAAGTTTGCAGATATTAAAGCTGTAGTTTCTGCACCGGCTCTGTGAGGTAATTTGCTTCCTCCTAACTCTTATAACTGCAAATATCTTACGACAGATACCTGTCCGGCCGGCTGGAACGTTCTGGTAGGTAATTGCAACGTGCCGAAGCTTGGGTAGTCGCAACGTTTCGAAGGCAATTTGATCCAATTGTCAGGTATTGATTGAAGTGGTCGTAGAATAGGTGTCATTTCTTTGGCCTGTTCAGTTAGGTGGTGCCAGTTATGCTCGAAAGTATCATAACTGTATTTCTTCTAAAATTCTCAGCAATATTGTAAGTGCATTTCTTCTAAATTAACTACATTATTTTTGGTTCACAAACCTAGTTGGGCGTATTAGTATTATGAGAATGCGCTTAAAGCACAAGGATGACGTCTGACGACAACGCAGACATATCATAAATGTATATCTTATCATCACGTTTCTTTCTCGTCTTTTAAGCCATTTCCGTGTTGATTATTTTTGGCTCTGTTACTGCTCGTGGTGCATTCCGACTTAAACTGTGTGACTTGTTTCCAATGTTTAGCTTTGTTGCTAATATTTATTTTCAAGGAGCAGACGCACATTGTATTCAACGTAAACAGTTGTCATTAGCTAGATTAGCTGTAGTTGAAGTTACATTCAAATGGTTGTTCCTTATCACATTGTCTCTAACTGCCTTTCGCATGCATATGGCTGCCCAGATCTTCTGAGCTTGTTAACTAAGGCTGGGTCTAAGTAGACCTGTATAGACAGCAAGCATCTCGTATTTTTGTCAATAAAAAGTGAACTTCCACACTGTGCTCTCGTAGTATAGTCTGCAATTTTCTGCAAACAGAAAAGAGTTAAAACTTAGTTTGAGACCAACATAGCTACTTCGTTTTCTTCTAGATTCAATTCAATTGAATTCAATTTATTCTATCATAAGGCTGGAAAATATAGCAGAATAAATTGTACAGAAAGAGGTCCCACCGTCATACACTGTAACGGGACCTCTTGTTATTAATTACAGGGGAATATACCCTTAAAAATCAGCCTATTGAAAACAAAAAGTACGCAAATCTAACACAATATTCGCAATGAGAAAAACATTATTGTTTTGCATAACTCTTCAGTTTTCACTTTATACATAGGGAGGGAGGGAGGAACAGAGGAAAGACAGGGAGCTAGCCAGTGCTGAGACCGGCTGGCTACCCTGTACATGCATATACATACATAATATACATAATATATACGAAACACTACATAAGGGAAAAAGTACAGTGCAGGAAAGGAATCGTTTATAAGGAAAGGATATAATCTTTTAGTGCAAGCTGGTACGATGATATTGAAGGTGAAAACTTTACATGAAATGGTACGTTATTCCACATTTATTGAAAGGGCATGTAAACCAGCGAAAAGGGGGGTTTCATGAGCGTTATAAGGAGCCGATGTGATAATACGAATAGTGTTATTTTGAATATGTTGCAACGGGGCTGTATGACAAGGATTTGAGAGACCCCGTGAACTTATATAGTAATTTAAATGACTTAAGATGAAAGCGTAGTATAATGTTAAAAGAGTGTGCGCTTGAAAGTAACGTCTGCCTATAATGGCGACAAAGACGCTACAATGAATAAAGAAGACACAGTCATTGTTCTTCATTTTTCATAGCCCTCTCACCATAACAGCTTCGAAATGATGGTTTGAGTCCTAAAGAGTTTACGTCAAGTTTTTCACCCACTGAGAATAATAACTGTCATGTCGCTTCAATGATCAAATTTGTTTATCCTTCGATAAAACAAATTATTCTTTACAAACACCACCCTGATCTGGTGCGGTTTGTTGGGATCTTATGTTTGCTTTGGTATCCACAACAAAAACAGCTGCTCCAAATCATAGCATTTCTTTCACTGGGCATTTTTGCAGAGCTATCTATCATCCCTAGCGCCCAGCCAGAAACGCATGCGTTTTCTGTAGATATCAGACGAGCGGTCATTCGGCATGGATGAGTTCCAGCTATCTTCTCGTATGTATGTATGTATGTATGTATGTATGTATGTATGTATGTATGTATGTATGTATGTATGTATGTATGTATGTATGTATGTATGTATGTAGTGCGCTTTGGCCTAAAGGTCAACGTAGAGGAATATGCGAAATCGCCGAGCGTTCGCGCCAGATGCGCGACCAAATATCCATTCAGACGGAAGGTATCTCAACACATACGATCGGGTTTTCTTTAACAAAAGGAGAAATGTGTGATCCCTTTGAACACCATTTCCAACCAGGAAACCAACCGTTGTATAGTTGTCAGATGGATGCCCAGTAAACAAAGCTTGCTGAACTTCTCGAAAACTGTTTTCTGCCTTCAGCAAGACGTTCTTGAAGGCTGTAGTTGGTTCACGTTTAAAACTTCACGGGAGAACAAGCACAAGATGAAGGAACGAACAAAGCGGCATGGGCGCAGAATCTCAGCTGTTTATTCTTGATAATCAAAGCACATGCTGTTCCAATGCGAAACCTAAGCACGTGACCGCGTCGTCACTCTGGCGTGTGCAGGTAAGCGTAGAAAAAGCTTCATTCGCTCTTAACGATGCTATAATGTTTCCGCAGGATCAAAAATAAGCATCTCACGTTTCGCAAGTCGTCGTTTTTTTTATAAGCCAACCTGTCATTATTTACTTTGATTGCGCTTTGTTCGTTTATTCATTGTATTTATTTATTTTGAAGCCATTATTTTCCAAGAAGGATATGACAAGAAAGAAATAGAGTTGACGGTATACACTGAACACGCGAGAATTCTGTATCACAATAGTTGAAACAGTAACATTCGGAGTCCAGCCCTAGGATATTATTCCAAGACACCACTTCTGACATTAGTATTTCCCAGCCACGAGAAATATTGCTAGAAACTCCTCTCCGCAAAATGTTGCCAGACAGTTCCGTTTTCGTGCAACTGGCAAGAAATGGGCGTCTTTAGCTTACGTATTCTCAACGTATTCTACCCTTACCATACGTGGTAGTAAATGTGGCTTTATTGGCGTAGTGTTTTCTATAACTATCGTAATTTATTTATTTTTTTTGCCCCTTTCACGTTATTACACAACAATTTCGAACTGAGTATTGTGCAGAAGAGTGTTCAACCTCATCATATTTTAGCGCGAATATTTATCTATCCACAGATTAATTATAACGTGTCACGTCAGTTATACAACAAAAAAGAATCAGGTGTCTCATGCATGACGCCGCCAGTAACTCATTTACCAGCATAGATCGGCAAACTCACTCATGAGTCCACTCAATGAGACTCCGAGCGACCTGTGAGCATGTGTTTGAGTACAGCTCAGACAAAATGTTGTGAGTTTGAGCTTGAGTGAGTTTGGTTAGGCTAATTTCCTGTGAGTTTGGGCCTGTGTCTGGTTGAGCGGGATACCCGTGTGTGTGAGGCCGAGTGATCCCGGCCGAGCTGAATAATGGTGAGTTTGAGTTCAAAAACATTTTGTAGTAAATTTTTTTTAAGATTGCGTGTGTGGGTGAGTCCGATGAAACACGATATTTGATGCTGGTCAGGCTGAGCCTTAATGAGCCCTATACCAAGGCGAATATGGGCGAATTTCAATGGTGGTGATTTTGTCTGTGTAAGGTCTTGGGAAGTCTATGTACGGTCAAGCTCTACGCAAAAAGAGCGACTCTGCGCAACTTTCGCTTCTATATTTTGCGCCAACTTATATGCAACAGCACTCAATTTGAGTTTTATATCTTGGAAAATTGACTCGATGATACAGCCATTCAGTGTCGCGTGTATGATCGGTCATTTAGGTTCAGTGAAGTTATATAAACGTATTGCAGCAATTGCGATGAGCCCGGTTTATTTGTCGTTTGCGTTTGTCTCACTGACACATGAACTGCCAGACGGCAGAATTGGTCGATATGCTGGACAAGGAAAATCGTCGGTTCCTGCTGTAATTGAAGAGTTGATTTTTACATCTGATGGTCGTGGTACAATAGCCGGCTATAATTACATGCGCACGGTCGGGCAAGGAGTACGATACGATCGTACTGCAGGGCTATCGAAATCTGACTGGTATACATACAAAGTACGTTATGCATTATTGCGCGCCAGAATAGGAGAAGGGAAAGTGGCGGCTATTTCATCGGTTGTTTCAGTGCAGCGGCTCACACCTTCGAATAAAAATTATAATTGCTGGACAGCTGCCATTGTTAGCGTGCGTTTGTACACTAAAGGTACCGGTGCAGTTAAATATTCTAGCCTTTTTTTTTTTTTTGTACGTGTGTGCCCGAACGGAAAGGGATGGAGTGCACGTGTTCCATGCGCCGCATGGATGGCCGCATTTCGATGGCGCCAAATGAGAGAACGCCTGGATGCTTGTATTAAAGTACGCGATAAAGAAAGGTGCTTGATATTAAAGTGCAGACTGTCATTACGACGTGGCTAATAATCTCATTGTGGTTTTGGCAGTCCAAAGCGATAATTACACTAGTCCATCTGTGCGGTTTTGGTAAGCCTGACTGAACCTCCTTGAGCAGATTCTTCCAGGGGAGCTTGAGCACCAGGAAACGGGAATATTAGTGCGCCTGAGTTAGAATGAGTCCCTCTTAAGGGAAATTTGGCGAGTCTGAGTTTGAGTGAATCCGACTACAGAAAAAAAAATTTGCTGCGTGTGAACCTGAGTAAGTGTGACGGTGGGAAATTCTTGTGAGTCTGAATTCTAGTAGTTTGTCCCCAGTATAAATTTGATCAGTGTGAGTTCGAGTGAATACAGAACAAGAAATACATTTTCTGAGTGAGCCCGAGTGAGTGACCCAAATTTTGCCGATTTCTGTTTACAGTTACATAGTTTTCTAATTACATAGCGCGCGCGCGCGCGCGCGCGCGCGCGTGTGTGTGTGTGTGTGTGTGTGTGTGTGTGTGTGTGTGTGTGTGTGTGTGTGTGTGTGTGTGTGTGTGTGTGTGTGTGTGTGTGTGTGTGTGTGTGTGTGTGTGTGTGCGCTTCGACAATGCGTACATTGGAACGAAGTTTTCCATCACTCCGCAGCAATCAAACTTCCTGCGCAGGATTACTTTAAGCCTCCATCTCCTTCAACGTGTCCCGACATTGTGCAGTCAAGCAGTCTCGGCCTGAACACCGCCGGGAGTAGGAAGCTTGCATGTACTCCCTGAGAGGTACTTGCAGTTTCGCGCACCCTCGCAGGACGCGCGCATATGCCATGGCTCGGTCTGGAACGTAATCGTAATATAACTGGTCATAAGACACACAAGGCATATCGTAGTGTGATCAATAAACCTTAAGAGAGTGCGCCAGTTCTCCCCAGTATAATGCTACCATCGAGGTCTCCTTGGAGTACATGCAATTTTAAGTAAAATAATGGAATGAACTATACATTTCCTCGGCCGTGTAGACAAACAAACTACTAATAGAGATTACTCTCCCGTGAATTGAGACGAGGATGAGTGCCCGAACATTCCTCCTTTGTTTGTGTCACATTTTTCGAATCTTTGAGGGTTACTTCTTGAATACAGCTACCAAGTGTAAAGTGCTGCAGACTTGTCGCTGAAGACTCCCACAGTTATCGTCGCTTCGTTTTCGTGAGTTTTATATAGGTGTTAGCTTACATAGTAAACTGTTTTTATTATAATTTTAAGCATTTCATAACTAAATGAAAATGAGTTACCATACCTTCACCTTTACCTATACTATGGTGGGTTTCTTCACCTATACTATGGTGGGTTCCTTCACCTATACTATGGTGGGTTTCTCTTACAGTATCGTAACGTTGTATATAAACTCACCTGTACCTGATGACGAGCACTGCACTTGTTTCGAAATTCAATCGTTTATTGTCACCTAAATAAGCCTGCACAAAAGGACTTTGCTACCTCATATCAACAACAGGTAATGTGTTGGTTTGAACCTAATGGTTAGCTAGGGCTCTTTCTATAGCTATGGCATACTGAGGCATAATCATTCCGATAACACTTTTTCGAAGGGGTATTGCGATCACAGAGTTACACACGTGCACACGTCGGGCTGAATGCATCTCACTCGCACTCGTTTGTTACTTGGCGCAAATTTCGCGACTGTGCTACGCGCGTTTCAGTGCAGTGTGTGCTCATGCATAACGTTCTTCCGTAAAGTGTAGCAGCGTTAGGCAATAATCATGCGCGCTGGATCCTTGAGGTTTGCGATATTATACATTTTCTCTTTTGGCGTTGTCAGCCGCCGTGGCTGTCCACCGCAACGCTCGTCTCGTTGACTTCGAAATCTTCATTTATCTCTCTCTGTCTCTCTCTCTCGCTCCTTGAGCGCTGCATTTCTTTTTTTTATTTATTTCCTATCTGCTCGCTGAACGTCGTGGTTTAAGATGGAAGCGCTCTGAGCTTATGATTACCTGATCCTCGTGAACAACCACTAACTTGAAGACATATGTTTTCTTCTCTACTCTCCTTTCCACCTTATTTCCACTTTCCTTTCCCCTAGCACGGAGGAGCAAGCCAGAAATTTTATTCCGTTTAACCTACCTGCCTTTCTCTCTCTGTCTCTTTCGCTCCCTCTATCACCTTCTCAGCTCAGTCTCGCAGAAGTATTTTCGTTCTTTACAGTGATTCTTCAGGAAGGAATCAGTACGTTTCGGAGATTTTCCAGATTTTTCTGTACGCCTCAGCAACCCTCCTCTACGCGCATTTAGTATTACACCCGATGCGTCAGTTATGTATAATGGCACTTTTCTATGCCCGAAGAGAGCGTCTGCGCGTCTATTTCGTTGGTTTGTCAGTGATGCTGCAACAGTGTGTGGCGGCAGTAATCAATGGAAAGTCAATTAGGCCTTTCTACTAAATTACGCCGCTATTCAGCAAGAAACGCGTGTCGGGTGCCTGCAGCGGAGCTAATTAGCGTGTTGCCCTGACGCGCGCTGGGCTGCGGAAAATGACGCGGAAGCACCGTTCTTTTGTCCTCGGAGGCTATTCTACAGAGGCAGCGGTAAGTGCTGTTGCAGCCACCGCTTATGCTTGCGTTGCTGTATGTGCATGTGTGTCTGTGTGTGTGTGTTATACATTCTTCTTGCTCACCATGTAGCTACATTTCCACGCCCATAGCAGCCACATTTTTCACGTTGCCCCTCCATTCTTTGCTTACCTGCACAAACCCGGGAGTCTATAGTAAAGCATATCGACAGCACTTCCTGCCTTCAGTTAGCGAAATCCATATATGCGCGTACATAGAGCTTCGCGTACCAAAGAAGTCATTGAAGTGCTATCCTTTTCGGTTAAGAATCCAACTTTGTTTTTTTTTTTTCATTTTTAATGTTTATGCCAGGTAGAAAGTAGCGCTGCTAATGTAATGCCCTACTTGTGATTTCATTACACATAGCGGCGAAGTTTCATCAAGTAGCTTTCAAAAGCACACGGCGCCCAGCAGAAAGTCGTAGCAGCTGGATATTTTCTCATAACCATGCCTTCATCCTTGGCTCGTCGCTCCCTTGAAGGAAATTAGAAGCGTCTTCCTTTTTTCTTTCTTTTTTTTTGCAAATGTCATGGGCGTATAACGTTAATATGTAGGCAGTCACAATGAAGGGTGTTTTCTGTTACCATTTACTACATTTTCAGCCATGCAAATCTCATCATTAAGGTATCTTACGTATAGTTCAGCACTGGGAAAACAAAAGTAGTGACAACAAAGGGTGCTAAAATGAAGCGACCGTTCAGTGAAACGCCCACTAGGAAGTGTCCCCGCTGTTCTTGCCCTTTTTAATTAAAGGCCGAAACCCTGTGACTAGCTCGTGCGCTGTAAAATATGACTGCCCCGCGCTGTCCCACGCAATGTAACCTACGAAGGACGTAGTACGTGGCCGCTACCGTACTAAGTGCATCGAATGTTGTTGGTTATGTTCCGTAACGTGCATGTGCGCACTTTGTGTGTCCTAAAAAGGGCAATTAGCTCTTCATTAAGCGGAAGTACAAATTCCCGCGTCACAGTCCGCCATTGCTCCATCGAAATACGGGTATGAGCTACACGTGATTGAATGTTAACTTTTAAAGCTTGTGCCATGTAACACTCGCGTGATGTCATTAGCGCAAAACGAATTGCAGAAGACAGTCGACAGGAACTTGTCCAGTAGTCCGCCCTTTGCGTCGTTTCGCGTTAAAAAGAAGTATTATGGATTTACAACAACTAGCTTGCCAACGCAATATGCAATAAGAGGCTGGTGAATTTTTCTCTCTCAGGTCTGTTTCAGTTAGTTTTATTACTGAAGAGGGACAATGCTGTCCATGGCAAAACTAGGCATTAGTGCCTTAAAATAGCAAGTATAAGGAGCAATATCTAAACTAAAGACACATAGGACATTCACAAGATAAGTGCACTAGAACAGTAACTTGGAGATATATGCCTATGTTAAAGACTCGATAACCTTTTTTTCTGAAAAGCAGATACGCAATAAGACCTCTTTTAAAGAGAGAAGAATTATACGTACCCTGCCGATTAGGACTTCAATGAAGCTCTCGCGCGCTTTTCGTGAACTGTCTCGACTTTTCAGAGTCGCATCGATTTTCCAGCTGGCCAACACATCGTAAATCTTTCGACCGAGTTTCGATTATCTAGCCATCCAACATGTCGCCAGTGCTTCCTATATGTGCGTTACTGCCAGGAACTTCCCGCCTTACTCTCAAGGTCACCCTCAACTTATTGTTTCAGTACTCAAATTTCCGTCTTGTTTTTTTTTTTTCTTGCTTACTTATTATTGGCTTACAGCTTGTCTGAGCCTGTCTTTCTTAAGGCGGCATGGACGGCAAATCTCCCAACATTCGGAGCACGTCCAAAGGCCTTCAGGACTTCACTTACAAAAAAAAGAAAGAAAATTCCAAGAAATGCTTGGATTTCACTGCAATGAAATATTACGACTTTTATAAATCCCTTTCTTCCGACTGCAAAAGACAGTTAAAAAACAAAAGAAATAACGAGGGTGTGTCGGCTTTCAGATCTTCCTCATTTCTTTCATGCATTGCATGCTCTTCTCCATTTGTTTCTCACGATGTCGCCCAGATGTTATCAAAAAATAACAAAAACAGCAGCTACCGACAAACACGAGGTCGCGAGAATACTGATAAGTCGCTGCACTGTCACGTGATCGGGATATCGCCGCCACCAAGGAGGAGCAGAACGTTATGCAAATAGAAGAGTAAAGAACGGGCAGGCTTCCTTTTCTCGGAACATTGATCTCTTCTGAAGGGAGGCGATATGTAACCGTCGTGAACTACTACTGCTGGAAGCAGCGTAGTGGCTAACACAGTAACGCTCTAAGCTCGCAAAGATTAGTAGCGCCGTAGTTCTGCGCGTCACAGAAATGCGAGAGAAAAATGCGCCCTTCCGAGCAACGATTATAAATGAGGTTCCTTAATCCGGAGTATGCAGTCGCCTGTCACCGTTAACGGGCTTAAATACGTTTGACAAAGAGTTCCTTTGGTGCAGAGGTCCAAGCGTCGACCGATTAATCAGTGGACAAGCACGTCAACTCGGAAGCAGTGAGGGCGTAGCCTTACTTTTTGTTTGCTTCACTGGGGTCTTGCGCTCTCATTCAACAGTGCGGCAACCTATAGCAAACACAGAAAGCTGGCGCAACTTGCCTGCCACCTTGATATTGCGTAACTTGATATTGCGCAACTTCATATTGCGACCTACGGTTGTTATAAGGCGCCTCTAAAATAGGAAAGAACAAACTTCATGCGAGAACAACCCCTGGAAGAAAAAAAAGCATGGATGTACCAACAAAGCCACCTTTTAAGTCTTACGTAACATCGAAGTAAGTAGATTTTAAACTATCCCTGAGCCTGGCCGGTAAATCTCCCACCCCCGCTATAAATTAATATAAGTAGCTTCGCTAATAAAACTTCTATTGCTTTTGTGATCAACCGCGGACTGCTGCCCAAAGCTGTCAAACGCCGCTTACAATTAATGGCGTTTCACGCCATCTTTTAAGTACAATCCATCACGCGTCCGCAGCTGTGTTATCCCAGGCGAAAGTTCACCAAAGAACTTTTGGCACAACATACAGACAGGCGTGTGCAAGATACACAGGCGCTTTCCCGCTGCGCCAGACCATTATGTACCTTGAACTTTTATTTTTCCTGATCCTTTTCATTCCTAAGGTCGTGTGGTGATCGCGCAAAGCCGGCTAACTTAACAATAAGTGTTACTTTGCCGAAAGCGCCTACCGGTTAACGATGTAGGTGTACTGTATAGTTTAGAGCAAAGTTCTTGCAATAATTACAGAAAGTGATTATCAAGTTTTACCGTAATCCCTGTTGCGGCGCGTGTTGCAACGCCTTTCTTCTCAAAAAGGGTTACATGTAGGGGCTTACTGCCTACAGAAGGTGAAGTAACCAGTATAATAAAGGCTTCAAGTTTTCGCGCCGAATTTTAAAAGATTTTGTTCGCAGATGCTCTTTCCCATTCACCGGTAGCCTTCGCTAATTACGTGTCCAAAAACAAGATCAAATACCCTGTGATGTGATGAATAGTGAAATAGAAAGGGAGGGGGGGACATTCTTTGTGGTACGCTTGCAGTAGAAAAGCTTGCGTTAGCGTAAGTGGCCTTTGTCGACGTCTCGACGAAGTGAAATTTGGGCATAAGTAATAAACAACTGAAGAGAGCGCTCGCTCTAAACTAAAGTATTGCGCAGAACGACACGTTACGTAAGCTGCAATGACACTGAGTGTCATCAACAGCAGCCAAGGCATTAGCGAAGCGCAGGCCACAGACGTAAAATGTAAAAGGGCGTGTCTTGTGCGTCGTGAATGCTGAAGGAAAGTAATGTACCTCTATCTCTCATGAATACTGCTATATATCTAAGTCTTCCGATGATATTAACCGTAAAATTGAAAACATCAATGTGACCCGCTGCGGTGGCCTATGTAGTGGCTACGATACTTGACTGCTAACCCGAAGGTCGCGCGATCGAATCCCAGCCGCGGCGGCCAAATTTCGATGAAGGAAAATGCTGGAGGACCGTGTACTGTGCGATGCCAGTGGACGTTAAACAACCTCAGGTGGTCGAGATTTCCGCAGCCCTCCACTACGCCATCTCTCAATCAGATCATAATTTTGTTGCGTAAAACCCAAAAAATTATTATTATTATTATTATTATTATTATTATTATTATTATTATTATTATTATTATTATTATTATTATTATTATTATTATTATTATTATTGTTAATCTTTCTTGCAATAGAATGCGGAGTGCCATGAAAATGTTGTGTCAAGATTTGACGAATTTATACACATTCCATCATAATTCGCTCCTCAAGGGAATATCCTTAAAGGAGTCGTGAGAATAATATAGAGATGTCCGGTTGTAATTTTCAGTGCTTCGATATGCATTCGACAAGCCGGTACCGATTACGCGGTAACCCTTCCAAGCGGAGAGCTTCGGCTATTTCCGTCGCAAAACTAGTGACGTGCCACGGTCAGCAGCTCTTGAAGAGATTAGGCGGCTCGTTAACCTGTCAAAGAGTTGGAAAAACTGTTCCAAGTTTAGACCGGTAATACCGGCTACAGACTCGAACTAAGTTTGCGCAAACATGGTTCACTTGTCAAACTCGAAATCGTGTCTGCCACATTCGCCCACCATCATTCGCCGCCCATTACGTTAGTGGAGTGAATGCGTAACTGTTATAGCCGTTGTAGTGAGCGTATATTCCACGAGGAAAATCCTCGAATACCGAACTATAACCCACGCGATTGTTTCGCCCAGCTGGGTGCCGCGTGCGAAAATGCCATTAGGTGCTGCCGACAAAGCCTACGAATGTAGAGTTCGCAGAATGAGTGGGCTTCGATCGTGTACTTGTAATCATTTGCATACCTTCCAATTAAGCGCAGCGATCAGTCGCCGAAGTTTCTTTTTTTCTACTTTGCCCTTTGTCCGATCTAGCTGTAGTAGCCTACGGCCCACTTAACAGGTTCGCGGTAATACGGGGACGGAACAGCGTAAATTGTTACGGGATCATTGCAATAGCTGATTTTGGTGCTAATGGTGCCCGTCATTTAGCGGAATAGCAGGATAAAAATGCACATGCATTGAGCGATAAACAACCTAGCGT
Source organism: Hyalomma asiaticum (assembly GCA_013339685.2). Taxonomy (NCBI): domain Eukaryota; kingdom Metazoa; phylum Arthropoda; class Arachnida; order Ixodida; family Ixodidae; genus Hyalomma; species Hyalomma asiaticum. Next base: position 118,944,358 of record CM023482.1, on the reverse strand, counting down.
TTACTGTAGGCACGCTATGTCTCAGATTTAACGCCACCGTGCGTTTCTGTGTGTTTACGTAGTTTAGTAAAATACGGCAGCGGTTGCGGATGCGCGCTTCGAATTGAACTTGGCGTTTGCTATTCAAGTGTTAACTTCATTAGGGGCAAAATGTGCGTGTAAAATGGTTTCGCTTAGCTCCACGAAGCTTTGGCGACAGAGTATTATTGGTAAGTCGGACGAATTTTCTAGATCGCGTCCGATTGCGGACGATGCTAGGCCTAGCAACAGAACAGCTATAAACAATTCATCACAAATTTTCGCTTTTGCAGGCTTTTGCGGCATGGATCGTATTTATTTAATTTTTGTTAGTCTCAACATGTTGGAATATTGTACGTGGAGACAGGCGAGCATTTTGTTTTGTTTTGTTTTGTTTTGTTTGTTTGTTTGTTTGTTTGTGTGTTTGTTTCTTTGTTTGTTTGTTTGTTTTCGCTTCTTTTCAAGGCATTCGCCCTTCGCTAGGGTGCGCTATATCATCACAAATAGCTAGACGTAAACGCTATCCCGCTATACTAAAATAGAATTTTTGCTAACGTTTGCGGTACGGTAACGCCATTCCCTTAGCCACCGCTATTTTGCTAATGTTGAACTAAATATGTCTATTATTTGGAAGAGGAAACTCCGTGCCTGTGCGGTATTGAACCTAGCTGAATACGAGCGGCACCACCCAGCATCTCGCTCCCACTACCTGGTTTGCCACTTTATGCCCCCAGAGACGGCTCTGGTAGGAGCAGTGATAATTTATCATGCCATCTCCTACAACAACGCCGTATATGGCGACATCAGGTAATGGACACACCATGCTATGTATGGCCCGCGTTCCGTATTGCCATATTTGCCCAATTCATGATACAGCCATGCGTGGTAAAACAATACCTGTGCAAGAATTGTCATGTGTGGCTCTATCATAAATTACCTCCTTAGCCGCTTGTGGTAAGCAAACCACCCGACGGCCTCAGTTGTTGAAAACACCCACTTCGTTCCCCGATACTTTTAAAGGAAGGCTCTTTAGCGAAATTCTGAGCGTCTGAGCACTTCGGCAGATACTTATAACGAAATGTCCAGATTAGTCTTTTTATTGTCCAAAGCCCAACTCGTAAGTATACTGCATGATAGTACGTTGTACGCTGTGCTATTCTGTGCAAAAGTGAAATGCCTGATCTTTATACAGACCGTCTGAGCAGCGTGCCTGGGAGTCGCTTTCCCACTCATACTCTACTAAGCACAACTTTGCGAGGTTAGCACGACAGGCCTGTTTGTTTTTCCCCGCTATATACATATTTCACGATCCCTTACAAATTTGCTGTCGTTCAAACGCAACCAACCATAACATTTCGTCATCAATGCCTTTGGTTCTCAACAGCCTTGCTCAGGCTATACTCAGTTGCAAATAATGCATTTGTCCACCCCAATATAAATAAATCAAATACTCTAGTTTCAGTACAATATGATAATTCGTAACAAAACAAAATAAAATTCTTCACGTCACCGAACAATTGATTCAAAATTGCACCTAGCAACAGCCCCTTCTTTGCTTGCCAATAATTATCACGTGTTGCGTCGTGTCGAAGTCGTGCCGAAGTCGACAGCGGCAGTAAACTAGTCTTCCTGCAACGCTTCGAGAACGGAGGCTTATTTGTTCAGACTGCGCTCCCGCTGCGGGTCGCAGGGTTAATGAAATCATTATGCGGGATTGTCTCTGAGTGCTGATGCGTAAAACGTGACGTGCACCTGTCTCATTATAACACGGAAGGCAAACAGACTCGGCGCGACTACTCGAGGACGTGGCGATTCGCTTGAAGTTTGTTCTGATAGAGCCTAGGAAAATACACACTGAGCATTCAAATGCTATAATTGAAGTGGCATTTCTTTGTTACCTCCATTTCTTGTAATGAGGGCTTGTTTCCGCACAAACCATTTTCGTGGCCGGAGTTTGGTGTTTATTCGGCATAAACTGAAACGGACGTCCTCAAAATAGACTGTTCTCGTCTAAAAAAAAAAAGAGAGAGAGAGAGAGAGAGAGAAAAGGAAAGACTTGTCCGCGTATGAATTGTTGCCGGGCGAGTTGATTGAAATCATAACATTTTAGACCAACATGAAAAAGAAAATCAGACTTAAAGGAAGCGCTAATCAGGTTAGTGCTCGACCTGCTGCGCCCGCTTCGTTCCTTCTAAGGCTATATTTCCCATGTTGCACTAAGATGTATTCTCATCATCCTTGTATATTAATCCACAGAGGGCAAAACGAAGCCAGTTCCAGATACTCCGAGAAGGGCCGTTTTCCTATCTTAGGTGATGCGTTGCCCCCTACTCATCTCTGGCCCGTTGGTCTAGGGGTATAACTCTCGCTTTGAGGCGAGATGTCGTGGGTTCAAGTCGCGGAAGGGTCCCTGATGAGCATATTCTTTTTTTTCTACTCGGGATATAATAAGCCATGAGGCCATTCGTTGGCTCATTATAGACCATTCTTTCTTTTTTTCGCCAGAACTTTGCACTGTGTTAGTTCTTTACTTTTAAATGTGTTCGATAATGACGTGTATAGAACCGACGACGCATAGCTGGTTCGAGAGTTGTTGACTTCTTAGTGCATAAACTAACTTCATACTTGACTATTACGTAAAGCACAACCTACTTCGAAACCAGACTTTCATAACGGCTGGTGTCGCTTTTTTTTTTAGTTCATTATCTCACGTCGTCTGTGAGCTTATGCATCTTGGATGACATCTAGATTTTGTGTACTTGATTGGAATACACTGTAAACTTGTGATTCCGAAGTCAGTAAATGGTGCGACATGCAGAGTTCGTGCTTCGTCACTGTATATGTCTACGTGTGTAGGACTATATGTACGGACTTCTGTTACTATCTTGTCAAACAGAGCTCTAAATTTTCTGCAGTTATGCCATTCTTTACTTTTATTCCTTTATTACTATTACATTTGGAAAATGAGTAACCGTCATCGGTGGGAGCAAATGCATTGGCTTTTCCTTTTTTCAGTTCTATTTTCATAAATACAATATGCCAAATTACAACCAACGAATATCTTGCCCTTATTACGATACGACGATGTAAAATCTTCATCCAAAGAAAGGTTGGGAGTACTTAGCAAGCAATCTACCCCTTACAGAGGCAGAATAACTATTAAAGCCTTGCAGTTTGGGCCAGTTGGTATTGATTCATTCTGTGATGCCAGAATGAGAACTACTATACTCGGACAGGCTGCTCGCTGTAACTTGAACAGGGTAGGGCGTAGAGTAGACTTAGGTAGGTTCTTACAGGAAAGATTGATGTCGTTGCGCTTCCACCCACAGTGGTTCATTCGGTTAGGAAATGTAGACATGTTTTACGAAGTAATCAATTAAAAATAGCCAAGACAATCTACCACACTTGAACGTTATTTCGAGTGATAGCCACGTACGACGACAAGCTGTAGCAAATTACGTTTTTCGTCATCCATGACACATAGAAGGCCCGGTTACGTTAACAAAAGCGCCTGAACGCTAAAATAAATAAATAAATAAATAAATAAATAAATAAATAAATTGCGGTAGTCCTTGCGCACTTTTTCGTGTGGTACAACAATAGAAGTTACGTGCCTTATTATTAATCAGGAGTCATATAGCAAGAGTTGTCAAAAATTTTCGAATCCGATGTTGTGCCATCCAAGACCAGTATAAGTTTATGTGGCTCATCGTAACTGACGACTCCCCATTATTTGACAATGGGGAGTCGTCCCTGCTGTCCCTGCTGTATCTATGCGGCGATTCTTCTTCTTCCTTTTCCATCTTTCTCTATTTTTTTTGCGATGATTTTCACATCTTCGAAATGCAGCAGCAGTGTCCAGAAATCAAACCCGCGGGTCCAGCACTGCGATCTTAGCCCCTACTCTAACACTGCGCGTTAAATACTTTCTGTTGCCTTCAGAAAGGTCCTATACTTTCCTTTCTTTTATTATTATTAATACAGAGTGCTCAGCCTCGTCATTCTTATCCCAATTAAAGTCACGCGAACTTAGAAAAGCACCAGGGGTGGCGCATCAAGGTTTCGTAAGCACGTATGCTATGTAAGCGCGGTAGGAAAAGAAATAAAATAAAAACATACGCTAGCACGGGCCCGTCCGGGATTTGAACCCGGGACCTCTCGCACCCAAAGCGAGAATCATACCCCTAGACCAACGGGCCGCACGGACTCGTAACTGATGGCCACGTTGGACTTCCGTTGCAAAACATACAAACCGGTTCGCATGCGCTCGTCGCCACCTGTAACCCAGAACTGGTTCCTACTGTCACAGAAGCCAAGCGTGCTGCGATATCCTAAAGGCTGCCCGCCGACCTCCTCTAAAAGCCACCGCACTCCCCCCACCCCCACCCTCCACCTTTCTTTTTTTTTTTTTTTCCACTAGGCGGGAGGGGACTAGCCTGCTGCAGCGAGCGTATACTCACCAGAAAGGTGGCCCGTTGGTCTAGGGGTATGATTCTCGCTTTGGGTGCGAGAGGTCCCGGGTTCAAATCCCGGACGGGCCCGCGTTTATACTTTTTTTATTTTCTTATCAGGCTGAAATAGCATGCGCGCGAACAAAGCCTGGATACGCTACCTCTGGATCGGCGCCGCATTAAGGAATACTTAACAAGGGCGTAGTAAAGTGAGCGACGTATCTGGTGCCGTCGCTCGTGGCACTAAGGACACTATTGAGCAGGCTCAGCGCTTTTCTTACTGGTACCCTATCTAGGTGGCATTAAAACCATCAAATTCAGAATTTTCTCTCGGGAACTAAACATATCTGTGCATATCTCTTACAAGACACGCTAAAAAAAGAAAAAAGGAGCGTAAGGGGCTTCTCTGAAAATGTGCAAAGGGGAAAAAAACCATTCATTGGTGTAACAGACTAATAAGCATCGTATAACCTTGTGCAGCTGGATCTGACAGCCACGCGTCCACAGAAAGTTCGATGCTTTTTTCACAGAGCTAGAAACTGTCTTGGCCATGGGCGATAACACGAGCACATTTACCGCGACAGCATTCTTCCATCCGCACTAAGGTGCGCTCTAACAAATGACGCCGCAGCCACTGAAGAGATAAAATGGTGCCCTTTCGATGGAAACCCGAAACTTGTCCTTTCAAGCAAAACGGCTATATGCAGTAATGCTATGCGGTATTTATTTATTTATAAAGTACTGCAGGCACATTCAGGGCCCAAGCAGGAGTGGATACATACATAGGTAATAATAATAAGCATTGAAACAACGAAGAAAAAAAAAGAAAGAAAATGTACATGCATACATATATATATACACTTAAACGCCATGTACACTTAAAAAAAATAAACATACACTTAAACGCCATATTTATACAAAATTAGGAGAAAAACAAAAAGTAAGACGACTAATAGGTAGAACAACTACAACAGTGTGCTCTGTGCCTATAAGCAATAAGGTAAGTGCCGACACAAAATACTGCAGCTCTCAATATACTACAGCTCTCAATTTTGATCGCCTATGCACAACAAGATACACCACAAAACGTGGAAAAAAAAGAGGATACTATTATGTCCTATTTTACCATTTGTTCTATGAGCTCAGCGCTATTTAGCCATGTCGATGGGAGCGCGTTCCACTCATTTATCGTGCGTGGAAAAAAAATGAAAATTTGAAAGCATTAGTTTTGGTGCTGAACGGGGTTAGGCATTCAGCATGACGGTGCCTAGTTTGTCGGGTTGAAAGGGGCGATACGTAATCTTCTGGTTTTAACGCTAGTTTTCTATGCTTCAGCTGAAAAAGAAACTTTAATCTCTGAATCTTCCACCGAAGTTGCAATGTCTGAATACCGTGTTGACTCATTAAGGTGGTTAGGGAGTCAGTCTGCCGATACTTTGAATAAATAAACCGTATAGCTTTCCGCTGAATCCTTTCGAGTGCATCGATGTGTTTTTTCGTGTGTGGATCCCAAACTATAGCGGCGTATTCAAGCTTCGGTCTAATAAGTGATAGGTATGCTAATTGTTTTGCCTCAGCTGGTGCTTGTTTTAACTTACGTCTGAGATTGATATAAACTTCAAGGAAAAGTACTAAAGTGCTGAAAGTCATAGAATACGATGCAGGAGCAAAAAAAAAACCTTTCCGAAGTTTCTCCGACGATTAATGAGAGGCGCAGGGTAAAAAAATCACAGCATATCCACGAGGTGAATGATGGTGAGGTGGGCGAAGCTCCGCAAGTTATGGGTGTCGGATCGTCGGTGGGGCATGGACGAAGCGGAGCCGCGGGGGCGGAGGGCCGCGGCGGCTCGTGCTCGTCCCCAGGATCCCGCGGTGCGAGCCCGAGAAGCGGCGGCGAAGCGAGCGCGGCGCCTAGCGGATCCCGAGACGGTGCGGGGTAGCTACGATGCCGCCGCAGCTGTAGCGCCAAATCGGTCTCCGTCGATGGGCCGGGCGGGCGTGTCTTGGAACGGCGACGATCCAGGAGACTGAGAGAGAGGCACTCGTTTCCCGCGCACCCAGGCACAGCCCGCGCAGCAGCCAATCGGAGAGTAGCGGCACTTCCGCAGCCATCTAGTGGCGATTCACACAAGCGCACTATTGCACACACTTCTATTGGACCAACGCCATCTAGGAAATGAGACGAGAAATGGTGATGACGACACAGATTGTGTACAGCGCCATCTAGAATATCATCACTCAACTGCAGTTTGTATGTACTTCTATGAGACAGCGCCATCTATTATACTGTTCGGGAGATACTGCCGGTTACGCGTGACGCGTGACAAGGTTAGACTAAGAGGAGCTTCGCCCCTAAAAAAAAATTGACGGCAGATCCACGAGGTGAATGATGATGAGATTGGGCGAAGCTCCTGGAAGTAATCATCGGTTAAACCGTGAAATTTCTTCCGTTAATTCGCCCGATAAAATTGACGTGAAACGATTGACAAACCTGTATCGCGATATGGTTTTGAATATAAAACCATTGCTTTAGAAAACACCTGGCGTCTTTCGTTAAGCAGCTGGCGTCTTTTCGTTTTGCTTTAGAAACATCTGGCGTCTTTTCGTTTTGCTTTTAGAAAACAACTGGCGTCTTTCGTTGGTTTATTTCATCAATCAACGGCGTTTTGAACAAAATTTTTATTGTTTAATCACGCACAGGAGAAATCTCACCAGGCACTACCTTGGAGGTAAACAATGGCTGCTAATGGTAATGAGAGACAGAAGAAGTCGGCTTTCAGCTAACACTTACACTTCTACTTCTACTAACGTTTCCTACTGGAACTTGCCAATGGCTGCTAATGGGGAATGAGAGACAGAAGAATTCGGCTTTTAGTTAACGCGCACGCTGCGAATTTTTTATTGTTCAACAACGCACAGGAGAAATCTCCCACCGGCACCACCTTGGAGGTCAAAGCGTAAGACTTGTTACGCACTACGACTACGACGAGGGACGAACGGGTGCCGCTTTAAGGAGCTTCGCCCCTAAAATGAGAAGACCCAGCAGTTCCTTGGACGTACCTTTCAGACACGGCGCACATATTACTGCACGTCACTTGGTCGTGTCACTTCAGTCCTATTGTGGCACGGAAGAAGGAAAAAAAAACACGTCAATTAACCTGCTCTCAAACCAAACTGTATGCTGGCCAAAATTTGTGACTATTGCACACATCGACCATTTTGTCAATAAATTTGCTTTTTTTTTCCTAATTCCGCAATGATGCGAAATCTACTGAAATATTACGCGTCGCTACAGCCTTTTGGCACGCGACATGGCATACATGGCAAATAAATTTGACCTGTAATGGCATTTTTTAATACATACATACATTTTTGTACGAAGCCTCGCTGCTCAGCTCCAATCGCACGGCAACTTATTTGATATTGCTTCCAACATCTTCCATTGGGTGATACACCATACCGCTGCCCCCTGAAGCAAAATACTGCGCTGCCCGCAATGCACAAGCATTGTGCCTTCCGAAAATTTTGGGAAAGTTTTATACACAGATCTGCCCACAGCAAGCCACATTACCTTCAATCACCTAGTTGATACGGTGCAAGGCACGCAACGGCGTTCGGTGCTTGAATACCTCAGGATCAGCAGTGAAACCTACTCTTTAATGCTTTAACGCTATTTAACACGCTCTTTAATGCTTTAACGCTCTTTAACGCTATCGTTTAAGGAGCTCTTTTCGCATAAAATCTGGCATCGGCGAATACAGGCATCCAGGGCAGAAATAATCATTTGAAACAACTGCCGCAGAAATCCGGAGCACCCGACCGCCCAAGCCCTTGCACCACGGAGCATGCACTTAGCGAACAAATTTGAATTTATCAAAATGAGATCCGCGAGAGAAATGTGCAAACTACGGCTTTACTGAAACCTACCCACATGACAGCTCGAACTGTAATATCAGTGTATGAGAAAACATAATCCTGTTACGAGGTAACTCAAGTAATTACACCATTCTAAAGAGAAGGCGCTAATTTTTTGAATATTCTATGAGAACGCGACGCAAACAGGGCCGAATATATAGCGCTTTACTCCATCTTTCTTTCGGTTACTTTCACTCGTTTTCGCTATGTTTTGCATGCAATATAACGTTACTGTCGAGTAGGTTATGCGCGATGATTAAACCAACAACCAACACACACATGATAGCGATGCAACTCGCCAGCAGTGCACGCCTCTCGCGAACAACAACCACAACTACTGGACGAAGAAGTTGGCAAAACAACACGTCCCCCGCGTTATGATAAGATCTGCTTTTTTTTTTCTTTGTTTGCCTTCAGCTCTTTCGCAGTTCAGTGTCTCTTTGTTTTCGTCTAATATTTTCGCTCGATGCGGTACTCGGTTACCTAGCCCAACTACGTACATTTCTAAATATCTACGCTTATCTGTGTACGCTCCACTTAAACTTGGAAATCTTTGTTTACCGCCGTATCAAAACAGTAGGAGCTAGGGAAAGCTTCCATTTTTTTTTTTTTCACCGATGCCATCGCACCACATAACCGAGAGGACTTAATAATGCATCATGGCGTCCTCCCATTCGTTTGATTTGTTCCGGGTGTGTAGAAGCGAACTCCTGTGTTTATCTTTCCTGCGCCGGCGCGTCAGCGCGGATACTCCTTCATCAACATCGAGCCCTGTATAAAGCGGTACATAACCCACTGTGTACACCCGGCAAACACATGCCAGTGAGCGTTCTCGTGTGCCGGTCGGCAGCTCGGTCAGCAGCGGTAATCATTCCAGAGAAATTGCAGCAGCCCCTCAATTGTAATCAGCCGGGTTCGTCTCTTGTTTGTCATCCAGATCTGCGGTTGGGTATACAGAAAGTGTATAACCCCTTCCTTCAGCTGTCTTATTTCCCGGAATTTCCTAGCTTTACCTCCAAGGAGGGCATGAAAATTAAAGACGTGTCGTTCGGCTGAGTGACTTGTATTTTGCCTTCTCTTCCCATAGAGGCATACTTGTAGATGGAGCATGCAATGTCGCGAAAGCTTGTTCGAGCGCTATGATTTAGTTCGCGCAAGGGCAGCTTTTGAGTAAAAATAACTGTCTACAACAAAACCGATAGTTTCGCGAGCTCGTAGGTATTCCCGATGAAATTTCTAGCGCGAGCAATATAAAAAGACAGAGTGAATGTAGACGAATGAGCACTTGTGTGCGTTCACTGTCTTTGTCTGTTGCGTGCGCAGTGATGTCAACGTGTATTTTCTCAAAAGCCGCTTACGTTCGATTAGGGGAAAGTAAAAGAGAATACCCAGAGGCTTCGAATCAACTTTTCCGTAATACGAATCCCATGCGCACAACCCTCCGATAGCAAACCAACTTCTTTGCATGGTACAGTGAGGCCACTGAGCGGCAAAGACTGCATCACATCCCCTGTTCCAATTTAGGGTGATATCTTTTAATACTGATGCGCATCCCGATGCTTTGACAATGTTGTCCTTTTTTCTTTCTTTTTTTTTGGTTTTGATTGAGCGTTATAAGTGGGTTCAAACGTGCCTAACTGACAACAGGTAGTCCCCTCTCCCTTTTCTTTAAAAAAAAAGAAAAAAAGGAAGCCTCCTGGAGATACTTATACGTCGGCAAACAGCCCTGCTTTTAAAAGACAGCTCTCTCATCTGTCTCATTGGAAAGCAAATGTTTACTATTGCCCGAGTTATCGCCGATTCAACCAACATTTACTGAAGCTACATGACATAGACACACCTGCAAGACCGATATGTGTTCCATGCAGAGCTTACGACCTTGTGCGGTGTGCGTGCTTTCTTCTTCATATTGTCACGAAGGTAATTACTTTAAACTTGCCAAGAGAAAACAGCCTTCTTTAACGATGACAGGCACTTCAAGAACACTCGTGCAAGTGCACCCTTCGTCGTCTTCTTTGAGGCGATCGGTGCCTGTAGTGGAGAGCTTACTTCGCGTCAATATATTCCCTCTTTTCAGATCATTAAAACATCTACAAAACTTCTCAGCTGCTGTTGTTCGCCCGCAATATTTGATCACTTTGGCTTTCAATATTCTCACTCGGTTTCAGCGTAGTTCCTCGTATTTTATGGTCCATCTTGGGTACTTCAATCAAACTAATATCGCTGTCCTTTCTTATTTTGTTTCCTGAACATTCCAACATTTCGCAGTGATCGCTTACGCTTTATCATTTCTCTTCTTTCTCGGTTATAACGTCAAGTTTTCCACTCATACGCTGTGTGTTTAAATTAGTTCGTCTTTTAAAGCTACCGACATTTCCCTTCACAGTGCGTAAAAGTTGTACGCTCTAGCACATAGAACGCGCTTCAGATGATCATACTATTTTGCCCGGTTTGCATTTATACACCGTGTTGTCCTTAATTACGCTGTTAAGCCGAGGTTTTGGTTACGTCCTGACAGAGCCCTATTCTTAACAGTCTGCTTAAAGCTCCGCGTATGCTGTTGCTTTCTTTTTGTTTACGTATATAGTGCTAGTGTAAGTTGTGTTTCGTCGTGTATTTCAAGTACGTAAACGCATACGAGAACTCAGCAAAGGCAAAGTGTTATATTATTATTATTATTATTATTATTATTATTATTATTATTATTATAAGAGATCATGGCGGGCGAAATGAAGAGAGACAGCACCAGCACGTCGGCGTAGTCGCAGAGTGGCCTATACATGTGAGTTCGTCAAACATTAAAAAAAAAATATTTTAAAAAATACAGGGCTCGTCCGGGATTTGAACCCGGGACCTCTCGCACCCGAAGCGAGAATCATACCCCTAGACCAACGAGCCGAGATGAGCAGCGACGTCTGCTTTTCAAAGCAAACATGAAAGCGTCTGAAAGAGGTCGCATGAAGCCGGGACGTGCTGTACCAGTTTTTTCCGTGTAGGTCATCGTGTTTGCCGCAAAGCGGGGAGATTATGCGTCAAGATAGAACGGCGTTGCCTTTCGGTGAGAAAACCGACGTTTGACCTTGAACAAATGCAACGTTTGTGAAGCTGCCTGCAGTTGTTGTAATAGCCTCAACAGCAGCCAGTTTTGCTGTAGAATTATTTTTCTTTTTTACTTCTCCCAAGGACTAGCCAAAGTACCTGTACAAGGCATCCTCTAGAACACATTTTTTTCTTACTCCAACTAGCTCCATTGGGGGACTTTAGGTACATTTTCGTATGACGACCGCATCTAACCTCTTTTGTGACTTCTACCATTGGGCGTCTGCCATTCGTCATGAGCCCGGTTAACTAATTTCTGTCTAAAAATATTGAGCCCTTTAGCGTGTGCAACTGTACATGTGTCACTGGGCAAGTGATGTAATAGAAAACTTGTGTGATTCACTACGTGCAACCGTTGTATGTTATGCAAGGCATGCCAACATTCTTGGCCACTTCTGCAGTGTTGATACGTGTCATAGTCTAAGCACGTGATTGGACAAGCAGAACAACAGTAGAGAAACAGAGATGTGGAGAAAAGTAATCTAAGGAAGGGTCAGTCACAGACGAGTGACAGACATACACCGAAGTCGGCCGAATGTGGAGGGAATTTCATCGTCATTTCGCCGCGTTCAAAACAGCGTTAACGTGCGCGGTTTCTATTTATTTATTTATTTATTTATTTATTTATTTATTTATTTATTTATTTATTTATTTATTTATTCGTTTATCTTCGTCCGCTTTTCGTTTTCTGCGACGACATGACTATTACTGCGGGTTTTTTTTTTTTTTTTTGCTTTCCGCAAAAATATTCTTCAACGACTTCGTTAAGCGCCGCATCCAACTGACTTTATGCGGAATGAATGCATAACGTAATGCCTTCGCAGTTAATTTCGAGGAGTGGGAGAAACTTGCAATAAAACGCACATGCAGCGTTTGTATAAAAGTATCGGCAAAACATTCGGAATGCATTTCTTAGACATATTGCTACAATGCCTTAAAGCTCTTGAAAGTACATCCCTTGAGCGTCGACACACTTTTGCTTAGGCTTTTTCCGCGACTCGTAGGCTCCGCGGTAGGCGAATTCCGGAAGGTCTTCAAGCGCACACGTACAAGCTTCTTTGGCGGCACTTACGGTTCCACGGTAGCATCCCTTGAGGGAGAATTTCACTTTTGGGTATACGAAGTGCCATTGCCAAATGGGATTGCGAGATGGTTGGTGAATCGTCGTGATGTTTACCTGATTTCCCCAGTACGACACAAAATTTGATGGTTTACCGCTGTTCAATCGTTCGCTGTGTTCTGCGCTTCCTCTCGGGCACCCGACAGCGACCAGCTCAAAACCCCATCCAGCCTGAACGAACGCTCGCAAGCGACTGGCTCTTGGCGCGTCTTCAAAATGACATCCTCCACCACTATTCACGTCGGTGCGAGCGCGCTGCGACGTGCAGTCACGTCAAGAAAACATGTCCCCGACTCATTTGTACAAACTCTGAACGTCTCAAGGGGATACTGAGTGCAAACTCAATGCCTTGTGCTTACCTCTTGCAAGGCAGTCTAAAAAAAAATGGAGCAGAAGCAGCTTCTCTGAAAATGTGCAAAGGAGGGAAAAATCATTCAGCGGTGTAACAGACTAACAAGCATCGTAAAAAATGGAAAGAGAATCGAAAGCCACGATCAGACAATATTAAAATTATTCGTCCGTCGCAGACATAGCCGTAACGATAGAGGACGACTGGAGACTCCCGCTAACCTGGAACGGTTGATTGCTGCCGAGATTAAGAAAGAGAAAACTCATCAAAGTTTTGTTTTCATACCTACATTTCAGGAATTCCTCAGTCGCTTGATATCGGAGTCGAAAACAAAGGCACGTTAGTACATCTCGTCTATTGCTTTTTTTTGTGTGTGTGTGTGTAGATAGTGCTATTTCGCCGGAATGAAAGACGCTCCTCTCTCTTCCGACTTTCATTCCAACCTTTATCTCTTTTCTTGCATATAAAGACGCGCCTTGTGTCACATAGTAATTCCCATGCGCTTCCGTTCACTGAGCTCATTTATGCAAGTTTTGTGAGGCTGTCACTTTGCTAAAGTTATTAAATGTCCTTCCTTTAGATGAGAAAGCTCCTTCATCGACCATTTTCTATTGAATTTCTTCTGTTTTTAAAGGAAACCGTAACCGAGTCTTGAAGTCCACAGGCGTTCTAACAGCGTAAAGGTCACATACGCGAGCGTAGGACTGAACAAAAGTCATGTTTGTCTCTGGCGTATATTTTTCTATATTCTTTAGTCGTGTGCATATGCGAGATTTCCTCAAAGCCTACTGATGGTAATGAGTCTTATCGCATGAAAATATTCATAATAGTCAGAATATTGGAAAGTAAAAAGAGACATCGCCGTTCCTTGGAATATATTGGTTCTTACGATAATTAACCAAATAGGCGCGCGGTTGTTTATGTACCGTGTGCCCATGCCGACTTTCACGTCTCTCAGTGTTAGTGAAAGAAAAAAGAAAGAGCACGACTGCGACGTTCCTTCGTGGTCTGGGAAGGGTATGAGCGGGTGAAAAGAAAACAAGTCAGTTCCACCAGAAAGGTGAGACAATGAATCCGATAGCAGCGCATATATTATTACACGAGGAGGAAGTAAAAAAGGAAATACAGGAAAGGGTGAGCAGATGCCGAGACCGGCCGGCTACCTCGTGGTTAATATGGGAAGTAACACAAGCAGATTTAGGGGCGGTGTGCATCCGTGTTGTGCTATTGAGCTGCGGTGTCCTATACTGCATTGAGGTTCAGCGTGCGTAACACGCAGCTGCGCGCTGTTCCTGCTTGTGAAGCATGGACAAGCATGCAATGCTCTTTTCATTCTGCGCGACTTACCTTTCGCCGAAGCTCTTCGCCCGGCATTCCGATAGACGCACTGCTACGTAGTAGAAACACTCTCGGTGGTCCACGCGAACATCGCGGCGAGGGCACGGGCGCTATCTCGTGAACCAACTGTAAAATCAGTACCAGTGAGACAAAATTAGACCGAATTTGAAGCCAGAATAGCCAGGGGCTCAAAGCCAACTGAACTGTTATTCATACAGGGTTTCCGTATTCGATGTACGATTCGCAAAAGGCCGACGCTGCTAGTTTCTACAGATCGATAGGATTCGGCTCAATGCACGCAAGACACCGTAGCTGAATTGTCAAAGCGCGCAGTTTCCGCGACTTCAAGTACCGCCCAGTGTGTCAAGTACAGTTCCCTGCCGACACAAGATATAGCATGAGCAAGGGTCGCTATCAAGCGTCTATTCCGGCAAGCGCTATCAGGCGCAGCAACGATGTGAGAAAGATCGCTCTGCAGCACCGCTGGCTGACCCTTGCTCGGCAACGCGAAGGGAGGAACTACGTAACACTGGAAGCTACTGAAGGTGGATGTAACGGTTTCGGTTCTTTATTGAAATGAGCTGGGTTTCATCGGTCAGTAGAAATTAGCTGCGTCGCCCTTTTTCAAATGCTACAACGAATAATGAGTTCTGTCTATATTATAACTTGCATTCTTCAGATAGTTGCGATCGCCTGGCTGTTCAGGTTCGAAAGATAATTCGGCCAAGTTTGTTAATGAACTGGTGTAAAATGTGCCTGCCGGATGTCGTGCTAGCGTTCGCAAATGTGATAAAAAAGTCCGCGGCCAGTGTACTGTAAATTCCTCCCACTGGCGCCTTGCAGAATCGCCACTCCATGTGCACACTCTCCTTGTAATGGCTCTTACCAGGACTGTGCAACGCAGCATTCCTCACGACCGACAGAACGGGTTTCTCTTTCCGCGTGCCATACCCTCTGCTTTCTTCTCGCCGGCATCAATGGGCTACGCATGCGTACGACTTGAGCGCTTGCAAGAGTATGCCGGCCCGTTGGTCTAGGGGTATGATTCTCGCTTTGGGTGCGAGAGGTCCCGGGTTCAAATCCCGGACGGGCCCAGGTGTGCGTTCTTTTTAATACACCACGCTTATGCTCATTTCAGCAGAATTAGTCAAGAATCTGTAAGGAAAAGCGTTTATTTATGCAACCGTTCTTGAATTCACGGTATTGTCAAATGACGTTTATGAGAATAAAATGCTGTTTCTGTAATTTTGACTGAAAAACAGCAAGCTGTATAGGGCGTGATACGTTTCATTTTAGCATATACTACCTACGCGACTCTTTTCATTGTTACTGCTACGCCGATGTCAACGTTCTTAAATAAGTGTTCTCTGCATTTATTGGAAAAAATCGAGTACTGACTCCTACAGAATCACACTCTTTGAGGCCGTATCTTACTCTCAGAGTTTGATTTAATAATCACGAGAAGTGCACGACCACATGAAATACCATTTATATGTCAAGGCGATGCGACAGCAGTTGTCGATGCTTAGAATTAATCTGTCGGTAATAATCATTTCAGACAACAGTAGCCTAATGTAGAAGCAACCTCGATTACAAAAATTGTCAAACTTTTTCCATTGACCTCTACCTGCGCACGAATGATGCGTTATATAGGAGGTATACGTAGGGCATAGAATTCAAAATATTCTTCGACAGTGGCAGGTTGTCTTCCACTATCAGCTGTGCGCTGTCATTGGCCCAGATTAGCATTGGAAGGAACGCTGTCTTACGAATCTTGCTTCTGTCAATAACGGGGGCCCAGACGTGCTATGTGCAGAAGGGGCCCAGTGTGGCGCATAATGGAAACCAGCTGTTTCTTTCACACAGTGGCCGAGGCGGACGAGACGTGGTCGAGCAGGGAGAACGACTCATCCTCGTCGCTGCCGCCGCAACTGAGCCACGAGAAGCGGCTGATGGACACGCTGCTGCGCCACTACGATGCCAGCGTGAGGCCCGTCAAGAACTCCTCGGAGCCCGTCATCATCCGGCTGGGCATCACGCTCACGCAGATATTCGACCTGGTCAGTAGCAGGACGTAGATCGTTCCTCCTGCCTTGGTGCTTGTTACTACTCACCTTTCTCCTCTCTTGTAACGCGTATATATATATATATATATATATATATATATATATATATATATATATATATATATATATATATATATATATATATATATATATATACTATCAGAACGACACAGTGACAAACATAGGATTTATTCTGACGTTTCGGCTGGAGGCCAGCCTTTTTCTTTGAAAAAGGCTGGCCTCCAGCCGAAACGTCCGAATAAATCCTATGTTTGTCACTGTGTCTTTCTGATAGTATATTTATCCGATAGCCAGGAAGAACTTTTTTTGAGATATATATATATATATATATATATATATATATATATATATATATATATATATATATATATAGAGAGAGAGAGAGAGAGAGAGAGAGAGAATGAGAGAGTTTTGTTTGTTGACAGATCATCATGCCTTGGTAGATAAGTTTTGTTGATTGTTCATGGTGCTATTCCGAGAGACAAGGCATGACTTCATTTACGTCGAAAATGGTCACCGATTGTCTCCGCTCGAACTCAATTTTAATCGCCCACGCCAAAAACGAATAGTTTACGTTGTGCGCACGTTACTTCTCTATCTCTCTATCTCTTTCGCTCTGACATGAAGCCATTCAACGATGACGCCGTGTGAGATGTACCACTTTCCGGATTAGGCTACGCCACTGCAATTTCTCGATTTAAATATTTTATGGCGCACAACAGCTCTGTGCCCACTGCGAGTGACAGTTTCATTGTTACAGCCAGCTCTACTAATTTAAGTGTTTCTTTGCGAAGTTATAAGCGTATAATCTGTTCCACACCACTGCAGTAGATAAAGAGAACGTGATAGGGGAAAGAAAAAAAAAAAGGGGGGGGGGGGGGTGAGTTGCGGGTAAGAGAACCAATTACTTGGAAGCAATAAAGAAAGTAAGTTAACGATTTACCTGGAATTTCTCCATCAGCTCTGGTTGACTATCCATATTACGACGTGCTTGCTTTGTTTATGACTCTATTTAGTGTTGTTATATATGCGAAATGAAGTACATATCTTACTTCAACTGAATTCTTTAAACTAAACGCAGTCACTCATGTCACCTAAAAAGAAATAATAACTGCATGATAATAGCTACATGATTGTGCACGAAATGCGCATTGTGAAGGGGGAAAAAAATCTGCCTTTTAAGTTTATGTGACGTTGCCTTGGAGCAAGTAAATAATCCGCGAATATCGATCCACCAGTAGCCTTACCACGGTAACGTCTATGGGATGCGCCCACGCAGTAGTCTTGCAGTGGACATCATACTAAACCTAATGGCGGGAGGTTTGGTAAGGAGATTACGCGCCTAATTACTCGCAAATAATTAAAAAGAACACGGGTACCAATTTGGGATGCAGAATACTTAAGTAATTAGATGCATAAATTAGGAGCACGCAAGACAAAAGCTTGCTCGAGCAATGTCCTGTTGGCAAATTCAAAGAAGCGCTCTTTTCTCTCAAACCAGGTTCGCGTTGAAGCTACTATATGGAATACGACTTCGTTTTGTGCACCTAGGCGCCTAGTGGGCGAACATTTTCTGTCATTGTTGCTGTGTGCGTCGCTGAATGCAGCCTGTGGTGCCTAAATATGCGTAGGTCCTGCGGTACGCCACAGTTTAAACAATCAACAAAAGCGAGCGGCACTATAAAGTTGGCTTGCCGAATTGCCCGCTGTACAGCGGAGCCCCATAATTTCTCAGTGCGTTACGCGGGACTTACATTACAAAGACACCAAAAGAGACGAGCCGAGAACGACGGAATTACGGAGCTCCAAAATGGACCTCGGAATAAGTTAAAGGCACTAATCCCAGTGCAATTCGATACGCCGCTCACTAGAACGAGCCCGGCCCGTAAAAGCGTGTTGTAATCTCCACTCCGTCTGCGTGGACAACATGGCCATCTGAAACCCTAGCGCTGCCGCCGCTAGCCATTAGACGCCTAGTCCACTCCACCAGCGACCGCGTTGGTGTACGGCTTTCTGCAGTCCTCCCTTATGGAAAAAGCAGGTCGGTAGTTTGCGAGGACAGCATGCTTGTCTCGCGTGTAGCGTCGTAATAAAACTGCCTCGATGCTAACCGGCCATTTGCTACATAAGTTCGTCGAGCTCGTTAATCTTGCTGTGTGCCGTACGGCATCTAATAACTCACGTTAGCCCACTCCTAAAAGAAAGCTTCACATGGGGACCCTGTGCAAGCTTGTGTCCTAACGATGCGTACTGTACGGTGAAACCGTAGAAGCGTACTCTTCGGGAAACCGTTATGTCTTTGCTTGTTATTAGCTTTCTGGACACATGCCGCCCGCTCGACATATCTTATGGATTGTGTCAAATGTTAGAGTAGTCTTTCAGCGTCGGCGGTGCTTGCGAGCCTGCAGTGAAAAACAAAAATGGAGATATGTATCGGAAGCACTAACTCTCCTTAATGACGCTTGCGAGGCCCAAAGCTTTTCACTAATTGCCCCCATTAGAGTCCCTATAAATGTAAAAGCGTGCGGTAGACGAAATCACAAAGTATAAACACTAGCGAAGCTAAGTTCTTTTTCCTCAAGTGAAACAAGGCTGCGAGAATTTTAGTACTTAAACAAGGAATGAATCGAAGACAATGACCAGTGAAGAGAAAGAAGAGAAAATGATGAGGAGACAGGAAAATATCCAGTGTTGAATAGAACAATGTGACAGGGGACACTACGGCTAAAGAAAATGAAAGTTTCCATTAAGTAAAATACTTCCGACATTGCTTTGGGTCTCTGTAAAATTATTCCAACGATTATATGAATAATAAATCATTGTCACAAAGGCAACGTGTGTGCACTTGGACGAACACTAATACAATTGCACACTGAGCCATGCTCTGGTGTGGTTAAGATTTCCAGGCATCTACAAGTTGAGGTGTCTGAATTGATAACAAAAACAACCTCAACAAGGCTGTGAATGCACTTGTGTGCTTCTTGAGGGCTCGTCGGGATGCCCTTGTCCAGTCATGCAGCCCCACTCGCGTAACCGAGATCACTGCCCGTCTTACGTGCAAATCACTTTAGGGCCTGTCGTCTACCATCCACTGCGTGATCACGCTCGAACTCAATCGCAAAAGCACGTCCAAAACAAGGCTATTATTTGCTCAAAAGCACTCCAATGTAAGCAAACATGATTTAAAATATTAACTACAGCAATAACCAAGAATCGCCTGTAATAATTAACTAAAGATCGCTAGAAACGCCTACAGAACTTCCCAACGTCAACCCTACACATACACTGTCAGACTACAGTGCCTTCAGCATCGGCCCACTGTTTCGGCCGACAGGGCAAAAACGTTCAGTGAAGCGATTGATATGTTCCTGAGGGACACACCAGCGCCTCACTGCTTCGCACTTCCCCTAGTTTCGCTTTATTGAAGCTGCATTAGCGCATGATTTGAACTATATGCAGTACCAATTTCGCTTCCTCTCCTTCCTCTTTCTCCATCATCTTCCTTTTCCCCTTTTCCGTTCACTAACGGAGGGCAGCCAACCGCGCTTTTCTGGATAAGTTCAGTATGTTCCTGCGTTTCTGTTTCCTTCCTGCATTTTCTAACTGCTTGTCAACATGCGTTTGGTTTAGATTGCATAGCCTACCCGCCGCTGTAATCTAGAGGTTATGGTACTTTGCTGCTAACCCAAAGGTCATGGGATCGAATCCCGGCCGCGGTGGCCGCATTTTGATGGCGGCTAAATGCTAGAGGCACGTGTACTGTGCAGCCTCAGTGCGCGTTAAAGAGCCCCATATGGTCAAAGTTTTCGGAGCCCTCCGCTACGGCGTCTCGCGTAATCATGTTCTGGTTTTGGGACGTGAAAACCCCAGAAATTAATCATTTGTAGCTCAAAACACATTCAGCCCCTTCCACTTTAAATCATCATCATTTAATTTAAAGACCTAGATATTCGAGAGGTTGGCTATGTGCATGGAGGTCTGATCTGCGGCTGCAAGAATTGATATGTCTAAAATATGGTTGCATGAGGGGTAAAGAACCCTGAATTTGACTTTTCCCGATTTTCACAAACCCAACTTCGCGGAATACCTTTTCACCATCTTGTGTCAAAAATGAAGGGCATGGAGTCGTTAGAAACATTGCTTTTTTCAAGTTTGCAAGACTTCGCTGTAAGTTCCCCTTGCCTTGCCCTGGCGTATGGACAACACAGATGACTAGAATGAAAGGAAAGCGGTAAATCGGTTCCCCAGAAAAACGCGCTTGTGTTATGCCACGCATGATCGAAGGAAAAACAGAAAAACGAAAGAGAGGGAAAGAGAAATAATAGGAGCAAAGACACTGCGATAGGGACCTTTTATTTGAACAGTTCTATTCTGTATACATGATCCTCACAGATACACAGGGCGATGCTCAAGGTTCACAGGAAAGCTAAGGCGAGTTTATATGTTGACCAAAAGAAATCTAGTGTTTTCTAGCAAAACACAGCGACAATCCTCCTGTATGCACATATAAGGCAGATAAAGGGCAACTACTTGTTCTGATCCAGGCAAATACGTACAGCTGCGTACAACTCTCTTATAGACTACGCA
The DNA here is from genome assembly GCA_013339685.2 of Hyalomma asiaticum. Taxonomy (NCBI): domain Eukaryota; kingdom Metazoa; phylum Arthropoda; class Arachnida; order Ixodida; family Ixodidae; genus Hyalomma; species Hyalomma asiaticum. Next base: position 118,923,394 of record CM023482.1, on the reverse strand, counting down.
GTCTTCTAACTCGTTCACCCGTAGTTGTAGACACCTGTCTGCGCGTTGAATATTTTCGTGCATTTGTACTGGGGACACCCTACCTCTCTACCATATAGTAGAGCGCCCAGGGCTCTAAAACGTATCTCTTTCTGTAAAACCTAGAGCGACAAACAGTTTAATCTTTTGTCCGCGCTAGAGAGGAGGACGGAATCCTAAATAAAAAGCACGATGGTTTAGCAGGACCCGGGCCTGCTGGCTGGCTCTCATTAGGGATTGGGAAGGGGAAGACAAAGTTTCACAAACGTTGCAAAGTTATGTTGCTTCTGGGATTATTTGCGCAATAATACAAACGTACAAATGTAATGTGTAACGAAATTATGCCTACCTCACTATCAGGGGTTGGTTGGCAGAAACAGTAGGTGATGAGTCTTAAACAACGGCACTTGAACAACGGTTTCAACGAAGCCAAGTGTTCACTAAACAATTCCCACTCCTTACTGTGCGTATGACATCAAGAAACACAGTTGTTATATTTTGCTGCATCCCGCGCACACAACTGACATTCGGAATGGAGAAAAATTGCGTCTATCAATGTTTTAGCTTGTGTAAGTTACACTAACAAAGGCGGTTGAAACTGATCTCGTTTATAGGAAGCCAGTTACACGAAGCTTCCATCGGCGATAGTATCAACGCCGGCACACCGTCGCATTGCAGTGCTCGCATCTAACAGAGAGCCTAACTTAATGAAAAATAAGAGCGTATGACTGGACGTGTTGGTATAACATGATAACCAAGCCTTAGCGGCAGAAAGGAAAAAGGAAGGGAAGAAGGGGGAAAAAGGGGGGGAAAAGGGGTAGAGGGAGGACTTCGATATTTTTTTTATTTTAATTTTGACCTTTGAGACACAAACGGTGATAAATGCAGCGAAAGGTGTTTTTAAGACTGATGACGCTTGCTGTGTTGCAGTCGTCTCGCCGGAGGATGCCTCTGCTATCTGTTCCACAAATAACTCCTTCAGAGCATTCCTTCGGCCTAGACAACTTCCTGTTTACGGCGCTGTCACTCTAGCGCCATTGCATTCTAACAGTCTAGCACTCCAGCAAAACGTTGCCTTGTCCGAGGCAACGTCGTATTTATGGCTCCGATACACATTAACGCTATTACCGATTAGTTTAGTCTCATCTGCTTTTGTTTTTAAGGATTTATCGAGGAGTGTGGGAAGAACCACGCCTGTGCCCAATATCTCGGCTGATCGGTACGCATCCGTATTCTGCAAAGCGTGTTTGTCAGTTCCTGGTTATTCGTTAATTTTGTTAAATGTTGCCTACGACATTCGCTCACGCTACAAAGCTAGCGTGAAATTTCTCATTGTGTCTATCTTATGGCACTCTAGTTGATTCAAGAAGCCGTCAAAACCGTACGATAGTTCGCAGAAACGAATAACATTCTGAGCACACTTTCTTCTTTGTTTGCTTTCACGGATTATGATTATCTTAATGTTGCTGTAGCATAAAATCTATGGAACATCCTGCGAAGAACAAGTGCTTATGATATAAACATAAATCGGGCGGGCTTTAATTTCACACAGTTCGGGGCTCCATCTCTCTCCCCTTATGCTTTTACTTTCTCCCTTTCTCTCTCTTTCTCTGTCGTGCGCGCGCGCGTGTGTGTTTTTGTGCGTGTGTGTGTGTGTGTGTGTGTGTGTGTGTGTGTGTGTGTGTGTGTGTGTGTGTGTGTGTGTGTGTGTGTGTGTGTGTGTGTGTGTGTGTGTGTGTGTGTGTGTGTGTGCGCGCACTTACCATTACCAGGGAAAATTTAATGTGCAGTTTTTAGACGACTGACACGCGCTGAACGTATTTACCGCGCTGACGCCGCGATTCGGAAATCGCGCACACTGCAGGTTGCGGAAACTGACCACGGGTTGCGACATCGTCTGTGCCTCGGAAGACACGCTGACGCGGCTTCTGGCTTTCCTGTGTACCGCAACAAATTTTCCTCACTGTAATCGGCGACCCGCTTATTAGTATCGCAATTGGATAAGCATCCGTATGTGCTGTGACCATCTCTTACAAAGCCTTCAAGTTCTGCTTTCCTCAGCGGCATTGTTCGTCATGCACCCAGAGTATCCCAGTCGTGCACGGCAGCGTAGCCCCAGCTTCGTCTTAACATAAGTCTCACTTATTACGTTAGTTCCAGCAGGTAAGCAACCAAGTAAACGCAGTCGTTTTTACATATCGCTGCACTAATTGCGTCGTCCTTGCTATTCGGGAGCACGAAGACACGATGTTCGCTGTTTTCGGCTAATCTAAGACCTAGAGCTATAGGAGATCTCCTCGTCTCAAGTGTGATATCGCTATTTCTTTTTTCTTTCGATGGCGCCTTATATGAGCAACTATGCATGGTGGGTTATGTACCAATTTGGTCTAGACGCACCTCGCCTCTTGCTACTGCATAACACGAATTTATTCGCGTTGTAGGAACTGTTATTATGAGGCTGTAAGTAGCCGGCTCCTATACACATCCGTTATATTTATTTATTTATTTATTTATTTATTTATTTATTTATTTATTTATTTATTTATTTATTAGTTAAGTCGGTAGATGTAACAGCGCATGGAAAGCACTCCCGTTTAAGTTTTACGCACCAAATTTACGTACCTCGACATGTCCTGTAGAATTGCCCTGCTGCCAAATGATAGTTTTTTGCGTTTCGCGCTCACAGCTCTCAGTCCAGTATGGGATCTGGGCAAATAAAACTCTTAGCATTGGTGTTGGAGTGCTGATTTCTGTTCTTATGACATTTCTTTAACACGAAAGTGTTTTATGCCGTGTCCACCAAGAAATCACTGACGTAGTTCCGTAACGGAAGTGGATGTGTGAAAAAATTAACACACATTCACAGTGAAAAAGTACCGCCCACTCGAACTCACATTCACCCGAGATGCGACAATACGAGCTGGACGCTCTACCACAGAGACATTGAAAGTATAGGGAACTGGCGGGCCTTGTATCTTCATTACACCTCTTTACAATTCGCATCTAAATGATGTCTGGTTAAACGAAAGGTGTTTAGCAAAGCAAAATTATCTAAAATTAAGATCACCTCGTCTCCACAGCTCTCTTGGTTCGCAGGGGTGGTACCGCCACCTAGAAATGATGAAGCGAAGCACATTGTCGTGCTAATGCACGCCGGCAGGTAGCGCTTCGGACGTCTCAGCGCGTCGATCGGCGCGGTTATAAGAGACTTGGCTCCGCGGCCTGCCGCCTGCGCGTTCTTGGGCACAGCACGACTATACAGCCGCCACAAAACTCGTCTTGTGTGGCCATTTTTCTTGCGACGCGCTCTGCTCCAGGAAAGCATGGACTGCCGTCGACAAGCAAATGATGCGCCTTTAGCTGCAGTGGACCATGCGCTCACAAAACGATCCGCTGACAACCCTTCGGTTTCGCTTGCGAGATTCCAACGTTTGCGGACGCCCCTGGTTCATGACAGGTTTGCGCTGGGCTCTGGTGCGCATGCAGTGTCTCCGGAGACATGCGAGTCGTTCGAGAAGTTTCGCTTGTGTACAACTGGCTAGGATCCGCGCTCAGTGAACGAGGCTCCGCTGATGTCTACATGCAACGAGCACACATGTCCAGAGTACCCAACCCATGTCCCGCCCCCGGTTCGTCATATTGCTGCTCATGCTTTCCACAGCTTCGCGAAGCTGATCTAGTTATTTGTCATATCATCAAATTACCTTTATTTGTTACGACTTTTAAACATTTACGCGTAATACACGTTAGCTAATTTTTTTAGCTCTAGATAACTACATTGTTCATGATTTTTTTCAGCTAAATCTATTTCTCAGCTCAATATAACGTACTTTGTTCGTGATTTTTTCCAGCTAAATCTATTAGCATTATTAAGCGTTCCCTTTTAGAAGCCACGTATCTGGCCTGCAAAATGTTTTAGTGAAACAAATAAATGAAGAAACGATTTCGCAGCGCAAGCGCAAAAAGCAACCCCCTCATTGCGGTAAGTGCAAACGAACTGAATCTTTCGCAAATCTGGGTCGCTTTTGACCTGTCATGCGTCCTCAGACACGGGCACATGCACTACTCACTTTTTTTTTTTATCCTACTCCGAGAGTCGCTGCCTTTCACCGGCTTGTGTCAGGAGCCTTCGACAACTGAAAGCCGGCTTCGTCGTTGTCGCTTTGTCGTCAACTACAACCGCCGTTACAGCGAGATACTCGAGTAGACGCCTCAAAGAACCTCTGGTATCTTTACGACCGCTTTCGCTGTGCTCTAGTGGCGAGAACAAGATCGCAGAGAAGGGCGGCGCGAATGGCTGGAGTGGGCGCTTAAATAGTGGGGCCGGTGTTCCTGGGACAACCCTGAGGGCATTCACCATCCAAACCGATAAGAAAATAACCAAATAACATCAAATAACATCAATCAAGAGCTCCGCAGACCTCCTCCTAAGCAAATGTTTGCGGGTACACACACACGCACGCTCGCGCGGACACCCACGCAGAACGTATACGTAAAGTGAGATATCAGAACGGTACTCGTAGGGGGGTGTCTGTTAAGTTAACGAACTGTGCTCGTGTACGCGACGAGTTTTTCTACTCAGTAATTGGATCCGAGTCCCAAACGAGCGCGTCGCACTGCGAAAAGAAGCAGCGCACAAGGCATAGAGCGATGAAGGAAAACGACATAAAGAGCAAAGCAGGGCCGAAGGGGAAATCAAAAGCGGCGTCGACAGGGAAGAGGCGGGCGTGCTGTATGGCGTTGGCGCCAAGGCGTGGCACGCCCCCGTAAGCGCGTGCGCTCAGAGTGGGGCGCAGAGTAACGGTCGAGCGATCCCGCGCAATCTGGGTTATTACCCGGGCCTGCTCGGGTTTGCAGGGCCAGCGCGAGACGACGCGGCCACGGCGCAATGCGCATCCTCCCCCGTCATCCCTGCAGTCTCGTGTGGTCCTTTTGCTCTCCAAGACTTTCGACGCCACTTTCGGGTGCATCCACGAGACGTGCTGGCAGTACCGATTAAGTCGTGTACGTTGAACACCACTCGAGGTGTAGCCACGGGTGATTCACTCGGTGTCGACAGCGCGGAGGCGCAATTAGTTTCGTTTTTTTTTTTTCCCGTTGCTGATGGCGCGTACTGGCTCTTGAGAATTGACCAAGTGTCAGGTAACGTTGGAAGAGACTGCCTGTTCCTTACTGCAAGAGTGGTACAACAGAATGAAAGGTGTTACAGAACACGCACGCATATCGCTCGTCCATGTTGCTTGTACGAGTGCATATCGAGGTACGATCGTAGTGGACCATGAGCGATTTCCCTGATGATGTGAGGTTGCACCAGTTGTCCCTATTTATTTATTTATTTATTTATTTATTTATTATTTATTTATTTATTTACAACGTCAGAGTCCTATAGTGTTACGCAATGATACGGCAAGTGATGTTACAAGACTGCTTGCGCTTGTTCTTCGTCATGCAAAGACAAACAACTGCCATGCGACAAGCGCTCCTTACTACAAAGTAAGGAATTTAAGCAACTCGCCACAACGTCTTTCATATAGCCCGAGTGTTGCACAGATAGGACTTTCTTAGGCAGACACCGCAACGATAAATGAACGCGAAAGAAAGAACAGGAGCCTACTAAATGTGAACTGGTTCACTTAAAATGCTGCATTAGAGGTCTCGTAAAAGGTAGAAGGGTTGGCCAAAAAGTAAGCGAGATATACATAGGCTAATAAAAAAAACTGCATAAGCATGACACTCATTACCGCATTCATCAATCACTTGCGAGACTGCTCTTGTGAGGCAGCGATCAGCTGAACAGTACGTGGTACCAATAACAAAGTTCTGGAAATTCCTAGCTTAAATGACCTAAAAAAAATATCCCCTCATTTATAGGGCGTTTGTGATGCTCCAAAGCAGCTTTAATAATTCCAGAAGCTTAGAAAACACTATACGGTAGACCTGCAAATGGCTTAAGGAGGTATGTACCACCACTCACGACAATCCAGATGCTTCATGCGCGGTCATTCGCACTTTCATTTCTTTAGACTTTGTTCTTCTGAACTCTACAGTGCCTATTGGGTAATTCTCTTTCCTCTTTCCGTTTCCCCATCCCTATTTCCCACACAGTAGTGGTGTAGGGCAATACACGTGACACAAACCTAGTTGACTGCTGTGACATTACTTCCGCAGTTTTCATCTCTGTCACGAGCTTGAGAGTAACTTGTCTGCGCGCATCGATACCTTTAATTACGCGACGGAATACTTTAGCACTTTTCAGTAACATTTGTTTACATAAACTGCAGGCCGCTGCAGGTTTAGCTGTGATTGCCAATCCTACATTGAGCCGCTTTTTGAAGCCGATTGTACATCATCATCGCGTTTACTTTGACTGATTTCCTCGAACTGATTGGGCTCTTCTCTCTCTCTTCTCTATTTTTCATTCTATTTCACCCCTGTATCCCTTTCCCCAGCGCAGGGTAGCAAACCGGACACACGTGTTAACCTCCCTGCCTTCCTTACCTCTCTCTCTCTCTCTCTCTCTCTCTCTCTCTCTCTCTCTCTCTCTCTCTCTCTCGAACTAAGGAGTCAATAGGTACGGTTCATAATAAAATTTTGGATCACTGCTGAGTGCTGTTGCACCACGTAAAAAAAAAAGCCTCCTCTTTAATGGACATCTGTCGTCGATACCGTGTCACAATATCCAGAAACTTCAAAATGAACCATTCTCCGTCTGACATTTGTAAGACAGAGAATGATTCATTTAAATTGACAATATACGCGTCGATACTTCGCCCGAAGCAGACAGTCGTGCGACCAGCCATAAAACCGCACTCGTCTTCAAGCGTAAAAGCAACGTGGTTGTGGCTGAAAGTTCGCTCGTCCTTCTAGCTGCTGTATTCGAGCGTTGCTGCAGCCCTATTAAAAATCAGTCAGCCGTAGGAGATCACAAGTGCACTCTGTCAGGAACTCAAAGCGAACAACCGCCCTCTGCAAAAGTTTACGGTTACCGGGGTGACTTCGATAAAAGATCCGAAAAAAACGTAGAAAACTAAAGCGGGACTACAGGAAAATTAATGTATTCAGCAGTCTCCAATCGAGACCCGAATGGCAGAACATTAACCCTTATCGTAGCAGCGCTTCGTCAGTATCATTTTCTTTCGTCTTCTTGCTTTTGCACAAGCGACAAGATTGAGTGGGCGCCTGTTTTTCATCCTGCGTGGCGATCGTTAATGTCAGGACCTCTATATGCTCAGAATAACCATGGGTTCCGCGCACGTTCAAGAGCGCAGGATAATCAATGCATGCCGCATATCTTGCAGTGGTTAAGGGAGGCTGACAAGTTTGGTCCGGTTACCAGCCTGTTTACGTACTGCTTCCCTACATTCTTTTTTTTTTTTCGTTATTCTCCGCATCTTTAGACATGGGGAGGTTATGTTGACCTGTACCGTACGGAAAATGCTTTACTGCTGTTCTTCCCGAACTTATGGCACGTATTTACACCGCTGTCAACTTCGAAGTAAATGCTCTGCCTGCCCAGGCGCACTTTGTCATTTCGGTATGCTATAAGGTACTTCGCCCTTGTGTTCGAACGATGATTCGCAGTTTCCCGTTTCTAGGTTTAGCATTTCAGCAAGTACAAAAGCTGCAGGCGCGTAATCTTCGCAGCAAGGGAAGCGGTTATGGCGTCGTAAATCATTCGGTCCTCGTAGCAAAGATTAACAGCCTACCAAACAAATGGTACCGCGAAGGTGTGGCGTTCCCCTCTTTGTTCCATTTTGTATATGAAGTGGTCTCTCTTTGCCTTTTTATCTGACTGGAAATAGTGAGGAAAAATAAACGCATCGTCTAATTTTCAAGCGAGATCCTTTCAAGGCCAGCCCCTCGTGTTTAGTTTATGTTATGGGTCTTCGGTGTTTGAACATTTTATTTATTCATAGTCAAGCTTGCTCGCCCGATATCAATAAGTGTAAAATGCATTCGCGCTTACCGCACATTATGTAGAGCTTTCCTGTTTAAACGCTATAGCTCAGATATATTTTTACTTGTACGGAGATTACGAGCTCTCATTTTATTCGGTGTATACCGTACTGTGGAGGATAAACATGGATACAATATCTTTTTTTTAGGAGCTGAGAGCTGGACGTACGTCTTCTTCATTACGACCTCGAGCCTGTACGTATCGAATCAATGCTAACATTTGTTTTCAACATGCCAACAAACATGAGAGATAAAACGAAATGTGTGACATCTCAAGGTTTCGACGACAGCTCCCCCTACCATACATTCTTCCTCGGTAAGAGGCCCTACATTTCGGCCACTAGCTCGCACGTGCCTTCCTTGTCTACGAAATTGGGTCACGTGCTGCCATAACCGGCAGCTGACAAGAATGCACGCCTTCTCCCACGACCTCCGTCGTTTGTCTCGAGCTGTTCGCCCTGTATCATTTTCATGTACCACGTACTTTCATTTCTCGCTGCCACGTTGGCCCAGCTGACGGCGTCGCCGAGTCGATCGCTTTCACACGAAATGACCCGTTTGTTCTCGTTCTTACAAGAGCACCAACGAGAACATAAGTTAACTGCGCCTATGCCTCCTGGCAAACTTCTCCTCAGAGAGCCTTTCGCAGCCGCAGGATGACAGGGTCATCACCATTAGCTTCCGAAAAAGCGCGTGTGCGGATTTATCACCAGCGACAAGTCTCCAAAAGGGCCTTGCGCGCCTCTTTAGCTGTACTTCGCAAAAGCCTGTAAAGCAAGCCGTCCCTCCCTTACTTTTTTTTTTCTATTTGTCGGGAAAATTGAAGATCGTTGCTTCTGTACAGGTTCGTGAATATCCCCTCACGAGCAGGCAAAAGGCGACACAGAAAAAGCAACTGTAGATGCTCCGAAACATCACGAAACATCCATACCGATGACGTGCCCTCACATTTTAGCCATGGCCCTGGTGGGACGCACACTCTCTTTGGACGAAGGTCTGCAGTCCTTCCACCTTACAGAATCTTGCAGTGGTTGCTTATATCAAGAGTACCAGGATACCACACCGTGCTATGTCTACAGCATTAGTTGGGTCACGTGAGACTTCTTCTGGCCATCCTGCAGCTGCTGCACGGCTTTATCTACGTTTACAGCATTAGTTGGGTAACGTGAGAATTCTTTTGGTTGTCCGGCTGCTGTGCATAGCACGTGTTTCTAGCCGTATCATCATGCGGTGATGTTGGCGATCCCCACAATGCACATTTATTCAAAGATTGACAAACCCCTGTGACATCACACGCAGTGACTGCAACATTCTATCACAGAAGAACCACATTTCCCATGATCAGCTCCATCACGCATTCCACGACGTTGTCTTTATAGGTAGCGGTGCTGCCCGTTCTGACTTCAGCAAAGCATATAGAGACGGCGACTTGTGCGAGCTGGTAGCTGTTCATACTTGAGTTGAACAGCGTCCCATAAAAAAACAGGACAAAAAAGAGAAGAACGACACGCACAAAGAGAGCTGACTCACCAGTGAAGGGTTTATTGAGTCTTACAGAAGCCTACCACATACTAGTTAAAGAAAAGCAAGGCCGCGTTAGCAAAGCTTCGGTCGATTTGCGTGACAAAGAATTTACTTTTCTGAGAAAGGTTTTTTTTTTCTTAAGCTTATCTAATGTAGGCAGTAGTGGAAACTCATGTCACGTGTTTCTTTGTTTTCTTCTACTTCTGTGCAAGATTCATTAACCCTTCAGTTGCGAGTCAGCGCTCCTTGCGCGGCGCGTTAAACTGGAGCACAAAGGAGAAATTAAAAAAAATTGTGAAGCTCGCACTAGCAGCGCAAGGCTAGAGAAGCAGGGAAGCTGATGGGAACTTGGCTGGTGCGGGTTTGTCTCCGGCACACCCGCATTTCGTCGCGGTCCGAGGCTTCGGGAAGCGCCTCGCGAAGCACTGCGAGGCCCAGCGAACACTTCCCGAAGTTTCGCACCGAGCTTAGCGTCAAGACGTTCGCGTCGAACCACAGATGGAGGCACAAACTCATAGCTTTGCGAGAAGCTGTGCACCGCACAAATCGACGCATACTGTATTATTATTATTATTATTATTATTATTATTATTATTATTATTATTATTATTATTATTATTATTATTATTATTATTATTATTATTATTATTATTATTTCGGCGCGAACTACTCGGACTTATGCCAAGCTTAGACAGCGTAGCTGTTAAAAGAAGACGGCTTAAAGAGAATGACCGATCACTCAACAACGCCAGGCTTATGCTGTGACTGCGTTGCGTCCTCTGCGCAGGCTGGGAGTTAATTTATTTATTTACATTACCTTCAGGGCACATAAAGGCGTTACAGAGGAGGTGGATAGTATTAACAACAAAAATACAGCAGAATATACAACACATAAATACAAGAAATATTAAGAATACATGTTCAAACAATAATACATCTGTGAATGAGTATGTAATCTGTTAGTGCAGTCTTGATAGATGACGCGTCCTCAATACAGGCGATGGAGGGGGTGGGGGGCTCCACTCGGCACTGGTTTTTGTCAGAAATGAGCCTGAAAGAACATTAGTGCGGCAGAGCAATGAAAACTATACTAATAATCAAGGCATGACGATGTGTACGAGTGCGCTGAAATAAATTCATGTTTAAGTGCGGTATAATATTTTACGAAAAAGGCATAATCGAGAAATTTTTCTTCGAAGTTCCAGATCACTGAGTGCAAGGTCTGATTTCATGAGCGAAATGCTGGATGAGCGGGATTGATTTGAATTAATGAAAAGGGCTGACCGATTTCGCACTGACTCAATGAAGGCTCTTAATGTTTTTTGACTGGTGTGCCAAACAGATGACGCATGCTCTAGTTTCCTTGTAGTGCGCTTTTTAGCTCAAGCATGAACATGTATAGATGTTACTACCGCCATAATATCCGTAGAGAAGAGCTGGCACATGCTTCCAAGGCCACTGATTTGTACAGGCTAAGTTATTTTGTCATACCTGTAAGCCGCCTTATAAGCGTGCCTTGAGCCTCTCGCGCTCGGAATACACATCGGTCCCTCACAGTCCTGCCTTGCTTATAATGGCTCATTCAATGTCTGACAACGCAACACAGCAGATCAAGAAATTTGATGTAATCTACCTGGCTTTTAATGGGCGCCCGTCGATCAGGGAAAAAATATTTACAAAATGACGCAAAGAAGGCATGCCGCGTTGTCTGTAACTGTAATGTTTTATTGGTTTTCATATTTTTTTGTTTTTGTTTAATTATCTTTTTTTCTTTTAGGGGGCGCAGGGGGGGGAGGGGCAAATGAAGTGAAAACAAACATTACGTTGAGACAAATTTGAAGTTCCACCAGAAAACGGCCATCTACCCACGCAGTGTCCATTTGGAGCACGCTCACAATGAGCTATATTTAAAGTACATTGCCTGCAGACAACTGCCCAAGTCCAGTCAACTGGAGCGCGTTCTTTTACACTATGAAGCTCGAGCGCGGCATCGCCAAAGCAATGTTGTTCGCTTATCCGACGCCCTGGTTCGACATTTAGAAGAGTATTGCTCCTACGTGGACAGAAAATGAGCAAAACTGAATTAAGGCCAAGGATTTGCTTGCTTTTCTTGCGCTAAGCGGAAAGCGATGGGCCGGCGGATGGGATCGAGATCGATAGAGAAAACAGTAGCGGACTCCGCTCGGCTTGAAACGTAAACAGGCTCATTGAAAGGAAGACGAGAGGCAGGAAGTCAGCTTCTGTGAAACGGCGTGGGTGTTTCGCCATCTGTTGTCAAGAGGCGCTGACAAAGAGCTGTCAGATGTCCCATCAGCGACGTGTCTTACTATCGGTCACTAGATATCCAGAAGCATAACTAGAAAATCGTAGAAAGTGCAAAATTATTTTATATATTTTATGCAAGTTATAAACACATGATTACAAAACCAGCAGTTTCAAAGGCCGCTGCTATAGCTCACAATCATAAAGAGATGAAAACGGGGTGTAAGTGCATGCCGTTGACAAGCGCTGTGCTTTAAGCAAGGCGGACGAAATCATACGGAGTCCTTGCCTAAACTGAAGAATCAGAGAGGCAACAACTTTGCCTGAGGTATTCAATCATTCTCTTCATACGTGAGTCCCAAACTATATATATATATATATATATATATATATATATATATATGTGTGTGTGTGTGTGTGTGTGTGTGTGTGTGTGTGTGTGTGTGTGTGTGTATGTATATAGAAACAAGTTAATGAAACAACAAACATGCCTAGGAAAGCATAGGGGAAGTTATTCGAATTCGTAATTATGATATTGTAATTTTGGGTTAAGCAAAAAGGAATTACAGTGGACGAGAAGACAAACCTGCCTTCGGTGGGAACCGAACCGCCGACCTTCGGATATCGCGTCCGATGCTCTACCGCTGAGCTACGAAGGCGGTCGTCCCTCCGTCCACTTTATTGGGTATTTGTGTATAAGGAATCCTGGGAGTGTTAGGCAGCGCCACTCGTAACCATGGCGGCGAGTGTAGCAAACTCTTACTGCCAGAAGGCGTCACGTAGAACGTGATCTTATGTCGAGGTGGCTGCTGCCCAATAAACCCTCATATGCTACCTAAGGCACCAAGTCTGCCGCAACGAGGCCCAAGCTATGAAATAACGAAAGGGGGGTCAAGGGCTCGCATTATTTGTTAGAAACATGTTAATGAAACAACAAACATTGAAGCCTAGGAAAGCATAGGGGAAGTTATTCGAATTCGTAATTATGATATTGTAATTTTGGGTTAAGTAGAAAGGAATTAACGTGGACGAAAAGACAAACCTGCAATAAACCCAATAACCCAATAAAGTGGACGGAGGGAAGACCGCCTTCGTAACTCAGCGGTAGAGCATCGGACACGATATCCGAAGGTCGTGGGTTCGGTTCCCACCGAAGGCAGGTTTGTCTTTTCGTCCACTTTATTCTACTTAACCCAAAATTACAATACCATAATTAAGAATTCGAATAACTTCTCTTATGCTTTCCTAGGCTTCAATGTTTGTTGTTTCACTAACTTGTTTCTAACAAATAAAGCGAGCCCTTGACCCACTTCCCTATCGTTATATATATATATATATATATATATATATATATATATATATATATATATATATATATATATATATATATATATATATATATATATATATATATAACGAAAGACGTCATCTCGATGGAGCACCGTCATGGAAAGCTGCGCCTCAGATGCTGCTTCAACGCCATCACGCCCGCAGTGTGACGTCAACGGACACTTACCAGCTCGACTATAAAACCACGACACATTGTCAGCAGCCTTTCAGTGGGCTTGGCGGCACTATGATCGGACGGACGCTCATGCATTTCTGCTTTTTTGTCCAGGTTGGTGGCAAATATTCTCTCCATTCTATTCGGGACGATTCGCTTACCTTAATAGTGCTGCCAAGCCCACAGTGTTTGTTTGTTTCGTTGTGCGATTGTTTGCTTGTTATTAGACTTCTTTTGTTAACATCAGGAGACGTAGAGCTTAACCCCGGTCCTTCCTCGGAGTCGGAGTCTGAGGCTACCGTGAACAGCCAGCTTCTCAGAAAAATCCTAAAAGAGCAAACAAAAACCAATAAGACGCTCACCATGCTCTCCTACAACCTGAAACAAGTGGAAATAACTATAGGCGGCGTGCAAGAAAGAATAGCATCAATTGAAAAAGAGCTTGGCCGGATACAAAAATGTGAGGAGAAGCTGGCCGAGCACGAAGTGATCTGCAAAGGGACGAAGGAACTAGTGCATGAGCTTTCAGCTAAGGTTGATGACCTTGAAAACCGATGTCGAAGAAATAACGTGATAATTTACGGCTTATGTGAGGAACCGAAAGAGGATAACAAATCTCTGCAAGAGAGAGTTAAACAAGAAGTATTGAAGGATTTACTAGGCGTTGAAGTGAATTCGATTGAGCGCATCCACCGAGTTGGCTTTAAGCGCGCTGGGAAACACCGACCAATTATGCTGGGGCTCTTTGACTTTTCTGAGAAGGCTACAATAATGTCATCTTGCTCTAAACTAAAAGGAACGCAGATTTCCATTTCGGAAGATTTCTCTAGAAGGGTTCGTAACTTACGCGGCAGACTGTGGTGTTCAGCAACAACGGAAAAGGCCAACGGAGCAAAGGTTTCACTCTCTTTCGATAAACTGAAAGTGGACGATAAGGTTTATGTCTGGGACGAACTTCTAAACGAAAGGGTGGAAGTCACACGACGTAACGGACAGGCCCGCCAGTGTTCTGGTCGTTCTGCATCTACCCGTGAGAACAAGCGAAATCGCGATAGGAAATGACAGTCTGCCAGCAAAGTTCTCAGAGTTGTTTCATTGAATGCGCGCAGTATTGTAAATAAAGCCGGTTCCCTCGAAGATGTAATCTCCTGTTATCATCCACATGTCTTAGTAATCACCGAGACATGGCTACATGCAGATGTGCAGGATTCAGAAGTCGTGCCTTCTACTTACAAGCTTATTCGTAAAGATAGGGAATCACGAGGGGGTGGAGTGGCTATCGCCATTAAAAACAATATTGCATTTACTATTTTGGACGACATTGATAACCATGAAAGCGTGTGGTGTAAAATTAAATTTCTTGGCAAAAGTATACTTCTAGTTGGCATGTACAGACCCCCTAATGTTTCGCCCGAATATTTAGAAGCCATGCATGATTACCTTGCAAATCACACGAATACGCGATCGCAGATTATAATAACAGGAGATTTTAATCTACCGGGTATAAACTGGCCGAATTTCTCTCATGATGGCAAAGATTCCCAAAGCGCAGAAGCATTGCTTACGATTGCGTTCGACTTCTCCTTGCAACAGCGAGTTTCCGGTGCTACCAGGGTCGACGGCTCATCATCTTCCCTCCTAGATTTGGCACTCGTTAGCAGCTCGCTTCAAGGCGGTTCCGTTAGTGTAGAGGAAGGGATATCGGATCACAAGTTGCTCGCTTTGTCATGTCCTATTTCAGGTACACGTTCTTTCACTAAGCCGTCAGATACTTTCGTCAGGGATTACACTCATGCGGATGACAACGCTGTTTTAGAGTATTTGGAATCACGATTTGATTGCTTTAGCCAAAAGAAAGATGTTAATGGAATGTGGTCATATTTTAAAGAAATCGTTCAATTTTGCGAGAAACAGTATGTGCCGTTAAAAAGGAAACGCACTAATAGAGAATATCCATGGTTCACGCGAGAAATGATTCACTTAAAACGGAAAATTAAACGTCGGCGCAAGCGTGGTAACACGAATGACCTCTCAAGCCTTATCTCCAACTTACGACAGCTAACGCGATCGGCAAAAGAAATCTTTTTCTCAGTTACGCTACAGTCATTCATGACGAAAGAACCCAAAAAATTCTGGCGCTATCTGTCAAAAGATAAACGAGGCATTTCAGAGATAAAAATCGCGGGAGAAAGTGTTGTTGACCAGACTATCATTGCCAACAAATTCAATGCTTTCTTCCAGTCCGTATTCACGCGGACAGCTTCGCATGCTCAGTTACGGTCATACGACTGCGACTGCCCAATGCCAGAAGTCGGAATAAGTGAGGACGGTGTCCTTTGCCTTCTACGCAACCTAGATGTAAAGAAATCGCCTGGTCCTGACGGACTATCAAATGTTTTTTTGAACAGATATGCTGACTGGGTGGCAAAATATTTGCATCACATTTACACTGTATCGTTAAACACTGCAGTTATTCCTGATGATTGGCGTTTAGCAAAAATAATTCCGGTGCATAAATCCGGCTCCGCTCTTGAAATTAACAACTACAGGCCCGTGTCATTAACTAGTATTAGTTGTAAATTATTTGAGCACATTATTTTTAAGGTCATTATTACTTACTTAGAAAAAAACAAGTTACTGTATGCCCAACAGCATGGATTTAGATCTGGTTTATCTACCATTACTCAATTAGCTGAAATAACTGATGAATTAATTAGTACGCTAAATACGCAAGGCCAGATCGACGCCATTTTTTTGGATTTCTCCAAGGCATTTGATGTCGTCCCACACCAGGATTTAATAACAAAACTACTAGCAATTGGTATTCAACGAAAGGTAGTAGCATGGATTGAATGCTACTTAAGATGTAGAAAACAGTGTGTCGCATTAGATGGGTGTATTTCGAGAGAATTGGAAGTGTACTCCGGTGTTCCGCAGGGCTCAGTCCTCGGGCCTCTTCTTTTTCTAGTATATATTAATGATATTCATCTTTTCGTAGAATCGCCGATCCAGATTAAACTATTTGCGGACGACTGTGTAATATACACAACCATAAATAATCAAGATGACCAGATTAAACTTAACAATACTTTACACGCAGTCGACGCATGGTGTGCTAGGTGGGGATTAAGAATAAACCCTTCTAAAACAAATTTCATTACGTTTACTACTAAAAAGATGCCCCTTGACTTTACTTACTCTTTAGGAAATGCTACCATCGCGAGGACTAATCAAGTTAAATATTTGGGCGTCACACTTACGAGCAACCTCAGCTGGAAACCACACGTTGAAAACGTTTGTCGGGAAGCGCTGCAGAAATTGTCGTTCTTGAAGAGGAAACTGAGCAATACCCCATCTGCGGTAAAACTAAATGCGTACAAAGCACTAGTACGACCCAAGTTGGAGTACGCAGACGTTATTTGGAGCCCTTGGCAGCGATATTTGATTAAAAAGATAGAACGAGTACAAAACTTAGCTTTGCGATTCATTTATTCCGTTTACTCCCGACATTCTAGCGTAACCGATTTACGCAATAAGGCTAATCTACAGAAACTTGAGCCACGCAGGATAGTATCTAGATTAAAATTCATTTACCAGCTTGATCGCGGTGACTTCAAATTAATACGGGAGCGTTACCTTCAAAATCCTTTAAAAGTTTCAGCCAGGACGCATCACTGTAAAACTTTCAAACAACCAATTAGTCACATTAATGTCCACAAGTTCTCCCTCTTTCCTCGAGCAATTTTTTATTGGAATAGATTAGCTGAAGAAGTAGTGAACTCTGCCTCGTTGGATTCATTCACTTATAATATCAGCAGCATTAATTTTCTTGATATAAATGGCTGACATAGAAACATATCGTTTTGAGTTTAACTGTCGTGTATTAACAATGTATGTATAGCACTTTCGTATACTTTCCATTTATGTACTGTGATTCATTTTTCCTTACATTTATGCCAAGCCATTCAGTGTATTTACCTATTATCTGTTTGTATTGTTTGTATTCACTCCTGCATGGGCCTGGGAAAGGCCTGCAGTATCTGTAAATAATATATATATATATATATATATATATATATATATATATATATTACTCGTACATGGAAGCCGCAGATTTTGATTAATCCGGTGTTGCGGACGTATATATACTTTATCGTGATTACAATGTGTCTCTTTCTCAGACACGGGGAGGCGCCAAATGCATACGTTCGTTTCTTTTCGCTCATTGAAAACCCATAAGATTGAACCACACCACAAAGATGCTGCTACTAACCGCACCCGACGTTTACTGCTGTGACGCAGCGGCCGTCTATCGTTCGCGAAAACGTTCGAAAGCGTTGATCTGCGGCCGAAATAGCCCATCTTTTCTAGCCTTTGCATCACGGGTTGTACATACGCCCTTCTCGTCACTCGTACATTCGCCTCAGTTTTACAATGCGTGATCCTTTAGAACAATGCGTGATACATTTAAAACGAAGCGAAAATCCTCAACGCAGAGACTCGCGGCCACATCGGTCGTGTCGAATTCCGACCAGGGCTCATGGGCAGAGACCATCGGACAGTTTTAGATGGAGTCGTAAACGAAAGGCCGTAGAGAGCATGTCCCTCCCTGTCCTTATAGCCTATATATAAGAACGTAACAGAAAATGGGAACATTACTTTCTTTCAATGTGGGCCTGGTCAGTTTCTCTCGCGTGTTCTTGCTGTATATAGCCTCCTCTCGTGGCAGGACAGTTTTACGCGCTCGCTGGCTTGAGCATGACAGCTGCCTTAATCGTCTCAATGGCCTGTACGTCAAGCGGCGTATTACAGGGTGGAAAGAACGCGCAATGCGTCTTGTGCGCGACCCTCGGGGCAGATGTCGTAAAACGCCGAGTAACAACAATTCGCCAGAGGCATTTGTTGCGCTTCTCATCTTGGCGTCCAATTTATTTTTTTTTCTTTGTCTTCCGTCCCAGACCCGGAGCTCTCAGCGGCTTTGTCCTTCTTTTCAACAGTTCACAGCCCCGATTCCTTGTTTATTGAGCCATTTGTGCCTCGCAATTTATAAATATCTAGGAAAGGCATCTTGTATCTTTGGTGAAATCATTTCAGCGTGCGCTAACTATAAGAAAAAAAGATAGCACTCAACGCCGAGGGCCTGACTGCATGTCACTGCCGCGATGTAAGCTGCGGCTCGATTTTATGACATTGTCGCTTTCTGGTTTCATGACGCTGGTTCACGACGTTGTCGTACATTTATTTAGTCGCTACTCTCTTCTCAGTGGACTCTTAAATTTGCCTTGGCCATTGTGACAGAAGTATCTCTGTGGTTGACAAGATACAAAGGTTACACGCAATGAAGACATTTAGAGTTGGTTTTTTTCCCTCCAGGAAATGTAACAACCCAAGTTGACAGCGCTGTTGTAACTCTTTCAGCTCGGTCGATCTAAGTGCAAGCGCAACGAGAGAGGTAAACGAAGTGAATGAGTTAAACCACCTGCATGCATACTCATCATGACTCCATTTTCTCTTCATGGTTCTTATGGTGTTGCTACAAAGGTTAATTTCAAACGGAGAAAGTATTGCGACATATAACCCGACGCTCAACGTGCGGCAGTTCGCTTAGTGATGGCGAAAGAATTGTTTAATTTTCTCTCAAATACGCAGATAACCATTGGCTAGTATATGTTCACGGGCTTAGATGCAACCAGTCTTTTGATCATACGTGCCGCGACAATCATGTAAGGCGTAGCTCCAGGAAACCCTTCCAATACTCATCGGTATCCATCAGAATATTGTGTTTGTCATAAATTATGAGAGAGTAGGTTTATGTTCCATTTTCCCGTAATTATGAGTTCCTAACTGAAAATTTAAAAGCCATTGTCTTACGACTTTGATATAATGCCTTAGGTGATATATAACTTTGTCAGAGTATTAGGCAACCCATCAAATTACTGACAAAAGCGACTTTCGCAGCACAGACGTTCATACTAGATATATATATTTTTTTTTTGCACAACTTACAAGTCCGCGTGCTTTTTATGGCCAATGCGTGTTTGATACAGGAAATAGCTATGCAAATAGTTCCGGTCGGCATAATCTAGGAAGTTTTTTCCTGCCTGTCCAAATAGCAACATTGCTACTTGGCACCGCAAACAAAAACTCCCCATGGACCACCAAATGCATGCACTGAAACCTTTAGCTTAAGCTCATACTTATAGGTACAGACCACAGTCAGCTTGTCGGTGGAGCTCTCACGAAAACAAGATGCTAGATGTGTCATTCCTACCAATTTATTCATTTTGCTATTACCTATCATACCGGGAGAGCCTCGGGAAAGTTAATCAGTGAAGTGAGCCGTTAGGAAACAAAAAATGAAGGCAAATAGCTGAAGCTCGGATACCGTAACCAACTCCGAAGATGGTCCGGACGAGAGCTTACTCCTTCTTTGTGTGGTTGGCAACGAGCCGCGCAGTTCCACCACTTATTGCTCACTCTGCAACGCTGAGTCAAGAAAGCTGCGTCGGACTGCGCAGCCACAACTAATCGAATCGCCAGGCGCAATGCTAGGATTGCCAACACCGGGAGCGCGGTGGGGTAAAGAGGATTCCGTAAGGATTGCTGGCGTTTTCGATCTGTAGGTAATGAGAGATTGCCACTCGTCTTGAACGTCGGCTGCGTTCGTCAGTAACCCGCCTACGACGCAATCGCGTCCTGTTTCTGGCTATCAGTGTTCTGCAGCAGTGCGGTATATATTTGACGAAACATGTTTCAGTCACCGTTCTTTCCCCCGCCCCCCTCCTTCGCATTGCGTGGCTGTGATTATGTCACCGTCATGCAAGCTCAGCAACAACTCATCGGGACGTCAAGTACGTGCAAAGACCCAAGTCACAGTGCTGTGAGACTATATTTTAGCAGCGCTCACAACCACCTGACCGTAGGAACAGTAAAATGAAAGGGAAAATTAGCATCCACCCATATTGTAGCACAAGGCTACAAGGAAATCCATACGAATTTCTCGGAAATGAACGCTTCCTAGTTGCCGAAAAATTAGTCCTGGTCCGGGGTTCGAACCCGGGACCAACCCCGGACCAGGACGAATTCTTCGGCAACTAGGCAGCTTTCATTTCTGAGAAATCCGTATGGATTTCCTTGTACCCTTGTGCTACAAAACGGGTGGATGCTAATTTTCCCTTTCATAAGCGTTACTCCACCTTGCGGGTTTCCGGAGAACTCATTTGCCAGGAACAATAATAATTCCCATGGTTCTACGGGCCAAAACCACGCTATGATTATGGGACAAGCCGTAGTCAAAGGCTGTGGAAATTTTGACAAATTTGACCCCGCGTGGTTCTTTAATGTGCACTGGCATCGGGCAATACACTAGTGTCCATCATTTCTGCCTCCATCGAAATGTTACCACCGTGGCCTGGCTAGAACCCGTTTCCTTCGGATCAGCAGTCAAATACCATAACTTCCAGATTACCGCGGTGGTCTAGTAGTTACGTGGGAACAAGGGTGACGATAGCTACCTCACGGTAAGCGCAAGCGGGGGGACTTTTGAGAAAGATTGTACCAGAACTTGAACACGAGACAAGCGTGAAATTTTGCTGCCTACAGAATGCAGAAATCAGCTCATAACTGTGTCAGTCAACGTTCCATTGCCCTCCAGGAAAGAAAAAAAAAGAAACATATCCTTCTTGGACTACGCAAATCGTTCGTATCTAAGCATTAAAAATGAGTTGTTCTTGCATAGCTTTATCTAGCCACGAGCTCTTGGCATGAGGCGTCCTTTGCCTCGTAGAAGAATGCACGTTATGTTCATAAGTAAACTCGTTCTTCCAGTAAACTCTTTCCCCTTCAAAGTCAACGCTCGTGTTGTGTCCGAGTCCTCCCCTGTCCTCGCTTTAAGTGCTCTCCTAGCCCATCTTTTCCACGAATTATTACTAACTTGCCCGATTTCCAATTCTATTAAAAATACACCCGTGGCGCCCAAGCGAAAACACAAGTCATGCAACAAACAGCCTCCGTTTCCCCTGATATCGTGAAGAAAGAAAAGGAAGCAAGGCTTGCGTTCTTTCCATTTTTTATCATATCGTAAGCGCGCACATATATAGAAGGTATACATAGGTCCGAGAGCCTGTACGGGAAGAGCGCCAGTTTTACTGCGGTGCATCACGCGCTTCCAGTAATATGATCGAGGACTGGTCACCTCCGCAGCCCCGTATGTCGAGTGACACGTCCTAGATATTGAAATATATAGCCCCGCCATGCAGGGAAGCGACGATCCCAGCCGTCTGGCACTCTTCGGGATGGGATGGGTGCAACGCCCTTCTCCGATCACAACACCGCCTAGCACGCTACGGCGCCTTCTACTGCGCGGGCATTTCCCTAATGGAAAGGCCAAGCAGCAGGCCCCGTCTTTTCGCGTCCGGCATGTCCCTTCTCGGCAAAGTGCGGCCGAAGCAGTTCCACTTCCGCGCTACCATATGGTTCGCCGTATTGCGTTTCACTCGTAAGATCGCAGTATAAGACGACGCCATTTCCGTCGCGATAGCGCTGCTGCGATTAATTCGCTATTGTTTCAAATGCGCTAAAAGAAATGCAGATGTCTAAACCAGAACTAGACATTTGTTCGATATGGAGATAATTTTTCTTTTCTTCTTTAAAGACGCGAAGGTAACGTTGGCTTAGGTGTTCAGTCGAGCCACTTAAGTCATTGCGTCTCGAGTGACGCTTAATCACGATGAAAGTTTAATCGTATTTGCTTGATTTTTTTTTCTGTCGTCACTGCCCTTGTGCCCGTTTGACCGTTCAGATTGTTTATGTGTAAAACGTGCCTGTGAAAAATGTTTAAAGAAAAGGAATGCCACCATAAATGAAATTTGAGCACTCCTAAGACCTATTGCCACAGTGAGACCTACAGTACTTTTTTTCCTCTTCTTTGTTTTTTTTTTTTCTTGTCGTGTGTCCTATCTGTCATCGTTTATTCCCATTACCCTTTTTCTCTTCCACAGGGTAGGCAGCAGGTCTCATCGCTGGCTACCCTCTCTGTTGTTTCTATTTTCCTTCGTCAACCCCTATTCAAAGCAATCTAAATCGAATGTCTTACTTCTTTTTCTCCGTAAAATATTTTTTTGCGTCGCAACAGTTTATTTCTGCCGTCATCACGTCGTCACTGAGAGTTTCGCAAGGTGCTCAGCTTCAAGCAATATCTTGGTTCGTGAAAGTTGGTTCATGGTTAACTAAGAGACTACGGCGCCAATGAACAAAACCGAATGAAACACAAAACACAGGACGAGTGCTGCCTTTGTTCTGTGTTTTCTACGTCTCTATTAATTTGTGCTGTTGTCTTGCCGGCACTCTCTAGTAAACTTTTTCTGAAATAAATGTTTTTTACCACCACCACCACCACCGCAGCTTCACACCATTACATCTAGGGCTTGCGATCGTAGAGGAGCCTCTATGAAAACAAAGCTAAAATATTTTTACGACGAATGTGATAGAACTATCAAAAGTGTTAATTTTCAACTAGTGCAAAATGGTTCCTTTTAATTTTATTTGCAGTGTGAAATAAAATGCGTCTTTCCATTATCGTCTTCTTGCACTGTGGTGAGATTCAAATGAATCAAAAGAAAGGTCCAAGTAAGAAAACTGTCTCATTGGCTTTTTTTTTTTTTTATGGCATCCGCTTTTGCAGGACGTCAGAAGTCCTCAGAGATTCCTGAGCTTCATGCTTTGTTTAACGCCTTGCAAGTTTCATGGCAGTCAGCAAGAGCAAGTTGCAAATATCTCTGTGATGCTAAGGGTTACCTTTTTAAAGATGCGCTTTCAATTGACCCTGTGTCTTCCCTTGCAGGAGTGTTCAGTCTCCATGTCGTGGCTTTGCCTTAGACAACCATCTTTGAGCTCGAACACTGCGTTTGTAACTCAGACGGAATCCACACACTTTACTGCAGCCCCTGAAGGCAGCCCTAGATAACCGAATGCATTTTTTTGCGCAAACCACCATGCCAGAGAATCTTAAGGGCACTCCTGCATTTTCCTTTTAAACCTGCGGAAACTCGCTTCCCGCAGCCGATTAACGTGGCATGCAGGACTCTCTTTAGGCTGTAAGCTCCCTGCGTTTCCTTCTTTTTCATCGACCTCTCTCTCTCGCTCTTTCCTAGCCACACATTTTGACTGTGCTATCATTTTAAAGTAAAACTATCGAGAGAGGTAAGTCAGAGAAAGATTAAAGTTTCACTATCGAGAGAGGTAAGGCAGAGAAAGATTAAAGTTTAACTATCGAAAGTGCATATAGCACGTGTGCTCAGTTTTTTTTTTTTTCCTTTCTTTCTTCGAATAACTAACTTGTGTTCCACGAACACAGGCAAATAAAAATACCATTTTGCGATTGCTACGCTTCTGAAAGAAGTGAAATATTTTGCAAGTGAAAAACACTAGCTTTTGGGGAAGTAGCTTACACGTGTGCGTGCGCGCGTGCGTGCGTGCGTGCGTGTATGCGCATATGCGTGGTTAGTGTTTCATGACCAAGCATAATCACGCGTCTCTAATCCCCCCTCACATCGTCCGCCGTACATCGTCTTCTACCGGGGTAATCTCAAAATCCGCTTCTTTATACTGCTTTCTTTCTTTCCCTTTTACGCGGTATCCTCTTCCTAGACGACCGTGGAAAATCGTTGCATCGGAGAAGCCTGTGAGGCACGCGCAATTTTAATCCCGATTTCGTCATACATTTCTCAAAATTTTTACCTCATCGGCAAACTGAAAGCTGTCGAACGTCGGAAATCTCTGTGCACTCGAAGCCGTGCGAACGGCCCGCGAAATCTTGGGTAAGCAAAGACTTAATTAGTGCTGCTTCGGCGGAATTTGGAGCCCCAGCAGAATGTCCGCTTTCTATCAGCGCGTTGAGTATTTGCTATCTTCAGTGGCGTTTCCTTTCAGTTCATTTCTTTTTCTAGCACAGTAAACACACGCTCATGTGCCATTTTCTTTCTTTCTTTTTACTGTCGGCTAGAAATTCCGCGATATGTTTTTATCTATCATAGCTATTTATTACGATCAAGTAAATATAATTAGTAAGATGGAGAGAAACATTAGGAGGAAGGGAATGAAGTTAACGAATGACATGACTGGTTGGCTACGCTACATTACAGGAGGTAAAAAGTTGGAATAGTAAATAAACCGGATAAGAAGGGGGGGGGGGGGGGGGGGAAGACGTTAGAAGAATAAAGAAAGGGGCAATTAATGTGAACACGCCGAATCGTGAGTGCTGCAGACTGTGTTTCCTCCGGGCTATATTACTCGTGCCGAACGTCCTACCAAGGCCAGATAAGGATGTTGGCCCGTGGAAGTGTTTTTACTGCCATGTCGCAAACGAAACGTAAGGAAACGAACTGTTTTTCTTCTTATTTTATCGGTTATTTTATCTCTTTCTCTTCTATCTCGGCCACAATCGGAACACGACGGGCCACGCCGAGAAATGAAGCTTTCGATGTGGTTTCGCAAAAATTCGGCGTATTTTCTTTTGTTCTTTTTTTCTCAGGTTTTGATATAGACAACTATTTTGCGGTTGTTTGCAATGACGCTGCAGCATTAATTCTAAAAAAATGTCCGCATTCTCGAGCTCTGGATTCGAGAATCGATTTTTGTTACGAGGTCGCAACCGGAAATATTGCCGAGCGGTAGGGCCATGGACGAAGGGCGTTATCAACGCTTGATGTCTCCGTTAATTACCACGAACGTGAAGAATAATAGAAAGAAAAGGAAGGGCGGGATGGTCTGTTCCTAGCATGTTCTCAGAGCTTTGTCTGTTTTCGTTGCTTGGCAAAATGTGCTAAAGAGCTGTCCGAAAGGATCATCAATCATAGCTATATGGCTGCTTTTTGAATTCGCACCGAAGCGGAGGATAGCAATAAAAGGGGGCTGCTTGGCTTGCGTTGATCGCAAGGACGTGCTGACTTGAAATCAAAATATGAGTTGTAGAATAAGACGAGTAACACATGTGAATATCTTTATATGTCAGTATACGCACGAATTAACAGTTCCTAGTCACGCTTCTTCTCTTAAACGTGTGTGCTGGGCTCATGGGCTCTTTTAATCGCTGTGCCTTCTCTCGTGAATTTCATTCCTGCCTTTCTCAAAATTAATGAGGAAGCAGTGTCTCCTCTTCTGATGAAAAATGGTTCTGCAGAACGGGATCACCAATATTTCCATAGGGCTAAGCTGATCACCACTTCAATTCCTTTATCGTGAACCTCCACCTCAGAACCACATACGAGCTCACCGACAGCTTAATTGATGAGACAGTTTTAAGCTTTAGTACACAGGCTACGCAATGCATACGTTTTCACATCTAAATAACATGCATGCTTGCGAACAATTTGGACACATGGAATCTGTCCCTCTTTTTTCTCCTATTCCTTCTCCCACCTTTTGTGTAGTAAACTGGACGTTATCTATCTATCTATCTATCTATCTATCTATCTATCTATCTATCTATCTATCTATCTATCTATCTATCTATCTATCTATCTATCTATCCCCCGCCACGGTGCTCTAGTGGCTATGGTACTTAGCTGCTGATCTGAGGATCGCAGGATCGAATCCGGCCTCGGCGGCTGCATTTCGACGGCGGCGAAATGTTGAGGCCCATGTACCGTGCCGTGTCAGCGCACGTTAAGGAACCCCAGGGGGTCGAAATTTCCAAAGCCCTCCACTACGGCGTCTCTCATAATCAATGGTGGTTTTGGGACGCAAAACCCTAGAAATCAAATCAAATCTGTCTGTCCGTCTGTCTGTCGGTCTGACGTCATGATACTGTGTTCATTCCTGGAACGCTTGTCCAAATGATCTCTGCTTTGCCGTTTCTTGCGCGACCTAATTCCATTTTGTGCCAGCGATTCTCTTTAACCTCATCAACCTGCCTCACCTTTAGCCGTACTCGGCCGTGCTTCCCATTCACTGATTCCCTTCCGTCGCTCTAACTTCCCACGGGTTATCTGTCCTACATGTTAGGCTACATGGCCCGCGCAACTCCAGATTTTTTTTTTCTCTAAATGTCAGCTATAATATCGGCTACCCCTGTTTGTTCCCTCATCCACTCTGCTGCCTTTGTGTCGGCTTATGGTAACCCTATTATTTTCGTTTCCATCGCATGCAGCGTACCCGTTAGCTTCTCGAGTTTCTATGTTTGTGCCCATATGCCAGTACCGCTGAAATGCAATGACGGTGCACACATTCCTCCATAGGTACAGCGGTAAATTGCCTGTCAAGATGTGGGAATGTCTGCCGTATGGGAACGTCTGTCAAGATTTGGGAGTGTCCGCCGGGAACGTCAGCCCAACCTCATTGTTCGTTTAATTTTCTTTTCATGGGCAGTCTTCACTGATAGTGATTTACCAATATAAATATGCATACTCTTACGCCTATTCTAAAGACTGGTTGCTCATATTGATTTATTCTTCTTACATTGAGGTATTGAGCATTATCTCTGTCTTCGGCATATTCATTTCAGCCCTGATATCATCGCTTTATCCCTTATATAGCCCAGTCCGTAGCCCCTCTTTACGTTCCTTTGTTGTTTTTGTTCTTCGCCAAGTATCAATGATAAGACATTATGAGGCAGACTTCACCGATGTGGAGCATTTAAGCAACAAAATATATAGACTGGAAGGGCCCTCTACACAGCGCCTTTATGCAAGCCATCACGAATCATCACGAACCATTGTTCTTGACACATCATTACCACGGCTATTGACAGACAATGGGAAAGAAGTACGCTCACGAAAGAAATTATTTGTGTTATTTCCCCCTGGATTATATTTCGAAAAGAGATTGTGACAAACCAGTATTTGTTCGAGCTCATTTCTGCGAATTTCCTTCTCAGGGTATTTTCGAGTGATGTTTTCCTTTGTTTTTTACCACGTACTGATGCCATTCAGCATAAAATGTTTTTGCTGCGAGTTTCATGCGGTGAAAGCCATCGGTCCGTCCAAACTTTACAACTTGGCTCGTAGCCTGACGGCACACGGCAGCTTATTTGCCGCTGTTACACCTCGACAGTGTTTACTGCTTCCGAACGCCACCTATTGTCCTCTAGTCCATTAATTTGTGCGTGTAAATTGCTAAAATGTTCAATTTTATTCTTTGCAGTATACTACAGCGTGGCTCGCCAACAGGAAATGCAAGACTGTTAACCAAATATTCATTTCCTGTTAGCATAGCTACTTCTTGAGTAGTGTATAGCGGCAGCTCTGTAACAAAACCATCGAACACAACCTTTGAACAAAGCGTACGTCGCTCCTAAGCGCAGTGTCTAAAGCGTTGAGATAAGAGATATGAAATGTTTCCAAGATTTTAAATAAAAACATACATCTAAGGCATAAGTTTCTTCATTAACGATTGGGATTCGTCATTTACTAATAAAGACGTTCAGTTTGTCAGCAAATTCTGTCCAGTTACGGTACTGACCTTACCTTTAATTTATTTCGCAGGACGAGAAGAATCAAGTCCTTACAACCATCGTTTGGCTCGACCAGGTAAGCGTAGTGACTATTTCCAGCATGCTTATTGCAATATGCCTTTTTTTTTATTTTGCACCATGCTTTGTAGTTAAATTACGTGTGGTACGCTGGTCAATTCCTATTCAAGATATGCTGACCTATATTGAAAACATTAAATTGCAGCGTATCCTCAAAGTTAGCTCTTCGACACATGTCTTGTGTCTTATTGTGCTCCCTTGAAGTCTATAGTATAGCGCGATCAACGTAAATGTTTATATATACATTACGGGTAGATGCGTATGAACGCAGGCTGAAAAAAATCATTTCGTTCGGCTCATAGTTTCAACACAGGAAGAGAAAAAAAGGGCGAAGTGGGCCGGAGAGAGGGGGGATTGTAAAGACAAAAATAAAAAGGTGCTACTTAAGCAGCCCCTGAAGGAATCAGAGGGGGTCTATGTATAGATGCAAAACAATAATGCTCATATAACTATACCCTTCTTCAACATCGTCTATATGGGGGACAGATGTTTCTGCTTCTTTTTGTTTGCTGCGAAAGAAGCTGCATACACAAACGTACAATACGCAGAAAATTTACTTCAAGCTAGAACAACCAATCTGTAGCGCATAACAAAAACACATTGTGTGAAAGCTTTAGTATAAGGGTCTAGATAATACCACTGTATTATCGTGCCAATATACTCCGTGGTGGAGCGACACATATAGATTAGGATAACAAATGTCAGTTAGTGCAGATACTTACCAGCCTGACTGTTTCCGGCAAGGCATTCACATGACAGCAGCTTATTATATTGACCCTAAGGCTCACTTCATCATCTTGATCTAAACAGAAAAAAGAATTCTTCAATATTTTATGAGTTACGACTTAACCTTTATAAAGGTTAGACCAGCTCTATACAAAATATATCGTAATTAACCGACAACAGTGTCGTTAGGTTATTTTCCCACCGGTGAGAGATTGCTTCTGTCCCTTTGAATGCGCTCGGAGGCTACGTAATCATTGATGTACGTTGTCATTTTTAATTAGTCCGCTCATTTACCGCTTGGCAGCTGTGACCAGTGTCGTGCTTGTAAGTGAGCCTAGCTGTTTAGGAGCTCGCCATGTTCGTCCCCGTCGGCAATGATCACGCAAGAGGGAAGAGGCGACCCAATTCTCCCCTCGCCCCACACTTCTTGTCTCAATCCACTGCTACATTATAATGTTTATGTGAATGGCATGATAGATAGATAGATAGATAGATAGATAGATAGATAGATAGATAGATAGATAGATAGATAGATAGATAGATAGATAGATAGATAGATAGATAGATAGATAGATAGATAGATAGATTCTCCTCTCTCCGGTTACAGAGGAGGGAAAAGAGGACCTGCTCTTTCCATCGACCCACTATTGACGACCTTGCGCTCAGCCCACTGATGCATATTGGATATAGTGATAGCAATAGTGATACCTTGTGGCAATAGTGAACTTGACACCCTTGGCATGTTACGTCACAATTAACGATAAAAGCACAGCTTCGCCGTTCCCGCGGTTTTCAGTGTGCAGCTGGCTTAAAATTTAGTTTTGCATTTCTACTGTCGCGTCACAACCGTGTCTAAACCGCGGTTCCTTCAAGACACGTAACTAATTGTCCCTGCAAAACGAATCGCATCGTAATTGTTATGCTGTGATCGATACCTAAAACGACAGTCACGCTAATCAAAATTAAAGTTACTCTTTCGTTTGCGCACCAAAAGTTTTCTTTTTTTCCATTACATACCAGCCAACAGTACAGCTTTGAAAGCACCAGAGCAGGATATTATAACAATGTCATACAGATTTTTTTTTCATCTTGGAATTTGAGCGTCGGGTCTGTGTGACAGCGCACACTGAGCGGTTTACTGGCCTGTCAAGCTAGCTTTGTCCGGCAGGGTATTCTCTTGCAGCCACAGAGCAAATACTGCCCCCTTATGATATCATAGAGTGCTTCTGACAAAAACGTACGCTTTCTAGTCTTTTATTGCATTCGCCGGCGTGGTTATGTATCGCAGCTCATCGAAATGTACTGCAACACAAAGCCAGTCGCGTTCAGCTCAGACTACATTGGGAGCGACCTGAAAAGAAACAGAAGCTCTATTACACGCGCCCTCTCATTTTGCTGGCGATGGCAGAGGTCATCTTTTATGGCGAAAGCGAGCTGCGTCGTATATAAGGAAGTTACGTGACGTCCAACTGTCAACCAACAATACCGGTCCGGCAGCAGCCTCTATGATGACATCCTTACGTCCTGCTCGCACGGCGAGGCCTGTTCGTGTTGTTGCCCTAACGCCACTATACCTCGTGATCTGCGAACTTGAAGCGAGCATACGCTGTATCACTGTCATGGGCAACAGATATGAA
Source organism: Hyalomma asiaticum (assembly GCA_013339685.2). NCBI lineage: Eukaryota > Metazoa > Arthropoda > Arachnida > Ixodida > Ixodidae > Hyalomma > Hyalomma asiaticum. The sequence goes on along the minus strand of CM023482.1, from coordinate 118,893,240 downwards.
AAGGATTACACTGTCATTATATTGAATACTGTACACGTCAGCACGCAGAGAAAAGAGAGCGTCGAGGCGCAATGTGAGGGCGATGCGGATATTTCTATTGTTGTCTTCTTTCTTTTTTTTTTCTTCTTTTCTTTCTGTTGCACGCCCTCTTTCCTTGCACAACGCAGTCGGGCAAGAAAAAAAGAGCTGATTCTAGTGCGAAGTCACTCGAATGGTGCGTTCCTGAAAGCACTCGAAGAGGCAAGCCGGACCTTTTAACAGGCGGTCGCGGATGCAGTTTGTAGAGCTGTCAGATAGGTGCTAACAAGTTGGTTGAAACAAACAAAGAATATGAATTAGTAATAAGAAAAGCGAATGTTTCAAGTGTCCGCTCTGCTCATTTTAAGTGCACCTCCAACACAGCAGAAACGAGCAGTAATCCCAATCGCGCCGCGTTTTAGCTTTCGTTTTTTGAGCTACCAAGTAGTATCGCAAAATGCAAATATTCGGATGCATAGTACATGTTGCGCTATGATGTATTCATGAGATGGAGCCAGCCCAAATTCGAGGATGAAGTTTGCAGCAGTGGTCACGTCGTCGTCCTCATTTTGTTGTTGTTGTTGTTGTTGTTGTTGTTGTTGTTGTTGTTGTTGTTGTTGTTGTTGTTGTTGTTGTTGTTGTTGTTGTTGTTGTTGTTCGACTGAGGAAATGTCATTGCTGAGCGGGAAACTGTATACTGCAGGCATTGAGCGTGCGATTAGAAATCAACCACCTTTTGTCACTTTCTCCGTACCATTTGTATTGAACATGTGCAGCTTTTGCTTAGTTATGTGAACATCTCTTTTATTTAACGTTGCCGGAGATACCGAGGGGCCCACTCTTTGTCGGTCGGATATGTAGTGTTTAATGAAGAAGTGACCATACCAATGGTCTCGCAAAGCTCATTCAGCTATCCCACGGGAAAAGGTTGAAATATTTTACCGCCCACTTCACTTAATTTTTCCATGAGTGTTCATTCCGCAGGAATACCCTGAGCAGCACAGGTGCAGAGCCAGCGCATTGGCACAATTGAAGGACATCTCGCAGCTTAAGTCGCTTTGACCCCGCCGCAGCTGAGTGGCCGCGATGGTCTAGTCGCTATGACACACAGCTGCTGATCCGAAGGTAGCGGGATCGAATCCCGGCCGTGGCGGCTGCATTTCAGTGGGAGCGAAATGTTGAGGCCTGTGTACTGGTTGTGCCCGCAGGTGGTCTAAATTTCCGGAGCCCTCCGTTATGGCGTTTTTCACGATCATGTCTGAGGTTTTTGAACGTAATACCCCAGAAATCGTTATAAGCTTAAGTAGCTTTGACGAATGTTTCGCGTTTCTTTAAAACAGCCCTTGAGTTAGCATAGCGTGTGAAAATATGAATTACGGGATCTGAACTGTCGTCAACACCGAAGCTGGGACATTCAAACGATCTTTAAATATATTGTTTAGTGTCAGCTAAATACAAGGCAATTTCATGAACGCACTTTCGCCCGCTTCGGTCGAGACGCGACATGTGAAACTCGGGCTTGGAACAGTTATGGTAGCTGCTGAGATTATAGGCACCTATTAAGATTATCGTGGTTGACTGGGCATATCGATATCCATAATATCTCGCAACCTACTTAAAAATGTAATTACTAACATTATAGTGTCATTGCGACGTTCTCTGCGCGACAGACGACCTTCTATGAGAGTAAAAATGGGGCTCTCGGCAATCACTTCACTGACCTTGCATTTTCCTGTACCATTCTGTGCTCGTTTTTATCTCGCATGCATACGAAATGAGAACATACTCAAGCGCGTTCATTTTTTTTTCATATTCACCTGAAAATATGTTCTGTGTCTATAAAACAAGAAATCAGGGGGACATTTAAAGTTACTCGTCGGCAGAAATTAATGCAGAAGCGGTCTTTCACGTTCGATAATCGAGTCGCTGCTATATAAAGCTCAGGCAAGTTAAGCATGACGTGTTATGTGTCCAGCGGGCGTATAGGCTGTATCAAACACCTTTCCTTGTGTGTGTGTGTCTTCTATTTTTTTTTCTGGGGGGGAGGGGGGAAAGGGGGTATCTCACCACAATGGGTGGTTGTGACTGTCTTGCAGGCTCAGACAAAAGTACGAGTCACAGGGGACAGACACAGGCACTGAATTGCAAATAAAGGTCTATTTCCAGTCTCATCTATACATGTACACAGATTTGCTAACGCGTGGCCGCAAGTCGCATTTGATTTTCGGTTGCCCATATACGTCTTACAACTGGCCCAAGCCACGTACTTATTCACAAAATTTATGGGCACAAACCTTTGCTTCGAGGTCAACTCATGTTATTCCGCATCATTTGTCAGGCTTCGTGTCTGTCCCATGTTGTTCGTCTTTTGATACCGCGCAGCAGCCATTTTGGTTATGGATTACGAATTAGCGCGACGCTGCACCATACAGCGAGATTTGACTGTACCGATCCCCAACTATTTCCACGTCGCATCGATCTTGCGAACCTTGAAACGACGCGCGTCTAATGTGCCCGGGATCGCCGTCGTCGCTCAGAGGCTCCAGCCCCTTGTGTCGGCCCCAGTGTTGACCGAGACGCGGAGGTCTGTCGATTTTGCTGGCAGGGCCATGAACCGGGCAAAGAAGGGCAGCCCTTATTTTGGACGCCAGACGGGGCTTCCGGGCACCGTGTGGCTTACGCGATTATTGATTTCGTATCGATATCTCGTGCGACGAACCGGAATAAGCGGAAGAAAAAAAGCGCAACCCGAATTCGAAAATAACACCGCATACACTGTTTAATAAGAAAGACCATGTCACGCCAAAGATAACGCGGCCTCGAAAAACAAAGCGAGGCTAAGGTCAGCATGGCTGCAATAGGTGTTTCACCTTCTGGTCCTTCCTGCACTTTTTCACACGATTGATGTTCCTTTATTTCTTTTTTTTTTTGTATATTACCGCGCGCATCGCCCGTGCCTAAGGTTCTTCCTTTTAATAACGACCGGCTTATGCGTGCGCAAGTATCTGGGATTACATGCATCTATGCACGAGGTATATCTTAACGTATGGTATAGAGTCCTTAGAGATGTTTTAACCATCAAGACCCAATGTTTATTTAAACGCTGTAGGCTTGCAGCAAAGCGATACTGTGGGATTTTCAATGTGTCAGAGAAATTTTTCAGTTTTTTATGGTTCACGATATCAATTACTATTCGTGAGTCCGACATACAAACTTATTTCTACTCAGTCTTCGTTCTCATTTGTCATTAATCGCCAGAAATAAACGTGAACACGATGATTCCGGTTTCCTCAATATAGACTCTAATTTATAGCTTTACAGTGTTAAACCTTACTTGAACGCACTGAGCATTTGACTTTTGCTTCTGACTTGCGTGCTGCGATATGCTTTAACTGTTGCATACGGAGTAACACCGCGTGCTGGCATGGCTGCTACTCAAAGTTTGTGACCCACCATGCATTCGAATAAACACACAGGTCGGCAAACATGTAGCTATATTCGCTTTTTCTTTGCCACTTTCTCTAAAATACAGGAACAATCGAGATTCAAATAAGAAAGCTACGAAGGCGCTGCTCAGATTTCTACGAGCAACCGGCCTCATAGAACCTCCGTGTTTGTGTGGGTTTAGTGGTTACCGCTCTATCTCCCTCACTCACTGTTTTCCGTCTAGCTTTTCTATCTCACCTCAACCTTTCCCTGTGCTCGGTAGCAAGCTGGATTTCTCTTCTAGCTAACCTCCCTGCCTTTCACATAACACCTCTCTCTCTCTCTCTCTCTCTCTCCTCTCTCTCTCTCTCTCTCTCTCTCTCTCTCTCTGCTCAAAACCGATATGATCGCTCTACAAATGTTGCAGACAGGCTTTCGTATGTCCCCTATTTTTACATCGCCGCTGGATTGCAGACATCGCTGTATTCGTAACATTCACGGCGTCATTTCAGTTCTTCCAAATGCAATAGCAACAATTATAAAACCATGATCATGGTCACGATATTCGATAACTGGCAAGATCTCTTGCGCAAGCTGCAACTCCTCGTGCGTTGTTTTTCGAAGTGAACACTCGTATGGACGAACAAGCAATCCTCGCAATAACGAAAGTGTGAGTCGCCATTTTTTTTTCTCGAAGTACTGTTCCCCCAGTGGTAAAGGGAGCAGGATGAATCAGCTTTTCTGGCTAGTCTTATTTATCTCTAGTGAGAAGTTGGTGTTTACCTAACGAACACTTAAGCTTCTTCTTTCTAGATTCGCTCGGCTTACTTTCACGCTTACGTTTGGGTTATCTTCTTATACCCCTGACACACGGGCATGCTAAAGTACTTTAGGTAAGGGGACATCTGCCGGAAAGGCGTTCATGCCCAGTGACACACGACAAAGGAGTATCTCCTTCCCGGCAATGTTCCTTTGCATAAAGGTAGATCGGCGATCTACTTTTCGAGCGTAAAGGCGTACTCTCGCCGACAGCGTACACGACCCGTAAACGGGAGATACATTTCACAAAATTATAACACCCCGCAAGTATTTCCTTGCCTTGCGTATAAGCTTTAGCTTTTAGCCGTGTAATGAGATCTGTAGGGCCGCAAATATTTATTTTTACCGTACTCTCGAACGATCACATCGCCGCCATGCGGGATTCCGGCAATCATTATCTTTTTCGTCGTGGCGTGAAACGAACAATCAACATTATTAGCCATCAGCAACAAAAACGATATTTTTCCGATCCACAACTGCTAAACGTAATTAAATGCGGAACTTTTTAAATATGCTCACTATCTTGCTGCTTTAACGAGGAGCGCCATTTTTTTGCGGCGTTCGTCTTAGGAACCACCTAAAGGAGTTCACGTGCTGCCGTGTGTCGTCGGCGCAACTACTTTCTGCAGAGGGTCCTTTAGAGTAGGAAAAGGGGTTCACTACAAAGGACTTTGCTTTCGCCCGTCTGTCAGGGGTATTACATGCCCTTGCGCTAACTAAAATGACGACGTCAACACCATCCGGCGAACAAGAAAGGAAGCTAAGCGCTATACTAAAGAAGACTAATTAGGATAACGCCGACGCACTCAGTCAGTTTCGAAACGTGCAGAAGAAGACAGCCTTATTCAAGATTTTCGGCACAAGTGGGAAGGCGACGTGCAGAAAACACAATGGTGCGCCCGCCATCCCACACACGGACGTTGAGTGGGCGCTGACCAATCATGACAGCTGCTGTCGCAATAGTGCTTTGCGGGATGAGTCTCTCCACTGCTGTAAGGCCAGCTGATTTAGCTGAGATGTGTAGGATCCCAAACTGATAATCCAATCAGCGTTTTTTCTTTTTCTTTGCAATGCTTTCGTAAATAATCGCACATTCCATTCATGACTCCCGTGGGCGTCAGACCATCTATGAAAGTAGCGCCACATAGCAGCAGATATCGATGTGAAATTCGATCTCTTTCGTGTGGGCTAACGCACAGGCGACCAGTCGCTCCCGGAGCAATAGACACTCGGGCGTTGGCCTCGAGCGTATGATCAACGTACGCGTAGCTAGGCTGCTACAAGACCGCGGCCGCTCTTCGCTTCCACAATTTCCTTTCCCGCGGGCACGACAATCTTTCTCGCGTAGGTGCCCTCGTTTACTGCGCGCCGTTTTTCATTCCCTTCATATTTATAACAGCCTTTTTCGCCAATTCCATGTGTAATGCAGCGGACTTTATGCGGTTCTAGAAACGAGCCTGTGTCTCGGATTCCTTCTCTTTCAAACTTTCTCCAATCTTAAGTCAGCGTGGCTTATTCTGTACGACCTTAAAGTACCCATCTTTCTCATTTTGCGAATGCACTTTTGGGGCAGCACTTCCACCTTCAAAATCAGGCGCGGAGATGAATTATAAGCTTACAAGAAAACAAACTTACATGATTCAGTGTAAACGAAATTCATTCGCCCGTGGGTGTTTCTATATACGCAGGATATCGGCAGATTGCAGCCGGCGTGGGACATATAAACACGCGCTTTCTTCATATTGGCCACGGCTCTTTCAACATCGGTGGCGGCTTGCATGAGGAACAGCTTTGGTTGCCACATCCCTGGTATTGGAAGCTGCCCTGTACACACAAACGCGCCTAACAATACCAATTCAAGCTCATCCTTGCTACATAGCCTGCACTCAATACCACGGGGCTACGCGTAATGTTATGACAGAGCGTTCAATACATTAAGCACCTAAGGTTTGTTACGGGTGATGTTTCCCGTGAGAGAATAACGCTCCGTTGGTTTGCGCCGTTTTTATGCGGACGCTGTGTAAGAAGCCGTCGAGGACAAAGAGAGCTCGTATGTGCGGACGTGCACACGAACATGTATATAAGCTGAACCATGCTGCACCCCTGAATTTATGAGCCGTAACAGCCTGCGACAGTATTGCACATCTTTGGTGAAAGATGCAAGGGCTGACCGATAAGATTAGTGATCTCGCAACAGTGGGCTATGATATGATCAATCTTTCCTGCCACATTTTACGGTGTCTCGAGGAGGTCAATGTCCTGTGTTCCCACGGTAGTGTTTCGCAAGGTGCTTTTTCTTTTTTCTTTTTAGAGGGTACGATAAGAGTGGTAAGTTTATACCAACGCTGTTGTCCGCAAGGGTATGCACGCTCAGTTTAGAGGATGAGGAAGAAATTGATTGACACATGTATTGAAGGACGACCACATTGCCTGTGCCTCTCTGTGACCTCGATGATGCAGCCATCCGCACTTGTTTTATTGCCGCTCAATGACGCAGTCAACCAAACCTCCAATGCTGACTCTGCAAAACTTGTTGAATGACCGGCCCCTGTGCAAAAGAAAATTCTGCGACACTTCGGTGAACCACGATTTTAAGAGGGCGACATGCAAGCTTTACTACGCCCGTTTCTTGTTGTTATTAAAGAGTGTGCGCGAATATTCGGACTTCCGTACATATTTTAGATAGCGTGTTTCTATTCTATATGATTCGCGCCTGGCTTTACTGTTCGAAGTACTTGAAGTTTCAAATAATGGACAAAATGTGCTATATCCCATGACAAGTGGCTATTCCCGCATGTAACACGCTTCGCCACAAGGCGGTACTGTTTTACGGTGCAGTTAACCCTTTTGCATTGCGGTGAAGTTAACAGTTGTGTTGTGCGGCGAAGCTAGTGCTTATGTACTACGGAGAAGTTACCTCATGCAACTGTTGGGCTGTTCGTTGACTCGACTGTTTCTTCCTCTTCTTCTTCTTTGTTGGAATATCGTGGGAGCATACTTTTGCCCTTTTTAGAAGTGCATTTTCTGTGTAACCTGACGTAAAGTTATGTTTAAGGTATTCGAACATTATTCGGAAATTAATTTATTCGGTTCGCGCTCAAACGTTAATATTCGAATTCACTTCTCGCCCATTATCTTGTTATTCGTATATCTCTAGCTATTAATGTGTAGGTCTATTTGAAGATTCGGTCGATCTGTTTCGTGTGAAGACATGAAAATCTCTTATTGCCCAACTTGAACGCAACACATAGAAGAGCGCATGTATAAGGCATGTCAAGAGTCATGTATTAAATGGTATTACTGACGCCTGACTTCAATATTCCATCTGCCTGTCATTTTGAAATATTGCTCTCACGTGCGCACTATCTGTACCATTTTTACCTACATTTCTTTCCGTTTCATGCTAAATTTGTTTTGATTACAACGATTACGACTGTGTTAAGTCCACTGCATGTTGCCCTCTGTAGGCCCCCAGGTCATGTCAAGCTGTTTGCGCGGCTTTATCTGGCAGACCCCCAACAAGTGCGTTGGAAATAAAGTGTATTCTGATTCTAATTCTGAATAATACACGTAACCACGTATAAGACCGTATCGTCCTCAGTCTTACTCCAGCAGAAACGCATCACAATGCCAACCACCGTCGGTTGCTACGCATATCTTGCTACATATATCTCCTTTATGGAGATTACGGGTCTCTCTTTTAAAAGCTGAGCTGTTTAGGGTCGACGCAAAAGCGTAGTTGTAGTGGCGTTCGCAGTTAACAGCGAAGATGCTTCGCTGAAGGGAAAGGGGACCCACCCTTGCCCTCGATCCGCTACTCACACTGTTACATGACAGCGATTATACGAAGAAAGAAAGAAAGAGAAAAGTCTGGTTTTGTGCAGAAGGCAAAAGCAGACCTGCACATGCCCCCGACCCACTATTCCCGTCCTTGCCTTCAAGCAACTGCTACATGATAGCAACATTGACGGTGCTGCATGATAGGCATTGCCCCACTCAGCTGTCCATTCAGATTTCACAGGCGTGGAGCAGGCTTTACGTGTGTATGTGTGTTTTTTTTCTTTTTGGGGGGTGGGGGGGGGAGGGGGTACTGTTTCACGATAACCACATTGTATGACTACGGGGAATATTTCCTTACCTGACGTACTTTTCATTAAGGTATAAAATTAAGGTTATCAACACTGGTCGAATAATAAGTGTTTCAGGGGCGAAGCTCCTTAAGGTTTGGATCTGTCCGTCCGTTGTTCCTAGTAGCGCGTTACCTTCAAGGAAATGAATGATGCTACGTGTGGGAGGCGCGCCCTCGACCGTGCCTCCCGGCGCGCGAGCTCTCTCACTCTTCCATCTGCTGTATTGTGAGAGAGAGAGAGACAGAGAGAGCGAAAGGCGTGCGTTGACTATGGAAACGCTCTTTCGTCCGCCGCGGTGGTGTAGTGGTTACGGTACTCGGCTGCCACCCAAAATACGCGGGTTCGATCCCGGCCGCGGATGTCGCATTTTCGATGGAGGCGAAAATTCCAGAGGCCCGTGTACTGTGCGTTATCAGTGCACGTTAAAGAACCCCAGGGGGTCTAAATTTCCGGAGCCCTCCACTACGGCCTTTCTCTCCTCTCTATCTCTTTCACTCCCTTTCCCCCTCCCCACGGACGCTTAGCCGTGCTCCCTACACGGGCTGCAGAAATTAGCGTCCTTTCACAACCGAACCACAATCAATCAATCAATCAATCAATCAATCAATCAACGCTCTTTCTTCGATGAACGCGCTGCCAGCTCGCAAAGAAGGAGAACGCGCCCTCACCCGCGAGAGACAAGCTTGACGCAGGCTGAGCGTCTCCTAGCGAGTTTCTTGATTGAAAAATACCGACTGCTCGCGCTGGAGAACCGTTCACCGGCCACCCATATATATGTATATATGCACTGGATCTTGACTTGCAATGAAGTGCCGGTGGGAGATTTCACTTGTGCGTAGTTGAACCATAAGGATTCGTAGCGTGCGCGTTAACTAAATTAATCCGGAACTCGGCACGATCTACGATGAACCTCCGGAGCTTCGCCCATTCATCATCATTCACTCCGTGGATATGCTGTGAATTTTTTATCTCTTCTTGCATGAGAAGTTGTCAAACATCCCAAACGCCGTCGCGGCTGGTCACTGCGACATTCGCTCTTTACTGAACTTTACGGGAACATGTGGCACGTAATACGTCAACGAACCATTTCTCACGGTAGACGCGACCGCAGCGATCGCACTTCTTATTTCAACGATTCAGAAATAACTCGAGCTGTGCGTAAACCTAAGGACTCCGATGTTTATTGTCGATTTCAACGCACGTTGTCACAGTGTTTTTCCGTCGCGGTATAGGTGTTTATGCCATACACTTATAATGCCGCCAGAAGCCAGCAGTGCACGCATCGACCGTACTTAAGAACAAAAAAAAAACATGTCATCGTAAAGCACGGCTATTCGAGGGAACAATGCATCAACATGTCGATGGCTTCTTCTTGATGTTTGAAGCAGAGCACAAGGAACGAAGGACACAAGGAAGGAAACTGCCTTCGTCATTCATTTCTTGTGCGCTGCTTTCAACTTCAAAATGAACTGTCACCAACCCGCCCAACTTACAACCTTACTCAACGGCTTCTTACTTTCTTAATTTAAATAAGTTTTATAGTTGTTGTTGTTATTATTGTTTAATTAATAACTGAAATACAGCAAATCAATTCTTTTTAGTTAATTGCGAAAGGCTCCAAGAAAAGCCACGCAAAATATTCATTGATTTCTGGTGTTTTACGTCCCAAAGCCACGCTATGGTTACGAGAGACGCCGTAGTTGAGGGCTAAGGAAATTTCGACCACCTGGGGTTCTTTAACGTGCACTGACATCGCACAGTACACGGGCCTCTACATTTCGCCTCCGTCGAAATGCAGCAGCCGCGGCCGGGGTTCGATCCCGCGACCCTCGGATCAGCAGTCGAATGTCATAACCACTATAGAGCACCGTGGAGGGGCCACGCTAAATGTAAGGTTTCTTCAATGTGTACTATGAACTTGTTATACTACTTTAAAGCTGTCCGTTGAGAACTTGTCGCTCTGAGCTACTCTATATGAGCGTTTCAGGGCAGCTTTTTTTTTTTTTTTTACAGACGTCCCATAATCAAAGAACGTATTGAAAGCGTGCCCTGTGTTAACATCAAGCGCATGTGCTCTATCCACAGCACAGACATTCACGAAACGGCGGGGAAGCGCAGTTTGGCTCACCCGCTGCGTGTTTCTTAATGAGCGTGGTGCTTTCATACGATCCACGGCAGGAGTTGATCGATAGTTCCAATAAGAAGACAAATGATCCAGAGTACATGTTGAACAAGGACACCTTTTCACAAGTACCTCCCTTCTGTCAAAGAAAAAAAAAATGTGTCTGGTAAAAATTATCGAACCAGCTTCGACAATTTCCCAACGGCAATTTATCCCCGAAACGCACTGCCTTCCCAGACTTGCATCTGTTATAACGCATCTTTTTTCGAATTATCCGGCATTCCGTCGTCTCGCAAGTTTTCCCGTATATAGGGTTCGACGTTATGAGGAGGTTTTGAATATACCTATGTCATTATCCTAAGGCAGCATTCCTCCGGACTTTCTCGTACCACATCCCCTTTCTTGTTTCCAGGCGATATATCTTCCCTTATTTTATTTATTTTCATGAATTGGAGTATCTGATGAATAAAGTATGTGAGCGATAAGAGCGGGCAATCTTGGAGGGCAACTCGATTGGAAAGATGCGCGCGAACGACACAGGCTGCCCGGTCTCCATCTCCCTCCGCAGCTCCTCAAAAAAAAAAAAAAACGCTCCAGCATAAATCGCCTTCGCATCCTTGCTTATGGCGCTAATCGTTTAAAAGCCCGCAGAAGCGTGCCACTCGGTCGACAGCCCCGCTGGGCCTCACTCGGGCGTGCGGCTAATAACCCGCCGTGTTGGAGGTTGCACGGCAGCGCCGCGACCGCGGGAGGCTTAGTCGGTGGACAGGCTTGACCCTGGACGCGTCATCACGCTCCGGCGTGGCGACGCGAACCTGAGATCTTGGTTTGCGAGAATCCTTGTCCCTGTAATTAACGCTGACGCAGAAAGTTTCGTTCTCGAAAATTTCTGGCGAGAGTATCCCCTCAGCGTCCTCTCTTTTTTTTTCTTTTTTTCCCCCCATCCACGGCCTTACGACGTTAATTGAATTCCGTGTCCGAAGGCACGGATTTCCACCCTTACGTCGCGCATTGCGCCGTTTGTCTCCGAATCTGAGGTTCAGCTGTCCGCGTGTTCATATGTCTTGTGAGCGCTGAATCGCGCCGAAGCCGTTTTAAAGTTGACGCGCTCATTGAAAACGTTAATTGCGCGTGTTACATTCATCTTTCACTTTCCAAATGCGATATCTCTCGAACGTGAACCGGAACAGAATTATTGGCAGCATACGGCTCAGATGTAGCTATGCCCAGCAGTGTAAAGCAACCTGTTAGAAGGCATCCCCACCACTCGTCTCTCGGTTTCAACGTTGTTCCTTGATGGATATCGTCAAAGATCCGGTGATAAATTACCGCGCCGACTCGTTTCTAGGGTAAGGGGTCTCCCTCCGTGTCACTTTTAAATTAAATTCTTTTATGCGCTGAGGCTGACACTAATGAAATTGCGGTTGCTGGTCATTGCATGCGACGAGGCTGCCGCGTGGGATATTTTATTTCGTTTTAACGAATAGACGTTTTACTCGAGTGACCAGCGGAGCTCTAGACGTACTTGCCAACCAGAAGATGGTGTTGAACAGAATCGGGAAAAAATTTGATGTAACAGAATCTGGGGGAAACACTCAAGGTATGATGTAAAAGATGAACATTCAGCATTCGTACAGCATAGTATGCAACTTGAGTAGAGCCTCGACGACAATAACAACACGGGGTGCTTTCAGAAGCCTTATACGAACCAGAACTGCGAAGCTCAACCAGTGTCACGTACCCAGCAAACCTAAGTATTCAACAACTTATTTATCGATTCTAAAACTTCTGCAGCTGAACCTGAGGTTGTGCGCTTGATTCCTGACAACGGAATTCTTATTCTGACAGTAAGGGGGTGCCGTATGTTCGCGTAACGGGAATTTCCTATAAGACCTGCAGATTTCAATTTCAAGTTTAAAGAACTCTAAAATTGAAGCTATGCCAGAAAGACTGCTTCAACAAACTTTAGATAATCCGCCGTAGCATCTTAGTGCCTAGAGTGCACCTAAGCTGAGCTAAACAGAACACGAGTTCGTCCACTGATCTTGGCAGCGGCATATTGGTGTGCGAAGGCAAATATGCCAGCGTATACTTAAATTCTGGTGAACACTCGGAAATATAGCTCGCTAAAGTGACACTGTAGTTAATAATCATGGCGTGCTTCACAACCATATCGTAGTTCTGTAACTTAAAGCTTCATACTAACGACGATGTGACACAATATGGACCACGCCAACTATGCCTTGGAATGTATTGGCCTTTGTAAATAGTTGAGCTTCCTTGTCAACTACAAGTTGTAGCCATCAAAATCGAACCTCAAGTGCGATTCTACCCGGCCGCCGCTTAAGTGACCAAGCGCTTTGCACTATCTCTGTGGTTTGGTGCATTGGCTGTGTAAAAAGCAGACGCCCTATACTAAGTGAAACAATGTACAATTTGTACCAGTTTCGTGATCCTTCACGTATATTCTAATGACAGGCTTCTCTTGAATGCCCGGTTGTCAGTTTCCACCTGCGCGCACGCTAAGAACGCTGCAGTTCCTGTGCCCTTAACGAGCCTGCGTTAGGAGGATACCTCCGGTCGAATGGAGGGTGGGGCAAATGGTTTCCGGTTCAACACACTTCGGTAGCTGATAGCTCTATCGCCTCGATTACGCGCTCGAACGACTAAAGGCAATCGCCTGTTTAGGGAGCCGAAGTTAACGTTTCATGGTTACGCGGGCTCATCGAGAAGCTTTTAAATAGTTGCACACCACCGGAAGGAGCACTGAGGCACCGTTTTCTTCTGGTTCCTTCTACGTACCCTGCTAGGGCGACAACTAAGCTCAAGAAAAAAAAAACTATAAGCTAAGCATTTTCCGCAAGAAGTCGTAATCATTTGCGCAAAAGGCGCGTATATAGGAACAACGTAAAAAACCGTTTTGATGTTTTACGCACCGAGACCACGATATTGTGAGGCAAGCCGTAGTGGGGAACTAACGTGACCTCCCGATGTTCTTTAACAGTTTTGTTGATTTCTGGGGGTTATAACGCCCCAAAACCACGCTACGATTATGAGGGACGCCGTACTGAAAGGCTCCGAGAATTTCGACCATGTGGGGTTCTTAAACGCGCCTGGCATCCCACAATACACGGGCGACAACATTTCGCCTCCATCGAAATGCAGCTGCCGCGGCCGGAATTCGATCCCGCGACCCTCGGATCAGCAGCCGAGTACCATAGTCACTAGACCATCAAGGCGAGGCTGCTCCTTTACGGCCATCTTAATCTCTGTGGTGCACCGGTGTTTCCCCATTTCGCTGACGTAGCCGATAATAGAATCCGCATGCTCCATATTAGCGGTGTAACTGCTTAACCAATCTCCTCTGCCTGGCATGTGACGTATACCACTGCGCGTGCAAGTGTGTGTGTGTGTGTGTGTGTGTGTGTGTGTGTGTGTGTGTGTGTGTGTGTGTGTGTGTGTGTGTGTGTGTGTGTGTGTGTGTGTAGTTGAAAGTCATTGTTCCTTACAATTCGTTACGACTGTTATAATAACGTCTGCCCAAGCAGTCACCGAACCTCACGGTAATCGCGGCTCGAGCAAACGATAATCGCGTAGTCACTGCAGCACGCCAGCCCGTTCGTTTCGCTTTTCTCTGCGATTTGGCTTTATTCACTTCACGGCCACACTGCGACGCTTCACGGCTGTCACTCCGCTCCCATGCTGCACGGCAATTAGCAGAAATAGGGTCCCGACATTTGGAACGCTCAGCAACCCACCGTCGATAGAGACCTGTGCGTCATTTTTCAGACGCTCACCGGACATGACCATCGGTAACGACCTCTCTGGCGACGCCGACAGCTCCGCCCAGTGAAAGGACCCAAGGGACACTTATGATCTCGGTGTCGAGAATAACTGCTGCGTCGACCGACGTCGTTTGCTTCTTGGCAGCGTCAAGGCAGCTTATTGCAGGCACACGCAATGTATTTGCCCGTAGCGCCCTTCCAACGCCCACAGACCGAGATCTGGCCGTTCAGCCTCTGATACGCCGGTGCTTCAGCTAACCTAACAATCGACTCTATACATGACTATTTTCTACAACTACGCTTAACGAAGGACCTTGCGACTGCCTTATCGAGACTCTCATCTTGACGTTGCGGTTTGTCGTCGGCTTTCTCACGCAAAGGGTTTTCTTTTTTTTTTTTTTTTTGGCTGCTGCCAAAACCTTTTTGTCCCCTAATGGAGGGCGGGTCTTTGTGTACCGAAGCTCTTGGAAAGAGCATGAATAGCGTAGGCAGGATATTTATCACTTGCATTCATCAATTTCACAATACGTAGCTGCCGTGCCAGCCAGACTACGTGCTTATTTGACGTTCAGTAAATGGTGCGTCAAAAGAAGCTGTGATATATCTGCGCGAATATTTACTTTTTTATGTGGCATTTCTCAATGTCACGAGATTAATTCTCTTCGTTGCGTTAAAGAGATTCTTTGTTCAGTTGAGTCAATAATAACTGAACGAAGATTGGTTTTTTTTTATTGTACGTACAATCATAACAGCCTGTTAACTACATTATTGGAAGTGATTTAAGGCACTAGTGTGTAACAAAAATCTTCCGAACCATTACGCCTTGTTGAAGTGTTTCTCATGTCAAATATTTAGCATTTTAATCTATTTCTTCAATTATGTTGTCTTCAGATTATCGAATTATGACTCAAGTCATGGAGCTTATCGCATACACTTTCAGATATGTACCAGAGAGGCCTTAATCTACTCTATTTTCCTTCTTCTTCTTCGTTCAATGGCACTCGGGCTAATTATTACTTATTTTGCACAGCAGGATTTTCTCAAACAACCTTCCATGGAGAATGGCTGATAACAGCGCTGGTGACTGAGCTACCCCGGTATTACTGCGTATGAAGCCGTGGAGTCTGTATTGTGACTAAATTAATTCAAAATGTACACCTCGGAGCCCAATTTGGCGCCAAATGGAACCTAATTGTATCATGAATAGATTTCATTACTTAAACAATATTTCAAATTAGCAGAAATAGAATAAAGAGCAATACTTTCCCTCCCTGTTTAGTCTTGAAATGAGTGGGAAATTGAATTAGATGTAAATTATATATATTGTTTTAGGTTCAGGGTGTCTGCGCATAGCACATTGAAAATAAAGTTCTTGTCCGCATGATTTTGGACCAGTATGAGAGACAACTCAAAAGGAACAGTTAAGCAATGGAACAGTCCTTTTTCTTTCTTTTTTCTTTTTTTAAGCCATAGATATAAATTCATTAGAAAATACAATATACAGCCGGTCTAACTTCAAGTAGTGAAATGTGGTTGGAGATGTTCACACCAGCCTGATTTTGTTTAAGAACTCTGCTTTAGTGAACCACGCCTGCGAATACGTGCGATGCGGAAGAATTAAAGATTGGCGTGTAGCGCTAGCATAGAATTGGGGCAGCGCAATCGCTTCGTATTTGCAGTCGCTTCGCTCGTCGACGTATAATCTCCAGATATTTCTAGTGCCCAAAAGTGCACAATCTATTTGGATTTGGAAAGTGAAGGCCATGAGTGCTCATCGGCTATAGCGACAAAACATGGTAGGAACTCATCAACAGGGCTTAGGTTTTCTAGCTACTTTGTCTGCAAATAATAAAAAAATGGCTACTGGATGCGCCAGAACAGAAATCCAATATATCCAAAAAAGTAGCCATAGAGCCAGGCTGAAATTTTTGTCGCTTGATAGTGTTGAAAAGTAGCGCATTTGGCGCAAAGTAGCCACCAACGGCAACCCTTGTAATGAAAAGTAATTATTTGTTAACTGTCGACTGCGGAATAGTTGGAACAATAATTGGAATACTGAGGGGTGGATGAGAAGGAAAGAAACAGAAGGCAGGGAGGTTAACCAGAAAGCGTCCGGTTGGCTACCTGCACTGGGCGATAGGGAAAGGGGAATAGAAAGATGAAAGCCAGAAGAGCGAGAGAGAAAGGTGACCGGGGATGGCAGATAATGCGTTGACGCGTAAGCTATTGTACCGGTACTCTGTCAGTCAAAGGCGTTCACACAAGCCCGTCGTCCTCAAGAAACAAAACAGTGCTTTCAGTGCCTTCTGGGCCGACGAGCGATGGGGACGGTGCTCCAGTAGCGTCTGTACCGAAAGCGGCCGATTATCGAGTCGTTCGAATGCCTGAGTTAGGGTTTGACGTTCTACAACAAATCGATGGCAGTGGCATAGTAGGTGGTCAATGATTTCGTCGGTCCCGCAGACGTCGCATGCTGCATTTTCGGTCACTCCTATTAATACTGAGCTCTTGCACAGGAATCCGTACCTTGGAACATAACGAAGAGTGGTATTTTCTACAAGTGTAGTGTATGCAGTCGTGCTGTATCAGTAGCTATTCCTTTCGCGATCCGCAAGAGTACGCTTTCATTGGACATCTTCCTGTTTCTTCGTTTTATTCTTTCAGGAGTGGTTCGACGAGTACCTCGTGTGGGACCCGTTGGAGTTTGGAAACTTCAGCAACCTCAGGCTGCCCTGCCAGAAGATTTGGCTGCCAGACATCGTTCTCTACAACAAGTCAGTACTATGTTATACCAATCCTTGGAATTACATATTATGGATACATCGCTCAAAACGACGATGAACAAAGGTTGTCGCTAGAGCCAACGTCACGTTCATCAATTCAAGTCTCCATTTTTTCCCTGAACTTCTGTTCTAATATGTAGCTATATGTATTCTGCACCTGCGGACAATAGAAAATAGACGGAGACAAAGTGGCCCATGCAAACGCATGAGTACGCAGAGTGATCCTTCATTGTACGTGTCACTTTGGCAAGCTCAGTCACTTCGAAAAGAAAAGAACGAACACCTTGGTAAGACTGGCATAACCTGCCTGTAATGACAAAGCTTTAGACTCTTTCCTATATCGCGGCATTTTTTTCTCACTCTTTAATTTCACTTTAACTCATCATTATTACGCTTAAATCATAACGACAAATAAAGCCCCCATGCTTTAATTGGCTTCGCGTGGCTGTGACGAACAAAACGCAGGCCCCTCGATCCGTTTCACTTCTCAATGTTGAAACGTATGGGAGCGCAAATCAATGACTTATACTGGAATTCAATTCTCATGTTCTGTGCAGTTTCCTTATACAGGCAAGTCGCCACTCGCTCTTATTGCATAAATTGGACTTAAGAAAATGTGCTTCAACAGTGCGACAAACGTGGCATCACAGCGAAGCGTTCGCACATATCATCACGTGGTTTTCTTTTTCGTGTTTGTCATTATTTATACGATTATTGTTGTCAATGGCAGCGGTCCTGACACCAGTAGCACGAGTTGCTTTAGGTGTACTATTCAATGCGCTGGATATTAATAACACCATGAGTAAGTACGCAAAAGTACGTTATAACGCTCCCTTGTCCGGAGCACTCCGCCCTCAATACAACGACAGAAAGAGATGCAGTAAGATATAATCACAAGACACTGAACGCACGGAGAAAATAGAGGAGGCGTGCTGCGTTATGCTTTCTGCTCGCTACTGGGCATGGTTGCGACAGTGATAGTCGAAGCGTGGGTAGTAAAGAAATCCTATTAGGTTGGTATGGTTGCATCGCAGAATGGCGCAACGAAAGGGGGATTGTCTATCTGCATTTGCAAACTTATTTATTTATTTATTTATTTATTTATTTATTTATTTATTTATTTATTTATTTATTTTCGCTGTTCTGCAATGAAGCGAGAACGTGAGGACGAAAACGTTTGCCGCTGGGTAAGGACGTCATCGCGGTGTCGTGAGGTCTGGTTGCCCATCGCCAGCAGCACCGCGGAGCACTCGAACGATTCAGGGCCACAGCGGGGTGGCATGATCGAATGTCAGCGAAAAATGCGCCCGGATTGGCGAACACGAGCTACCCTGTCCGGCGCTTCGAGCTGCACAGGGAGTGATTGGCCCGACACTCGAACTGAGTAACCTGAGCCTTTTCTCCTCCATCCACAAATGCGAAAGCGCAATGTTGTAGACTTTTGTCGCTTTTATATTTCCAAGGACGTTGATGGCTTGCGGATAACAGAGGATACAACGCTCGTGTTGCTCATCTGTTTTCTCATCGTAAAGCAGTACCGCCACTTGATTCGCACAGAGGAGGAAGTGAAAACTGAAGTTTGATGATGGGCGTTTGCAGGCCATCACTCTTGTCGCTTTCGCGGCTTTCATGCAGCTAGACACTATGAAAAAAAAAGGAGCTGTCTTTTTTTATGCTGCTTAGAACAATATTGGCGATCATTTTCTTGAGACCTGAGCAGCGACGGTAGACTTGCCACACCTTGTTTATCCCGTAAAGTTCGCGCTTCCGGCAACTCACGGAAGGTGAAAGCAATATTTCCCGAACCATAACACAAATGTCCCTGTTACAGCTTAGCTTTTCTATACTTGCGCTTTGAGTCTGAAATCGCCGAGGTTTGTTTCTGCAGCGCCAGTGCGTCCTGTCTCTCTTCCGGGGTCGTCCTGAATACTTGCGCTGAATTTCTTCGTGCGTAAGGAAACACGTGCCTGCTAGGCCCAACAGAAGTTTTATTGTTTCTGAGAAGCTCGCAAGACTGACACACAAACTGGGGCTGTGCACACGCATGCCTTATTACGATTACTCATGCCGTTTATTTGCAAGTTGCCGCATAAGTGTACCTTCCCGCACACTTCGTTATATTTCCTCTATAGAATACTATAGCAAATAGTCACCGTAGCAGCAACGAGCAGGCTTTCTTGCGACATTTGCCTTTACTTAAATGTCTGTCTTCTACACACACACACACAAACACACACACAAACACGCGCTCTCTCAAGCTCGCACCTGTACAGCTACAGATGTGTCGCTATTGTTCATTCGTAGTGCGGACGACTACACGCGGGGCTACTTCCAGACACGCGCCATGATCGACCCCCAGGGCCGAGTGTTCTGGCCGCCGCCCACCAAGTTTCGCAGCACCTGCCCAGTGGATGTGACGTACTTCCCTTTCGACGACCAGGTCTGCACAATGAAGTTTGGTTCGTGGATCTACGACGGGCTGCAGGTAACTGAAACGGAGAGCTTTTCGTCTACTTTTATGAAAAAAAAAAAATTCCGAAAGTTGTGTTCTCTGCCTGGTTTCGAACCCAGGCTCTCGGCGTGGCAGTCGAGCGTTCTACCACTGAGCTACGCCAGCGGTTGAAAAATTATCGCTAAAAGACCTAAACAGGCATAATGTCTCCCGTGGAATCGCATTAACAAACGTAATGTTACGTTGAAAAATAGTAATACACCGCTACACGACGCGAAAATGGATTGTATAACGAGGTCGAGGCATCATTTGAAAGAACACAGAGCTGCGTGCTTTGTAGCTTTGAACCCATTACGGAGGCACTGGTAATTATGGCGTAGTGGGTACTTCCCTACTTGGCAAAATGATATGGCGCAGGAGTACGAATAGAGTGTTTCTCACGCCTTTACATGATGATCGACTGGGCGGTTTACGCGAAAGTTTCACGGTTTACCGATGATTCCCTCCGGAGCTTCGCCCACTCATCATCATTCACCCCGTGGATATTCTGTGATTTTTTATTATTATTTATTCACTTCTCTACATGGACGCCGGGTTTCCTCCTAAGAAGAGTCGAGAACCCCGCGCCTAATACTGGGTTTATTTAGGTGAAGTGTGTGCTCTCTTGTACAATGTGTGCCTTCTGTAAAGTTGAATTTTCAACCTGTAGGCGGTCTGCATATGCTATACTCATCAAAGGCGTTGTCGCCCTCTAGCTTTCCCTCCACATGCGGATTTAATATCTTTAGTGGAAACAAAAAAGCAAAATCTTCTTGCTGCCTTCATGCGGTGTCATCCTACCACGTCATCTGGATTTCTTGAACACACAGACATTATTCGCAGTTCATATAGCAGTGCCGTGGTGAATAAAAATTCACAGGTCACTTATCACATTCTAAGACGACGCCGAAAGCCATTCTGCATTGTCAGAAAGATTCTCCGATGTTTCCTTCTGTCTACGGCGACTGTTTAATTCGCTTGTCATCGGTTAACACACGTCACTTATTCACGTTCGTTCATCCTTACACTATTCGATTACACCCACCAGTTCGCGTTATTGAATCACCTAATTCACTTTGCGGGGCTTCAATTTATATCTTAATTCAGTTTCCATCTCGTGAATGTAATTTCACACACGCTGTAAAGGGTAATGTTCAATCACGTATGGCACATACCTCCACATCGCCGGCCTGGAAGTAAGGGCATGCACCACACACGGTGGTACTATCGTTGATCGTTACGTAAATGACGGGCATGTCATGTTATTGATGTCTTGACCTGTCAGCCACGTTAATCATGCATTCGCTCCCTGTCAGTTAGCCACTTTTGATATATACCAAGTGAACGAGACGGCCTTGTTTGATGACATATGTTATTTGATACCATTCGTTTTGACGCAGACAACAGCGGTCACTTTTTGCGTTTGAGGAACGTATGGATTTCGTCGGGATAACTCTGTAATCAATTTAGCACGTTCTAGGCACCGCTTTAAAAAAATGGCTTGTCAGGAAAGGGCAGGTATAAGCCTATGGTTAATGTGGCACATCCGCCACCATTGGCGTAAGGGGCGTCAGCCCACACTTCCTAATGGAATCTTACCACGTACGCAAGTACAAAGATAGACCGTATCACTGAACGCTTGATGTGGAAGATATAAAATGTGTGAATTGGAACACACGGGTTTAGATCTTGCGCATAAAGACAACTGGCCTTTCACGCGAGGTAAAATGTAACAAACAATGCTCACCATAGAATAAAAACGTGTTCTCACTGGAAGGTATGCTTACACCCTTAGCACGCTGCCTTCTTACATTGTTACAATTTTTTTCCGAGGGCGGCAGCCCGCAGCATTCACGAGCTCCGCATATCAGGGCCATAAAGTTCGCGCATGTTAAACCGATCAAAATGTAGGCTGGATAACCCTCGTTATACGTTACTCCAACAACAGCTGGTTACGGGCGCACATTTATGCATTAGCAGTGCGTTTCTGAAACCCAATGAAACTGTGCACATAACAAACCTTGTGGCCAAGTTTTCACTGGAGCAAAGTGTATGAGGAAGACGTCGCGTTCGTTCACTTGCGAAGTCTTCTGAATGTCTGTCAACTGGTTATCTAAACTCTGCGCTAAATAAAAACAGAAATTGTTCACGGTACAGCAAAACTTCTACGTTGTACCACGCCGTGTTGCGGCCGCGTGTGCATGTTCGGAACTCAGCATACGCGTGAGCGTCAAAACTCATTATATAAGTTATTCAACCTGTCATTACCTTTGGTCTTAGCATGCCCCAGTGTGTCTGTGACTAGCTGTCCACATCGTTTGCTGACTTCTCTAACCCCGCTATGGATTTTCTGAAACTGTGCCGCTTTCGTGTTATTAGTACGAGAAGAGCAGTACTTGCGAAGATAACAGGACACCGAAGCGGTCCTGTTTTGACTTCATTAAATAACCACACATCGTCGAAATTGAGTACGCCCTTTTCACTTGACGCGGTGCTTCGACCTTGCAATAACGTGTTTGTACAGCCAAAAATGATGCGTCTCTGTTCGTGGTGGCTACGGGCCCGTTACCACGCACTCCAAAGTTGCGCGCAGTTAATGATGTCGTTTAAGTGCGGCCATTAAGTCTCTTTTGTTTTGTATTTTTAGCCTACGATTTCCGATAGGCACGTGTCATTGCTTAAGGAGGCATTACGCGGCAAGCGTATGCGCAAAGATTTTCTATATTCGTGATTTCGAAGTTTTGCCGACATGAAGTTCCACTGCGGTCTCTCTTTTAACGACTAAGGGTAGAAAACTGCGCGCTCGGCTTGTTTGACCTCCCTATCTTTACTCTCTTTCACTACTTCTCTCTCGGAACATATTAAGTTATGAAGTAGAATTTTGGTGTCCATGACAAATTTAAGACAGGTTAGGGTAATCAGGATAACTCAGACAAGAAAAATAATAATAGGTTCCATTTCATGAAGTAATCATAGGCAAACATCCAAGGCCAATTTGGAAAAATATTCTGCGTCCACGGTCAAGCGGCATTTTTCAAACAAATCAGCTTACCGAGTCAGGAGTCGGGCAATCACACCAATGCGTTTTCTTTTTCTTATTCTTACACAGCATAAACGATTGGCGAGGGCTTAATCCCGAACATGAAGTTGCTAGGCTCGAGGTTCTAATCCCGGCCATGGCAGCTGCACTTCGATGGAGGCTAAGTAGAGAAACACCCGTGTTCTCAGATTTAGGTGCACGGTAAAGAACCCTGGGAGGTCAAAAATTACTCCGTAGCCCTGTACTACGTGCAGTCCTTCAGAATCACATCGTGGTTTTGCCGCGTAACACCCTAGCAAAAATATTGTGAATCACGAGTGACCAAACAAAACTCAGCCGTGAAACGGGTTGTATCTAGCTAAGTACTTCTTGTCTGCCAACTATATCCTCGTGACATCTATTTATTCCGGAGAACTTTGTATCCAGGGCAGTACCACAGCGATTGGCAGCCGCTGTAGACAGCGCCCGCTGTGCACATGAAGCATGTGGTTTGTTCACTAGTTTATGTCACTTATGCGCTGTCTGCATTGCATCATTGTAGTTAAATGTTCTATGTAAGTCAAGCGCAGCTGAGAGGCTAGTCGGTCATAGGTCAGCCAACATGGTACAGTGTACGACCAATCGATAATTTGCCCCTTGCAGGTGGACATCCAGAACCGGACATCCGAGGTCGACCTGGTCAACTACATGCCGAACGGCGAGTGGGAGCTGCTCGAGGCGCGCATGGTGCGCAACGTGGTGTTCTACCCTTGCTGTCCGGACCAGCCATTTCCGGACATCACGGTGGTGCTGGTCATCAGGCGCAAGACGCTCTACTACATGTACAACGTGGTCCTGCCCTGCATCATGATGTCCGTGCTCACTCTGCTCGTCTTCTGCCTGCCGCCGGACTCGGGCGAGAAGATCGCACTCGGCGTCACAGTGCTGCTCGCATTCTCCGTGTTCATGCTGGCCATAGCGGAGAAGATGCCCGAAACCTCAGAGTCCATACCTTTACTAGGTCAGTGCCATATCCACATCAGTAAAACACAATACAATGCACTACAACGCAGCAAAATACTCTGCAAAAGTGTATTTCACTGCTTTGCGGAGTACTGTGCGGGTGACTTAAAGCCATTTATACAATACTCTGCAAAGCAGTGAAATACGATAAACACACAACAATACAATACAATACAATACAAATGCGATACAACAGAAAACACATAAAACACACTGACGCGCTTAATTTTCATCAAACCCGTGAGGAATGAAGCTTCTAGCCTTCTGAAAACCATGCGAAGCAGCTGACGGGACAGTGTGAACAAATGCTAAGCCAGTCCTGCTCAGTATATTACACCACATCACACAGGCTACATTTAGGAGGTGGGCACAGAGTTCCGATGACTGGCACCAGCAAACTGAAGTCTCTTGAAGAGTACTTGTCTATAGCACCGTCAATCTTTACAGAAAGCAGAGGGTGAATTACGAATAAAATATCAGGGTAAGCACCTTTACAAACAAACCTAAATACATGTGTGCTAAGTTAAACTTACGAATCAATGGAGAAGGACATTAACTGATACAGTCTATTCAAATGCGAGTAAGCACGTCACGATCACTGTGTTCTGCAAGCAATATGCTGAATGAAAACAGCAAGCTAGGCGACTCGGTAGGCACAGTATCGGACGCTAAACGTTGTTTCCATTGTACTGGTTGTTTGCCTAACGCTGTTACTGCGTTAGGCAAACAACCAGCCTGAAGGACCCCCAACAAATTGCAACAAAATAATGGAAATAAAGATTTGAATGACTGATTGATTGAAGATGTAATGCGATGACCAGAGCAGAATCGGCACACCTCGTGCACGACAAAGTTCGTTCTCGCTCTCACAATTCGAATTGCTCCTACCACAATGCAGGAATCTACCTCACGGCCGTGATGGCCATCACATCTATCTCGGTCGTCATGACCGTGATCGTCCTCAACTTCCACTACCGCGGTCCCAGCCGGAAGGAAGTGCCCGCGTGGCTCCGCCGTCTCCTGCTCGACAAATCTTCCGGTCGCGGGTGGTTCTCGAGGCCTGCCCGCCGCAAGACCGTCGGCGACAACCACGTGCACTTCTACGACTTGCCGTCGCGCACAGCGGCTGCAAAGGACCGCTCCGACCTGGACGACGACGTGGACGCTGGCAGGCGGCCGGCAGCGGACGACACATTCCGGCTCGTTGTCGACAGCGTCGTGATCGGCGGCGAGGACCGCTACCCTCGGGGAGAATACGCCGAGCACTCCGCGAGCAACGAGTCCCCAAGCCCCGTCATCCACGGTGACGCGCCGCGAAACAACTCCTCTGCAACGGCCAGGCATCGCCGGTGTCGAGGCGGCGCCTCCAGCAGCGGATCCACTAAGCGCGTGCAGGAGGAAGTGCTGCGGACTTTGCGGTACCTGCTTGAAAAGCAGCAGCGCGAGGAGCACCTCACTCGGACTGTGAACGAGTGGCGACAGATGGCGCTCGTGATAGACCGCACCCTGTTCTGGTTCTTCCTGATCATCACGGCCGTTTCATCCATCTGCTTCCTTGTCGTCATACCCATACAGAGGCGGGGAATGTGACTGTGACTTGAGCAGAGTTGTGCGCAACTCTGCTATGCGATTACGTGCTGAGAAAGACAGGGAGGTGAGAGAGGAGATAGATATAAAAGGAGACGTGTGTTACCGTCTTGCCTACCAGGGTGATGTGGAGTGTGTCTTTGTTCCACTTTGGGACGTGGTTTGCAAGTCGCAGCAGTACAGGGGAGATGGCCGTAGACGAGCTAATGTTTTAGCTCTTTTTAGGAAGAAACATCTCTAGACACCGACAGATCTTTCGGGCTGATAGTTCTTGAGACACATTAAAAACTAAAATAAGGGCAGCCACCAAGTTCGGATATATGCATATCTCGATTTACATAAATATGATTCGATAACGTTTTTCTGAATATGCTTCATGTAGCAGACAAATTAAAGGCGGAGTAGACCAAGCTTTTCGCTCGTAACTATAGTCTTAACCATTGGCCACCTAGCTTACTTAGTGATACGTCCGACATCAGGACTAGCAGAAATTTGCTACGAAAAATTAAAGCGTGAGGTGTTTTTGTTAATATGAGAACACGTACGGGCGAATCTAAATCACCCCGAGGTATTCCTGAAGAGAACGAAAATAAAATAAGCTGTATTTGCTTCCATGTGAACTGTATTCAATATCTTATATCTTCAGACAAAGGCTCATTATTCAAGCCACTTATATAAGAGCGGAAGCCTTTCGCATTCCACTTTTGTATTTGTGAACATCACTGGTGAAGACGGTAGCACACGTCATTATATTTTATGTAAAATTATCGCTCTCCCACAGGAGTACTTATCTGAGTCCTCCCTGTGAACAACGTTTTATTTGTGCCAAATGGGCCGCATTTTCGCAAACACATCCTCGTACATGAAACAACGGCTGAACGAAGTGCGGCCGGCGGTCAGTGGGCTGCTATTATTTGAGTACAAGAGCTTGAACTTAACGTTCACTTCTTGACAAATTTCATGTTTTCAGGAGCGAAATCATTCGTTACATCTCCTTCAGAACTCACTGTGCTATTTAGATGTTACGAAGTTTATGCTTCTTGT
The DNA here is from genome assembly GCA_013339685.2 of Hyalomma asiaticum. Taxonomy (NCBI): domain Eukaryota; kingdom Metazoa; phylum Arthropoda; class Arachnida; order Ixodida; family Ixodidae; genus Hyalomma; species Hyalomma asiaticum. The sequence goes on along the minus strand of CM023482.1, from coordinate 118,866,993 downwards.
TAGTGAGCTGTACCACCTCGTACAAAGATTGTTGACTTTTGACGAATAACTTGGCAAAGTACTTGCACAAGAAAATAACTTTAACTGTAGTCAGCTCCTTTTAGCTAATGAACCACTATCACGGTGCTTGCGATGTTCCAAAATTCTAACTTTGCCCAAACCGTCCCTAAAGCACCTTCAAGCCTCTCACGCTACTTTCCAACGGGGGCGTTACGGAAAATGCCATCACGAAAGCACATTACTTGCTTGCCATGTCTGTAAAACAACAGGGCCGTTAGTGACGACGCTACAAGATGAGTTGTCATCGGCGTGCCAAAATAAGCAACTACTTCAGCCTATATTGTCACGTGGTCGTGCAGAACAAGCGCGCGTGTTATATAGGATGGGAATTGTGTTGCGTGTTTCAAACCGGTTCCCATGCAGCGCTGCGTTGCACATGCGCGTGGAACGCGTGCAAGTTTTCTGTGAATATGACATAGCACTCCATTCACTGAGCTCGCCATCGAATGATCTTTTTTCTCCATCACATCGTTAAGATTGCAAAAAAATATTGCATCTCCGCACAATGGTGGTAGTAACAAAATGTACAGAGAAACTGCTCAGAGTAAAAACAGCCGCCGCGTTTGCTCAATACTATACGCTATTCCTAGTACTGTTTTGGTAGATATATTGTGCTAGATAGTAGTTGTCCATGGCTTACAGCTGTAATAGCTATTTAACGTATCCATCGTGCGATCGTGTGGCATCTCGCAAGCACATGGATGATAAAAAGAATAAGATGCTGCAGAGATCAACAGCGTTTGTGTTTCTTTTCGTGGCTGTTTTTATTGGTGATGAGGCATGGCCGGTGACGTAGCGAAGTCGCCGAGAACGGTATGTCAGAGATAAGACATCTTTCAAGTCGAGAATACCAGTATAACAAAAACGGAGCGTGCATGGAGCAACTGCGACCAATCTACGGCACTGACTTATTTTATGGCTTGGGGAATGTGGGCTGCGAACGGGGAATAAAGGTATTTTGACGCTCAAACGCAGCCTAATGCACCACAACCTGTATTTTCACGTATTAGCTTTCACAGAAGTTCTTGTTATCTTCTTAGATTGCTATCGCTTGCTGTTGTTGAGCCTGCCTAAGCTCACCTAATTGCACCTCTACAGCCAATCTTCAAAACGTTCGAGTCATATCACTGCTCAGACCGAAATGCGGACGAGGGCCTGAGCAGCGGTCTGACTTGAGCGCACTTTGTGTTTCTGCACAACTTCCAACTCAAAACTACCTTATCAGATCTCAACGTGGATCTTGTGTTAGCAAGAGTGAAAAACCTGTTTGTTTCCATGCACGCGTGCTGCCTTGCCTTTGCTTGTGTTTCTGGATCGCGAAATCCTTGTTCTTGTTTAACACAATAAACGACCACTATCGTAGCGACTCATTCTTTTAGAGAATTGGTTGCCGAAGACGGCACAATAGAGAAAGGGTGCGCCGAAATCCACGCTCTGCAAGTGGTCAGACAGTATAAAGCTGTGGTTTCACCTGATCCGATTGACCGGTGCGACGTGGAGGTGAACGATTCAACAGTGCACCACATGAAATGATTAACAGCAGGACAATTAAATGGACTACAGCAAAGCCTTTTTTTTTCGCGAGATTAATAACTCCTTTGTGATTATGCATTTTGTGTCTCATACTAAATGTGTCAAAGCATATCACGTGCCATCGCGGTTTGAGCAGAGGCAAGTGTCGCGCTCCTGCTACATGCGCGATCGGCAGCGGCAGACTTCGTCATGGAGACCATATTTAAAGCTTTGCCAAACGTTCCTCTTCAAAGTCCATTTTAGCCGTTACATTCCGGCCAACCTGAATACGACGCGCATACTGCAGCTCATGCTCTCGCTCGTCGTGTGCGCGCTGCTCTTTGACAGCCCTAACTGTATGGGGAGTTCGCGCTTTTCAAGGGCACACACGTGCAAAGTGTTTTCCACGTCGCTGATGGAATGACTGTCTTGAGGAATAGGTCGCTTGCAAAACGAGCAAGTGTCACGAATTTTTCAAACATTTAAGACCACTAAACGTACTTAAGCAAATTTCTAAGTCATATATTGCTAGTGTCATCACAGCCTTACACCTGTAAACGTGGAAGTATATCATGGCACTTGGCAAAAGAAGTCGACAGGGGCAAAGAAAGGCGTTATAGATATCACACAGCAAACCATGCCGGGTCTGAGCCAGATGGTGTCGCGGTGTCATTTTTGCGGCCGTGATAATGTCAGAATACGTGATTCCTCGTGCAGTCATCGCCGAGGGACATCGTAGTCACTGTGCAGCCGTCATCGTCCTTGTCATTATCACTGAAGGTCCTCGTTGTCGGGCAGTTTCTTATTGCTTTCTTCAGGATCAATTGCCGCCCTCTTGGGTACACACTGAAGGATTGACGCTCCTTCCCTTTTTAGTGACATTACTCGTCTCAGCAGCCACCAAACAGCATCTTCTAGCCTTTTAGGTATTTCACTTACTCTCTCTTTGCTTGATCGCAATTGTATGTTAAACTTGTCAAGTGCCTCTCACATATATAATTACAAATTGCTATCTTTCGAAATTACTATGGCTACCATTGACCGTGAAAATTCATAAAAGGAAAACCGCCCATGCACCCCATACAGATGGTAAACCGGTGGCGGCCCCGTTGTTTATTACTGAATTAGACTCGACGTTCTGTTCACCTCTGTTTTAGATTCTGTTTAGTTTGTGTTTTAGCCCATACGCACGATGTTTTCAGCCTTGCTGAACAAAGTTGAACGACCAGTCGCTTTGTCTGCACTCCGCGAATGACCATTAAAACGAATGCAATAACCACACAACTATAATGACGGCACTTATGACTGCTTCTTATACACCTAGAATCGAACTAAAAGGTATTTTCACTATTTAGAGAGAGAAAGAGAGAGCGAGACAGAGGCGTTGTACGTTGAGAAAAGGATGTCATGTGTCCGTAGCCCAAGTTCGGATCACGGCTCATTTCTGCAGCACCTTCGGGGAGTAATCGAGGAAAAGGAAAAAAAAAAAAAATAAGGAAAGTGGAGAGGGGGAGATCAGGAAAGGATGGGGCGGGTGGAGTCGGTTTCTCAGGTCAGTGTCTTCAAAGAACCAGCCTCCCGTCCTGCAACACCTCCCGAACCCCACCCCGTTGGTTTCTTCTCATGGCGGTCCTTCCCAATGGCCTGCATAGCCTGCTGCTGCTTCCGCAACACATTCCTACTGCTCCTGCTGTGACCATGTCTACTAAACCCTAGGCGACAGTAAATGGTGACCCGCAGGACGCAATATTGCGACTCATATGGAACTGGTTACACCATTTGCATACTCCCTCCTTGACATCTTGTGGTATACTGTCGCATATTGACTAAATTATTTTTTTTTTCGCATACAGTGCACTGTTTGGTGACAAACCGCAATGGTGACCAGGCAATCTTAAGAATGGCGTAAGGCAAGATTATGCAGAGGACTAGGCTGACGCTTTGAGTATTCGCAACGAAGGCAGCATTTCGAAAAGACACGCACCGTCCTCTCCGAAACCCTGCCGTTGCCGCCGTAAACTGCTCTCCAGAGAATAGGAATAATTGCTGAATTCTGCCGATTCTGCATTCTATTGTAGACTTCAATGTAATATAGATATGGTTTGACGACGTCGAAAGATAAGGCACACGCACGCGAGCGCCGCGTATCTCTAATGTCGGTCGCGCTAGCATCTCCGTCGTATGCTATTTGCGAACGCGGCGCGTGCGTTTCCATTGTCAGCGCGGAGCTGGGCGGAATCTTCGGAGGGGGCTCCCGGCAGTGATTGAGCGTGTGATCTAGATTGCCGGCAGTGGCTGTATTGTTGCGTGTGTGAGCGCCGATCGACGCGAGGGTCTTCTCTCCTCCCGCGTCTCACTGAAGCGCAAGGGCGTCAGAAACATGCGCCCCGAGGGCCTTGTTCTAAAATTGACCTTCTCTGTACGGAGCACAGTGCTATCGAACGCCACCGGCGGTGGGTCTCCCGCTATGCGGCAGTTGCATCTTCCTCTGATGATGCGTGCCGTGCGTGTTTGCATGTACAGATGCTCGAGCGTTTGTTTCTGTTATCAGAACCTTAGAGGGGGAAAGGAGGCACCCAAACGCTCGCTTCAAGGCTAGCGTTCATTCAGGCTTGAAGCTGTCCTCGTCAGGCTGCGGTCTCTTTCGGCGTGCGCCATTGCAGGTTCACTTCGTTGGTAGATGCTGGCAATCGGAATTCGACACCCGAGGCAGGCAATCACAACGGCGCATTCACCAGCGAGTACTGGGCAAGGGGTTTCGGTGCAAGATCGAAAGGAAAGCGGTTGCGTAGGATAGAACAAATAATTCCCGTCGTTAGTTTCCTTCTGCTGTTCATCGTGAAGCTTTTATTCGCGTCTTTGTCTCGTGTAGATTACTTTCGTTTTCAAAATTTATTTGACAGAGAAATGGCATCCTGGAAGCGCTAGCCGTTGCGAAGCTATCCATTGATCAGTTTTCATCTGAAGTCGATGTCGGCCATTCACAAACCGGAAGATGAATGGCAGAGAGCGTTATTATTATTGTTTTTGGCACTGACGCCATTTCTTTCCGCTTCACATAATCTTGAGAAGGATCATGTTATACGTACGTCCTATGGCGTATGTGTGTCGGGGTTTTCAATGTACGATAGATATTGAAGAGGCTCATTTGTAGTTCCAATCTTACTCTTGCCCCCCCCCCCCTCCTCCCCCTCTCCTATTCCTCCTTGGCCGCCTTATTGCGCATATGCTGGCAGTAAATCTAGCCTTTCTGATAAGAAGAAACGAAAATGAACACGTTACTCAAACGGCCGTGTCCAATGGCGTGACCTTAATTACGGCCAGGGTAACACAATTTTTGACGGTACTCTTCGAGCGCGACGCCGGGAGTAAACCGGCAATGACTTCAGGCATGATTATGGATGCAGAAAACTGTCTTACGAGATCATTGGTTTGAAATAAGCACTACCTCTGACTGCAAAAGAAAAGATAAATTATTACGCTCGTATAACTTCTCGCAAATTCAAAGTAATCTAATGGCACTGAAAACCGGTGGAAAGTATGCGAAGACCTTTCCTTCTTTTTTTTTAACGCCTTCTATTCAGAGAAGCAAATTATTTGGAGGGAATGGCCATGCAAGCAATCATTAGCGCGATTGCTTCTGTACGGAACATCGAACTCGTCATGGAGGCTCGCTTCAGATGCTTCCCCTGTTTCTTGATAAAACTAAATATATATGTCGTATTTTTTTTATTTAAGTAGTCATTCAAGTACCCAAAATCAAAATAACATTATTGTCAAAGTACACTGGCTCCTCGTTTCATGACACTGATGACACTCGGCTTGGCTCATCACAATGATGACGGTAGCATAACGGATGGAATGACGCGCGGAAGTTCTTGGTGCGTCCTCAATGAAGCATAAGACTTGGAAATGGCGATGATCAAGACTTGATTATTGAGAGGACACCTTCGGTTAGTCACGCTTGCTTTAACACCTTCTATATCACGTTTACTTTAATACAATTTCAATAATAATAATAATAATAATAATAATAATAATAATAATAATAATAATAAAATGGCAGATCCCACGTGCAGTGGGAATCAAGGAAATGCGAAGCACGCATCAGGAACGTAAAATGGATTTGCATTGTTGTCTCGTTATACCGAGTTTGGTACATACGAAGTTAACGAAACGGCCGCAAGAGCACCATGACTGTGGCATGTAAACCATGCCGCTCATATACGCATGTCATGATTCTAACGTTATGACCTGTCATTTACGTTCGTCATGCAGTCGTGTTGTGCCATAGCAATTTTGGTATACATCCCATTAACGAAATGAGTGGCATGTAGATCATGCCGCTCATGATATGCATGTCAGGATTTTCATGTTATGACCTGTCATATATGATCGTCATGCAGTCATGTTGTGCCAAACCAATTTTCGTATACATTCCATTAACGAAACGGCAGTATAGCGCCAGGACCGTGGCATGTAAATCATGCCGATCATGACATATAACATGAAAATCATGACATGCATGTCATGATTTTCATGTTATGACCTGTCATTTATGATATTCATGCAGTCTTGTTGTGCCATAGCAATTTTCGTATATATTCCATTAACGAAACGGCCGCAAGAGCACCAAGGCTGTGGCATGTAAACCATGCTGCTCATGACACGCGTGTCATAATTCTAATGTTTTAACCTGTAATTTACGTTCCTCATGCTGTCGTGTTGTGCCATAACAATTTTTATACATCCCATTAACGAAATGAGTGGCATGTAGATCATGCCGCTCATGACATGCATGTCACGATTTTGATGTTATGAACTGTCATATATGATCGTCATGCAGTCATGTTGTGCCAAACCAATTTTCGTATACATCCCATTAACGAAACGGTCAAGAGAGCACCAAGACCGTGGCATTGCATATGGCATGTCAGAGATTTTCATGTTGACCTGTCATATATGATCGTCATGCAGTCATGTTGTGCCAAACCATTTTCGTATACATTCCATTAACGAAACGGCAGTATAGCGCAGGACCGTGCATGTAAATCATGCGATCATGACATATAACATGAAAATCATGACATGCATGTCATGATTTTCATGTTATGACCTGTCATTTATGATATTCATGCAGTCTTGTTGTGCCATAGCAATTTTCGTATATATTCCATTAACGAAACGGCCGCAAGAGCACCAAGGCTGTGGCATGTAAACCATGCTGCTCATGACACGCGTGTCATAATTCTAATGTTTTAACCTGTAATTTACGTTCCTCATGCTGTCGTGTTGTGCCATAACAATTTTTATACATCCCATTAACGAAATGAGTGGCATGTAGATCATGCCGCTCATGACATGCATGTCACGATTTTGATGTTATGAACTGTCATATATGATCGTCATGCAGTCATGTTGTGCCAAACCAATTTTCGTATACATCCCATTAACGAAACGGTCAAGAGAGCACCAAGACCGTGGCATGTAAGTCATGTCGCTCATGACATTCATGTCATGATTTTCATGTTATGACCTGTCATTTACGTTTGTGATGCAGTCATGTTGTGGCGTGCCAATTTTCGTATATACATCCCGTTAAAGAAACGCGTGGCATGTAAATCATGTCGCTCATGACAAGCATATTTATTTTTTATATCATGATTTTCATGTTGTGACCTCTCAGTCATGTTCGTCATGCAGTCATGTTGTGGCATACCAATTTCGTACACATCCCACTAACGAAACGGCCAAGAGAGCACCAAGACCGTCGCATATAAATCATGTCACTCATGAGATGCGTGTCATGATATTCGTGTTATGACCCGTCATTTATGATTTCATGCAGTCATGTTGTGGCATGCGAATTTCAGTATACGTTCCAGTAACGAAACGCGTGGCATGTAAATCATGTCGCTCATGACATGCATGTCACGATTTTCATGTTATGACCTGTCATTTATGTTCGCCATGCAGTCATATTGTGGCATACCAATTTTTGTACACATCCCATTAACGAAACGGCCAGGAGAACACCCAGACCGTGGCATGCAAATCATGCCGCTCATGACATGCATCTCATGCATTTCATGTTATGATCTGTCACTTATGTTCGTCATGCAGTCATGTTGGGGCATACCAATTTTCATATACATCCCATTAACGAAACGACCAGGAAAGCACTAAGACCGTGGCATGTGAATCATGGCACTCAAGACATGTTTATCATGATTTTCATGTTATGACCTGTCAGTTATGTTCGTCAGGATGCCATGTTGCGCCATACTAATTTTCGCGTACTTCTCATTAGCGAAACGGCCAGGAGAGCACCAAGACCGTGGCATGTAAATCATGCCGCTCATGACATGCCTGTCATGATTTTCATGTTATGACCTGTCATTTATGTTCGTCATGTAGTCATGTTGTGGCATACCAATTTTCGTAAAATCCCATTAGCGAAACGGCCAGGAGAGCACAAAATCGTAGGCGGATAGATAGATAGATAGATAGATAGATAGATAGATAGATAGATAGATAGATAGATAGATAGATAGATAGATAGATAGATACGCTCAAACTAGCCGAAGTTCGCTAAGAAATGCTTCGCATTTAATAATAAAAATCACAGCATATCTACGGGGTGAATGATGATGAGTGGGCGAAGCTCCGGAGGGATCATCGGTAAACCGTGAACCTTCCGTGTAATTCGCCCAGTCGATCATCATGTAAAGACGTCTTACGTAGCCCCTTACACAGGCCGGAACGCGCACCGCGTTTGCCGAGGCCATCACACGACTGCTGAGAGAGTATAAGGCGGAGAGGCCACAGCGTCTTACACCAGCTTCTTACACGGGCCGTAACGCGCTAGCACAAACGCGTTAGTCTTCGACGTTCACTGACATCGCGCAGAAAGGCCTCTATCATTTCCGCCTCCAACTAAAACGCGAACGCCGCTACCGGGATCGAAACCGCCTCAGTCGGTTAAAAAGTGAAGTACCACAGCAATTGTACAACCATGCAATATTCGTCCTAATACTTATTGGCTATACAGAGGCGGACATGACCGCTAGTAATAACAAAATAGCCGGGGCTACATCAGTGGTTTAGTAGTAACAATTGCTGATAGCTGTCCGCTTACGCAGTGGCTTGAATTGTTGCTGGTAACTGCTGAAAAACGATTAGCGTCCTCGTTGTTTATACCGCTCACATATATCCGACGTGAGTTCAAGCGGGAAAGCTTTACCGAGCTCTCCCATAGTAGAGTACCATGTACTCAGAATCGTTTCTGATTTTTGCTAAACACATCGTGTAACTAGCCTCAACAAAGATATCGATTGCAGAGACACGAACTGTATTTCTCAACAGCATCTCTCGTACACATGGACTTCCCCCTTTGAGAGTACTGCCTTACCATTTAGAACGAATCGAGACCTTAGCGAGGTATAAAAAAATATATCTCAACTTCTGATGACAAATGAAACGCCATCACCAGACCTCCGAGTGCCAAATTTTATTATTCCACTATACGTATGTTTCAAGACGTATAACGGGATTTCGCGCCAGCCGCACTCGCAAGTGCACGCACTTACCAACGCAAAGAAGCCATTCAATCTGAAATGCGCCAACTGGATCGATATAGCCGTAAAATCGCGATTCCTTTCGTTGGCGTAAACAATGCTGACGGCGTATACTCTTAGCGCTGCCCTTGAATAAAGCGCCGACGCGGTTCTTGCGTTACGTCATCGATTCCGCTCATCGGCGCATAAGACCTTTCGCGATGAAGTCGACACACGGGACGCTGAAGAGCTCGACCGACCGAGCCAGGAAAGTGTTAAACTGAGACGGCAGGCTAGGCGCTAGTCCCGGGTGAGAATTGTGTATAGCACATTTGCCAGAGTTCTCGAGCGCAAAACACGGCGAAGAAAACAGCTTATGTAAGCGACAGGCGAGAGCGATGCAGCATCACAGGTAAATGATGCGTAAGCGATGCACGCGAAGGCGGGAAAGCTGTTACAAGCGCTCTAACATTTTCCAATACTGAAATCTTGGGAGACGTACAAACACGTCAATTGTACCGTTAGATCGCAGCAGATATCGTGTGTATACGTGCGCGGTAAACCTAATAAAGTAAGCATCCCAAATGCAAGCGGGATATAGTTCGGACAAGTTGTACGGAGAATGCAAGCATTCTAGGTGGGCGGCTAGGCTAACACTGCGGAATCTTTATTGTCGCGCATTCTGTAACGAAACAATCGTTTGGTGTCGCAACAAGCCACCGCTCATTTGCGTTGTTTCACTGCCGCATGCCTTGCAACACACGCCCACTTCTGTTAGGCTTGCTATCGTCGAGGGCACGAGGTTATGCCCGGAGATCGGTGCATATTACAGCCGGTGGAGCGCGCATCACCAAGAGCGAAACGGACGTCACTCTCCAATGAAGTAATTCTCTTTTATTCTACTTTTTTTTTTTTTTGCGTTTGAGCAGGAGCCACAAAGTTGCACAACCATGACCATCTCAGCATCAGAAGGTGAGTTCCTGGTCACAAGAAGGCTAGTTCGGCACAGAATGCCTCGATTGCGCTTGCATGTTTATTTTTGAGATTTAATACGTGCCGAACCCAGGCTATTACGAGGCACACGGTATCGTGCGAGACTCCGGATTAATTTTAAGCACCTGAGTATCTTTATGCTATGTAAGCTACAGTATATACACAGGTATTCCTGAATTATGTCTCCATCGAAATACGGCCGTCGTTGCCCGGAAATCGACCCCGCCCCTTGGATCTTGTCATTGAGACACTTTATTTGCTAAGCTACAGCGGTGCACATGGGCAACGCTGCTGGCGGATCCCACATTGTTTTATCGCGCCTCTAGCAAACATGCATGGAAACCAAACTTGCGTTTTCGCCTACGCGTTTGGGCCGCCGCGGTGGTACGGTGCACCGATGCTGATCCGAGAGACGCGGATTCGACCCCGGCCATAGCGGTCGCATCTCGATAGAGGCGAAATGCTCGAGGCCCGTGCACGCTGTGCGATGGTTGTGCACTCTAACGAACCCAAAGGTTTGGGTACTTCTGAAACCATCCACTACACCGTGTCTCACAAACACGTCGTGGTTCTGGCACGTAAAACCCCTGCAAATATCGTTTTGACAAACATCACCGTGGAGGCGTTGTCGAAAACATTAATCAAATATTTCAATTCATTAATAGCTTCTATAGCAACGCTCTCCCTATACGGTGGGCGGCGGTGGAAATGACGCCCACTGCTTTTGATTGGCCGCCCGAGGCTCCCAATAAGGACACCATTGAAATTTCAGGTGCGCGCTTTGAGAACTGAAAATAGTATACTGCACGGGCGCTCGCAGCGCCAGCGGGACAGCACAGGTGTCCTTCAGTCCTCAAAGGTGGTGCAACTCGCCAACTCCAGTGCGAGCCCTGGAACGCAAGCGCCCTTGCACCTGTTTTCTACGTGCAAAGATATTTTCCGAGTCGATGCCGATGCATTGCAGGCGACGTGTACACATCGTATAGCAACTAGGAAACCACAACCAGAAACTCTCACCACTCCTGTTTGTCTTTCTTTTCTGTCTAGCTTTTGTTTTTTTTTTGTTTTGTTTTTTAATGAGCTTTCCCATTTTTGCCACGTCGCGACTCCGCGTGCAATATACCCTATTTGGCTACAGAATATGTATGATGAAGTCCTTTGTGACGACAATTTGAAATTCTTAAACTTAGCATCTCGACACCTTCCACCTTATCACCGCTCTAAATGTGTTCACCGCCTCAATTGACCCTTTGTACACCAGAAATGCACGCCTCACGTACCCAAATTTCAACTGTACGCGCGAAACGACAATGGGCCGTGTCTCCCACCGCGTGGTTACGTAAAAAAAAAGTATTACAAATTGCCTTATGGCTTCAAACAGCACGCAATGCTCATAATTTCGTATTGTTTCCATCTCGAACCAGCCCCCTCGCTTCCGTCGCAAAATTTCCACCGCTCAAAACATTTCTGGGCATAACCATGATATACACGTTCGTTCGTTCGTTCGTTCGTTCGTTCGTTCGTTCGTTCGTTCGTTCGTTCGTTCGTCCGTCCGTCCGTCCGTCCGTCCGTTCGTTCGTTCGTTCGTTCGTTCGTTCGTTCGTTCGTTCGTTCGTTCGTTCGTTCGTTCGTGTGTGTGTGTGTGTGGTGTGTGTGTGTGTGTGTGTGTTAGAGCCATATAAAGGAAAACAGAGGTAAGCGAGAGGGTGCAGCTACATGAAAAACCACACGAAGGAACAACACGGTGGCGCCATGATTAGGCCGGTGACGGTTATGCAAACAACCAGCTGCTAACAAGAAGCGACGTTAACCATTTAGTAGTAAGAATTACAATAGCGATTGCATCACTAAGGCGCAAGCAGGGCGAACAAAGATTAAATCCTAAAAGTTTTGTTCCCGGGTATGGCAGCTCTCATAAATGTTAATGTTCTTGACCTCGGTAAAGTATTCCGCTATTCTTTCTACTGGCCTCCACGTGCGTGACCCCCTCTCTCCCTCCTCACCCCCCTCGCGCCCTCCCGTTCTCCGCCGCTTTTTCTGCATGATGATTGGTCTCATTTGGTATTGCCCTTAGAGAGGCGCGGTTTCCTGAGTTTGTTGTTATTTTTTCTTTTTCGTTGGCGCCATTTATCGCCGCGGCTCTGCGTAGCGAGCGTTGCGCGCGCTTTGGTTCCTGCGCTGTGAGCTATAGTGCTAGGCCGTTCTGTTGCGCCTATAACTGCAACAACCCGAGTACATTTTACGTGCACATTTTACGATACCGCAAGGTAAGCGCGATGGCTTGCGCAAAAAGCAGTGGCTGCGCAACATCGGCTGTAGGAACTTTGTTCCGGCAAAGAACAGTGTTCTTTGCGAGGTAAGGCGCCTTTCTTATTGCTCGTATCAAAGCATCGCCAAGTGCTGCATTTTAAATACTCTTCCGGATTGCTCATGAATATTTTTTTTATCGGCTAATTGTGCGTTAGATAGAAAATGGGTTGTCCTCAATAAGCGTATATTATGTTGAGACTCCACCCCCTAGCATGTCGGCAACTGTTGTTCAGTCTGAAAGGCACAATTATAGAATCTGCTTTCCGCTGCGAACTATTAAGTGTGATGATGCAGCTTCTCAATCACGCTTGTAGTATTTGGTGAAAAAAACAGACCATTATTTTTGAAGGGGGGAGGGAAATTCACACACAAAAAATGACACAAATGCGATCCGGCGCAAGAAAAAAAATACACAGGCACTACAAAAAAAAATAAAACAATAACATCTAGATAGCTGAACTGCGCCGTTATCTAGCAGGCCACGGCCGAAATGGTCAACTCGGTCACGCCTCGATTAGAGTGCCTTCCGTTCACCGATTCTCTTATACCGATGTCAAACAGATACCTGTGATCGCGATCCGAGTCAATCCGAATTATGTTTCTTGTTCTCGATCAACAATAATTCAATTCAATTCAGTTCAGTTTATTTTCATTTTTCCTGCGATACACACGCAAAAAAAAAAAAAATGGAGGAGGCCCGAACAATAATCGCTGCTGTATGGCCCAAACTAATCCGGATGTCGCAATGAAACTTTTGTGTCATGCTTAAAACGGTGTGCGTTTGTGCAATGATATACCGTTACAACCTTTCTGTTTTCTTGACAATGCCTTTTTCTCAACTTCCTACTTTGTAGCGTACTTGAGCACTAGCCTTAACTCTAATTCTGGATATTCTAATGCTGAAAACACATGTATGGAGACCTACTATGCACAAATTCACTGCCAGATGCGACGCTTTAAGTACCTGCGTTGCGCAGGCGTACACAGGCAAGAAAAATCCAAACACAGAAGGACATGCCACAGAAGGACATGCTCCCTGTGCATATCGGTAAAGCTATGTTAGATGGATATGTAAAGCACGTTATTATGTGGCTGAAAAAAACGTCGGCATCATATAGAACTCTCCACAAGGCTCCTTTTGAATTAGCATATCCCATTTACGTGGCTTTTGGAAGAAAGAAAGTTTTTAATAAGCGGTTCATTTCAGTGTTATCGGTCATGTTATCACAATTCCTCAAAATTTTCAGCACTACTTGGGCGCCAAGAAGCCCGAAATCACGCACCTCCACTGAATTCCGCGGTGCGTACTCGGGAGCCGCGGCGAAAAATGGTGCCGTGTGCAGCACGCGCGGCCGGCGGGCGATAAGAATCGAGGAGGAAACGCGTCCGCGGAGGAGAGCGTGGTTACGTTACTATATCCAGAGGTTTTAATAAACGTCTTGAAATAGACATCTAAGGTCTATGTTTCGTTAATACTGCAAACCTGAAAATTTTTAGCCAAAGGGGCCCTTTTTGTCCTAAACGTTGCAACAAGGCAACGATAATCAGCAGGGCCCTGGAAGAAGGCTCAAGAGAGTCTCACGCAAAGTTATAAAGATTCATTGTTACGATCTTCAATCTCTGCCCAGGGCATCTTCGTCGAAAGTCAGTAAATAAGCAGCTCTATAGAAGCGCTGATAAAGCTCTGCTCCATACATTTAGAGTTTGCTTGAGTTCGTTTATCTTTGCCATAAGCCGGTAAGACCCAAAGTTGCAGAAATTCAGGCATCTCATGTTCGTTGTATCAAGTTCACGAAGCTCTGTGATGCAAGCATATGCCCCCGCCGCATCTACGAGGTCGTTCCAGGCGCATAATCTCCATAAATTATGCGCACCTGTCATTTGCTGCGCGGAATTGAACTGCTTAAGATATGGAGTGAGGTCACGGCGCAGATTGCAGCGAACCCTTGAGCGAATATACCTGCGCTTGTCCACGCCAACGCGCAGAACCTTGCATCATTCACAAAACTTACACTTGTCCTGTCGTTAGTTAGTTAGTTAGTTAGTTAGTTAGTTAGTTAGTTAGTTAGTTAGTTAGTTAGTTAGTTAGTTAGTTAGTTAGTTAGTTAGTTAGTTGCCCTGCGCTGCCATCAAATGTGTGTGTGGGGGGGCGGGAGCGCAGGGCACCTAGCTATGTCACGTGTGGGAAAACACTGCAAAGCCTGTCATCAACATGAGCTCTCGTTCTTGTTCTTGTTCACTTGAACAATTGTGGCACACACCCTAGCAATCGCGGCACAGGTCCTCGTGTTCCTCGGTCGCCTACCACCAAATGCAGCGGCGATGTGCCTGCCTCATCAAAGTTTATTGACTCATTGATCAGAAAAGTCAGGATAAGTGCCCGGAAACGTGTGCTTTTTACGTCATTCGCATAGAAGCGCGCGCAAATGTCAGCTATGCGCAAGCTCCCTGTGCATATCGGTAAATAGCGCGTATTGCGCTCAACTTTTTGTCCTTTTAGCGGCTACTGGCTTGGCGCTTCGCCACTTGTTATCGTTGCAAGCTCGTCGCTGAGGGACGATCAATCAGACCACAGGCGGTCAATTTTCGACAGGTTTGCAAGGCCTCGTACGCCTATGCGCAGACTAAGCATACATAAACATGCGCTGAAAATAAATATCGGCGCATAAATGAGGCACTGCGTGTCTATTTTTGGCCGTGGGGCTCGAAGCACTGTATTCTTCTTTTTTTTTTTTTGCCATCATAATTCCTATGTGGAAGGGGTAGAAGAGGAGGGAGACTCATGAGGAGGAGAAGGAGGGCATTAATCTTTCCGTAATTAATTCACCATTGTCATGTTTGCAATGCATACACGAAAGCAACCAGGGTAGTATCGCTTCAGACTGAGGTACCTTTTCCCGCTTCATACCTCTCTCTCTCTCTGTCTATATATATATATATATATATATATATATATATAT
This sequence comes from Hyalomma asiaticum, assembly GCA_013339685.2. Classification (NCBI taxonomy): domain Eukaryota; kingdom Metazoa; phylum Arthropoda; class Arachnida; order Ixodida; family Ixodidae; genus Hyalomma; species Hyalomma asiaticum. The sequence continues at coordinate 118,851,602 of CM023482.1, read as the reverse complement.
ATATATATATATATATATATATATATATATATATATATATATATATATATATATATGCAAAGATAGCTTGGGTTGCCGCTAGTTTATAAAAGAATTGACGATGCGCCTCTTAGAGAACGACGGTTTATTAAGTCAACGTTTCGGTCGGAGCCCGACCTTTCTCAAGACATGGTCGCGTGTAGGTAGGTGCCATATATATATATATATATATATATATATATATATATATATATATGGCACCTACCTACACGCGACCATGGCCGGTGCGTTCCTCCCAGAGACGCAAAGTAACTTCTGCCGTAGCTCACGGTTAAACAGACTGCCTTCCGCCCTTCGTCGATTTCCTATTTTTTTTTATTTCGATAGAAATCACATCGTTGGTACAATATTGCATCGGTTTCGCTGGAAAGTCAGCAGCGATTTCTAAAACGGAATTTTTCAATCTTGGCGTTCACCCTTTCCGTATGTGTAGGGACGCCGGCAACACTGGTTGTTTGGTTTTTGAAATATTAATTTAAATATTAATGTTACTCTCCACCGTGAAGGAACGCTATGAGATGTGTGTGAAATGCAATTCTAAGCAACAAATTATTGCTTTTCAGCAGGACGACTCAACCTGCGTGGATATTTCTTGGCTTTTTGTTACACTTGGAAATTGACACCCCGAGGATATCCCCACCGGTCATTGTTTTCACGACTTTCAAGGACAAGTTAAAAATATTACTCCTTTCTTGCGGCTTATAAGCACGCTCGTTTCCGTGAATGTAAGGAACGACCTTATAATTTTCACCACAACGAAAAAAAAATTTTCCGAACGGTAGGCGGTCCCTATGAGCCTTCAATGGCAACACACAACCAGGTGCGTCTTCTGTAATCGGCCTTTGTCAAACCTTGTGGAATGTGACTTCGTAATTATGGAATTCCATTTGGTATGATCTCCTGCAGAGGAGGCTTAAGCTTCATTTTCAGAGTGGAACGCGACAGCATTACCGTGCTTCCTCCCTGTGCATTCACAAGACACAAAGACCGCAAGTAACCTGCTGTAACTGTCACTTGGTCCACTGCCCTTTGTCTACGCGAAAATCGGCTGGAATGGCTCTGGGTCGCAGTGAATGCCAATCTAGGGTGCAGGCTTGTCACTTGTAAGGTGTCATTATCACTATGACACTGTCCAACAAATTCACAACTACCTGCATCGAGCGACAAGCTAAATGATGCTTGTCGCTAAATGAGTTGGTGGTTTATGATGATGTTACATCATCATGAACCACCAACTACCATAAACCACAAAGCCAATATGTTTGAAACTCACTTCTGGGCACAAACTTCACAACCGCGCGTTCTATAGTAAAGCACGAAAAAAAAAAGAAAATAAATACTAAATAGCGTTCGAGAATGCAGGTCTGCCTGATGTTGCGTCGAAACGCTCGGTTTCCTGCGGCGGGATCTTGCACGTCTTGCGCTCTAGTCTGTCGCCCTCGCCATTACGTTGCCAGCACGTCAGAAAGGACTTGCTCTATGCGGGGTGTTTGTTTTCGGGTGAAGACGACACTTCTGAAAAGAGCGTGGGTGGAAATGGTTGAGGGAGGGAGTCGGCGAGCCGTAAGGAGGCGACGATAAGCCGTTCGTTCAACGCAACCGCAAAGAGGGTGGATCGAAGGCGCGACAAAGGCGTCGCGACTTTCCGCAAAGACGCCTTTGAAACCATCCGGCGCGCATAGTGAGAATGGAATATCAGAGGGGCGAATAAAGCGAAATAAAAAATACGATACAACACGGTCTTAAACTACGTATTCTGCAAGTAGCTGCATCAAGGACAGAAGGAGAAGGTGTTTCTTTGGTTGTGGGCTGTCATAGCGCTTCGTGCTGCCTTCATATCTACGCAAAAGAAAAAGAAAAACCAAGAAAAGGAAAAGAAAGAAGAGTGAATGTGCCGTATGTTCACCTTGTGCAAGTTTTCGACGGCTGGCAATGGATTCACTAGATAGGGGGCGAGGCTGTTTTGACGGCATATTTACCCGGTAGTGGCAATGGCTATGACTGGGACACGTCCCGACTGTGCACTCGCGCCTTGCATCAGATGTCGTAGAAGTCAGTAAGCGAATTTGTGATTAAAAAAAAATGATCGTGATAAAAGCGAGGTTGTTGAAAGGCCATGTTTTCTACCTCGTTGACGACTTCATTTTTTATCGATCTATGTCATAGTGTGCGGAAATGCCACCTCGGCACTATGGACCTTTCCCCTTGAGAGCAAAGTACATTACCCAAAAAGCGATCCAGTGCAAAATGTTGTTGTGTAGCCATGCTACGTAATGAGAACGACTGATAACCACTGGTCAATTTAATCGATGGAACGGACACCAAGCGAGGGGAGAAGTGGCTGCAGGCAACAGGGGATAAAACGGGGCCACGAGACTAAAGCATCTGCAGGCATAAAATGGGATCAATTCAGGCTAGACAGGTCAGAAGGGAAATCGTTCTGAGAGGCCTTCGTCCTGAAGTTGACATAGGTTAACCCTTTATTACCGGTTGTCGCCAATTCGCGACGTACCGAAGGTACGTACTTGCTAGTTTCGTGTCAAGATTGTCTTGTGAAGTCTTGAACTCGCCTGCCGTTTGCTACCTGAAATACCAGCGCGCGAGATTAAACAAAAAAAAAAAAGCAAGCAAGGTCATCGTCGTCGTCAGCCCATCCGATTCTGATTGGCATTTCACACTACTTATGACTAATCTCTTTCAACTTCTCACATCTTGGCCAATCCCCCAGGGTGGGTATGTGCCACAAATGAGGGCAACAACAACAACAACAACAACAACAACAACAACAACAACTATGCCCACTGCAGGGGACACGATCCTGAGCACTGCCAAATTCCGTCATCTTGTCTAATTCTCTAATGACGGCATTTTTGAGCCAATCAGGAAGCCCGTATAGTGGCCCTCTGGCGCCAGTCAGAGCTGCCAATATGGCGGAATTTGACAATGTCCAGGATAGCGCCCCAGGACGAAAGCTGTTCCCAGCAATGTCCATCCTGCATGCCCTGTTCTGTGCGAGCCGACTCCATTTTATCCCTGCAGTTGTTTAGAAATTTCGTTACCCCACCTCACTCGCTGTCTTCCACGGCCGCGCTTACCGTCTCTTAACTCTACATTAATCCGTACACCAAGAAACTAAGTTACAAAGAGTGCGGACTGTTTTTAAGTGTAGTGCATGTACAGGCACATGAACTAGCGGAAAAAGAAATTTTGGAAAAGTAGCATGAACGTGGTGTTATACGCTGTTGAGCCTGTAGGTTTAAAATGACATCAAACGAGTAATTCATGCAGTATTTAAATTCTAAACATGCGCACAATAAACAGCTACTGAATATTTGCGCAGGATCTGGTGCGCTATAGAGTCATTGCATGATAGCACGTTAACTCACTAAACGTTAGTGCCCAACGTCGTGAATAAAGTTAATACATGATAATGGTTAATCTATTATGAGTTAAGTATCGCAGATCCGTAAACAAACGAATGTTCCTCCTATGAACAACTTTGGCTCTGCGTCGGCTACATGTAGCTCCTATGAACACCATGCAGGCAGTTAAGATTAATTTTGACGTCTTGCAGGTATCAAAAATTTCAGTGTAACTGTCCTTATAGACTTCTATATGATAAGTTATTGTGGAAGTCTGGTGCTGATTTAGTTACGATAATTTTTTTCATAGCTATACATTTAGTAAAATAATATATTCATAAGAACGCGCAGGAATTGTGGTTACGTGGAATCTTTATGTGCAAACGCACACGTAAAAGCAATGTTCAGTATTTACATGGCCTTGAATGATATATTCACGCTCTCGAACAAGTGTTTGTGGGAAAGCTACTCGGATTTATCGCGCGTAAAGTAAATGGAGGGCTGTTAAAAAATGTAGACTTAAGCCACACCTTTAAACAACCAAGCCATGTTGCCTGAAATATTTTAACAGTCATTTGCATTTCCTTTCCTCGTGACATAGCACTGAAAAAACTACTGAGGTGGTCTTCGCCGGCCTTCTCCTGCGAGCACTTTTATATGATTTATTCATAAGGGCACTAACGTTTCACGTTGGACCATAGTACAGTCGAAATACAAAGCTATATTTATCAGCTGACCAGTTACGTTATTAAGCGCAATGTTTTTGTCACTTGATGCAGCGTCACTTGTTTCAAACGCTGGATCAATTGCAGCCCTCGAGGAAGTAAACAGGAGAATCTGGTGTAGGTCTGGAGTTGCTCTTTTTTCCTCATTTACATATGAGAACATGATGTCTGTTGTGTTTGAGCTAGCTTTCTTAACATCGGGGTGTTTATATTTCCCAAACGAGCTCTCTACTGGAGCCTAGGATATTTACCTAGAAAATCTTTGATGCTTATGAAGTCGAGTGGCAAGACTATAATGTCCTGGTCTGATGTAGTTAACCTTGTTTAGTCATTCCGATGCGAACGCGTTCATGAATCTTGTTTACTATGATTAAAAGATTCCATTCGATGCATACATGTTAATAAAGGTATTGTGAAGTTAAGTGGCAAAACTACGAATTTTTGGTCTGATATAGTTAACCTTGATTAGCCATTCCGACGCGAACGCCTCCATGAACCTTGCTTTATTCCATTCGATGCATATCCATTAAAGAAAAAAAGCCGAAACACGACTGCGGAAATTTTTCCAACATCGAATCCTTCCAAGAATTGAAAAACACCTCCAGGCCAATGAATATGTACCAATTCTTACGAAGATGAGCTTGCTTGCTTGATGGACTCTGCTGAAGGTCAGAGGGGCAGCCGTTTTTGTGCGTTTTTGTCACTTGCTTCAGTCGGAGGTGCGGTAAAAACGAATGGGATTTCCTTGAAAGGTTCAATCAACAAAACGCCCAAGGCGTCGCTGCTCGGTTGTCCTAGATTCGAAACATGATGCCGTGGTTCGCGCAAACAATCTACGCATTTCAAGAAACGTGGAGAACGAATGGAACTGCCAAAGCACGAGAGGGCGACGGCGTCGTGGATTTGCGATGGAGAAAAACTTGCCAAACCAGCGGAAATACCGTGATGGAGCACGAAAACGACTCTCGAAGCACTAGCAGTCGCGTCAACTTTCGACATTTGGACAATAAAAACTACATGCACCGTCTTCGACGTTCTTCGTTTTCATAAAAAGCAACGCAAGTCGAAAGTGCCAAGTATTAGAGCCCTGGCGCCTCAGTCATGTCGACATCGACGGGAAATCCTATATATGCATTCCGATAGACGCGGGATAGGAGGCGAGCGACGCATAAACCTCTCTGACTCAAGAGGTTATCGACAATGGCAGTGGAAAATTTCTTCCACCACGTTACAAACAAGCAAGCTTGCCGGCATGCCTGTGCTGTTTATTCGTCCTGCAGCTTTCGCTGACGAGTCCCGCTTTTTATGGAGGGCACGTATGAAATTCGGGAAATAAAACAGAGTGTAAGACATTTTATTGGGCAAGTTGTAGTGATACAGAATTATAGGTAACTTGACCATAGATAGTATCAATAGTTTTTTAAACTACCGACAGTGGGGAAAAACTATCGATAGTATTACTATAGATAAACTATCGACAGTGCAATCGATAGTTACTATCGATAAAATATGTATAGTACAATGGAAAGTTACACCATCGGGAGTGCAATCAGTGTTATACTATAGATTGTTTTGTGAATAAGCGTGCTGCTGTTAGCCGGCGATATCGCCAAAATATTTGCGATAGCGTATTGTTTGCAATACTCAGTTCATTTAATTTACGAGTAGTTTTTGGTGGATGAAATAAATTATTTCCGCACTGAAAATGCCAGAACATCTCCACCAATAAATTCATACTCAAAAGTAACCCGTTACCCCTTACCGAGAAAAGTAGTTCTTGGCCTACTTATTCTTAAATCACAAAATGCAATATAAATATGAAGCCGCTCTATTTCGCGCATGTAATGGTTGTTTTCCGCTACTGGTGAACTGTTCAACCTTGCACCGCCGATATTGCTTTCTCCGCTTGTTTCGTACGTTCTCGGGCGCATTCGGTATCGTTCGCGAATTCGCGGACGGATCTACTAGTTGGTTCGCGATATCTACCATCATTCGCTTGCTTTCCAGATCCGTGGGTGGATCGAGTAAGTCCGAATTTCAGGAAGCAGACAAAAAATACCGACGATTTTATAGTATACCGACGGTATATTGACACTATCGATAATACTATCAATGTTACTATCGATGGTGCCATCGATAGTTTTTACACTATCGATAGTTCGATAGTGACAGAACTATCGATAGTATCGGTAATATTTTTGCAACATCGGTAGTTCGACAGTGACTGAGCTATGCGCCACCCTTGAGGGAATGTTAATCCTCACTGTCTGTATGTCAACCTAGAAACCCAGGGAAGCCAAAATATACATTGAAAATTGCCTTGCCGCAATACAGTAACGTTGCGCAGTGAAGCATACACCATGTATTGCGGTGAAGCGTTTTTACTGACCAGTGAGAGGTGTCCAGAGATATACGTCCGTGCGCCACCTTCTCCATATTTCTGACGCCCGTTCTACGTTTAGGCATGTTGCATACCAGCGCCTCCTCAAACGCACGCAAACATGCGCAAGCTCGCACACCTGTCTAGAACCTTCGGGTAAAATGCTGGCTAAGCTCTGATTCAGGTTAATAATAGCAGCTCAAACAAGTTACTTTTGTACGCAGATAAAACGTCACTCAGTTCCCGCTTAATAAATATATAAATAAAACACTTGCTTACGAAACACGCGTTTAACAATAAATAAAGCACGCGTTTGACTGGTTTGACGTCCAGCGGCGTGAAAATTACGCTAGGTCTGTTTTCACGTCCTCAATCGTCCGTGAACAGCGCGCTGCCTGCGCCATCTGGACAGGAATAGAAAAACTGCGCGTCGTAGAGGTAGGTGTATATGGAGCCAGATGGCAGCACAAAACCGCCAATGAAGGCCTTGTTTTAGTAGCTCTTGCCAGTTTTCTATTTCAAAGTTCTGTTATCACAGGATTTAGCTTTTCCGCACGGGAACACACATCGCCAGCGGAATCCCATGCAATAAAAATAAGCTGCCCGGATTTCTTTTCCTTTCTTGCTTACTTTTTTGCTTGATTTCTCTCCGTCATTCATCGCACGTGGTTGCTGCTGCATCTGCAAGCATTTTCGTGCCGCAAGTAAGAAACTTTCGTAAGCCTGTAACTTCACAGCAGCGATTACCGACATTCCGCTTCTAAGTCAGCAAATATCCGGAAGCATTCGTCCCTTCAAAACTCTTCAAGTTCTTCTATATTTTTAAATTTTTTAATGCCTTTCAGTCATTCTGATTATATAAATACTTAACGTAGATATGCCTTAATTCAAATCGATATAACATAGGTTACTAATGTAATTAAAGGCCCTAGCTAGCTATTTTGTAGCCTTATTTTCCTTACATTATTCAGAAAGGTGTACTAACTACTAACTTAGAATGTCGCTGCGCATGTCACGAGTAAGGCACGATAGTGACGTCTACTGATAAGTCTGTCTGTCTGTCTGTCTGTCTGTCTGTCTGTCTGTCTGTCTGTCTGTCTGTCTGTCTGTCTGTGCTGCTATACAAATAAGCGTATAGCAGTGAGCATGAAACGTCTACCTTTGTTTCGCTGCTCCACGAGTAATTCTTCGAGGCTGCAGCTTGAAGGTTGGTCGTTTAGACCAGACAGCGCTGTATGTGTGAAGCACAACAGGACTGTAAAAGAGTTGATTGCGCCAAGGTACCGGCTGTAAAATGGGGCGTTAATCCGATGCACCACTGGCCGGGATTTACACGTTTTCCGCAACTCCTGCAGTTGACCTGCGTACAAGGTTTCATGCACGCTACGGCACTGTAACTCGTCTGACTTCCTGGAAGCATCATTAAGGCCAGAGTTGTCCTTCAAGTCTACTGAAATAGTGGAAACCAAGCGATGTAATCTGCAGGACACGAGGTGGTTGCGTGCTCTAAAGGATCTTCAGCACTACGTACACACTTTGTGCGTTAGTAATACTTCAGCTGAGCTATACAAGTTCCCGTGACTTCACGGAGCAACGCAGCACGGACTCTAGCGGTTAAGCACGCTATAAGCACAAGAATTGAGCAAGCTGTCAATGTATCCATAACCGTTTTAGGCATGTATCGTTCCACTTGAACATGCCAAACATAGTTAAGAAAAGTCTTTCATGAAACGTTGATCAATTCCGTGTCTCGAAATAAAGGCCCTAAATAGTCGCACTGAACAGCTTTCCGCTACTCCAGCTTAAATTTATACACTGTACGCCCTCGAAATTAGCGTGTTGCATACATTTCTTATTGCTCGTGTTGTAACACGTTACTGCGTCATGTACTAGTTGTCCACACAGTCAAATTAACTGTTGCCAATCCCCGCCTTCTGCGGTCGTATTCCGATTGTTTTTCTGTTTAACTGGCTGCCAAAGCTGCCCATTCCAAGCATATGGGCATTGTCTAGAACCTATGTATCAAGCTATGTAGGAACGGAGCCCCTGTTTCTGTAAGCAACAGAGAACCACTGAACGTTCCAAGACTTTGGTCTCTGTATACGTGGGAGGTCTTCCGAAACATATTTCATCCACTGCCCACATTTTCACGGCTATGCATTCTCACGCACGCGCATGCGCATTTGTATCATTCTCACATATATCTCTGCATCTTTGTCCCCCCTTTGCTCGTTCGGAAGCGTTTTATTACGTGTGGCCTCCGCAACCACGGGGGCGTTCCCGGTGGCACACGAGATATCGCGGGCACAGCTTTGTGCTTCCCGAACTTCCGGTCCGCTCTCCCCTTCGCCGTGGACGAACCGCGCGCTTAATTCGCGCTCGAATGGACCCGTGCCTCGGGACGCCATACCACACAGCATGTGTCTGTGTGCCGCGCTCAGCTGCGACAAAACAACAGGAAGATCAGCAGAGGTACGTACGAGAAGGGAAGGAAGGAAGCCACTGTGTGGAAGAGAAGGCTGCGCGTGAGCGAAAACGTGGTGTGCAGCGGCGTGCTGCAGATCGACTTCTTGCGTTCCGGCCAACCGTGTTTGCGGAAAGCCTAAATTCGGTTTGCGTCCCCGCGTGCGAGCGGAATGGGCTCCTCCTAATACGTGAGCGCGTACCTTGGAGAGAATGGACCGTGTTTACACGAGTTTTGGTCCATTGTTTTGCGTCCTTGATTGAAGTCTGATTGAGGCTTTGCATGTTCCGGCCGTTGTGTAGCGGTGCGTCATGCCGTCTATGCACACAGAACGCGACGAGACGGCAAACTTTAGGCCCATACATGCCCGTGTACCGTGCACCCTGAGCGCTGGTTGCGATATACGCTTGTGGAACGCCCGGGTGCGCGAATTTATCCGCGAGCAGGCAAAAGTGGCGTGCTCGCGTTGAAAGTGCAGCGTGCCACCTGCGACGTTGAAGCTAACAATTCGTGCAAAGTTATAGCTCGTTACACAAGGGCATCGTTCTCCCTTTACTGTGTTCGTTAATGCGCCTATACTGTTGCATTCGGTTTGAACCCATTATACAACTACGCAGCTCAAACTTGCGTCGCGAAGATGTCGCTTTTCACTGACTCTATATACTTCACTCAAAGCAGTACGTGGCACATATTTCTGTTACAGAAAACAGCGCTACATGTGTCTGCTGCCTGCTGAATCCCACTTACGTTCCGTAGCCTCAAAAATGTATAAAACTTGCCAGAAAAAGTAAAATTTCTGTTTGTGTCACACCTCTGTGACAGTTGAAGACAAACGCCCGCTGCACATTTGGTAATCCATTGTATAGTATATGTATAGCTTAATGAATAACCAGAGTCCTTCACTGCTTTAGTATAACTTATAAGTTATACCAAAGCATTGAAGGACTCTGGTTATTCATTAAGCTATACATATACTTTGGCACAAGGGGTTTGCAAAACGATGAGAGGGTACACGTGGAGGCGTTTAGGTCGACGTTCTCAACAACCTATGCCAGAATTTGCACCTTATTAAGGGACTAAAAAGCGGTTTTTAGTACTTTCAAGGGACCTTAGAGCCATACTAAACACTGTAGACAACGTGAAATATTTATTTTTTTTTATCGGATACTTTCGAGTACATAGTCGTACACGCAACATCTGTTGTAAACAGCGGCCGGCTAGGCTGAGACGCAGCGCACGCGCGCATTGCCTCAGCGGCGTACGCCACGCACATGCTCCGCGGTTATCTGAAGAAGGCTTTCGATTCTACTGTATTGTTGCCAAAGAGGCAGTGTGTACTAGTTGAAAATGAGGCAGTGTGTGAGAACACTGCGAATGAGGCAGCGTTCTCCTTTCCGTCCTCCTTTCCACATCCTCACCTGCACTTTCGTTTCTCACATCCTTGCTATACCGCACTATACATGGGTATTACGATTTACCTTCTCCCATCCGTATTTCCCTCTTTTTCACTTTCACGTCATTCATATTCACAGTGAGCTCCATTTCCCACCACTTGCTGTACTACTGTGACGTGGTGGCCTTAACTCTTTTCCCTTCTGCCCATACTCACTTCCCTTCCGCACGTCCTTGCTATACTACACTACACATGGGTGTGCCATGGTTTACCCTCTTCCCTCTTTATCACCTTCACATCCCTCCTCCCCACACTCAACTTCCTTTCAGTATAGCAAGGGGGTGGGAACCCTCTTGCTATTCTACACTATATACAAGGCTATACTATGCTTTACTTTCTGCCCTCCTTCTTTCCCTCCTCCTCCTCAGACTCACTTCCCTTTCCGACATCCTTGCTGTACCATAGTATACATGCACATACTTTGCTATTCACAATGTATACGGGATTTTCCAAAGAAGCGTCCGCCGCTGGCGTGGCCCTTTGGTAGAACACCTGCCTGCCACGCAGACGGCCTGTGTTCGATTCCTGCTCGAACCCAACTAGAGTTCTTGCGTTGTTAGTGTAAAGGATTCGAAGAAATCGCAATGTGCGTTGCAGCGTTCTGATCTAGTTGCGCGAAATGTCAGCTAGGTTCAGTTTATCCAGAGACGATGCTGAGGCTTTGTTTCCGCACCACTCTGCATAGCCGATATGCCGAGTTTTCTGCGCACGACAGACATATTCGCGCGAGCTAGAACATCTTCGCTGTTAAAAATCCTGCACATCTCACTCATTCTGGGAATCGGTGTGGTGTGAAGCAGTCAGCGAAGAAATTGACTACGACGAATTGTTTGGCATTTAGCCAAGTGTTACAACACGATGGACGTGTTTATGCAAGGTGTATTAGTGGGCGTTTACATGCGTCGACATCACCGTGGCGACTAAATTGTAGCTCATGGTGTACGACGTGTAACACTGGCGCTCACGTTATAGTGCGCAGACGTCTGTTTTTTTAGAAGTGTGCGCTGCGATAAGCTGATGTGCACACCATGAGCGTCGTTCGTTGAAGTGAGTACTTGTATGGAATCAAGGGCAAAGTTGGACAATGGCATGCCGAGTGACAATAAAACACGTCCTATTTTTATTGCACTGATATGTTCGCGCTTGAACATACTATATGAGCGCAACTGACGGTACTACCTAAAGGTCATCATCGCAACTGCTGTTGCAATATGTTTCTTTGATATGTACCGTGTGGGAGAAGCCGCCTTGGCCTACTGGCATATAGTGTGCTTGCTTGGCACCTCGCGAGGTCACCGGCTCAATTCCCAGCCAAGTACAGCTCGTTATAGGTTGCCTTCAAAGATCACAGCACGTTATTTTGTGTCTGTGTGCTTGACATGCCTACATTTCAATCGCAAGTTACAATAAACGGTATTCTTTTTTCTTTTAAGTACGCATGCTCCCATTGCACGTGAAATGCCTCTTTAAGTTGGTTCTTGACTGACATAGACTGTATGAAATCCACACCTGAGGCGCATACCCCCATGTACCATGCGCCGAGCGTGCGGATATGAATCATACGTGATTGCAGTGCCGTTAAATCGTGACGTACATGACAACTCTGTCACGTAAGTGATGCGAAGTTAAATCAGTCATGTTCGTCATGCATTTATACCCTATCGAATAAATTTTGGTTTATACTAGGTGAACGAGACGACCAGGACAGCACCGAGATGTAGGCGGCGATAGGTAGATGATAGGTATATAGGTAGGTAGATAGATAGATGCGGTCAAAGTGACTTCGCCAAGAAATGCTTCGCATTTAAAAAGTTGCTCAGAGCAACGTTTTGTCATGCACAAACGCGACGTTAAATGTTACTTATCGCTTTCTGGCTTCAAAAAGAATGTCACAACAAGCTGTTCTGTCATACTCTTCTTAAGGTAACTCTCTGAACATTTATAACGAGACATTTGTTGGTACGCTGCTTGCATGTGACCTTAACAAAACGCCGCCTTTTCCCATATGCAAGCATTATTTCATCTATAACGCGCGACTCGCGTAAATTATGGCGCGAGCAAAGTACATGCTTCTGAAGTATTCGTAAGGAATGGATACACATAGAAGAGATCATTATACAATGAGCATTCAATCGCTTTCGATCGCATGACTAACAAAAGTACGTGGGACGCAATGCCTGGTGCAGCCGGGCAAACTATGCCTTGATAAATATATAATATAGTACGTGGACTGTTATTCTCTGAAAGCGACCCATACACTGTCCGTGCTATGCAATTTCCGGATATCAACTTCAGGCAAGATGGTCTCTGTCCCCAATTTTCGAGCTATAGTTAAGTGTGCCACGCTTCTTCCGAGGACATTCATATTAGGACAGTTGCACGCATTGGTCTATGCGCGAACAGTTTATATCAATACCTGCGCCTTGCTTACTGGCGCAGTATAATATATGCACAATCCGGCACTCACTCACGCACACATAGAATCAAGTTTCTCGGTACTAGATATTGATTTTAAATACAAAAAAGAAGCACTGGTACAACTCCCAACGCAGTTCGAGGCTCACGGGAAAGCGAACAAACACAAAAGCGCGACAGAGTTGCGCGAGTGTTTTATCGCGGCACTTCGAAGAAACAATTCAAGAGCGGGTATAAAATGATCTTGTACGCGCCACTCGGAAACCAATAGCACTCGAGCGAAACGATAGCTCGTTTTTATGGCAGCAGCCGAAGGACAGTGTCGAGCAAAAGCCTTGAGCGATGCTCCGCGGAACCTTGCAGCGGGAACAAATAGTCGCGCTGACATCAGCGATCCGGAATGAACAGTTGCAATTCATTTGGAACCGAGCTGGCGAGCGAGTAACCCATCGGCAAAGCTGTAACACCTTGAAAAATTCGCTGCCGAGAATTCAATATTGTCTTTCGAGAACAAATAGCCCTGGCTGTCGCGCCGGCTCCGAGAGAGCTGCTGAACCGGGGGTATATACTTGGGAGCTGAGTCGGTCGTTCGCCCAATATTGTGCTTTCGCCGCATGTACGGGGGACCCGACGGTTCCTTTTTGTCTCTCCGCCGCATGCCTCAGCCGCTTTAAATTTCTTTGCTCGTCGGTCGGGTGGCTCGATTGGAAACCCAACATGTGTAAAGAGAGCACCGGCGCCTGGGACGAACTGTTTGAAGAGTCGCGGCGCCACGCTCGTTTCTTTCTTTCTTTCTTTCTTTCTTTCTTTCTTTCTTTCTTTCTTTCTTTCTTTCTTTCTTTTTTCTTTCTTTCTTTCTTGTTCACTTCAAACGCAATTCAGCACACTTGATCTGCACAACATACACAAACGAGGGCAGATATACACTAACAGCAAGAACAAAGCTAAATAAAGGGTAGAAGGGGATGGTGGGAAAGTCGAATGGAAGGGCCCATCTCTCTGTTCTTGATGTATTTTCTTTCCTGTCGCGGTTTATTTTGCTTACTCTTCCTTTTTTTTTTCTTTCTTTTTTCTTAAAGAGAGCGGTGTTATTTAATGCCGCCATATAGCGAGCTGAGAGTCCTCTACAGACGCTTTTAAACGTTGCAAAATATAAACACAACCGGCCGCGAGGCTTCTGTCACCGAAGGTGCAATTCAAACATTCCACTCGGGAGGGGACTTCGAAATTTATGGCAACAATTTAAGGTGGCGCGCGAAGTGCGACGATACATCCTTTGTCCAAGCCCCGCCACGGTGGTGTAGTGGCTATGGCACTCAGCTATCCGAAGGTCGCGGGATCGAATCCCATCCGCGGCGTCTGCATTTCGACAGGGGCAGAATGTTGATGCCCGTGTATCTGTGCGATGTCAGTGCACGTTAAAGAACCTCAGGTGGTAGAAAATGTCGGAGCCCTTCACTGCGGCGTTCATCATAATTATAGTGTTCTTTTGGCACGTAAAAACACGGCAGTTATTAAGTGCGGTGTGATTCATGACGACCGAAGGTGTCACCGTGGTTATATAGCGGCTCTTATTGCCATCCTTTTACAATAAGTGTTTTATTTGCATGTTTAATGTTAAACGCATTAGAAACGAATGACTGTATACACTGCGAGGTTTGCTCTTAATGGTTTACTTCTTGAGCTGTATCTTTCCTTATTGTTGTGACTGTACTTGTGAAACTGAACCGCAACATAACTGACTAGTTTCATAAACTAATTGGCCGCTATTCTTTGCCTTGGAAAAACTACCAAATAAGTCTCCAAATAGGGTAAACTCATGGCACTGAAGCTAATTATCGACATACCGCATTCACCAGCCGAAAGGCGTTACGTTTGAAGCGTGCACAAGAGGCCGCTTATTTTTCTTTACGCTAGTTTGCGTCAGAACGGTTACCAAACCCAACACTGCTACGTAGCGTCGTCGTCGTCGCAGTTGTTGTTGTTGTTGTTGTTGTTGTTGTTGTTGTTGTTGTTGTTGTTGTTGTTGTTGTTGTTGTTGTTGTTGTTGTTGTTGTTGTTGTTGTTGTTGTTGTTGTTGTTGTTGTTGTTGTTGTACAAGACTAAGCATGGGTTACTGGGGACATACGTACCCGTGTTTGTGACCTATGTTACCTAGAAATAGGTTTGTCAGCTATGATGTTTGTTCATATATAGTGCACTTGTGTACTTCTGGGGATACGGACTGTTCAAACATTCGACTACATAATGATATCGGCGACTCCGATGTGCACGTTCCCATCTGCGTGTAATTATTTGCGGCGACGTACTACCTGCATGCGTCGCATGCATGCCGATTGACCAAAGTTGAAAAAAAAAATATCTTTAGATAAACACGTACATAAGCATGAATGAAGTTCGAAAGTAACAATTGCGCTAGTGATAATAAGAAGAAAAAACAACATCGGCCACAATGTCAGTATTCAATGCCCTTTATCGCAGATGTGTTCTCGTGGAAATAATAAAACCAAATATATGATGTGCGTACTTTTTTTTATTATATATAGTAACATTTGTCGATAACTTATACAGTGATCGCTAATTTGACGTGTAATCGGACCTTCGTCCTTGGTAAGTTAACATCAGCACCAAAGCTCAGCTCATGACGCGAGTTCCATGATTCGGAAATCCTCGACCTACAACGACAGGCGCGTCTCGCGCTAATGAAGGAAAGAACTCCGAAGCATTTTCGAGCACGCGTGGTTCCCTATAAGGCCGAGCTATAAAACGAAAGCTTGCAAAGGGCAGTTGACCGAACACCTTTCGCACGAGAATTAGCGGCGTTTATTGGAAAGCAATGATGATCACCCCCCATGTATAGGGCCTATTTGCCGTGCGCGGAGGTTATACGTTTCCCCTCGCGGCCCCCTCTGCGTGCCTTGGACTCAATGCGGTCGAGGGTGCCTCTCCAATTTCTGCCTCGAGCACGTGCGTTATGAAGTTTCCGTGTCGACAATGAGTGTGATGTGTTCGTATCCGCTGAGCGGTTCTCCCGTAACGTCTCCTTGACCTCGACGCGCCGCACCATGTCGGCAAGGTCGCGCGATTTAGCTATTATGCCGCACTCATCAGAGACCCGTTAGGCCTTGTACGCATAACCGATCGCAGCTCGCTAGTGGCCTCCGTTGGGCCGTCGCGTTTCCGCAGCTACATGCGGATGCGTTGCCGTTACACAGTGCTGCGAGTGGCTGGGAATGTGGAATGTGAGCGTCCCGTTCTATATCGACAGCTGCCCGAACAACATTTGTCTTACGGCAACAAAAAGCATACACGAATTGTTGAGCTGCCCCGCCACGGTGGTCTAATGGCTATATGGCACTCGGCTGCTGATCCGAAAGTCTCTGGATCGAATCACGGCCGCGGCGGCTGCATTTAGATGGAGGCGGAAATGTTAAGTCCCGTGTACTATATGCAATGTCAGTGCACGTTAAAGAACCCGGACAGGTGGTCAAAATTTTCAGAGCCCTCCACTACGGCGCCTCTCGTAATCATATCGGTGTTCTGGGACGTAAAAACCCCCAGAAATCAATCAATGGCTGAGCATGCATAGATCGCTTCTTATTAATCGACACTACTTAGAGATAATTCGATGGCCTAAAATGTGGGGCATGTTGAGAGGTGTGTTGTTGATCTAATCCTGCTGTCAAAGCCAGACTTCATTCTCTTCACAGATGCAATGTGTCCTAACCACGAGTATAATTAAACATTTTCTGCGCAATGAAATGATTGCAAGAATATTAGTCACCTTCTTTTGCGTTCCAGTTTTCACAGCACGTGGATGCGGCTCGCATTTTCAGGAAAGCGACCGTTTTTCGGGAGGTTTCATATAGTGTTAGAAGCAGCGCCTGTAGTCTTTCTCTTTAATAAGGTCAGCTTGAACCCTCCAGAAGACTATCGTCCTACTCCGGGTTTCTTTTTCTTTCTTTCCTTCGTTTTCTTTCTTTCTTTTTCTTTTTTGTGAGAGCCTGACAAGCTTTATGAACTTTCTTTTCTTCTACTTTCTTTTTACAGTGCGGAAGGGCTAGCGGGCTTTGAACACGCTTTTATTCCTACCACAATGACACACCTTCACAATAGGTGTATTTAGAACGTTTCCTTTGCGGGTCCATCATGAAAATTTAAACAGCTCTCAACAATAAGTGAAACGATTTCCATAAGTATATTTGAAAGGAGGTTGACCTGTACAACGTGATGTCGAACCGTAATCGCCTTATTAGAAGATGCCCTAAGATCAAAGCTGTGCAGTGGCTAAGAAGCTGCGTAAAGAAAGAGGTGGCGGCATAATGACTCGCTCCACGCTCGTGTACAACGCAGGCGCCTATATACTATATACTATATACTATATAGTGCCCGCTTTCAAATTGTGCGAGCAGTGGTAGTGCTGGTAAAATCACCGATAGCGGGAGGAATATCACTCGGAAAATGTCAGGTGACCACAGAATTCTAAACGCCTTATCTCGTGGCAACTGTTAGCCAGTAATACACTTACTTATCGAATCAAATTTCGAGCTTATTGCTGAGGTGGTAATGCAGCTTATACAACGGATAGTGATTAGCGTTCCAATTCATGCAAGCCAGGGCCGTGCGCTGCTTAGTCATTATCAAATAAGTAGTATTTGGATCGTATTCGGGAGCGATAGGTTCAGTTCGGTTTGCATCTTCTGTCCCGTACTGTAAGTATAGGCGCAGGAACAAGAGGAAACGGAGAGTCAGCTTTTTCTAGAAAAAGCTGACACTCCGTTTCCTCTTGTTGTATACAACGTGTTTGTATAGAGCCCTACAGGAAGGAACTAGTAAATGAAACAAAAAAAAAAAAAAACTCGGTGCATCTATTCTCAGCGCTTTACACGCAAGGGGACAAAGTGAAGACAATTTGTTTGCATCAAGTGAACTAACGAAGCTGCCAACAAGAAAGCGCTAACTGCTCATCTCGAGCCGCGCGTCAAAGTGTCACGTGACGAGCACACCCGATGCCCGGAAATCGCAGTCGGCGCGCGAGCGGTCAAACGGGCCGCGGGAAAGCGCCACCACGCCGCATAAATGAAGAAGCAACAGGCCAACACAGCAGCAGCAGCAGCGTGCGGCAGAGGCGACGACGAAACAAAGCGAGTCATGACAAAAGAGCGGGTCCGGTCGCTCCGCACCACTGCAAGGAGCCTAAACATGGAGCTATCATGCGTTAACGATCGCCGTGATTAGCGTTCGGCTCGCCGGTGAGGACGGCGCGTCGTCGGCGAACATCTAAAGAGCGCCGATGGGCTGCCCCGGCCGACGGCAGCGGATGAGGGGGGGATATAATGTCCAGCTCCGCCCAGTTCACACCAGAGCTTCCTTATCTCGCCGCTCGAGGGCGCTCGTGCTTGAGAACACCCCCCTTTTTTTCTGCCATCTCTCGCTTCTCCTTTCTTTAGAAGGAGGAGGCTCCGTTTCTTATACACGCGTCCACACACATTTCATTCCCTTAGCCCGTTTTTATATTTCTGTATATAATGCATTTTTCCTGGAGTGAAAGGGTGTTCACGAAACACGAACTGTATAGAGCGTTCTTTTTTTTTTTTAATGCAGTTTTCCTCGTTTTGTGTTTGTCAATCGCCCTCTGCTAAGCTTCGGCTTATCAAAACGTTGCGTCGCCCATTGTTTTCGGCCTCGGCGTTTGAAGTGTTAATCGGCCGATGAGATCGTGGCGGCGCGGCTTTGGGAGGAAAGGGCTTCGCAAGTCCCTAACGATCGCCGCCGCGTAATAGTTTGTTTATAACGTGAGAGGTGCATTGTTTCGGTGAGCACGAGCGAGAAAGACGAAGGATCTGGAGCACTTGCGGCGACTGATGGATAACGCTTTGAATGAGACGTCTCTGTGGATCAGAAGAGGGGCAGGAGGGGGTGGCGGTATCAAACTCTTAGATATTGGAATCGTTTTACAACCCTCCTTTCCTCCATCTGCTCGGCTATGGCTATTTCCTGCATAGCACTAGATCACGGGTTCGAGCCTCCGCCACGGCGACCGCGTTCCATTGAGTATGGAATGCGCATAATCTTGCCTGCCGTTCTGCACGTCAAAAATTTACAGGAGAACAAAACTAGCACACACCCTGGCATACTCTGTTAGTCGAGATTCCATGCAGACCTAGTTTTATACGCTTCAATCGAATTGGAACGTAGATAATAGCATGCAAATAATGAAGTATATAATCTATATCATATCTGTGTTTGTCTGTGCGCCCATACAAGTATGTTTTCGCGTGCATGCATCTGTGTCTGTCCGTACGTGTGTGCGTGAAATGGGGGAAGGGGGGATAGAGAGGTCCAGGAAACATCGTTTTGGTTTCAGTTTTCAATGCTCATAACCAGAACAAAGATTTAAAAAAAGCGAGCTGTTTGCAATACCAAACTTTTCGAAAGTTCTGTAGGCAAGAACATATAGAACCACGCGTCAAACGATACGACCACATACTCATGTGTCTGTGGTAAACGCCAACAAACCCTGGTTTATCATAGGCATGAAGTCCTGTAAATTGCTTACACCGACACGTTTGTACCCATTTACCCTGCGAACAGCATGTGCCGTAGAACAGCGCGTTAATAACGAGAAGATGGAACAGGCAAGTCTGGACCCGTGGCCTCCTTTTCTCTTCGTGTGCGTAGAAGTGTTCACGACCACTTTTAACGCGCGTTCCCGTCATCCATCACGCGCCTCTCTCCACCCTATTTCCTTTCTCCCCATGCAGTCTTTAGTATTTGGATAAATGAAAGCGCTTCCGACGGCCTCATTATAAGTAAACGTTTTTTTGTTTTGTTTTGTTTTTTTTTTGTGAGGTGCGACTTCTCCTTTAAAATAATTTAACGATGACTAGAGGGGCATACAATTAGCTCCTCGTACAAATTGCGAGATTCACCAGAGGCAATCGTCCCATCTGCCTGAATGTATTTTTTCTGGTGTAAAAGCTGGCCATGAGGAAATCGCTGATTGTTCGGTGTTTGGATTTATACGTGTATATTCCGCACAGTCAGCGATTTACTCGACTGTCGTTAAGTCACGAACGTGAAGCGAAAATGAGGTAACTGACAAGAGCAGTATAAGCTGAATGTTTAAGTACAATCATGGGATTGGAACAGGTTCGCATGATATACAAAAAAATATTTGTGCGTCCTTAGCAATCGATGTTGCTCGGTTAAACAGAGGCATAGCGAGAAATTACATGTCGCGAGCAAAACAAACTTCTATTCGTTCATTATATGACGAGACAGGCGAACATAAAATATCGCATTCCGAGAATACCACGCGACGAATTGAAAAATTGGAAATTGGAATTGAACTGGAATTGGGAAGGCGAATCGGAATGCCAACACAAGCACTCCCTCTCTTTGCATTAAAGCGAGTTGCTTGACACGTTTTGCATTAAACGTTCTATCGGAGTTCCGTGCCGTGTATAGTCGCTTGGGTTGCAAGCCTGCTTGCCACGTGGGAGCGTTGATTCTGCGACAGGGAGGGGGTTTCCGCGGCAGGCAGCAGCTCCTCGGGCTTCAAATTTGAGCTGTGACTTATGCATGTCGCATTTATTTTCGTACTGCCCATGAAATGGTGTCAAATGGCGAAAGACTGCTCAGGGATGAATGTTAGTCTTATGGTTCAATGGTCACAGCGATGCGCCCGAATATGCATGCCATTACATCTATGTCCAGTATAGCTACCGATGACGCTCATCAGAAACAAGTGCCGTCAGCTCATGAAGCAGAGAATTTATATGTATTCAGCAACACAGAGGAGCGAGCATCTGCAAGTAAATGTAGGGGAAACAATAGCGCATCGCAGCACGCATCTGACTATCATGACTGTGGTGAGGATGTTTTTGAGCACATCTTTCATTGCAAATCTGGAAGGAAGTCGCAATCAACGTACAGCAAATGTAAATGTGCATGCACATTACATTAGGCCTACGTCTATTGCAGTGGCACACCTTCGTTGTATAATACAATCAGTAGATCCCGCTTTATTCTTCTTTCTCCGCAGTACTTCAACCGTAGCTCGAAAACGAACTACCAGCTGCAGTCTGTCCAGCTCACATATGCATCTTTTCACTCTTTGTATTCCGCGAATACACCAATCCCTCCTCTTTTCCATCTTCAAACACCCGCCGCAGTGGGCCAAAATAACGAAACAAGAAATTTAGCATGTTACGTAGTATATACTCTCGGATATGTACACAAAGGAGGACCAGCCTCGTCCCCATAACCTGCGCCACCTTGCCTCCATGCCGGCGGCCAAGCCTTTGACGTTTTCGTTTTCTTTTTCCTTTCGCGTCTTCCTCGTCCAGCCGAGCGGGCAGTATGTATAATCACACACGTGCACGCACGCACATAGAATGAGAGATAGAGAGAGAGGGAGAGAGAGAGAGAGAACGGAGGGCAGGTGAACTCCATTCTCCGGCGGCGAGCGGGCGCAGAGCGTTGCCACCGGTCCAGGAGCTGAATCGTCGCGTCGCTGCACCTCCGCTGTCGCGGCCCGCGGAGGAAGTGGGCGTGACGGCATCTAAATATTTGAGGTGGAAAACACGCTCGGTGGCCATGGCGGTGGCCCTTCCAGCGTGCCTTCCTTCTCCTCCACCACCTCTTCCGCCCAACCCGGTCCTCCGCACGGTCTTCGCGAATGCACGGACACAGTAGCGTCTGGCGAGGCGAGTCGCGAACGGCGAGGAAAAGACTGCGCCCAATGACGGCGAGCCTGGCCTGTGGCTATTAACGAAAGGTGTTCGGGGTACGAGCTTGCAGAGGTTAGTTGCAGGTTTGTTTCTCGCTTCCGCTCACAGATGACGCTCCGATTGCCTCTGCATTATATAAGGGACCTTACTGTGCATGGAGAGGGCACAGAGAGGGCTGATAAAGAGATTGGTGGCAAGCCTCCCTCCTCCCCCCCTCTCACTTCCATTATTCAAGGAGGATGCTCCAAGTATCCATTAATCCATGCGTTTTGGGAACATGAATGAATCTGCAGTACAGACAAGTAATAGAAGGCTGGAAGAATCGTGGCAGAAAACTATGGAACAAAAGATTAGAATGCAGAGCTTGTTAGCCCAAGCTGCTGACCATAGAGAGGAATGAAGATCTTGGTGGCGTTGGCTTTCACCCCGATTCAAAGGAGATGCCCGTAACATCCATCCATCCATCCATCCATCCATCCATCCATCCATCCATCCATCCATCCACGCATATACATTATACTGCAGGCTCGATGTTGATGTCGGAAGAATAGCGCAAGAATCACACAAGGGCGGGAAGAGGACAGCGGCATGAGCGCTGACTCGCAAAGAAATTTGAACTCAGCACGAAGTGTGCGGGATCATGCCCCGTGCACTCCAAGAACGCTATAAAGAAAAACAAGCATCACAAGTTATCAGGGTTATGCTTATACTACCACAGATGAAAAGACAAGATAATGACAAGAAATAGGCGTAACATCGGGGAAATGGCCTTTTTTTTACCTTTTCTTTCTTAAACGAGAATTCACTTTTTAATTTAATCTTCTTTTTGATCGATATCCCGCAAGCGGTATGAGCCATGATGACAATCAACCAACCAGTATCAGCAGTAATAGACTATCGAATTTGGTACCATGTAAATGTTGTTGTTTGTGTTTAAGATTCGGTAATATTTTATAACTATCAAGCAAGCTGATGACGCAAATCAGCATGAGAAAGAAAATTACAGCATATCCACGCAGTGAATGATGATGAGTGGGCGAAGCTCGGGAGGTTCATCGTAGATCGTGCCGAGTTCCGGATTAATTTAGTTAACGCGCACGCTACGAATCCTTATGGTTCAACATATGCACAAGTGAAATCTCCCACCGGCACTTCATTGCAAGTCAAGATCCAGTGCCTATATATATATATTGACGCACATCGGCGCATCGTGTTCTTCAGCCCTGGCGATGAAGTGCTGATCTGGACACCAATTCGCACCTCTGGCTTATGTGACAAATTTCAGTTTCGGTTCATCGGCCCATACACCGTCTTGGCGCAGACCTCCCCTGTCAACTACCGCGTCGCACCTGTTGTCGCTCCGCCTGATCGCCGCTACCGCGCTACCGAAGTGGTCCACGTTTCCCGTATGAAGCCGTTTACCCAGCGCTCTCCATCCCCTTAAGTTGCGGCCAGGATGGCCGCTCTCGCGCGCGGGAAATTAGTGTGGGCAATCATCGGGAACTTCTACTTCATCTGTACATAGTCATCATCACCTCGGTCTCTTCATCTTTGTCTGTGGTGGGTTACCATCTTGGGTCCGATCTGCGCCTTGGGTTCAGCCATTTTTCCGGAGCCTCAAGGCTTAATAAAACGGCATTATTACCCGTGCTTCACAATATATATATATGGGTTGCCGGTGAACGGTTCTCCAACGCGAGCAGTCGGTATTTCTCAATCAAGAAACTCGCTAGGAGACGCTGCCTGCGCCAACGTTGTCTCTCGCGGGTGAAGGCGCGTTCTCCTTCTTTGCGAGCTGGTAGAGCGTTCATCTAAGAAAGAGCGTTTGCATAGTCAACGCGCGCCTTTCGCTCTCTCTCTTTCTCTCTCTGTCTCTCTCTCTCTCTCACAAGACAGCAGATGGAAGAGTGAGAGAGACAGGCACGCGCCGGGAGGCACGCGCCGGGAGAGAGAGAGAGAGGCACGCGCCGGGAGGCACGCGCCGAGGGCGAGCGCGTGCCTCCCGGCACGCCGGTTACGCCTGACGCGTGAAGCAGTACAAGGTTAGACTAATAGGAGCTTCGCCCCTAAAAGTAATTAAGTGATATATTCATTCATTGTGAAAAATGCCTCTGGCTGCATTTTTCAACTCTTCGAAACTGAGCTTTGTAATACGGGCGAGGCTCAAGTGTCGATTTTGCATACGTGGGGGAGCGAAAGAAATAAGTACATATTTCGTCACAAATAAGGTAGACATGGCTTCCTGATCCAGTATATTTCGTTACCTTATACACAAAGTATACACAAAGTATACACAAAGTAAAAAGTAAAGGGCGCCAGAAGAAAAGAGGAGAAAACTTGCGCAATACGATGCAGCATAGTTCCGGAATAAATGTGCGAGTGCAAAGGTGTACGAATGCATAATGACGGTGACAGAACGGAGATACTAATGAACACTGGCTGTTCTACAGCGTTTGAAGAAGCAATAGTCCTGGAGACCAAAACATATGAAGTGCTGAGCTGGAGCCCTCCTTAGAACTCTTTGGAGCAGGGGCAGTGTTGGAAGTTCTATTTTACCAACCATCGAAGCACAAGTTCTACTCATCATCATGCCAGCGCCGTCTCGATCTCTTTTTGTTTTTATTTATTTTTGTTTCTGGTTTCATTAAAGCTTCCATCCGAACAAGACGCATCCGTATCGCTCTCTGACGACCGCGCCGCAGATGGAGCACATGCACAAGCTGCTCCACAGTTCCCTGGGAATCCATGCGCTAGACGCTAAGTCTCTGTTAAGAAAATATTTTGCTAATTAAGATGCAATGTCACACGTAAGGGACATTATTTTACAGCCTGCTACGCGAAGCTTACACACTTGAGAGCTTCGATGACAACCTGCATTCTGACAACGAAGGGCAATGATGTTATAGAATCGCAAACCGTTTATCTTTGTACGCTGGACAAAGGAAGCGTTGCGCTTTTAAGATGTACCATCCTGCATATGACCGCTTCTGACGAATTGATCGTGATACGCGTCATTATTATGCGCGTGCGTCCACCCATGAGAAGTGCGCTTCCTCATCTTCCACTCCTTTGTGTCTCAATGCAGTGCACCCAATTGGGTTCAGCCTTCCTAACCTCAATTGGGTTCATCCTACCTAATTTATGACTATTCACGCTGTCTCCGTTGATTCGTGTGTTTTGTCTCACTATAGTGCGTGTCCATTAACAAGTTGTCGCATAGCGAATCATCATGCTTTAACACGAAGGAAACCTGTCTTTTTGGAATAGCTCTTCCCTTCTTATATCTGCCTATAGGTGTATTGGAAATCAAAGCACGACGTTCTGCTCCTTTCTCAAGCCATGCGCCTTCAGGACAAGCGAGAATAATTCATAGGTCGACTAGAATCATTTGAGTCTTACGCCACAAGCACCTGCAGCCGGCACAACCACGTGACAGTACAGTATGAGGAAGGGAGAAATAAAAAGAGAAATGTGACTGTCCAGAAGAGGCGCCATTTTCTGAAGTCCTTTTTATATGGGAGCACGGTTAGGCGCCGGAAAGGCTACATCTGATAAAATTGCAAATGTTTGTCGTAAAAGGCGACACGAGCATATGGCATCCAGTTGCCCAACAACATGCCGTATACATGAGGCCACGTAAGGGCGTAGACAATTAGTACCACCGTGCCGTACGCCTCAGAAAATTTACACGAAAGTATAAAGAGGGAGTGTGCGTGTGTGTGCAGCAGCACAGTATACTTACGGCGATGTGCCTCAGGCGCGAAATAGGTAATTAGGCTCCACAGGCAGGCTGACAGATCACGAGATTGATGGGCAAAGCCTGTGTACCGAGTTCGCTCGTTTCCATGTCTTGGAAGAAAGCCTACACCGCGGCATGAGAGCGTGTGTGCGTTTCTTCCTCACCTTCGCTGTAGACCTACGTGTGCTCCCTTAAGTTCTCTGTGGTGCCGAAGACAAACAAGGTCCTCCACTTTACCCGCACACCTCGCATCTTTTTTTCCCCCTTCTATATCTTCGCTTCTCTATATTGCTGTCTGGGAACAACCGCTTGCGAAACAACAGACGGCGTACCGTGGTACACGCCGGCGGCTTGATCAAACACGGCGTCATCGCACCTGGCGTAGCGCGGAGGGGAACTGTACACGCGTGGACGTAGCGCGGCCGCTCTGGGCGATTCGGCCACGCTTGCTTCCTTGGCCACGCATGCGGCCAAAGAAAGCCGCCGCCAGCTAAACTACTACAAATCAGCGCTGCCAGCGCTCGAGGAGTGTGTATTTATACGGCGCATTTCCACAGCCCCTGCATGCAGCGCAGGCAGGCATGGCAGACCGGATCACATCCGAAAGCTCACGGGCTTCACAGCGTGTACGAGTGTGTGTACAGAGAGAACAAACCGGGCGCTACGCCCAACACAAACATCGCAAGCCAGAGCCAAGCCGCGGAACGGCAAAGAAAGGAAGGAGGGTACGAACACGAGGCACGACTCGGGGGGAGAACCACGCCGCGAATCGGTGCACTCCAAGAGCAAATCGCTCAGTGCATACGCACGAACGCGTTCACACACACGGGCTAAGTCTCGCTTACGTACATGTAGGCATTGAAACTAGGGGACGGGGGAGGCGTAGGAAAAAGGGGGGAAGGGGGGGGGGGGAGCGCTGGGCAGCTAAATAAGCCTGCCCGCGGTGTTTTGCGGGGAGCTCCGGCGGGCTGCTCGAAAATTGACCTTGGCATCATGAAACGAGGCCCGGCGCCGATTATGTATTGCCGGTTGTGTTGGCGGCGGCCGTATTATAACATAGACCTGGTCCAGTGTGTTTGTGCGGGCGATTGTACGGTGAGCACGCACGCGCGTGTGTACACACACACGCACACGCGCGAGCGTACATCGTGTACGTCGCGGCGGGCTCCTTGTGTTTTTTGAAAACGGGGAGCCCCGGGTAATTAACAGGAGTTGGACGCGGCCGCCTCTTCCCGAGCAGAGCGTTCGCTCTAATGGCCGCCGAAGGGGCGGTTAGTTTCACACCTGGGCAGGCGAAAATTCTCCCTGCCCTCTGCCGCCTCTCCCGCGGGCTTTATTTATACATGTCGTTGATGCCGCTTTTTTCTTCTCATTGCATTTTTTTTTATTATATGTTGATACCGCGGTGCACGTTCTTCTCTCTGTTTCAACGCCCCGGCACGGCGTTCTACCGTTCGTGAACCTCACCCGCACGCCTCCGCGCCCGCGAGCGTGCGTGTGTTCGCGCGCATGCGCCCCAGTGCGGAGCTTTCCGCATTGTCTCGCTTGTGTCGGAGGTGGCAGGATCGCTGGTGAAGAATGCCCAGTAATGGTGCACTCTCTTATTGTTCAGAGTTAACCGTGTAAGAAGAAAATTGTGAATAATGAAAGTTTTTAAGTCTATATACCTCGCTTTACGCGCGGTGTGCGGGTCTGATGATATAATACGGGAGGGTATAAGCAAGGGCAACCTTGTACACGCACGACTTTTATATATATCAGCGGGGTCGCCTGCTTGACAGGGCATGACGAGGCTATACAAAAGGTGCGACGCTACTCCGTATTATGCATTGTTGAGCAATTTCAAGACACACGTGTGGTCTATATACATACGAAACACAATGACTAGCTCCAGCACTGTAGAGAGAGAGAGAGGGGGTTAACGATGACAGTGAATGAAATTATCAGCGTCAAGTTTAGCCAACACATTACTGTAAATTTGACCTTCTAGGAAATGTCAGATATCACTACGCCACTCATTTTCTGCCTTCCGCCTGACGGCACGCAGTTCCAGGGTGGCTGCTGTTCCTGAGACTTCACCTGCGTGATCGAGTTATGAAAGTATTTACTTGCAAGAAGCACCAAACAATCCAATCACTTTAAGCGAGGTTACACAAAGAATAAACTTTTGGCAACAGGCTGCTTTGTTATCCCTCAGTCTTCTTCATAAGAGCGGTTCTAAGGATAGAAATGAGTGTAAATGAGCGTCCAAGTTATTCTAATTAAGGTTACTGCATATATTTAAATGACTTTATGACGTGGTCGTTTAGTTCGCGTGCGACCAAGCAGCACCAGCTTTTAACACGAAAGTGTTTTATCCAGGATCCACCAAGAAATCAGGGACATACATCCGTAACGGAAGTGGCTGTCTGAAAAAAAAATAAACATATATTAACAATAAAAACTGCCACCCGCTCGGTCTTGGACTCATATTCACGTAGGCTGCGGCGAAAGGAGCTGGAATAAAACCGCAACATTGGTCGTATAGGAACATACGCGCCTTATACCTTCATTGCAGTGCTCTACAAGTTGCATCTAACTGCCGTCCGGTTAAAGTAAAGGTGTTTAGTACAGTCAACTATAGTGTTTAACAAGCAAAATTACTCTTAAATTAACATCGCCTCCCTTCCACTGCACCATTGGTTCGCTTAGGTTGGCTGTGGTGGTCCCGCCATCTAGGACCGATAGAGCGAAGCACAGTGTCGTCATGCTGATGCACGCCGGCAGTCAGCGCTTCGGTATTCTTCGCGCACAGCGGAAGTTAAGGGCGTGGCGGCATCGTGGCCGCTACAGAATTTGTCTTGAGTAGCCAGATGTGTTGAGCTGTGACGCACACTGCACCAGGAACGCAAAGAAGGCCGTCGACAAGCGAATGATTGGCCTTTCGCTGCAGCTGGCTGTGTGTCTTCACAAAGCGATCTGCTGGTAACCCGTTCGGTTTCGCTTGCAAGGTGTCACCGTTTGCGGACGCTCCTTGTTCATGGCAGGTTTGCGCAGGGCTCTGGCGCGTGCAGTTCAGCGTCTCCAGAGCAATGCGAGTCGTTCTAGAACTTTTCTTTGTATACAAATGTCGAGGATCCCTGTGCCGTCTTGAGGTGCACCTGATGTGTACATGTAACGTGTTCACATGTCCAGAGTACCCAACCCATCTCCCCCCCTTCGATTTGCCATATTGACGCTTATGCATTCCACAACTCCGCGAAGACAGGTTTCACTTTTCTATTATACCGATTCCTATGACAAAGGGGTCAACCACATTTCATTTTCTTTTTTGTGAGATGTTTTGCATTAGCCAACATACATATTTCTTCTGTTTCCACCTGGATTTAAATGCTTCGCATTTAAAACGAAGCGTCACCATCTTGAAGAGGTTACATAGAAAAATGTAGCCGTAAATAAAGTTTTCCGTGTGTGTCCATTAGCGTCCCACAGTCTTTCGTTTCCATGCACTGGTACACTGATACCTTGCGAGCAGCCCGTGTGGACCCGCGTGCATTCACATGTGTGCACACGGCACGCTTTATTCTTGCAGGTTTTATGTCGCCTTCCTGTATACGCGTCCGCATGCTAACTTATCTGTCGAAGGTTTGAAGAGTGTAAGGCCTGTCCGATTCGGTGCTGAAACCAGTCCAAAGCCATGCAGGAAGCGTCGCAGACAGCGAGTATAATATATATGCAACCGAAATAACACCGAAACTTATCGCGAGCGCATCAAGATCTTCTATCGGCTCCTTTTTTTGTTTCTGATCCAGCGATTTTCACGCGGGCAGGGAAGAAAAATGAGGGGTATATAGGGTCAAAGCGGAAGATCTCTAACACGGAACCGCATCCACGCACCGTGGGCAGCACGGCCTATTTGTTTTGGCACCACCGACCTGAGCAAATAGGCGCAGGGAACAGTTTAAACCGCGCACGCCCCCTGAAAAAGAGCCTATATACATCGTGCCCCGAAGCTTCCCACTAGATAGCCGTTGAGAAATTTTGCGAAAAAGAAAAAAACAATACCAAGACAATGTTAGAGAAAAAGAACTAAATGTGTACAGTAGAGTGCCGGGTGTGGGGGAGTGTGAGAAAGGTTGCACGTTGCGTTGTTCGCAGCGTCTCAGCAAGGCGAGATGAACGAGCATCCTGCGAAAGAAGTGCGGCCGGCCGCTTTGTTGTTCCGATGGCGCGCCGCGTGCAGCGGAAGACAAGCGCTCAATGCGGTGCGCGGCATGGCTGCGGCTATCTTCGCGCACACGGTTCCCGGAGCCATTTGCTGCGCGCGCGGTTCGGGCCACTTTTCGCGGGATAATTGGGCGTTCGGAAGGCGCTTCGCGCTGCAGGCGTGAAAAGCTCGCTCGGGTGCGAATTATCGAGTTCTCAACGATGCTCTGTGTGTATACAAGCGCGAACTCGCGCGCACGTGCGCGCTCGTCGCACAAGGCTCGCGAGAGCTTCGAGTTATAAATATGAAACGACATGGGAGCTACAATATAGCCGTCGTATAAGGAGCCGGCGGAAGACGCTACGGGTGTTGATGTCAAGGCAGACTGCTCCAGAAAGCCGCTCGTGTGTGCAAGGTATAGCGATGAGAAAGCCCTGTGCTGTAGAACACTGTGCAGGATGTAAGTGTATATAGTAACTATATATATTATAGGGGCGCGCTCCAGCAGCGCCTGTTTCCATAGAGGAGACGCAGACTGGAGGAGCGAGCACCTCAAGACCGGCCGTTGCGTGTAGTTTGCCCAAAAAGCCTGATACAAAATCGCCGTACCAGTGGCACGCAGGAAGCGGAGAGAGTGCAAGAGAGAGAGAGAGAGGGGGGGAGAATATTTTATTAATGACTCCGGAGATGTTAGCCTGGTTAGTAGCCTGACTTGCTACTCCAGGTGTCTTGCGGTGATTATGATATTTACAATGACCACGTGTAACACAACACGTACATGCAGTCACACTTACTCGCAGACTTATATATACACATATATATATATTCACTATACGCAGTTACAGCGTTTCGTTGAGACATGTTGCCCGTAGAAACGTTATCAATGCTTTAGCGCTGTGTAGTGCGCAGGTGCTGTCTTGCCACGGGCCTAGGAGATGCCGCAGCTCCAAGGTGCAACTAATTCCTTGAACATAAGGTATATACGTACAGTCAAATGTATGTAGTACATGTAAACATTTTAACAGCATCTCGAAAATAAATAAATAAATAAATAAATAAATAAATAAATAAATAAATAAATAATAAATAAATAAATAAATATTGGCCGCCATTCCGCCCTGCTAAAGTGAATGTCCAGCGAAGCTATATCAAACACTGCGCGTGCTGGTGGTGGGGTGTGCTTTATTATTGCTTTGGAACAATGGTGGTGATAATCGCATTGTGATCGCTGGTAGACCGCGACTAGTTCCGCGAGCATTTTCGCTACATTCTTGGCCAAGACCAAATTCAAACACGACCTGTTGGGCGTGGCGCATTTCTATGCAACTCTGCCTTCGAGTGACGTCAAACGGCCCTTTCGAAAGCAGGTCGAACTTAATCTTTGCTGGAAACGCGTAGGAGGGTGTTCCCGTTGTTCACAGGCGCCTTATAAATCATCATGCGGTTTTGATGCTTGTTTTGGAGTTTTCTTTATTGAAATGAATGCTGATCGCTGTATGTTGTAAATGCTGATTGCAAAGAAAGATGCACGTTGCGTTGTTCGCAGCGTCTCAGCAAGGCGAGACGAACGAGCATCCTGCGAAAGAAGTGCGGCCGGCCGCTTTGTTGTTCCGATGGCGCGCCGCGTGCAGCGGAAGACAAGCGCTCAATGCGGTGCGCGGCATGGCTGCGGCTATCTTCGCGCACGCGGTTCCCGGAGCCATTTGCTGCGCGCGCGGTTCGGGCCACTTTTCGCGGGATAATTGGGTGTTCGGAAGGCGCTTCGCGCTGCAGGCGTGAAAAGCTCGCTCGGGTGCGAATTATCGAGTTCTCAACGATGTTCTGTGTGTATACAAGCGCGAACTCGCGCGCACGTGCGCGCTCGTCGCACAAGGCTCGCGAGAGCTTCGAGTTATAAATATGAAACGACATGGGAGCTACAATATAGCCGCCGTATAAGGAGCCGGCGGAAGACGCTACGGGTGTTGATGTCAAGGCGGACTGCTCCAGAAAGCCGCTCGTGTGTGCAAGATATAGCGATGAGAAAGCCCTGTGCTGTAGAACACTGTGCAGGATGTAAGTGTATATAGTAACTATATATATTATAGGCGCGCGCTCCAGCAGCGCCTGTTTCCATAGAGGAGACGCAGACTGGAGGAGCGAGCACCTCAAGACCGGCCGTTGCGTGTAGTTTGCCCAAAAAGCCTGATACAAGATCGCCGTACCAGTGGCACGCAGGAAGCGGAGAGAGTGCAAGAGAGAGAGAGAGAGAGAGGGGAGAATATTTTATTAATGACTCCGGACATGTTAGCCTGGTTAGTAGCCTGACTTGCTTCTCCAGGTGTCTTGCGGTGATTATGATATTTACAATGACCACGTGTAACACAACACGTACATGCAGTCACACTTACTCACAGACTTATATATACACATATATATATTCACTATACGCAGTTACAGCGTTTCGTTGAGACATGTTGCCCGTAGAAACGTTATCAATGCTTTAGCGCTGTGTAGTGCGCTGGTGCTGTCTTGCCACGGGCCTGGAGATGCCGCAGCTCCAAGGTGCAACTAATTCCTTGAACATAAGATATATACGTACAGTCAAATGTATGTAGTACATGTAAATATTTTAACAGCATCTCGAAAATAAATAATTAAATAAATAAATAAATAAAAATTGGCCGCCATTCCACCCTGCGAACGTGAACGTCCAGCGAAGCCGTATCAAACACTACACGTGCTGGTGGTGGGGTGTGCTTTATTATTGCTTTAGAACAACGGTGGTGATAATCGCATTGTGATCGCTGGTAGACCGCGACTAGTTCCGCGAGCATTTTCGCTACATTATTGGCCAATACCAAATTCAAACACGACCTGTTGGGCGTGGCGCATTTCTATGCAACTCAGCCTTCGAGTGACGTCGAACGGCCCTTTCGAAAGCATGTCCAACTTAATCTTTGCTGGAAACGCGTAGGAGGGTCTTCCCATTGTTCACAGGCGCCTTATAAATCATTATGCGATTTTGACGCTTCTTTTGGGTTTTTCCATATTGAAATGAATGCTGATCGCTGTATGTTGTAAATGCTGATTGCAAAGAAAGATGCGCCGTTTGTCTTCAGTCGTTAACCTGGCGTTTTGTGTTTAGGCCACGAAATTTTCCGACCAACGAGAGGTATGCAGCTTCGCTGTAATAAATAAATAAATAAATAAATAAATAAATAAATAAATAAATAAATAAATAAATAAATAAATAAATACTTTAGCATGAAAGCACAGTTCTGTAGCGGTCTTTTTAAAAAGATAGCGCATTTGTGAAGGAAATCAACTGCGAAGCTAGATAATTCAAGTCCCAGACCCACCTACCTTGTCCTTATCGCTTGTTTTCCTTATCGCCGCTGTGACATTAAGGCGCGATAAGAGGACTAAAATGGTAATCAGTGGGAAAGGCTCTCATAATAATTGTTTGTAGATGCTGGACATGCGTGAATCATGATGAGGTCACAGGGAATTAAGGAAAACAAGCTGTCAGGATAAGGTAGGTTCACGAATACGGGCTCCAGTATTTGTTAAACCCTTCGGTGCCGTCTGTGTTCGAGTGATATGACTAGCGATATACGAGTGATATGACGAGTGATATACTTACCTGATTCGGTAAGTATATACACTCTCGCTAACGACACGTAATTTTTTACGATCATCGACACGTTTTAAATATCATCCATCCTATGTGATCTCTCGCGAGTGGCGCCGATAATCTGGCAGGCCGGTCGATGAAGCTGAATTTCTATTACACGACTCCGGCAGCCCAAAGAACACCTGTGGCATCAGGTGTAGAGGGCTGAGCCGTTAACAGCACGCGTGTTAAGCCCTTCGCATTGCTGCCCCCCTGATGTCCATCTACCGTACGGCCTATAATCGCCTTCCATTAGTGCAAATTCTGACGCTTATCTCCCGCCTATCACCTCGACAGATCTTGTTCCTTCAAGCCATAATTGTTGCTCATCAGTGCATTCTAGTTCAGGCACTCCCATTCTGCGAGTCTAGCGGCACCAGTCATCAAGCATTTTTATTCACGCATAGGCGTTTTGCCAAGTGTTATTTATATCATCCTTTTGTTTTTTTAATTTCTGCACTGTGTTTGGGAGTAAGAGGAACAAGGCCAATTTTCCATACACATTTACTTAGCAACATTTTCAGTCTCGAGGCGCGCTCGCACAGCAGCTGTTTAATGGGAAGCCAAATAATTGCTCGCCCAAGGCGATTACCCACTTACACTTCGCGCGCGTACAGGGTGCGAGTCCCCATAATGTGCATCTGTCTCTTCGGAGATTTACGTGTTCATTGTGCCGGCGCATACGTCCAACCAATTAAAGTTCGCCGTGTTTCCTGCCACATTAAACAATGTGCGATCCTGCACTGAGCCTCGCAGAGAGAGAGAGAGAGGCAGCACTAATGCGAACGCTTTGTTACCTATTGTTGGGACGGACACTTATGTGGCCGAAGGTGTGGCGAAAGGACTTTTTCAATATGGGAACCGTCTGCAGCGGCTTTGTCTATACGGCAATTGTAACTCATTATAGATCACGTTTCAATGGCACGCGCTCTGCCCTGCGAACCTTGAAACAGCGCGCAAACTTTGGGATAGGAAATGCTTTAATATTTTTATTTTATTATTCTTTTTATATGTGACAACTAACCGAATAACATTTTTTTGCCGAACCAGCAGGCTCACAGTGCGCGAGATTCGTAGACGTTAAATAGAAGAAAGCTCCTGCTTTAGTGGTGGTATGAATGGTAGAACGTTGCTGACGTGCCCATGAGAAATTACCTCGGCTTTCCGCTGTTCTTAGGAGTACTTCATTCGAACGACCATGTGAAAACCATGTGAAACCGACCATGTGAAAACAACATATGCATGGAAACTAGCGATTCCAGAAATCGTCACTTCGATTCCAGGAATAGCTCGGAAGTGTGACATGCCGCTAATTGCGATAAAGCACTTAACCTTATCGCATCTTTACACTACATATGAGGACCGTATTCACGTCTACACCGATGGGTCATGTTTGAAGCAAAGCTCTACATCGGCGTACGTCATTCCTGCTTACCAAGAGAAAAAAGCTTACAAGCTCGGTCATTCCACAACATCCACAACGGCAGAACTTTACGCGATACTTTCGGCGCTACGTTTCGTATGTCACCAGTCGGGGCCTCTTCGATGGGTTGTTCTGAGTGACTCGCAGGCGTCATTGCTCAGCCTGAAAACAATCAGCCTGGGAAAAACAAGCAGCCCGTTGACATACGAAATACAGAAAACGTACGCCATAGCAACAAATTTAGACCACGATATAATTTTTCAGTGGATTCCCAGTCACTGTGAAATCACAGGAAATGTCACAGCGGATTGCATGGCCCGCGCAGCTCATCAACAGAACGA
This sequence comes from Hyalomma asiaticum, assembly GCA_013339685.2. Taxonomy (NCBI): domain Eukaryota; kingdom Metazoa; phylum Arthropoda; class Arachnida; order Ixodida; family Ixodidae; genus Hyalomma; species Hyalomma asiaticum. The sequence continues at coordinate 118,816,685 of CM023482.1, read as the reverse complement.
TATGTCACTCTTACCTCTAACGGCGAGTGATGCACGATGTAATCTGAACGGACTATGCAGACGCTTGTCCGAGGAAACTTGGTTTTTAGATGGTGCACAAAAGTCGCGATTGTTCAATATAGATCCTGGAATGACGTTTCATATTCCGTTTGGGATTCACCGATCTGTGGAAACAGTAATTCATAGGTTACGCCTAGGTACTGCCTATACTAGGAGCTTCCTTTATAGGATAAGGAGAAATGACAGCCCCACCTGCTCATGTGAAGAGGCTGAAGAAGACATAGAACATCTTCTTCTTCATTGTAAAAATTATCATGCCCCACGCAAAAAACTTCTACAGACATTAAATAATCTGGACAGACGCCCACTGTCATTAGCGAAAATTCTGGGCCCTTGGCCTACACAGAAATTACAGTACGTCGCGGCACGCGCACTCGTGAAATTCTTAGAGGACTCAAGGATACCGGAAAAATATTAACCTGCATCATGTTGGGGCCTGCATCGCAATTTTTATGAAGCACTAGGGGTACATATTTCCTGTCTCTTCTACTTGTTCCTATATTTGTCACTAGCAGTTAAGAGACAGTCTACATGCGCTATGTGATCATGTTGAACTTGACAGTGTGGACGGTACTGATGTGTGAACACTGGAAACTTATAAATGTCTTGTTTAATGGACAGTTGTACTGGAAGAGTGACCCTACATGTGTGATGTGATGTGATATGTGTACTGGAAAAGTGACTCTATATGTGTGATGTGATGTGATATATGTGTCCGTGCCCGAGTACTTGTATTGATGAACTTTGATGAAGTCTACATAACTTCGTGATGTAAGCCACCCTGTAAGAGAAGAGGAGTAGCCGGCGCCGCACATGGGCACCAACCTCTCCTTAAATTACATTTATTAAAAAAAAACATATGCTAAGGCAAGCGAGTGTAGAATGCTCTGAGCGGTGGCATGAAAATCTCCTATACCCCTTTACTTTGTTCACTGTGGAATTCGGTGCCATAGATCTTCCTTTAACCCCATTCAATCCATACATTGCCGTCAAGGGCTCCAATTTAGCAATGTTATAACATTTAGGGACAACGCCATTTAAAGGGATCCTGAGTTGGGTTTGATGATTTTGTGCGAAACGCAGTGCGCCGATAGCCCATGCATGGGTCCGTCTGATCATTAGGAGACCAATTTAGACTCTCTGCGTTGAGGGTATGAGTTACAAGATTTTAAAAGCGCGCATCGTGAAAGATCGACACGACTCGCTTAAAGAGTTTTCAACCACCCCTGCCCATTGGCCGTGCAATGGGAACGCAACGATTGGCTTTCCCGTTTGACGTCGTGAGCATGCACCGAAGTGCCAGCCAACGGTATCGTCGCAGCACCTCGCGGCGCACACTCACGTCTCCGGCACACCGCTGCAGATTCTAGCACTATACATAGGCCTCGGTAGTGCTAGCATCTAGCGCGGCCTCAGTGGGCCCAGTAGTGCTAGCGCGGCGGCCTCACTAGGGACATCGCGGCGTCATGTCACTACTGAGGCTTCGGCACAGCGGTAGTCGAGGGAAGCGCAGCCGTCGCTAGCGCGCACCCCGCAGCTAAAAGAGTCGAGGAGGAACAACAGTAGTAAGGAGGAAGGCGATAGATATAAGCCCGTATAGCTGTCTTGGTGCGAAGTGCTTCGCTTTATTTATGGTGTGAATGATCTGATAACCACGTAGCCTATTCCGTGACACGATGTAAAAAAAAAAAAGTTTCGGTGCCTTTTAAAATACGGAAAGCTTTTATTTTAAATGTGTAATTGCCAGAAAATAGAGAATTAACCAAAATGTCTTGTCTGACACAGGCTCAGCAGTCGAAACGTATGCGTGTGCGTAACGTTTGCGTATGCGTACCTCAGTACGCATACGCAAACGTAACTTATGTTGGATATGCAGAATGTCGTTAGCTTTCGCATTCTTTATGTGATGGTTCTATAAGATGTCAGCACCCTTTGCCTCTTTTTCTTATTTATCTCCGATAACCGTAACATTAGAAAAGTCTCCGTATGATTTCAGGTAATATATAATCTCGCTCACGGACGAGAAATACGGCGGAAGAAAAAAGAAAACATGGAAAAAGTCAGCCGGACACAATTCTGTCGCAGCTCCTCCCTCTTCCGAATGCAGGACGCGCGAGAATTAACGCCATTGTTTTGGGACAGACGTTTATGACATATATGGGGCGTTCCACAACTTGATGATGATGCCAGCTGGATATAGAATGATGCCAGCTGGATATAAAATAAAGGAGAAGGTCAGACCATTGCTGCACTTTCCTTAATCAGGCAATTCGTTTATATCAGAGCTAAGGTCTATGTCGGTAGGCGAAACCAAAATCCGTCCATCTGATGTGAGCAGAAACTATCATCATCATGGAGGACCACCGAGACAACCAACGTGCTCAAAGTGATGGAAAAGAGAAGTGGGAATGGGTAGGTGTGATGTGAATAGGTGTGGTGTGAGGATAACGAGGTGAGGAGAGGGTAAAGTATGGCGTTGCCTTTTACAGCATAGTTAAGCAAGGGAATGTGAAATGAACTGAGAGTGAGGACTGAGTAATGACGAGGAGGAGAAGGAGCATAAGGTGAGAGGGCAAACATTAGCCTAGCCATGTTCAATGTAGTAAAGCTTGGGGTGGGAAAGAGAAGAGAGGGCGGGGAGGAGTGGCGTGAATGTAAGGAGGAGAGAGCACAATGTATAGGGATAAAGAAAGATATGATAGAGAGAAGAAAAAATAGATAGATAGATAGATAGATAGATAGATAGATAGATAGATAGATAGATAGATAGATAGATAGATAGATAGATAGATAGATAGATAGATAGATAGATAGATAGATAGATAGATAGATCATTAAGAAATAACTCGACCTGCTTTGGCAAGGTGGTGGCGCTTGCTTGCCAGTTCAGCTATTTACTCAAATTACACAGGTGCGGAACTGGCTTCAATTGTTTTATTTCTGTATTTCACCTTGCACCCACTCTCCACATTTCACACACCCTCCGCCTATTTTTGACCAATCACCGGCCATGGCTGGAGCTCATCCCTGACAGTTCCACTCTTTGAAAAAGAAAAACGAAAAAAAAGATCAGGCAATTGATCATGTTGACCGCAACACTGGAATACTGCAGGCGTGTTCGTTTTCGGCAAAGATAAGCGTGGAATCCCATATTTAATAAACGCGTAACACCTTGAATGCGCAAAACTGGACCCTCCCGCTAAAGTAAACATATATATGTACCCAAACGATATGTGTTCGAGCCGTACGCATAAGAATTCAACACCATGCTTCGACGCCATATTGCACTCCAGTATCGCCGCGTGCAAGAATGCACTGCCGGCTGACGTGTCGCTTCGGCATTAGCTTATATCGCTGCACGTGATGGCCTCTACTAAAGGACGCACACTCGCGTGTAATGTATATATATGCGGACAGTGATACCGATCGCGAATTCGCGCCGGCGTTTGACTCCGTCGCTTAAGAAATAAACGACTGTGCGCACTCACGCAGTCGTCCGTGCGCTGTCCGGCCGTGCACCAGCTGCGAAGACAGATGGTCACAATTAGGAGCGAGTATGCATGTCGAATCTCACACCATCCGGCTTCGCATCCTGCCTTGCAGCATGCATTGCATGTTGTACGTGTTTCTATATAGCATGTATAAGGGGGGCCGGTCGCGGTCGTTCCACCTTTGTTTCTGCATTGGTGCATCGCAGGACGCTCAATCCTTCTTATCTCGTGAGCGTGCAAGTGCACCTCCACCTCTACAGACACAGCCGTGTGCGCTTCCTCGCAGTTCTTGCATTTCTCTTCCTTATACCGTGCATACACCGAAAGCTCTGATCAGGTTGGTCGCGCAGCCTTGTATTCCACTTGGTGAGCGTGCGAACATAGTACGTTCAACTTAATATACTCAGACGGTGCATAACTTCGGCATGCGTACGAATATAGTCTTTATTCGCCAATGAACGGCATGAAAATGAACAAAGGTTAGAATGAAAGTGACGGCTGTATACGTCAGCAACGGCAACAATAATTACATGTGCCGTAAACCTGTCTTGGTATGCGAGCATGTAAAGAAAAAAATGTTCTTTGTCAACACTGTTCGCAATTGAAAAGGTGCGTCAGTAATTTCGAAAATTATAAATTGTCTACATTTGTTCGAAAAGATTTGTAGCCCTAACCATGATTAGTGGAAACGTATTGGCCTCTGCAATGCAAGGGCACCTATAATATACGAGAAAAGCGCAACTATATGATTTCGATTGAGAGGCACTGTTGATTTCAAGTTTTATCTTTGTTCTTGAACCATACTAGTGACTGAGCAGTCTTTGTTTCAATAATAATGTCTAATGATATGAACATTCCTGACGATAATACGCAGCGAGATAATCTGGAAGAACAATTTGGCAATTTTAGGTAACATATATACCTTAAGTGCCCTGTTAGGCATAACTAGAAGTTATTCATATGTCCTGTTTTTCCTGCAAGGCATAATCAATAACCAAACTGTGTATAAAGGCTTATGGGACGCAATAAAACAAAAATAAACACCGTTCTTGTCAAGTAAAGTGAACGAACCTACTTTTCATCTCGGCGAACTTGCACACACTAAAACCAAAAAGAAACAAGACATATACTCCCAAATAAAATGTTCCTAAGCGCACTTGTTACAATTTGAATTCTGCGAAATGACGTTATCAAGCTTATCGTGAAGTACGTACGCCGCTGTAGACTCATCGTGTAGACATATATTTCCCGCGCTCATTCCCTAACGACAACATCGATAATGGCCTTGATAAACGTCGCCCTGACTCCCTGAGGCGTCCATAGCAATTCGCACAGCCGCTCGGCTTGTATGTCACTGACTTCCTGAAATTGATCACTTTCGCCTGTAGATACGTTCATCGGCGATAGCGAAACGAAAAGACGACGTGTGCATTTTCTCCAGTTCGCCTCCCTTTGTTTTCTTTGCCGACTTCTATACATCTAGGGGTAATCGCTGTTGCCATTTACTATACTATACCGCCTTGAAAATGCCTAATAATATATTCCCACGCGAAAAGCTCTTGCTTTACCTCGTCCTTACGTACATACATGTACTCCGGTTCCTGGACGACCCGTGTTTTTCACGCTGCGAAACCGAACGCATCCTGGCGTTGCTGCTGCTGCAGTACTTGCATGCCTCCGTGGTTCTCTTATTTATCTTTTTCCTCCGCTCGCGTGTCAACCTCGAATACATCAGACCACACCACCGGGCGTAATCTGTATTTATTGCCGACAGAATGTGTTTGCTAAACGTTCTCGCCGTGGCATACCGTAGGCACCGAAGCAACCAAGCACGGCGATCCATATACTCGACACTGCGCATGCTCGGCGCTGTTGCTGTATAACGCGTTTATAACGATGAATGGAGCTTTCACAGGGAGCGAGGCCGTGTGTGTAGGAGCCGCATCGCCGACTCGCACGCGCGCACCTTCTGCGCGCGGCGTTCTTAATGAGCGACCACAGATCACGGCGAGGCGCGAGATCGCCCGCGGAGCGCGCGGCGGCTGCGGCGTTTTTATCTGCGGCTCGCGGCGCGACCACCGAGCGGAAGGCGAAAATCCCGCGATTTATGGGCTCCAATTCATCGCGAAGCGACCACGCGGGGGCCCTGCGCCGCTCCGATTGGTGGCGCTGATAAAACATCTCTGGAGAGAGGGAGAAGAGGCGGCAAGACAACTCCGCGCGTCTGAACAGGCGGCGCGACTCGGCGGTCGGAGATGTGTACGATATTCGAGTTCGGATCCGCAGAGATCGGTGGTTTTGTATAAACACTCTGAAAACGTTCGTGAACAGGAAACCTTAGCGACAGTTCTTTTTTTCTTTCTCTCTCTCTCTCTCTTTCGGCGTTCGAACCGGCGACCACAGGTGCGCGCACGAAGAGCGGCCGACAAGGTTCAACGTCCGCCAGTACATCATCGCTTTCCGTTCACGTCGAGGAGACGTAAGCTGCACCGCAGCTTTATATAAGAGGGAGAGGGAGAGATGTGCGTACGCTACGCAATACGAGTGAAAAATAAAGTTTAATCCCACCATTCAATTAGACATGTAATCATTCACGTTCCTTTGGCATGATGAGACGTCCAGCAAATAAACACCCGAAAGCTGCGGCTTTCCATTACACTGTAAGAGGAACTGCTACAATTAAAAATCGGGCTCTATTGACGGGGGGCACCGAATCCTCGCACAGATCCGCACTTTTACCTCCCTCAACGATCAGTTTGAGAGCCGCAAGACGAAATATAAAGCGAAAAAAGAAAGAAAGTAAATGATTGAATTGTCCCTTCACGCAGTTTCCTTTTTTTTTTTTTTTTCATTCTTCCTTTTTCGTCTCTCTGTCTTCCCCGCTTTCAGGCGGTACTGCAGTGATCTATCTAAAGGGGCCCGCCCAAAGTGACCGGAGGCATCTATAAGCATTTGACAGATAGACGAGATCAGCTTCGTGTACTGCGAGACTGCACGCGTCAAGTTCCTCTAACAACCACCAGACGGCGACACAGCCTTCGCGCATGTGCGATGCGCGCACATGGCTTCGTGCCTAGGTGCTAAAACTGAGTGTGCGGCAGATGGAGCGGATGTCGTCGTTTTGAGGTGGTGTAGCAGTCACACGCTTAATCATACCTAATGATTTCATTGTATTCGGCAGTTGGACATCGTGCGGGTTAGGCTAACATTTAATCAAAATTTTAAAAAGTCATAAGCTTGATCTCACGTAGGCGTGCAACCCGACCAGCCCATAACCATTTCTTGAAATACAAAGCGTTGCCTTCACTTTTGATAGAGTATAGCGAATTCCGGTCGGTTTTGTACTGAAGATGAAACTGTCCGGGCTAGCCGAGACTGACATGTGACGTGACACAGATGAACTGACATCTACGACAATTCTCGCACAAAGTCAAATTGGTTCTTCGCATCTGCAAGCAGCAGCAGGCCTCTGTTGCTTTATTAAGCTCTAGTTATAAAAGGCATATATGTAAAAAAAAAATGTGTCAGAACAGTCCGGATGCTCTGTTTCAATGTTTCGAACTTGGACGGTTAAAAATGAAAGCAGTTTCACGTTAAATTGGAAAACAGTGTTGAGCGGACGATTATTATCTACAGTATTTTAAGTGCGACGATTCTCCACACTCTTTACGACTGCTTCATTATGTATAATATACGATGTTCATTTTTTCTGATGTTCGAACAGTCAGCTATGGAGACCGAATAATATAGCAGTCGAATAGCCACAGAATTAAGCGGCTTAGTTCTCGAATATTTTTCATATGTACACAGAAAAAGCGTGTCAAATGAGTTCTACGGAAACCCGCAAGGTGGAGTAACGTTTATGAAAGGGAGAATTAGCATCCACGGGTGGATGCTAATTTTCCCTTTCATAAACGTTACTCCACCTTGCGGGTTTCCGCAGAACTCATTTGACATATATTGACGCCCTTGGGCTTCGAGTTGTGATGGATTCGCCCTCGCGCTGTCAATCGCTAGCCTCCTGGTTAGCTGAGTTGGCAGAGCGAGCGCCCCGGACAGGCGTTGGTCCCGGGTTCGATCCCCGGACCAGGACGAATTTTTCGGCAACTAGGAAGCGTTCAAATCCGTATGGATTTCCTTGTAGCCTTGTGCTACAAAACGTGTGGATGCTAATTTTCCCTTTCACAGAACAAGCTTATTTTACAATAATATCGAGAAGCGTTCCTGGCCTAGTATTAATAATTTTTGCATGAAAATTCCAAATTTAGAAACCTTTTCGTTCGAGTTGACCACCGCTGGCCAACAGGCTTAGATAATCGCATTTCGAACATATTCCTCAGTGAGCATTTACTGAGCAAGGTATTCTTGCGAATGAGAAGCATGTTGCACGGAACTGTGCAGAATGCTCGAATGGTCGTATATAGGCCATTGGCCAGGACCAAGCGCTACCTGTAAGCTCTTTTATTTCATGCTCTCATATTTTATGCAGTATACTCTGTCTGTCACTTGTTTGTTGCCAGATTTCATTTCTTTTATTCTAGCGCATATTGCCTATACGATTACTCAGGTAACTGCTAAAAATCTAAACATCCCACTGTACCCATACCACCCAAGTTTACACAAGAGAATTTCGCGCGTGGTCAAAGGAAACAAATGCGTTTTAATCTTAATAATTATGTTGTTGTACAACACATGGTAGTGATTCGTGATCCTGAGATTACAGCTGTATGGATATAAAAAGACTGCTCCCAAAACCACGTCAATGTTTGCTTTTTGTCTTTTTTAAGATATTTTATTTTTCGAGGAATTCAGCCATCCTTCTAGCTACGAGTTTTTCGAAAAGCGTATTTTTTGCAGGGAGAGCTCTATAATTTGACACATCGTTTTAATCACCCATTTGGTATCTCGATACCTACCGTTTACGCTGCTCTCTTCAGCTATACTTGACCATTCCAGCGCACAGGCGACAACCAGCTAATACATTTCATTATCTGCGCATACCTGCATGTTACCTTAATCTCCGTACTAAAAAATTGCACTAGATGTTAGGCCTCACAATCGTAAGAGTATGAATGCACTTCCAGTGGCGTGCGCTAATATCATTAAGCGCTCTTTGCGGTCGGCACAGTGGTGTCCGCGCGATGTCCCTAATTTCCCTACGTAGTGCAAGGAGATAATAAATTTTGGACATCTCCTTGTGCGACACCTACAGGTATAGTCGCGGCCGCGGTTAGTGTTGAGGCGTGCGTACTGTGCGATACCGGTGCACGTTAAAGAAACGCAGGTGGTCAAAATTTCCGGAGCCATCCAATACGGCGTCTCTCATAATTATATAGTGGTTTTGGGACGTAAAACCCCAGAAATCAATCAATCGTACCCGCGCAGGGTTAGAACACCAGCAAGATAGTTAAGCACGGTGACAAAGCTTCCTCTCGTTTTCTTATTATCCCTGCACGCCCTCTCCTCGTACAGGTATAGCCAGCCACAGCTACGTCTCGTAAACCTTTCTGTGCATTTCTCCTCCCTCTATTTGTCTCACTATTTAAGTAAGCTTGCATCGTTTGCTTCGATCTTCGTGCCAGACTGCCAACTTGGTACCTTAAAAGGAACGCGCGCTGTTCTTTCCAAAAAGCGATGTCCTGTACTTCAACTATCAATGGTTGTGCAAATTCAACCGAGCTTTTAATTATGAACCTTGTGAACATTTTAAGCGTGTGCATGTGTTCTTACTAATTTTATTTTTAATGACAATGCTTTTCTTTCTTGCGAATGACTTGTGCAACTACATTGATCACCTACACAAGGCTGTACAATTATTGTATAGAACCCTGACACGTTCCCTATAATTTGTTTTATTTGCATTAGAGCTCAAACACACTTCAAACAGGAAGTTGAAACACAGTACATCGACAGTGGAGGCGTATGTCAACGTAGACTTGTAGGACGCTATATATGCGTGGTTTTGAACTCAAACGTAAAGAGCGGGATTGCTGAAAATGCTTTGGTGTATAGGAAGTAAGGGGCGTCGCATGTTTTTTTTTTTTTTTTTTCGATGTCTTTCCACGGACCTTCCTGTAAAAGAGAGAGCAGAGGGGGAGAGAGAGCATAGACGTAAAGCAGAAGTCTGGTATCAACAGCGGGGAAGATGAGAAGGCGGAATCACCTTTATTAAGTAACCACTCTTTCGGCTTAGGCATATGAGTGGCTACTTCATTCCAGGTAATCATGCTACCCTGCTGCTTGTCTTGCGTGGGTCATCAGCGAATAAGCTGGCCGTTTCTTACTTGCCAGCAGGACTTCTCATGACGATGCAATAGAAAAGAGAAAGAGATAAGAAGACGGTGACGCTTGCACGTTCGCGGACAGCACTCACCCACAACTGGCTTTACAGGCTTGTATAAATATTTCCTTACAACAACTCTACAAGCGCGCGCTGTCCAAAGTGTTGAACCGCTCCTCTCGACATAGCTCGTCTCGATAAAATCATAGGTAATTATCACATAAATGTTGGTGTTGATGAAGTTGAAGTTCCTCGCGGTATAACTGACAGGAGAACACCTTGCAGCATTCAATGTCGTTTTTTGTTACATTTGTGTTGAGTTACATACTAATATGCTACCTACTGAGTATACTCCAAACAAGAAGGGGAGCTGAGGAAGATGGAGGCTGATGAAACCAGTGACTCGAGGGACCCTCCCTGGTTTTCATCGTCTTCAGCGTGTTTTTTTTTTTTTTTTTTTTGCCTTTTCCATCACGGCTACGAAGTACTCAGTATGTACACATACAGAGGAACTGTATATTCATAAACGACCCCTTAAACGCCACGATGTACTATCGATGAACAAATCGCAAAGTACGATTCAGAACAGGGAATGTCGCGGGAGCCAACGTTTCGACAAGCGGACTTGTCTTCGTCAGGGCGGCAACGTATGAGCTGGTCGCTGGTCGGCTGGAGTTGAGGCCCTGACGAAGACAAGTCTGCTTGTCGAAACGTTGGCTCCCGCGACATTCGCTGTTCTAAATCGTACTTTGCGATTTGTTCATCGATTCAAGCATCCATCTTCCCCTGAGCTTCTCTTCTACGATGTACTATGTTATTCGAGTACCACCTTCTGAGCCGCAGACAGGTTTGCATAAACATATGGTATCACAATGAAGCAAGTTACCACACACTCCCTTAATATTACCTGTAAATGTCAGTAGCTGTCGGGCATCCTCGTTCTAGTTCCTCCAGCAGACCAGATGACACACAATGGGCCTCCTGTATCGCTTTCCATCGTTTCCTATCTTTGCTCCTGCTCTTCACATCAAAAAAAAAAAAAAAATGTTATTCTTTCTTTTTCGTTTTTTTTTTTTTGGTGGGGGGGGAGGGGGGTGGCATAAGGGAGACGTGATTACGTAAAGCTTACACCACGGCCTCACTAACACTGTCATAAAGCAAATCTCCCTTCACTCCCCATCATCCCACATTTCTGGAGCTAGCTTCATACAGCGAGTTTCGCGTCATGTTGTCGACAGTGTGTTCGCAAACAGGCAAGTGCGGCAACACTGCCGCTCCGGTTGTCGCAGACACTGTTCTCTTGTCACGCGGGCACTTGGGTGGGGGGGGGGGGGGGGTTGAAAGGTGGAGGAGGTGGGACAGCAAGCAAGCGGCAGCAGCCGAGGAGGTGTGAGGAGCGATGCGCGCGTGCATCCATGATGGGCGCGGGTTGATCAAAAGCGTCCGACCGTGCGACCCCCCGGACAGAGTGGCAGCGGCGGCCTCAGCGGCAGTAGTACTGCCGGTCGGGTGGCGTGCATGTGCCACAGCCTTCGGGAGGTGGCGGTGGTGGGGGTAGCAGAGGGCGGCCGCGTCCCTTCGCAGAAACCGGCCGAATCTCCCGCGGCGCGCACGCTGCCTCCGCCACCGCGACGGGCGCTGCCGTCGGCGGCACGTTTGAATTTTCGTCGCTGCTGCTGCTGCGGCAGGGACGACAGCGCAAGGCCTTTGCGGCGGCCGCTCCGATCGCGCGGTGTAAACCTGCGGTCACGACTCTGCTCACGCCGCTCCGGTTACGTGTGCGCCGGCCACTGTTACGTCGACGCTGAGACACTGCGCTGGAACCAGAGGGTGGACGGTGCCGGACTGTCCGGCGCTCTCTGTAGTCGTCGCGCCGCTGAGGACTGCTCGCAATTGCAGTTAGCTGTTTCGTAAGGCTAGCACCGAACAGAACCGTTCCTGATTCCTGATTGGAAAGGCACCGGTTCTAGAGTATCCTATGGACGCTAGGTTGTGTTGTGTGGAAATTAGAAGGCTGCTAATTCTACTTTCCAAAATTTCTTAAAGCACGACAACTAGAAATGTCTACATTTGTAAATACACTTTGTTAAATACAAGCTAGTGTTTCGCTTTTAATCTATTTTCCGTGGTAGCAAACCGACATTGCGATATGGTTAGATTCTGTGTATTTCTCTTACTTTATGTCTGTCTGTCTCTCCGTCCATCTATCTATCTGCCTCGTGAAATCCGGTGAAATCCGAGCTTGTATTCAAACATCTGATTCATCTATGCTTGATAGCCTTCTTCTATCTGAATTCCATGCACTCAACATTGAAATGCACCTCCGAATACTCTTGATCATCGAAACAAGTCGAAACTATATTATTTTGCGTTGTCTTCTCTGTTCGACAATACGACCATGTGGCGAAGGTAGCCCGACGAACGGGCAACTCCTACGGCGACCTTCGTGACTGTTCATTTTTATCGCCTCTCACGGTGTGTATACGAAAGAGCAATGTGAAATCGAGAGAAAAATGAGAGAGGGAGAGTAATAAGATGAGTAAAGGTAGCGAGGTTAGCCAGCCGGACCTCTGATTGCTCTCCTGCGCACGGGACAGGGAAAGACAGAAAAGGTCAAAGTCATACAATGATGCTAAATGAACTACGCACAAATTAGACTCTCACATAAAAGGAACACATACGGACAAGGACGTGCGCCACCACCAAATTTATTCACCTGAGCACCCCTCCGATAATCCCACATTGCTGCCACGCCCCGTTTTCTTTATCAATGAATTGATGAAAAAAAAAAGAATAAAAAGGAGAGATAAGGGAAAGATGTTTTAAAAAAACGTCGTAATTGGCGCGTAGTTCATTCAGCATAATGTCAGACCACCCAGCGCATGCTGTCCTTCTGAAGTACATACAATGAGTGCGCCGTACTGAAATTTGCGAGTGGAGAAAAAAAAAATACACCTCCCGTTCCACGACACGAGCGAAGACAAGAACGCCTAGCTGTCTAGCTAACTTTTTTACTGGTATTGTTTATATTGTAGTTTCCATTCTGTTTTTCGTCTTGTTTCCTTTCTTTTTTTCTTTTTTTTTGTTAGTTTGTTTAGGCGAAACGACGAAGTCAGTTTAGGTATCGGTCGATCTTAAGATCAATAAAAGAAAGCGTGTTACTTGCGTCATAGTCAACTGGTCCTCGGGGAATTCGCTTTCGTTCTCACCAAGGTAGAAAGACCTAACTGGACTTACTTTTTTTAAGTACAATATTCTTCACGCACGGGGAGTTCCTACTACGTCGAAACTGACTGGTTTCGCCGAGAAAGGCAGACAAGCGTGCTAAACGGATTGCAACGACTTTATGCCCGCCTCTATAGAAAAGAGGCTCAAGGCAACCGGTGAAACTCCATAGATCGAGTGAGGAAAGGCAGAAGCGAGAGCAGCAAAGCATATCCTGCAAAAGAGGAAGAAATCAGAAGACGAGCCACACGGGTCCAGGAAAGAGAAAGGACCAACAAGACATCGAAAAAAAAGAGAAGAAGAGTACAGAGAACGCCTCTTTCTCGGGGCACGAGCGACGTGCATGTTCCTCGGCTCAACTTTTTTTTTTCCGCGTAACGTTTCTAGAGCATCGGTCGCCCGGTCGACACGGTGACGACGTTGTCCGGTCGTTTAGCATGCAAGCGGAGCAACTCGACGTCTTCCTCTCGTATCCTCCTCTTCCTCTCTTCTCATTCGACAGCCAGCCAGCTTCTCTCAAGGCATCAGTGATGGGGCATGGACGGCCGAGGCCCAAGACGAGCACAGCTCAGAAGGCGGCGTGGGAGTGCGCATCCTCGGCGGGCCAGAGCTCAGAGCCGACCAATGGGCGTCCCTCGCCCCGCGAGGGTGGAATAAAAGGTCGCCCTTCATTTTTTATGCCCGTTCGGCCCGAAGTACGCCCATTGGAGCGAGATGGTAATCTGAGAGCCCTTTTACAAACGCCGCCTGTCGGCTCTCGGGGGAAAAGGCAACGATAAAGTGGTTGCGCCGACCGTGCAAAGAGGCGGCATGCGCTCGGCGCTGTGCGCGAGCTAAGCGGGCCGCACACAGAAAAGGCGGCCGTCGTGGCGGCGGGGCTGCTTTGTTTTCTTGCGTAACTCCGCCCTCCAGGGCCGCGGTTTGGGGAGTCTGTCGAGCGTGCGTGTGTGTGCACAAGCGCACCACGGCCTGCTTGCATCTTCTTCCAGCCTCTGGCACACACGCACAGGCGAGCCCTGGCCGGCGTTGTTCGGCGGCAGGCAGTCCGCCGAGGGCAAAAAAGGATGCCGCTGACTGCCTGGCGCCCGCTCGTGACTGCTTTGCGTAAGAGGAAACCGTTTTTATGCGTTTAATTTACGACCCCCGAGGCTGGGGCGATTAGCCGCGTCCCTCGTTTTAAAACGTTGTTTGCCGTTGATGAGTCCTTGGAAAAGGATTTATATAGATGTGGCTTTCGTAGCCTATTCGACCCTGCCCCCTTCCTCCTTGGTCGACGTCCTCACCACCCCGTTCGAAGGCTTGTTCCGTATATACGAGCAGAGCGCTGTCTCACTTGGCGGGCCCCGAAGCTAGTTCACCACATCACTGCCGCTTGACTTGCCTCATTTCGTTCGCTATAGCATGACTGACTAGCCCGTTCGTTCCCCCAAAGATATATCCGCCCCTATCTCATCGTGTCGGTCGGCGTCGAAGCGCTCGATTAGCCGGGTGAGAAGTGTGAGACGCGCTAGGCTGATTTTTCGGCAACGAGAAAATTGACCGGCCGTAATGCCTGTCTTCGATCGCCGACACCTCGGCGCTACGGCCTGTGTATAGCGGTGCGCTTTAATCGCTTTATTCTTTGCCGTAAAGCGCCTCGAACAACGCCTGCTGCGCTTCTGTTATTTATGCCATCAGGGATCGCGGCCTTGCTTCTAGTAAGCGGAGGTTGATTTATTCGCTGTTATGTATATAGGTTGACCACGAACCGCTAAGAGTGATGGTTAAAGGTTAAAGTCAGCGCATGCTAATGTTCCTATTCAAAAGCTGCTTCGTTACAACAATGGGTTTAATTGTGCCGCGTCACTTCCCCGCATAAAAATGAAGGCGTGAAAAAAAAAAAAAAAAGGTCGCATATGAGCTCTCCTTCTTAGATGTTCCGCGTTTGACTTACGAGTATCTGATTTCGCAGCTATCTCGTTATATACGCTATTCATATTAGAGAGGATTCGATAAGGACACTTTATTCGAACTACCGTGCTAATGTTTCGCGGATAACGAATGTGCATTGATGAATGCAGGCTAAAGAAAAGAAAGAAAGGAAAATATCTTTCAACGTAGCGAACATCTATAGCACTAGCGACTGTACTTTATCCAAGCATTTATGTCTCACGCATATGATGCAGACTGATTATAAGTACAGAAGAATCATAAGAAGAATAAGTCCAGAAGTCCAGAAGAATCATAAGAATAAGTCCAGAAGTTGTTTTTCTGTTGTTTTTATTTGAATATATACTTTGGCAGCCGCGACGTCGTAAGGAATACCACAAGGAATGTTTGCGTTAATATGGGCCACTTGTCTTCTGGTCCATGGCAGTGTTCATTCGGTATATGTTAAGCCTGTGGTTAAAAGAATGAGATTTCATCCAGAAGCGCGCGTGGCGCAACGGGTTCTCAGTAAGGCACGTAGCCATGATATTTTTCTCGGGGGGAGGGGGGGGGGGGGGGTGTCTTCTAGAAGGCCTTGGCTATTTGAGAAAAAAGGTTATTTTCATTATTTATTTTCGTAAAGATCGCAGTGTGTACACTGCGCGACTTTAAATGTAACGTCATTAGTAGGCTTCCGTGTGCATCCACATGCATCCGTGTGCCGATTTTGATAGCTAATTTTTCGATGGAGGCGAAATGTTGAGGCCCGTGTGCTGTGCGATGTCAGTGCACGTTAAAGAACCCCAGGTGGTCGAAATTTCCGGAGCCCTCCACTACGGCGTCTCTCATAATTATATCGTGGTTTTTTTGTTTTTGTTTTTTTTTACGTAAAACCGCAGAAATCGTTATAGCTAATTTTATTACTCAGATATGAATCTTTTTCTTCTGTCTCCCATTCACTTACGGCGAAGCTCGGCAGTAGCCACCAAGAGATAACACCACATGCACATGTCCCCAAATCCTGGTCATGCCTGAGCATGCATTCGGTTACCCGCACCTTCGTTACTTGTTCACATTACTTTGTTGAAGCGAAATCTTTTATTTCTCCTGTTCCACTATGCAGACGTCACGCGGCGCCGTGTGGCGCTCACCAAATGTGTCCAAACAACGCGGACTGCTCATGTATAGAGTAGTCAGGTGATAGAGGAATCGCTTTTAATTATACAACTCATCTGACATATTCCTCGTATCACGCGGTCAGTCATAAATTCCTAGCGTTGTCACCACACATCTTTCCAGTCTCTTAGTATATTATATGTAGGATTCCACTTTCGACTTCATCATTCAATTCCGCCTTCCACCGCACTTTCTCGCGTCAAGCTTATAGCTAGGAACGCTTTTTAGGAAAGTGTATATATGGTCAGGAACGATTATCGACATGATGTATCGTCACAGCAAGAACCCAAGGGGACACCTCGCGTCTTGCACATCTGAGCCACGCATAAAAGACAATATCTCGAGAGAAAGAAAGGGATGGAGGGGTGAAGAAACTGCAAATCCACCCCCAGGCCCGTAGCTAGGAATTTTTTTCGGGGAGGGCCCACTTGTTGAAGACCTTGACTATTTAAAAAGAACATATATTTTCATTACTTATTTTTGGTTTAAATCGCAATATTCACATTAAGTGAATAATGTGCAGTGCTATTAATAGGCTTAAATTTTATTTTATTAGCGCTACACTATGCTATTAACACTACCTCCCAAACGAAATTTCGGGAGGGGCCCAGACCCCCAGGGCACTCCCCCCCCCCCCCCTCCCCTGGCTGCGAGCCTGTCCACCCACCGTCCCCACCTCCTAATATTTTGGCTCTAGGAGCATGGACAGAATAAAGGGAAGGATATTTATTTATTTATTTATTTATTTATTTATTTATTTATTTATTTATTTATTTAAACCAAGATGCCTCGAAGGCATTACACAGGGAAGTGGTCACGTTGAAAAATTCAAATGAAGTTCCTATTTAAGCAGCGATAGCTAGTTGATCGCAACGAATGATAGTGCTCCCCGTGCAATTCTTAGTGTACGTAAAGCTTCCTACTCATACAATGTTAGTTAATGATCCGCGAAGACGAACGATGTCTTGTACAGATGCGATTCATTATGGAAACCAGCTCGTATATAAGGCATTTCTTAGACCAGCCGGATACCCTCCGTTGGGGAAATGGGAGACTTTGTAACGTGGCTACTGCCATCGACATGAAAGGACCTGAATACAGAGCGATCTATAATCCCTCGACTATACTGCCTGGCACAATCTCGCACAGAAAAGCACTAACTCGAAAGCAAGCACCGCCTGCTCGATTAGTATACCGTCGGCGCCAGCTGGCACGTCTAACAAACGCAGTGGTTTTGCTTGACGTGCACTCGTTACCGTTGCCATGCCACCGCGGTCGTGCCGAGACGCGGCCAGGAACCGCGTGTGTGTGCAGTTGGCACTGGGCAACACGCATTGTTTGAGGGCCTCCTGCCTACAGAGAGTCTGAGCGACATCGTAGAACTGCTCTTGCCACGGGCTGCCCACACGCGCGCAGCCGTGGCAAGAACACGCGCACACACACGCACGCACGCACGCACAAGCGCAAGTTGGTGACTGCGTGTAGCTTTGCGTGAACCGTTTCATGGTTTTCTATCGAGTTCTTGTGCGTTCTTTTTGGTGTCGGGCATTGCAGCCACGGGCTTGCCAGTGCGCCAGACAATGTTCCACATGTGCCTCAAACAAAACCAGAAAAATTATGTATATTTCAACTTTTCCTGATGTTATTGTGTTATAGTGACAGGATGTCCGAATTTTTTTTTCGGACTGGAATTTGTTCAAAAATAAAAATTCATACACTGTCTGTGGCAAGCTCGCAAGAAATTAGTTTTGCGGCTACGCAGTAACTATAGAAAAAAAAAAAAAAAATGAGCCGGATCCTGTAATTGTTCCAGTGGAAATGTACCCGCGGACCATGCCTGACCAATGGACATGTTTCGGGAACACCACGTTACCGAAACAAACAACAGTGCTGCCTCTGTTTTCCTGCTGCTGACTTTTGGCGACATTTCGTGTCCAATGGACGCAATGTATGTCGTGGAAGGACATATTTGTGGTTTACTTATTGGCAAGGCAATGTGAAGTTGTACACGCATTTTCAATTATAATTTTTATCGCGTGGAAACTCAAACGAAGCAGAGCATTCGAAATCCGAATGAGCCAAATCCAACACTCGGCCCTGCTATATTTTCGTTGTGCTTTGATGACGTGAACTTTCTTTTTTTTTTGGGGGGGGGGGGGGGGGTCAGAATCGACCATACTGTCAATGACGGTCGCTTGCGTTATTCTTTAGACTTTGTTTAAGTAGATCTCGCTGCTTTAGAAAAAGAAAAAGCTGATCATACTTCATCTCAAGAACATACAGCGGTATACCACATGTTTGAAATATCTGATAGTTTTCACATTATAATTCCGCTTTACTCGCTTTGAAAGCAGACATCAGAGTTTTGAGCAAGACTATAGCCGAGTCTTTTTATTGAGAAAACAGTCATGCGTATTAAAAAATTCTATTTTATAAAAGTCTCTAAGGTAACCATAGATAAAGAGAGAGAGAGAGAATTCGTTGCTGTGCGCACTTTTTTCACGGATGTAATCGAAAGTCATGACTATGGCGGCGCAGTATTAAGCTTATTTTGTGGTATTATTATAGTAAACTTGGTGGGGGCTTAATTTAGCCTAGGCGTACTCAAGCTTACTTCGAATGAAAATTTAGTAAGCTAGTTTCCGGGCATAGATGAAGGCCACCGAAAGAGAGTGTAGGTGCAACCAACGTTTTCAGATTGCAACCAAGTGATTCAGGAGTTAAGGCCGACAGTTTGGTGACGTGGTCAGACCAGATCAACTTGCCGTTGAAAACGATACCAGTATGATGCTTAATGGGTCTAGTGTGGATATAATTGCTCGGTTATAAATGAAGCTCATTGTTCGCAGTTTTCCTCAGCATTGGCTTTGTGTGCGTTATAAAGGCGTGTTTTACTTTCAAGTTACCTAAATATACATTTCTTGATAGATGCGGCTGGTTTGCGAAAATAGTATACGTTGCAAACACTACGATCCCCGCGTTCCACGTGCTTAAAATTACCTTAGAACACTCGCAACATGTATTTGTTGACGCGTAAGAGCTTACGAGGAAAAAGAAAAAAACAATGTACGAACTATGTAGCATTGTCCTGCAGCCCTTGGCGGCAACGGCTTTCTTTCGCGTCAAGTATAAGCCATGTTTGTTTGGACCCGTCGACAACGTCAAACCGCAAGAGGGCACAAACTAGGCTAAGCAGAATCACTGTCGTCCCTGATACAAACGGCCCGCTCGCATTTCACGTCTTCCAGCGGCACATCTCGAGAATTGAAGTCACAAGGCCGCATATGCACAAGCCCGCCGCGGGCGATCGGCGGCTGCTGCCGCAAGGGCTCCTTTGACTGCGATGACAGCCGCTTCCTCTTGCACCCTGCGCCGCTGCGCGTACCGCCTCCTCCCGAATCAGCGACAGCCCCGCAAAAACTACAAATACTCGCTTGGTTTCTCATATCTATTCTAGCACCTCGCCGAATACTGTGTAACGCAGGGGCACGGCGCAAGCGAGCGTCGTGGCAACGCGAGTCCTTTGTCGTCCCGTGTCCACAGAGATGGCCGCAGAATCGACGATGAGCATCGAAGCATGAAGAACACGTGTAATTGTATACGCGACAAGCGGGGAGAGGGGAGCGGCACAAGGAAAGAAAACTGCTCCTATGTGGGCGACAGAACCCAAGAAGGAGCGACGTATGTACGCCTAAAGAAACAGGCCATCGCCGGTCCTCGACACAACGAGAAGTGGCGACGCGAACAGATTCGCCGAGAGAAAAGTACCGCGCTTCTTTCAATAATAATATCGGCTCGCTCGAACGATTTCCAACCTCCTCCTCAATTTCGCTGTGCGAGGTGTCTCCTCCCTATATCGTTCTACAAGCGTATATATACGCAGACATGGAGGTACGTTATATGTATGCGCGCGTATGGACACAAAAGCAAATACGTGTCTACACCCGCAAATATGCACACGCACGCAGACAAATACGTATATATACGATCAGCGGGGCTACGTCTTTTCTGGATATACAGTGTCAACGCGGTGCTCGCACGCACAAAGGCTTGCAGGCCAAGCACAAAACAGGTGTGTACTCACCGCACACACGCAGATAATAGCGGCACAAGGGCATGCTCCCATATCCCTAGCTGGATTCCTGTATCGAAGTCGCTACTTGAAGTGCCTCGAGTTGGCCGAAAGCCAAAAAAAGAAAAAGAACTACATGGTTCAAGATAGGGCCCACATAACCTATACGAGACGCGCCCCTCGACACCAGCAACGGCGCATGCGACTGTGCGGTCCTTGCAGCGGTACGTCCCACCTTCGGAGGACGAGAAGGGAGCGAGGCTCCTTTGCGTTATGGCCGCATCACGCGTGCTATGTATGCACGCGCTCCCTTTCTGGATCCGAGAGCGGGGCGTCAAGTGACACTTGAAAGGCCGAGAGCCCTCCAGAAACTGGGCTTTACTGCATAGAAAGGCGCCTCCCCACTCGAATGCTGGCTTCTTTTGGCCCTGTCTTGTATACACGGGGCCCTGATCTTAAGGAGCGGCGAATTTAAAAGGAGGCCCTAGAGCCGCCGAATGTTCACTGCCTCTGGCCGCCCCTTGTTGATCTTTTGTGCGCAAAGCTGTTGAAGAGAGGCGCGCTGTGGTTAGGGACCACGAAAGGTTAAACGCGTATGCACACAGAGGCACACTGCACGCCTGTGCCGGTGGCGTGAAAGGCAAGAAGCCGTGTCGCGGACAGCTGATATTCTCTCGGGCATTGGCTACCGTTCACCTTTGTTGCCACTTTAGCGCCCCCCTCCTTTCTTTCCCCTCCTTTCGTTTCTTCCTTTATTCTCGACTCTTTATATCCCGTTTTGAGAACGCGTGACTTCTATCACACAAGCACCATGAGAGCTTTCTTTTTCTTTTCTTTTTTTTTTTTTGTATGTCGTATAATACCAACGCGAGGCCGTTCTTGCTTCAAAACCGCACATGTAAAAATCTTTTTATAATGACTTGCTCTATTATTTGTTCTTTCAGCTCCTAATTGATTGCGCTTTGATGGCGAGGTGGGCAATAGATTGGTATCTTTTGTGTCGTGGTGACAGATAGGCTTCATTGTGTTGTGACGTAAGCATTTGTTAGAAACTTCCCCCCTATGTATAATGTGCAGGCCAGTGATCGTTATGAATGTTTTCCTGGGTGTCTGGAATGATGGATCGTCCCGACATTATTTCTGAAAGTTTGACAACAGCCGCAAAATGTTCGCTCATGCACAAGATTGTTCAATTCCTTCCATGGCGGTACTTTTCTTTTCCATCACTTTTCTGTTCGTATAATGACTAATACAACGCTACCGTGACATGTCAGCAGTGGGCGTCAACGACTCCTTATTTACGATTCGTTCCAATATATCAAGCGAATGTGACAATGACGCTTCGGTTAGACGAAGACAGGGATGTTTATTATTCTTTCTAAGGTTGAGACGCCAATGTGCGATCACATTTGATTTACAAACCTCTGTCTGCACCTCGTGAGCTTGTACTTTCATCGGAAAGTATAGGCCACAGGAGAAAATAATTAAATGTAGAAAACGGCGTGAGATGTGGCCGCGTCTTCTCTAATGCGCCACAAATAAAAACCAAATCTAAAACAAAGGGACAGGAAAGAATAGCACGAAGGTACATTTCCACGAATTTTCCTAGAAATCTTGAATGCCACGGATGGTTCTTGCGATATACCTGAGTCATCTATATGAAGGTTGTTCCTCTGATGATCAATCACGGAGCAAATGCTGAAAAGAACGACCCTTCGCTTTGCACCTATATACCATTTGTGACCGAAATTCATAAGCGAAGCACATTTGTCTTGCTGTATGTGTAAAACAGACAATGTATACACAGAATCTAAAGCAGTGGCAGGGCAAAAGAAAACGTCAATGATAGAACTGACATTACAATCACTCTTTGGAAAACACAGCTGTCACTTACTACTATAACTTCTTACAGCATTGAATACCAATGAATATCGGTCGGCTGTGATCATAAGCAATTCTTTAGGGGTACTTGTGTGATGTTACCGTTATTTTTTTTTCCTTTTGATATCTGTTTATGATAAACCACTTGTTGTAATGTTACTATTTTTATTCCATTTGTGTATTTGTACCCCACTCTTACAATAGCCCTGAATTGCGTTGCAGTATTTGTAAATAAATAAATAAATAAATAAATAAATAAATAAATAAATAAATAAATACTGAAATTTGAAGTGCCGGAATCACGCTATGAATAGAGGCACGTCATGGTGAGGAACCCTGTTTTCACCACTCTGAGGTTCTTTAACATGCACAGCTAATATCGCACAGTACATTGGCCTCTAGCGAAATGCGTTTCGCCTTCATAAGCAGTTTCAAACGATAAACATTCATCTCCTTAAGCGTCATATTCTGTAAAGAGTAGTGACATATTTCTGTACTGTTCAGGCCCTTTCGTGGTCATATATATTCACTTTTGCTTTTTTTTTCTTTAATAATAAGTTTTCTGCAGTTTTCTCTTTGGCTTGCAGAGAGTCATCGTAATATTCCATAATGTAACCTTGAATTAGGAATGACTGATATGTATTTGGCTTTAGGGGACATCCCGTAATAGTTGGCCATGATCAAAAATGAAAAACAAATCGCCGTGGCATAGCGTAGTGGCTAGGGCGTCAGCTTGCTAAGCATGAGGTCGGGGGATAGAACCCCGGCCACAGCGGCCGCATTTCGATGGGGCTGGGAACGCCCATGAACTTAGCACCCCCCATGTGGTCAAAACTACGATGAAGCACTCCAGTATGGGGCGTACCGCATAATCATATCGGTGTTTTGGCAAGTAAAACTCCATTATTATTATTATTATTATTATTATTATTATTATTATTATTATTAGTAGTAGTAGTAGTAGTAGTAGTAGTAGTAGTAGTAGTAGTAGTAGTAGTAGTAGTAGTAGTAAGCAAGTGTGTACCAATATGCGGATGATACGGTGCTTCTAACACGTCACTTACGTTATGAAGGCGCTATTAACGCTCTGCAGAGTGCAATTTATAAGGCCATGCTGTGGTTTAATGAAGATGCAAATGTACTGCAGTAGAGCATGTAGAGACATTCAAGTACCTGGGTATAAATTTTCATAGCGGAATGTCTTGGCAACATCACATGGCTTTTCTGTGTGCCAAACTTAGAATTGTTGCCTGTCTGCTTTTCAATATAAAACGCTTGGTACCCCTACCAGTAAAGAAAATGATAGTTCACGCACTAGCGTACAGTCTGCTGAGATATGGCATCACGATTTTCGCCTTTTGCACAGAGCGATGGGAAACACGAATTAACAACTTACTTAGAAACATACTAAGAAGCGTTGCTTACGGCATTAGGCTACATTCCAATAACATTTTCCTTGAATTAGGTTTTTGCATGTTCCGAGATTTGTTTACTAGAACTGTTACTCTGCGACATAGTTCGAACGATGACTTCAAAGTGCCTTATGTTACTAGTCGATCATTGACAGAAAAAAAGCGTTTTTATGTACCCTGCTCGTCCACTAGATATGGTGAAGCTAGAAGAAGTGTATATATTCCGAAATTTTTTAATGGATTACCTGAAGAGTTCTTTTCTGTCACTTCAAAAAAAGATTTAAGAGAAGTTAATATCAGACTTATAAAATTGTTTTGTTATGGCTTATTTGTAATTTAAAACCATTCTGCGTCTCTTCTCCTTTTGTTTGTTGTTATTACATGTGAACAAGAATTCCTTTCAGATTTGTCTGTGAGTTCAAAAATTTTGTCTGAATATTATGTAACCGCATCGCTGTAACCGACGCTGCCGGGCCTAGTCACTCAAGTCTTCGGAGACTTTGACAGGCCCGTTTCCGTGTGCTACTTCTGGATGTGTGCAATAAAGTTTATTATTATTATTATTATTATTATTATTATTATTATTATTATTATTATTATTATTATTATTATTATTATTATTTGCATCAGAAAGATGTGTCTAGAAGCTTAGAAATAGCTCAGTTGTGTGAAATGCACAGCCAGCATTAGACCACAGGCCAGGGACATTGTAGTTTGGCATAAGGGACGCGTAGGAATTGTGTTGGCTTTATAGGCTACCCTCCACCTGGTGACTGCAGCGCCACATAGCACCGTATTCTAAACCGCCACCATGCCGGGTTGATACGGGTGGCAAATTTTGCCGAAACGTGCATTATGATGTTGCTTCTCCGCAACGGTGAACGATGTGCTTTGTCAGAATCCTGCTCCTCCACTCTCTAATCTCCAGTGTCTAATATAATCGAAACGCCGTTTCGACTTCCTAGCGCGCGTTACCCTAAACTCATAGCTGACGTCATCTTAGTTGCCACCATGGCCTCCGAGATTGGAATGCCCCCTGACGCCATGGGAAAACAAACCGTGCTTCTACCTTGCTTCCGAACATCGGCACTACCAGGTCTCGAAGTGTTTTCTTACTGTTTAGCGTTCATATAAATCTATTGCTTTAGAGCGAACGAAAGTTAATGATATGTTTATTTATTTATTTATTTATTTATTTCACAATACTGCAGGCCATCGTGGCCCAGGCAGGAGTGGAATTACAGACAAAAGGAACAGTATAGAAATAATTGATAATAACACTGGCAGCATAAGCAATACACCACTGTCGCTAGTACAATTTTAGCAAAGGAATAAAAAAAGAAAAAGAAAAGAAAAAGAAACAGCGCCAGCAGTTTACAACAACACTCCCACGACAAGTAAAAACACAGTTTCAATGATTCAGTAATCAATACGACAGATGTTCTTCAAGGACTTCGGCAAAATTGTCTGCTTCGCAAACAAACTCGGGTAGACTGTTCCAATCCGAAACAGTGCGGGGAAAAAAACTCTGTTTGAATGCCTCCGTTTTGGCAAAAATGTGTTGTAGGGTGTGTTTGTGATTGTTGCGCGTAGTTCTCGCTGTAGTGGTCTTTAAATATGAAGGTGTAGATATACCAAGTTTTCCGTTCAAAATGTTGCGCAAGAACTTTAGTCGACTAATTTTTCTGCGAACAGCCAAGGTGGGGATGTTATGAGCTTTCATGAGTTGAGTTGGTGAATCTAGTCGTTTGTATTTATTGAATATAAATCTAATGGCTTTCTTTTGTAGCGCTTCTAAGCTCTGTATATCTTTTTTTAGTGTACGGATCCCATACAACGGACGCATACTCCAATTTAGGTCTGATAATAGAATTATACGCTTGAAGTTTAACATTCACAGTTGCCTTTGCAAGCTTCCTTTTCAAAAAACACAGTTTTCGAAAAGCTGAAGTGCACACTGACGAAATGTGTGCCCGCCACGTCATATCACTTGAAAGAGTAATCCCTAAATACTTATATTGCGTTACTGATTGAATGGGAAAGCCATGAATATTATAGGTAAACACACTAGGATTTATTTTCCGTGTTATATTTATAAGCACTTTTTTAGCAACGTTTAATTCCATGTCCCATGCTGCGCACCAGCACTCAATATTGCGAAGAGTTTGCTGCAATAGCTTATGGTCATCAGAACAAGTTATTTCTTTAAACAGAACCGTGACAATCATCCGCGAAAAGTTTAATAGACACTGAGTCAGGGATTTCTTGCACTGAATCATTTACATATATAAGGAATAATAGTGGCCCCAACACACTTCCCTGTGGCACACCAGAAGTTACATTGAGCGTCCTAGATACACTAGATTTTATTTCAACGAACTGTTTTCTATTAGTTAAATAAGATTCAACCCATTTAATAATATAAAGCGGCAATCCTATGTTGTGTAATTTCAGAAGTAATTTACTATGCGGCACCTTATCAAACGCTTTAGAAAAATCAAGTAGAAGTATATCAATTTGCCCTGATTGATCTAGAACTGCCATAAAATCATGGATAGTTATAACCAATTGTGTTGTTGTGGACAATCCCTTCCGAAATCCATGTTGACAAGGAGACAATATGTTATTATCTGCTAAGAAGCATTGAATATTGTGAGCCACTATGTGCTCTAGTAACTTGCAACTTACTGAAGTTAAAGAAATCGGTCTGTAATTAGAAACAATTGATTTATCTCCCTTCTTATGAATAGGCACGACACGTGCAATCTTCCAGTCGTCCGGAACTTCACAACTACGCAATGATCTATTAAATACCTCTGCCAAGAAATCGCTTATGTGTGTAGAATAGCGCTTTAAAAATGTATTTGGGATTTGGTCTGGTCCTACACTCTTTTTGATGCTCAGTTTTCTTAGCAAAATCAAAACACCTTCCTTTGTGACAATAGGAATGTCCACATCGTTAAGAATAGCTGGTAGGGGTGCAGAAGCACCTGAAGAAGTGAAGACGCTGTGAAAATATTTATTAAATGCCTGCGATATTAAGAAGCCGTCAGTTTCGTATTTCCCGTCCAGTTTAATTCGATTCACTGTTTCATTGGTTTGAGCCAAAAATCTCCAAAATTTAGCAGGATCTTCTTTGATGAATGAAGGGAGAGTGACTTGATAGTAATGTGTCCTAGCATCATTTACTTTAGTTGCCAAACTTCTTTTCAAAACGTCAAAGGTCTCGGGTGCTACGTTTTTACGCTTTCTAAGTCGTTTGATTCTGCGTTTAACGTTTGAGTTCCTAAATATCCGAGGTGACGTTATTGCTAGTGCCTATGCCGGCCTGTAGTGCAGCATGGTCGTTTCGGGAGCTCTACAACGCTAGGGTTTCGAACGGGCGTTGTTAAACGTACACAGAATATTGCGCCGAAATACATCGGAATCGGCATGTCGAATGCTTAGTGAAGCAGTGAATATTACAAACGGGCAGCTCCATATTCTTTTCACGACCCCTTTGAGGTCTATTCATTTATGCTCCTTGTAAAACGCGCGCCACACACACACACACACACACACACACACACACACACACACACACACACACACACACACACACACACACACACACACACACACACACACGCACGCACGCACGCACGCACGCACGCACACACACACACACACACACACACACACACACACACACACAAAACGGAAAATCCGTACCACCGTACCAGGTTGACAGTCGCTGCCTCGCTCTGGCTTTTCGAAACCCTATGCATACATTTGCTGTTTTATACATGCGCGTCCCCCGATTGGAATACAATCAACGTAGAGCGTGCCAGAGTTAAGTGCCCGGGCATAAATAATCGTTCTCGCGTAAATTCTAACGACTCGCAAAAGCGTGGGAAAAAAAACGAGCTGCAGGAATGCTTCGTGGGGCCCCACCCGCAGCCGCACAGGCTTTATAAACGCTATTAGGCACACGTACCCCCCATGGCGACGCGTAGTCGGAAAGCGGAAGGACCGCTACACGCCGCGTCGGTGTCGCCAAAGGACCGGAAACAGCGACGATGCGAGCTTCGGACGCGACTTTTCCTTCGATTCTCTCACTGCGATGCATGAGACGATGCATGAGACGAATTCCTCGCTGGTTGAATCTCCTCTCTGTAAGAAGGCGACCCCGTGTAATAAGGCGCTGAACAAGCGAGGAAATAAAATACGGCCGAGATTATGGCGACCGCGACAAAAAGATAATAATAAGTTTTAAAAAAAGAAACACTAGGACGAGAAGGAAGAGGACAGCGAGAGCAATTGAAAGAAGGCTCGTTCTCTGAGAGGGGATGGAACCCCGACTCTCGCCATCACTCTTTGAATTTGTCGCGACCGCGAACGTATCCGAGCGCGCTTGCGCGACGCCCGTGTACACGTAAAAAGGGAACCGCTCGGAGACATTAAGATGTGCCGCCCTTAATCCGGGGATTAAGTGCGGCCAGATTACCGGAATCACACGGCGCCGCCTGGACCACCAAAGAAGGGGAGTGCGGCCGACGGCAGGGATAACGCGCAGCCCGACATCATGCGCGAACGTATTGGTGCAGGCAACTCCCTATAAAGCGGCGCGGTCACTCTCCGCGCGACAGGTGGCGTATCAGCAACGCTACATACGAGGGTTCATGTAGCCTTGCCCTTTATGCTTACTTTGCAGCCTTTCTTTTTCTTTTTTTTTTTCTGTTCTCCTCTGCATGCTTGCAGTCGTTTCCTGTATCTCGCGGGATTTCTTGGCCCTTTATCTATAGGAGCAAGCTGTAATTTGAGAAGCTATCTGCCTCTCTGGCTTCTTGCTTCTTTTTTCAAGTTATAGCAAACATGGCGAGCTCCGGCCGGGCGATCCCCTCCTCCTGGCACTTTCGTAAAAGATAACTCCTGTAGGATCCTCTATAGTGCGAAGTTATACGAGCGGATCGGAAAGCGTCGGCTTACTTAAATCGTGGTTCCTATATGCGCACAACGCGGCGAGTACAGAGGGAAGTATATGTACGCGGCTCCGTGTAACTCGAGAGTCGAGAAACCTCTTGCGGCAGCCGGGGAGCGACGCTTTCCATCGTTAATGCGCCGACTTCGTCTCTTGAAACCACTTTGTCGCCGTATTATAGAGACATATAAAAGCAAACCGATATATCCAAGCTCTGGGAATATTATATCTGCAGGTACGAATAGCTTTGCGCAAAGCGATGCAGTGAACAGCGTGTACAGGGGAAGATGCCAGTGTATCTGTGACCGTGTAAATCTTGCGATTGCTTAGCATGAGTTTGTGTAAGAAATCTTAAGCTGCGTGCGTGGGTCAGCCGTGTACACATGCTTGCCTTTTCCACTGTCTTTGTTACAAACACTCAAAAATTCGCCTGTGTTGAGAGCGAAAGTTCAACTCTGATGCGCATATACGCACTGGAAGTACACACACTACAACGCCACTCGGTCAATTCAGAGATCGGAAGTTATGGTATATAGGTTGCCTTCATCGGGACATGTCAGTTAATTGGCCTCGGAGCCAGTTAAGGCACGTCGTCTTGTGGGTGGCAGCTTTTCAGCTCCAGGGTCCGCCATGGTCCAATATTGTACTCAATTTCAGTTACGTGCTTCCCTCACCTCTGCCTGCAGCCAACTTGAAACGAAACTAATGAGTGGCGCTGAGCAGTGGAAGATAATTTGTGGATGCTTAGAGTATTCCGCCAGTACTCATGAGCAAGCAGCTTTAGTTAATTCGAAGCGGACACGGACGACGCAATGCTCATCGCAGTACCGTCGTTCTTTAGGTGACGGTGTTGCCTGTATGTATACAGAGAGCTTGCAGCCATGCAACCCCGTAAAAGTGCGCACAGCCCTACGTAATCGTCAAAATCTGTCTTGCTGTAGTCGCTCGATCTTTTTGTGTTAAGATTCTTTATGTATACTGTGTCTGCCACATGTCTGAACTCGCATTCAAGGCATAGAAAACTAAACACAGAAAGATAATTTAGGCGTTCTGTGTTCAAAACGCGCGTGTCTGCGATTGCCCCGTGTAGGCTTCTACAAAAGAATATTACATACTGCTTAGATGCCATCATTACCTACACTCTAAAGGAAGAAAGAAAAAAAAAAGGGAGCCCACTTACTCCTTTAAGGGAGTAAGTGTAAAGTATTCCATATAAATGTGCACTGCGGGTAAATAACCAAGAAAGTGTTGGCCATTATCAATTGATATCTTTGTTGTTTTTCTCATCAAAAACAAAATGACTTGCGGGCTTAGAGATTGTTGAAAGGCTTCCTCGAAAAGAAAGTATAGGCAGTTGACAGTACCTTCCGTGTTCTCTGTGTCCTTGTTTGTTCCGTTTTCAAGTGACACATATTGCTCCCAGCATATATATATATATATATATATATATATATATATATATATATATATATATATATATATATATATATATATATATATATATCGCATCTCCTAAAGTTCACTAGTATACACTGCATGGCGAAAACAAAATGTGCGAATCTATGAAACAAGTCTCAAGTTTATCATTTTCTCTTAATATTCTACACAGTTCAAGCGTACTTGCAGCTGCGTATTGCAGCACGTGTATACTTGCAGCACGTATGAAACAGATCGGTTCAGTCAAGTGTTACAGAGGCTTCGTGAAAGGTCAGCTCGCGTAACGCATGCGTAAACACGACGTAGTCACGAATACAAACGGATTGCTGCGATCTTTCTTTCTGACCTGCAACCTGTGCGCATATAGGTGGTCGTCTTCCATCGTCTACACGTAGGCGCACTCACATACAAAGCATCGTTTCGTTAGTTACGGCTTTAACGCACAAAGCGGTCCACGTGCGCTGTATGAGTACACGTGCTCATATGGATCCCGCAGTGCGGCCAACTAAGGTCAGGCTGCGAAGGCGAGCCGTTCCTTCCGAAACAACGCCGTCGATGATGGAGAAGCTGCGCACACCTGCGACTGACTCGACACCTCGAAGTAACGTTAGTTCGATGCAGCGCAGACGAAACTGGACACGTTGTAAGATGTGTATTGGAAACACGCTTCCAAACGCGGAGATTTTATAATGTGCGACCGCTTTCGCGCCAGCATGTGCCTGTTTATATATACAGTGCGTGATACCCCACGAAATTAACGCCTGTGAGATTTTAGCAGATACGGAACGCGTACATCGAGGGAAATGTAGAAGATAAACCGAGCAGCAGAGGATTGCGTACATCGCGGTTTGTCCTCGGCACTGGATGCTGTATCCTGCATTGCGCTTACTATATACGGTGCAAACAATCGAACCATGTATCGGGTTCAGGGGTTCTTATGGAATTAGTCAAGGCAGCGATGGATATTTGAAGGCGTGTGTGTGTGTGTGGGCCGATTAACTTAGTATTTGCTATCTCTATGTCCCTTCGTTTTAGTATGGCATTCAAACGCTATTGACATCTATTCATGGCTGCTTATTGACCGGCTGCTTTGTGCGGCCTATTATCAACAGGCTCAGTATAGGTGCGATGACGTCGCTTTCACACTCAAGCATTCGCGTTATGAACACGCTATAGTACAATTGACGACAAGAACTAGGGCCACACGATGACGTTTGAAGAAGTGGATGAACCTGCGATCAAAATAAACGATCGTTCCTCCTTATCTGTAGCAGCAAAAGGAAGTGATAGCGACGCTTTCCCTTGCGTCGGCCTGGGGTGCTTGAAGCTCTCAGCCACTGCACGCAAGTAGGGCGTTTTGATGTAACCGAAGGAGCGCAGCGAGGAGGCGTACGGGCACGCTCACGTCCGACAGCGCTCCGCCTTGAACATCTAAGCACCAGGAGTGACGCCCTCACCACCGCCTCCGAACTCGCCATACAACACCCCGGGTGCATGCGTACACCCGCGCACAAACACGGGCGGAATAGAACCGCCGACCAGGGACAACACACCGCAGGGCAGCTTGAGCGAGAGCCGGGGCCGACGCCGCGTGTGGCGCGCGGTCACCTCGCACCTGCACGCGCCATCGGGCATCGGCAGAAGATTGGCGCAGCGGGACGCCCGAGGCTTGGGCCTGTACACGGCCGACGTTCGCGCAGCGCTGTATTCTTCTCCGCCTCTTTCGCATTTCTGTCTCAGTTTGCTCGCGCTGTGGGGGCAAGTCAGGCCGAAAATAAAAGAGAAGTGTAAAGGTCGGCACGTTCATGGTTTCCGCGAACCATACTGTCGTCCTAGGCGCCCAGCTTATGCGGTATACAGGCACAGCGCATTGAAACGGCGCCCTGTCGACAAGCGTTGTTCATTTTCATCGCTTTCTCTATACTCTTCCTTTAGCACGTGTACCGTGAGTTGGCGTATGCGTTTACCTGAAGCGCCTCTCGACAAAGACAGCTGGGGGAATAAACCTTCCTTTCTGCTCCATTCTCGCGGTGTTTCGCCTCACACCTTTCCTCCTTTTTTTTTTTTTTTTTAACTGCACCGGATTTTCCTTTCCCTGGCTCGTCATTGTTGCAACGTGAGAGTGTTCCCAGTGAGAGATTCGGCTTGAACAAAGCGTTTATAGTTAGGTCCGAAAAAGAGGATCATGAAAAGAGCTCTATGCCAGATAGCTTTCCGCACGTTTCGCTCTTTTAGGACCCAATACAGAAAACCTGCGCACGCTGCCTGTTGCTACTTTTCACTTTTTCTTCTCAACGGAGAAGAAAGGCAATTGGATGTTTTCTGGTATTGAACTGGCCTTCGTTATTTTTGGTCCCCCATTGGTCAAACCTAGCGGAGCCTCACATTTACCGGTTCACTCTTTGCCATTTTAATTGGTGAATATTCCGGTCAGTCCGATGCCCCTTCTTGTGGCGCAAGCGTGGCTTATTATATCCAGTGGAAACCTAGACAAGCCTTCAAGTAATCGCGCACAACAGCAGACTGTCTCGGAATACACATTAACGTTCTGCTCGACGGAAGAGTAGCACATGATTACATTTACCACTTAACACGTGAGGGCCTGTCTAAACAGGCGTTTTCTGCCTCGATTAAGCCGTTTGACCCCGTATCAGGGCTGATTCGGATTAGGCTCGATCCGGATCAGGTGCTGCTACACGCTTTACTCTTGATCATAATCAGGTCCGATCAGGATCGTGATGATTGCGATCTGGGAACCAGATTGCGATATGGCCGATGTCAGCGCCAAACTCGATCTGGATCAGCCCTGATCGCGGTCAAAAGTGCCCGAGTGACACCGAGTCAATAAACTGAGGCTGCAGTGTGGCTTCGTTACATTGTCCCGTCGAAAGCGAAACTATAACATAACGACAACTTTTAGACAAGGGGTCAACTGCGGGCGCTGCTAACGTTGAATGTGTACATGTATATTTCGTTTAGCATACATAGCTATAAGGGCGCCAACAGATTGGCAAGTGCTTAAGAGAACGTTGCCGGCTATCTGAGGTCCGTGCTTACCAAAGGTGGCGTGTTATACGAGATCTATATGGTGTCCGCAGATGCCGTCAGAACAATCTGACTTCGTTCGCACGTGCGTTCAAGGCGTATAAGACTTAATGGTGTTCGCGCTGCATTTCAATCTCAGCATGTGACGAGATGGCAAGCCGCGGGTAGCCTATATTAGTTGGGTACAGAGCGAAGGATTCTGTGGCGCCTGGACTTCAGTGGAAGGCGCTTGCGTGCAGTGACATTAGCACCTTCAAGCGTGCTAAGAACGAACCATCGATGATGCGTCGATTGCGCCCGTCTATAGCTGGTAGTCCTCTCCGACGAATGAGCCGCCGGAGCGACGCTCAGTTTGAAATTTGAGCGACTTCCGCGGCGCGTATAGCTTTGCGTTTAATGCACGCAATTTGTTAGTCAGCTCAGAACGACCATACGTGGTGAGGGGCCCTCTAAAGCAATGGTTTAAATGTTCACTAATTAATTATTAGTTGGTAGGCGATATAATGAAACTGAAAACATAACTTCAGATAATTAATAAATAATTTAATTATCCCAGGTTATTTTAATAGATGGTCTGAGGTGGTTGGTCTGCACGACAGTGAACAACACTGAAATCTGGTTGGTTGCATCCCCATGATGCGCACGTGGATTTTTTGATGGGTGATGCGAGTTAGCTGAAAACACTAAACACACGGCTGTTCTGGCGTTTCGACCGCGTCGAAATGCCACGGCGCATGGCCGGTGATGGAACCCCCGTCCTCAAGCTCAGTGGCGAGGCCTTGAAATTTTAGTTGATAGACTTCGTGCAAAGACTTCGAATGATGGTAGGCTTCGTGCAAGGACGATAGACTTCGTGCAAAGTATAGTACAGTGATGACTGAAGCTTATTGGGGTCAATCAATCTTCAGTGTTTAGCAGACCTGAATAAAACGTCAGTCACATCATATACAGACTACGACTGTTTGGAATTGCCTTTACTCACGTCGAAGCCTATATATGCGACAAATCTATGGCCGTCAAAAGTCCTCCCGGAGTCTAGAATTTGCATTCTTATGACCTAATCTGTGTGCGCTTGCCAGCAAAACAACTTTACAAAATTGATCGAGCCTGTTTGCTCCTGTCCACGCACTGGAATTTCAATACAGACATTGCTTCCACAAGTGTCGCATTGTCGCATTCATGTTCAGATATATAAACTTTGTAGTACTCACTACACGGCCATTCACTAGAACCATAATAAACTGCAGCAACAGCCGCAATACAACTATCCTTCCTCTCTTTCTCTTCTTCCTTGTCGTGTCCCCTTTCTACCATCTTTCATTTCCCTTACCCCTTTTCCCCTGCACAGGGCAGCCAGCCAGTCTCAGCAATGGCTAACCTCCCTGTCTTTCCTCCTTTCATTTCTTCCTCCTACTCCTAAATTCCTCACCCATTTTAACCGCTTCGACATTGCTTGTGCGAATATCTGGGTGTGTGACTGAA
The DNA here is from genome assembly GCA_013339685.2 of Hyalomma asiaticum. Lineage (NCBI taxonomy): Eukaryota > Metazoa > Arthropoda > Arachnida > Ixodida > Ixodidae > Hyalomma > Hyalomma asiaticum. The sequence continues at coordinate 118,782,256 of CM023482.1, read as the reverse complement.
GTTGCGAAGTGATGCAAATGTGCACTGCACTGCCTTGAAACGGCTTAGTTAGCGAATTCTTAAAACGGGCACTTCCAAATTCTTTCATCTTCCTTTCTTTCTTCTTCTTCTTATGTGCAAGATCAAACGCACTTACATTACAGCTGGCGCTGTTTATTTGGTACAAAAAAAAAAAGAAAAAAAAGCTGGCGTTCCGGCTACAACCACGGTGCTGTCATCGCCCTGAGTCTTGCACACAAGGTGCCAACCACAGAGCCATTTGTTTGACGGTTGCCCACATTTTAAGCGCTGCGCGGGGCACCACGCCGCACTGACGCCCGGACAAAGTGCCTCGTTTCCCACCTGTCTTTCTTTTTTTTCCCCTGCTCCGTCATGATTAGCGAGGCGCCTTCGTTTTCTAATAACACAAATCGCTATGTGCCCCCCACTACCTTTACCCCCGAACTTTCTTCTTTCTTTATTGTTTAACCTACACTTTTGTTTCGGGACCACTTTGTCGTTGCGCTTGTGCCCGAGTCGCCTCCTTCTAAACCCCGGCGTACTTCGCGCCTTCGTCCCAGCCGAAAAGCAACGAGCAGCGAGCGCAAACACGACAGCCCTAGCGGCCGATCCATCCTGCGAGAAATTCCTGGGCGCGCGCTTACCGGGCCAGCCCTGACAGTGCCTCGCGATGGAATGATGGATCGCGCGAGGTTCGAGGGCATCTACGGCACATACTATAACACACCGCCATTCGTACCCCCCAGACAGACATCCCTTCGTCCGCCGTCGCAAACTCACCCCTCCTCACCCTCCAAACCGTCTCCTGGTCACTTATGTTGCGCGCTTCGTACTGCTGCTGCTGTGTCGACATTTTAAGCCGAGGCGTGATTTGAAATATCCTCTGCACGGCTTTCAAATCGCGTTTTGTGCGGCCCGTCCTGCATTGCGCGGCCCGCAGGCCAGTGTGTCTACAAAATGGTATCCCAAACAAGGATGGTGATGCAGGCCATCGCGGCTTCGTTTGTGTGTATCTGTGTATATGTATACATACGTTGTCAGTTTCGCACCTTAGACATGCGTGCCCAAGTATGCATGCAACGGGGCGTCTCGTGAAGCACGTACATATATATATGCGTTGTTGTACGTGTGCTGTTGGCGGACGACCTTCTTGCGGCCTGTATAGGTCTTCCTGCCAGGCTTCTTTCTTTCTTTAGGGGCTGGCCCGTTCTGCTTTGTTTGGCGCCATTCTCACAGCCGCCCCTAACTAGCTCTTGAAACATCTCCTGGGAGCTGCCAATTCTCACACGTCTCCATGCTTTGGCCTGGACGACGGCCTCGTCTGTCGCTTTGGACGAGATGTCACACAGACGTCCTGGACTCGTTCGCTGTATGTCCAAAGTGCGAGTCCGCCATCGAGGGGCGGCCTCCCGTAATTGTCCGCACCAGCGTCCCCTCCCGAGGGTCCATCTTCGCCTCGCCGAGAAAATGTGCGTCGCCCGAGGCGTGCACAAAAGGCGATGCTCCCATTTGGCTTTGCCGACGACTGGAACTAATCATAGACGCGTTGTTTGGCTTTGTGCAACGGCTCGCGTACACACAAGAGAGAATGAGAGCCTCATTGTTGGGCCAAGTGAAAAGGTGGTCAGCGACTTCGGCTCGGCCACTTGACGGACCTGGTGACGGCCCTTGTTGGGGCGGCTGATTGCGCGCGAGCGCGTGTGTCTGTGTGTGCATTTGCTATAAAATATAGAAGCCTCCTCCGGGCACGCCATGTCAGGGTAAATGCGCTCCAATTGCTGCTCCTGCTCCATCGACATCATGGCCCCAGGTGTCCGTCCGTCTCCGAGTGACATGTTGAAGGTTGTGGCTCTTTGAAGGCTGCGCTAAATACCTTTGCCCGAACGGAGTAGTTCTTTTCTTTCTCGCTTGTATAGTTCCGTAGGCGCTGACACCTCGCCTCGCGTGCTCAGAGCCATTCTGCTGCGAATGCTCTCTTTCAATAGAGACATTTCGGTAGCTGTAAGCATCTGCATCACCGCGGCTTCTCGTAGTTGTGTTTATTGTTTGGCTAGCCTAAACTCGCTTGATTAAAAAGAAATAACTAGAATGATCGAGCGCAACACGGCTGGGAGTTCATTCTCTGTGTACCTCTGATGCCATTAAACATCGCAGGTAACGCCTGTCACTTCAGCGAGCTACTGCGTGAAGATATGCTCAACACACGCGTGATCAAGTAACCCATTGACGTAGAATTGCTGAGACCCAGGTCTGGGCAAACCTGCAATACTGCTATGTAACTCTAACAGTTATAGAACCATTGACCATACACAGAGACGCGAATTCGTTCAGGGCGTCGTTCAGTTACCTGTCAGGCAGAGTACGGCTGCCGTGAAGCACATTTCCAGAACTTCGTATTCCTGCGTCGCTGTACACACTGCTAGTGTGCAGAAGAGACAAGCAGAATAACCGCCTCCACTGTCATATATTCTACTAGATGACAACGAACCGAAGCGTACTATCGTCGTCTCTTACGTGCGCTGCACGTTATATGAGGTACCATATCCTGATGGACAAGTCATATTTTTACTATAAAATTATTAACGAATGTCGTTAATATACCCCTAAGGAGTACGCGTAATTACTGGGTAGCTCGGTACAATGTTGGTACTCATTGAGTACAGGCGTCACACACACACACACACACACGTCCCTAATTTTTATGCTCCTTTTTATTTTTTCCATCCTCATAGCATTGGGTATCCTGACAGCATTGGGAGAGTACTTCAATCATAACCAGAATTAGCTTTGGATATTTTGCCTTTCGTTTTCTATTTGCCTTCACTGCATTACACTAGCATGAGCCAATTGGTAACACCATATTTATTTATTTATTTATTTATTTATTTATTTATTTATTTACACATTCGTTTATTTAAACAATCTCCTAAGAACAAGACTTCATTTTCATCATCAAAAGGAAACTTCCTTCATTTGCATACGACTTTACAGGAATCATCTTGATGAATTGCGCAGAACGGTTCAACAAATATGGCGTATGGGGCATTGCCTCAAATTTCTAGGCACGACTTAGGCGCACTCTGCCCGCAGTAATCCTCGTGGTCTCATGCCTACTAGCACATCAAAGTAAGAGACAGAGTTTGATGTGTAGGAATACTGCTAGAAAATAAAATTTCACACTCTACTGAGGACGTTCGAAAAAAATGCTTTATCGTCAAGACGTTTCCCTGCTAAAAAAAAAAAAAAGAAATATAGCCAATACATCGCACTTCAGAGCACCTATTCTTCAGTAATTATTTTCAACAAATACTGTAGTATGTAAATTATGGGACCTTTAAGTGCTATCTTATGAATAGTCTTATATATTAGTTTTAAGGTGAATCGTCTTAAAGGGCAACTCAAGCGGTTTTTTCACCATATTCTGATATCCATGTTTTCCAATGGTACTGATAGTCCTGGTAGTGATAGTTTGCTCAACAACGCACCAATAATAATAAATAACCTACTGAAAGTCGTGTCAAAACCGAGACCGAAACGGGTAGACGGTGCAGCGTATGCGATGATGTCACAACCTTCCCGCCATCAGATATATGGAGCTCGTGCCAGAAAAGTGCCATTGGCGAAGTCATCCGACGATATATAGAGTTCTGCCAGCTTTTATGAACCTGACAGCTACTATTTTAGCGCTTAAGTATCAACGTTTTGCTTTTGATTGCCCGCTGGCTCTAATAGGCAGCGTTGAAGGTGCACATGATGACGTCAAAAACACAGGGTGGCCCGCGTGGGAATCCGCTAAAAATTCTTAAAATTCATTTACAGGATAGCTAAATGACTTACAACCGTCTGACTTCGCGTATATTATTACAGTAAGGTGGAGAATATTCATTGAAATTTTCATTGAGATCAGCGGATACTGAAAAATCGCCGGAGTTGCCGGAATAGAACGAGTAATAGTGCCCAGAGCTTCGGGGGTGAGTGCCCCTAGCCCCTCCCCGTGACTATGGACCTGCATACAAGGCTGTTTGTTGTGATGCCACGAACCGTAGCAGAGCTCGGTTCGTGGCACAACAGGATTCACAATCACAACAGGATTAAAGGCAACAGAGTTTACGCCGTTGAGTATGCGACGGATACGCTCGTCTTCGGACATTTCACTCTGAGCGCGGCACAGAGCCAAGACGACTTCAATGTCAGACGTATAAGGTTCGTCGGCTTCTTGAATGGGAGTGGCGAGCTTGTGTTTCACTATATAGCTAAGAGCGTTCAGAAGACGTTCTGAAGATCAGACGTGGCCTGTGAGCCTCGTCCCGATGGCTGTAGGCGCCCATTGTCACACTGGTCGAGCCAGCCGTCTACGTCTCGTCCGCGAAAGCCAGAAACGACCAAACGGTCGCATTGTGCTGTGTGGACGGTCCAGCCAGCCTCGGTTGGCTGAGCTGAAGTGGTTCCAGAAGTGGTACTTCGTTTCGTACCGTGACTGTAGTGTTGGCGAGCGCAAGTGTTGACCAGAGCGGAGCTCCAGGCAGGGGTTTATCCTGGATTTCAGTTTGAGGAAGGGAGGGGGTGTTGTATAAATCTCTGGCACCATGGGTGACCGATAGATCAGGAGGATGAGGGAATCAACGCATGCTCCTCCACTTGTGAGCCGACGTCAGGTATGATGGCAGAGCTTTTGTACTCCAACGCAACCGCTCGAGTAAGCAGACCTACTCCAGCCAGCCAAACGATGATGATAATCATGAGGATGAGTACATATAGATGAAGACGATGGACTATACAGTTAACGCTTACAATATCAAGAATTCCACTCAACAAAGGCACCCGGCTTGACCTGTCAACTCTAAGGGTAAATTCTTTTAACTTACGCATTTCTGTTCCACAGATCGGTTTCCCGTGGACATTTGCTTCATCAGCCAGGTTTCCATTCCCGGTGAAGAGCTGAACTCAACCGAGTGTCTAGATGACCGGCGAAAATGAAACGCATTTCGTGTAGGCCGCTGGCGCGTTTCTCTCCAGCGAAAGGTAAGCCACAGGGCAGACAGACCCGTGCCCAATGCGGCGCGCATTAGGATGCCTGCCCGAAATGACAAACACCCTGCAAGCAAACATCGGAGCTCCAGCCGAGAAAAGAAGAGCCGACGATGCACCGCCAAAGGTAGGTAGGTGGTGCGCGCGGGGCGCGGATGCCAAGCAAAGCGCAACAAAACAAATGGCCGGGTCCCGCGTGAGAGTGCCCCAGAGCGACACGGGGAACAAAATACCACAACCGGCGAAGGCGAGCAATGCAACGGGAATCGGTAAGAAGAAGGCGGAGAGGGGAGAGAACAAGATATACAGACTGAACGAGCAGCTTCGAAAACGATTACATTCCCCTCTAGAGTGGCTGCCCTCCCCCCCGTCCTAGGCTTCAACGTCGCGGCGCCCCCCCTCCTTCGAAGACACCCTCCCCAGTTTTTATTCTTGCTCCCCGCAGCTCGGCAGCTTCCCCCCACGTCTCGGCTGCCCTGCGTTGCACGCCACGCAAGCTCATCACTCTCGGGCGGCACTGGCTTGTAGCCGCGAGCTTGGCAGGCCGAAGTGTGAAACAGGAGGATTAGCATGTCGGACCTTTGGTACGCTTCAAAGCCGCCGACGCCGCAGCCGGGATAAAAAATAAGGTGCAGTAGCTTCGGGTGCGTTCTCCCTCCCTTTTACTTCCAGCCTCCTCCGGATTCTCCCCCCTCCTCGTGCCATTCCTCCGTTGCGTGCTTGAAGAAGAACCCCTTACTCACTGTGTCGGCTATGGCCGAAGGGGAGCTCAACCTCCTTGCACCGTTCGTACGCCCGTGCTTCTTCCTGGCTTGTTTCGTTTTGTGCGCCTTTCTTTCTTTCCTTTTTTCTTTCTTTCTTTTACGTTCCGTAGGCCAGTATTCTCGCATAGTCTCGAAGTGCTCGCAAGTCCGCTTCGCTTACAGTGCGCTGAGCGTTAAAAAATCGACGTGGTCTCGAGAGGAAGGCGAAATATAGCATCTTGGCGAGTGATGGCGTTCGGAGGGCCCGTGGGACGTGGGCTGGATATTTGTTAAAATCAACGCGTACAGCCCTTATATAGAGCGAGTCAGTACAATAAGCGGCCCTACTTTACATAGAGAGGAGTTACGGCATGCCGGACTCATTACACGGAGTGCCTTTATGCGTCAAGTGCTCCACCGGCAGGAAAGTCCCCGGGTTCCTTGCATCGGCAACACAGTGCGATGCCGAGGACACGAACAAACGCGAAAGGGGGGGAGGGTGGGGGAAGGAAGGAGCTATTCGTTGTCGGACGCTCGATTGTGGCCGCATGCCGCGTCGTTTGGTTGTGTGTTTTCGGAGCTGTCGGCTCTCTCCCTCTCTCCGCGCAGCCATGGCCGTTGAGTAGACGCGGGGAGAAAGAATCCAGGTAGGCTGTCCAGCGGCGGCGGCGACCACTTTGCTCTGTCCGGGATCGGCGCAGGGCAATGCAAGACCCAAAGGAGGGATGAGGGGAGGGCGGATGGGCGCGGGGCAACGCTTTCGGGAGGAGGGTATTTTGCTTTTGGTCGATGCCGCCGCCGCCAGCATAGTAGAAAACGGGAGGCGGGCGGAGGTATCACTTTGCCGCCAAGGAGGTGATTGCTCGGCGTCGAAGCGGAGCAGGGGTGCGCGCCATCCGGCGTCGCGCGCCCGCTAGCGCTGTCTCCGCACGTCAACTGTCTGTGGGCCGTTAGTCTTATGTTGTGATGATTCCAGCGGCGCCGCTCCCCGTATCATTTGCTCTTTGCTCTCTCGTGGCAATACACTCCCCCTCGCTGTTCCTCAGCCGCACGCCGTTGTTCCCGTGGTCTACAATGGGCCCCTCCATCCTGCTGTAGAGAACGGCTTGCTTGAATGTGCACCGCTCGTGTGTACGTGTTTGTACAAAGCGTTTATACGTGAGGGAATCGAGGATGTTCGCGCCGCGAGAAAGGCAAAAAGTCGTCGTCGCCGCCGCCTGTACACACGGGGTTGAAATGAATGCTACCGAGGCTTCAACAACAGAATGCGTGTGTGTGCGTGTGCACCACTTTCTCGCATGTTGGCTTTCTCGATGATAGCTGCGGTGCCTTTAGTGGAGCCCGCCGCCGAAATCATCTTTGTGCTCCGGAAGAAAGTAGCGTGAACGATCTGGTGAGTCGACGTGCGTGCCCGACTTTCGGTCTGTGTGTTTTGTGCTCCAACAAAAGACGTTCCGCTTTCACTGAAAGAAAGAAAGAAAGAAAGAAAGAAAGAAAGAAAGAAAGAAAGAAAGAAAGAAAGAAAGAAAGAAAGAAAGAAAACGTACAGTGGATGATTCCGAAGTGCGTGCAAACGGTGTGGAAGCACTGTTTGCAACCCCTCTTGTCATTGTAGAGTACAATGGAGCGTTTGGCTTTCCCGCTGTCGACGCGTTGCAGCGCGCTGCCGCCGTCCTTGAAATCTTACGGGCGCCGATTGCTTCGTCAAACAACACGCCTGTTGTTAGCGCTTGCCGCGGAATCGCGAAGGACGGCTAGCTGAATCGCTGTCGACGCAGTTGACGCAACCGTTCTCGCTGGGGCGTTTGTATGCGCGTCGATCTTGCGGAGCGGGAGCATTATGAAAGCTGCGCGGTGCTCGTTGGGGCCATGCGAACGTGACGCGTTGATTAGAATGTACGCCACCGTACTGCATCAGCGCCTCGACGTAAATGAATGGTAAAGAAAAAAAAAGTATCTAAAAATGCGCGGCTACACGAAGCCGTCTTTCACAGACCATATGTCGCGTCTGAGTTCAAAATAAAATGAACACCTGTTATAATGATTAAAATGGTCTGTGGTGGTCGTAATGTGTATATAAACACGAGCTACGCCTCTTTGTTACTTTTTGTGCACGATATTTGTGTTTACTAAGTTTTCTTTCCTTAAATGGGCATATGCACCAGGGCAGATAATGTTAATTATTTTTTTAGGGGTAGAAATGCCATGATACATTGGAGATACTGGGCAGTTAAAGTAATTTAGACGTTCCTATGTTTATGTTTACAGCATATATCTGGTATACGGCATATTACGCTCCCACTGTGTGCAGGCACCTATATATGGTGTGGCTGGCCTATATGGCGGGCTGTGGGCCACGTAGTCAAAGGGAGCAAATGCATAGGTCCTTGCATTACAGGGCAAGTGTCTAGGCCTACGTGAACTTTCAGTGCGAGTCGATTTGAAAGCGCTGCTGCGTTTCTTAAGGACAAGACATTGTTATTGCGCATTGGCCAACATTACAGTGTACTGTACTCGGAAACTGAAATTACTGCAGGGACAATGTGGTACTTTAATTCTCCTATATATAGAGATTTTGAATGTTGCCCGTTGAACCTGCACTACAGCTATAATTTTCTAGAAGACCGCATGCAGGCTGAAGTTCTTTCTGCTCTTCCTTTTTACTACGTTGTATGACCTAGGCTTTCTCGGAAACCACACTGACTCTGGTATTAACTGACCTGCTTCGCGATCTGCAGAGTAAAGGTGGAGTCAGTACGTGCATACAAAATGTGCAATACAGCACTCCAAATATGGCAAGGCACCTTTCATTGAGAAACGTTCATGCACGTTTCTCAATGAAAGGTGCCTGATAGCTGCAGCTATCTGAGCGTCGGTCAGCCTATCTGAGTCACTTCTTCCTTCTTTTTACAAGCTGTGTTAAGGATACATTCGCCTATTTTTCGCTTCTGAAGTTAAAGGCGCGAATGATAGTAACGGCAGTAGAGATTAAATAACAGAAAGAGTGGAGCATCGACGCTTCGCGATTAAGCATATACATCCGAGCTACCCATGATTTCCCCTGCCTATAAGACAGATCATGTACTCCATGCCAACATTCGTCAGACATCATCATGAACACCACGGACAGGCCTCCTCAAATAGTTTAACAGCGAAGCTGTTCTAGCTCGAGGCGAAATCTCATCGGTTAACAGAAAACTCGGCTTAACGGGTACGCGCCACAGGGGTTGTAAAACAAAGCCTCAATGTCGTCCACGGTTTAGCTGAAACAATTCTTCGCACCTAGTCAACACTTCGCGCAACCAGATCAGAACGCTTTACCTGCGACATACTTTACGATTTCTTCGAGTACCTTATGCTAACGTCGCAAGAACGCTAGCCTGGTTGGAACGGAAATAGAACCCAGGACGTCTGCGTGGCAGGCAGGTCTTCCGCAAAATAGTCATGCCAGCGGCTGACGCTGCTTCGGGAAAAAGCCCCTCTACGTGTTGAGTAGCAGAGTATATCTATGTATAGACCTATTCCATGTTGGTAAACAGTGGTAGGCACCGGCGATATAACCAGCGCTTGTGTCGACGTCGCGGCGCGGGGCCCCGCCCACCGCTTGCCGCGGCTCTGCACGGTCGCGCCACCGCCGCAGGCAAAGCGTGTGCGAAAGCTGCCTCCGAGCACGGGACGTCGGAGCGCCGACGGCGTGTTTACAACAGTTTGCGAGGGGCAGCCGCGTGAGAGGAAGTTGCGATAGCTCTGTAGGATGCATTCAGTGAATGTAGAAAAGAATGTGCCGACGCCCAGCTATGACAAGATGTGAGAAACTGAGTGAAAGGATAAGCACCTTGCCACATGATGCGAATGATCGCGAGCTATCATGTCGGCATCGCTTCATGCGTATGCTTTAATTCGGTAACTAGCGCAAGGATGAACCACTTGCAACAGCGCGACTTGTTTAAATGCGACTTGAAGATGCCTCAGCTAAAATACTGTTTCGGACCTAAAGCCTCTAATCCCTACAGGAAATCCTTGCGCAAAAACAAATGTAACGGAATAGGTACTCAAGCACATGCGATATTGGTGACGCTATAACCTATGTAAATACGGCTGTGATAACGCACACACACACAAAAAAAGCAATAACGTGCCAAGGACAAGGCTCTCAAATAACCGCCAGCAAGGCGCATAACCGCGGCTTGCGGCTCTGATCGTGAAGGCGTGAAGTCCTGTAACGACGCGGCAAATTTCAAGCGTGTAGTTCATTCGAGCAGCCTGACAATCGAAAAAAAAAATTAAAGCGCATCATAACCACTACAGCATTGTCAAAGACACTTCTCGTGTGTATGCTATCGCAGCCGCAAGCAATATGCAAAAGCGTCGCTGTAATCGGCCTTTCACTCACGGCTACGTGAATTAAGCTCTTATATATTTGTTTCATTTGAGTGAATGAAATTCGTATGACGTATGTATAGCTTCCCCACTTCAATAATACACGGCGACCGCGATTACTTCTACACATCGAGCTAAGCTAACGTCGTGCGCGCTTTGCGGTAAGCGTCATCGCTCTGTGTCCGCACTTTGTTTATGCCAAGAAATTTGGTGTCGAGCATTACACTTTACAAACTTGTGAGAATGCTATTTCTCTCAAATGAAACAAGCCGGACTAACGCTAAATAATTACACATATGCTTAGTCGTGACGAAAATATTTGGCGCATAACCGATGCGCCAAACAGCCGGCATTACAGGTTCGTCCCTTTCCTTAAGGCAGACATAAGCAGGAAAACGATACAAACCTATCGCACGTGTCTTGTGCGTTGCTGAGCAACCAACCCACGGCGCAGGTCATCGGTGAACACTTTTTTCTTCATTGTACGGCGGTGAGAAGCGCCCGCACCAGCGAAAACGCAGCGGCTGCTACGGTAGGCGCGCCGGCGGATGCCTACCATGCGAAACCAAAACTCCCGACGACAGCGCCACCGCATCTTCGTGACGTAGGCCCGGTGGAATAGGTCTATACTATCATACAGCAAGGGGGTGGGAAATGGCAGTGAGGTTGAGGAGGAGGGAAAGTTGGAGGGCAGATAGCAAAGCACAGTATAGCCTTGTATAGTATAGCAAAGGGGCGGGAAAGGGAGGTGACGAAGAGGGAAACGAGGAGTGGAAAGGGTAAAGCGTAGCATGCCCACGTACGGTACGGTATAGCAAGAAGGTGGGAAACGGAAGTGAAGGTGAGGGTGGGGAGAGGAGAAGGGGAACGTCACCAGCTCCGCTGTGACCTAGCCTCGCGCCCTTAGTGCGAGATGCCAACAATATTTTTATGTCCATTCTGTAGAATTATATTGCGCGGTTATGTAAGGTCTCGATGAATATTACTAATCACTGATAATCATGTTCAGTGTACTTTGGTTTATTTTGTCATTTGTTCTATTTTCCCCATTTTTGTAATAGCTCTTCGAGGCTGGAGTATGTTTAAATAAATAAATGAAAAACAAGGACGTTCATTGCAACAGTACGCCTCAGGACAAATATGCCCATTAAAGCAAAGGAAATAAGGAAGGAAGGAAATAGTATAGAGAGAAAGGCAGGGAGGTTAACCAGTGTAGGACAACCGGTATGCTACCCTGCACGAGGGGCAAGGGGACGGGGGAGATTGAAAGGTGAAAGGAAAGAGGAAGAGAGAGAGGGTGCACATATAGCACACTGTCAGAGTCAGTGGCACCTGCATTGTATGCGACTTCACACATCGCTGTTACAGTCGCTTGTGCAAAAGTAGTTTAATATTGTATTGCTAGCTAAAGAGAACGAAAGGTAACATAACGCAAGGGGGGCTGCTGCATGTTATGAAGGGATAGGCAAAAAAAAAAGAAAGCAAAATAAAGATGCGGGAAAATTTGGCCCTCTACACCTTAACTTTCGCATAGGTGTGATGCAAACAAGGGTTGATTAGGGAAAGGTCAAGTGTTTTTTTCTGTAGGCTTTCCTGCTTGCCCTTCGTTGTCCTCGCGAACCCTTGTTTTTTGTTTATATTCGCCAAATTGTGCTCAACGGAAAACACAGACTGGAAAATGCGCCTGTATTCTACTTTGTCAAATGCGCACGAGCATATTTGGTCGTGTTCTTCCGACAGAGGAATGCCTAAGGAGCATTCGTGGGACGCCTCTGCAAGATATGGGCCCGGCAATTTCTTATGAACTTTAGTGGAACACTCTTATAGTTGATTGCACGGGTAGAGTACTTGTATTGCACGCTCACTGGACTCGTATTGTATTAGGATTAGATTTCATCTGTGCAATGAAAAGACGTGCCCTGAAGTGAATACAGTGCACTCCCATTAATCCGAACCGCACTAAGCCGTATCCTGAGAGATGAAGAGCAATGAGTGCGCATTGCTTTGTTTGACACAATGACAAAGGGCTTCAGCTTAACGCTAACGACTGTAACGCTCAAGATTTTGCCGCTGACGCGTACTCCTTACTGCAGCGAATGATCACGATGGACATACTCGTGGAAGATTACTCCAATATATAGAAGGAAATGAAGTTTCCGGCGTTATCATACGAGCGTGACGAGTTATACTGAAGGTACGACACTGTAGAAACCACAACTGAGGAATTTCCGGGTTTTATGAGCAAGCACACAGTCCAGGTGCCAGAAAAGAGGCGCAAGAACCAGATTTGCAAATGACGCTGCCGGCGCCCTGAATACTTTTGGCATTTGCCTTCAGCTGAGTACCTTTCTTCCCTTCTCTCTTCCTCTTTGTCTCTCTCACTGCGCCTCAGTGACTGATTGACTCAACAACATTCTGCCTGAAGCACCACAGGTCCATGAACCATATTCACGTTCCTCGCTTTTCATCGTATACGTTCTAAGCCTGTCCGCAGCTCCTCCCTGCTTGCACTTCACCCAATCGCTCACACACAACCTAGATTAAGAGGGAACTTCTGATTAAAGGGATTCGCTCCAGTCTAGAAAGAAGGAAAGGCACATCATGTCTTCTAGACAAGAGCCACAAGATAGAGCACTCTCTCGCTCACGTGCGGTATGCGCGGCGTGACACACTGCCGCTCCGTGCAAGCGCACAGTGCCCGGTCGATGCGCGGCGTCAATGTCACGACCCCTTCACACCATCGGGCGGCGGAAGATCTCTCTTGCCGGACTCGGCTTGCTCGCTGGAAGCAGCAGACACCTCGGTGTACCGATCGGGCTTTCTGTAGAAGAACCACGCGCGCGCGCGCGCGCCTATGTTGCCCTTTCGAGATGCTGCGGGCCGAGTGTACGGCGGCGGCGGCGGCGGCGTTTGCTCATCTCGCCCCTCGGCCGCGACGTTCACGCCGAAGCAACGCCCCGAGGTGCCGCTCGCACGGCGGCGGACCGGGCGCAAACCCGTTATTACGACGAGGGAGATAGTCATCGGTGGGCGTTCAAGACAAACAGTATCGCCGCGCCAAAATGAAAAGGGCCAGCCGCGCCGACGCGGTGCTGCGAGTTTGCCTTTTGGGGGCCGACAAAATAAAAAATATATGCCCTCTCCTCCGGAGATGACTTCGCACGTAGCCCGGCTTAATACTGCTGCCTGCGAGAGTCCATATGGCCGCGGGTGCTTTGCTCTTGGCTCGCACGCTCTTTCTCTCTCTTCCATTCCGGGACCAGTGAAATGTCTATAGGAGCGGTAATAACGCATGGGAGTCCGAGGTTCTTCGAGTTTCCTTTTTCTTGGCAGCCTCCGAATCGATGTTAGACTTTTTTGAGAAGGTGTGTATGTGCGTGCGCGGGAAGATGGAATGACACGATATATGCGGCAGCGGTCACGTTTCTTTGGGGAGGGTGGGTGAGCGACGCGTTTTGTTCCGACGAGAAGGGGAGGACACCGGAGTGCGGCTACCGAACCGGAGGCACCCTCGCCGGACGTCGCGAGCCATGCGCGGAGAGACAGGGGCACCGAGTGTGTGTGTATACACAGATGCGCTGTGTTCCTGTTTCCTGCTATGGGGAGGATACGGTAGCGGACATCTGCTTTTGAGCATGTATAATAACGCCTCTTGCTTCTGCAACGAAATATCGCGGCGGGACACAAAGGAAGGCGCGTGAGCGAACTTTCTTTTCTTCTTCTTCTCTCTGAGATTCAGGAAAAGATAGTAGGAGGATGCTCTGCGTCGGTGACAGCCTTTATGTGTGTTGTATACGTATATATGTACCACTTCTGTGCTTACACAAACAGATAGCGGCGCTGTAATTTTGTTTTTCCGGTCTCCTTTTCCGAAATTCTACAGCGATAGAAACTTCAGAATCGTTATACGCGTTTTATCGCAGGGAACAAGACAGCGACAGCCCATGGTTCACTTTCGTTGGCCCATGCGCTATGATGTATTTTTTGGTTAATTCTGTTCGTTATCCTTATCGAAGCCCTCCATGCACTACGACGTGCACCTCATAATGATATCGTCGTTTAGCGCACGTGACAACCCAGCAATTATTACTATACGGCCGACATGCTGAGACCAGTAAATAGAGAGCATGTATACCTTGAAACCCCTTAAACTGTACCCTGATATGTTTCGCTACCGGTACCAGGGCTATACCACCGCTTCATCAAAAGTATATCGGGATTATGAGGCCTTTAATAGCCACCGCAATGGGTTTTCTGCAATACCATACGTTTAAGCTCGAATATAATCATAGCGTAAGCCCGCAGCTTCGACCATCTGGATTAAAAACAAAGAACTACGTCGTGCGCAAGGTGCGCATTTTTTAAAATTAAATGTTATTTAAGGAGAAGTTGGTGCCCATGTGTGGCGCCGGCTACTCCTCTTCTCTTGCATCGTGATCACAAAATTATGATCAATTCACAAATGTTAACGGATAGGCACTCGGACACGGACATCATTCTCAGTCACTACTCCAGATGCTCTTGTAATGCATTATGCGACAATGACGATAATTGCGCAAGCTCGATTCCCTTAAAGCACGTCGTGCTTGTATAGCTTCCGCACCGTTTTCCCCGCATACAATTCACTTTCCACGCACTCTCCGTGTGTTTGAATTTAAAAGGTGAGAAACACAACAACAACGACAAAAAGAAAGCCCAGTAAAGCACGCAGTCCTTCTCCAAGGTCCTTCTTAACCAAGAAAGGTCAGTGAAGGTAGCAAATACCTAAGACTAAGAAATGGTGACAGATTGTGTGCCTTCATGCATTGCGACACAATTATCTTACGTGGGGAGGTCAAGTTTACGTGTACGCGCTTACGGCCTGGCATTAAAGTAATTAAGGCGGAGAGCGCGTACTACGAAACAAACTTCAAGGCTTCCTTCCTTTGTTGTGCCTTTTTTTTTTCCACCATGCAGGTACTCGTTTTACGCGTGCTAGCTTTTAAACCATGTTACCTGAACAATGATATGAACAAGCCATTATTATATTTATGTTTGAATCTCTAGTGCCTTCAGTATCATATCCTGCGCATTCTCATACGGTCGTGAGACGTCGTAATTTTTATATGTAAATTTCTGGTTGAAAACTTCGTGACTGCATGAATTAGATGCAGCAATGCAAAAGACTGACGAGGAGAATATGTGGTTGGGAAGCATTCTCCAGCTCCTACAATATTTGTCAGAAAGATATCAATATTTTTGTTAAAAAATAAAAAAAAAGGCTCCAAACTCCATTGAAGAAGTTATATATAAAAAGAATAGTTTTCATAGAAGAGATATTTACCAAAAGTACAACTATAATCTTGGTTTAATATTTTTTAAAGTTAAATGTGGGAGCATGGGAATGTAGGCATTCTTGCTTTAATTAAAGCCCCGGGAGGTTTAATTCTCGGTTTAATTGAAACTCCCGGGTTCACTGGTTTGCTTATACGCCACTTAGTGTTTGGTTGAAACGTTCATACTGTATTGTTTGAACTGTTCCCGGCATTGTTAACAGAAGTTGTTTGGTAGCTGCTAGTTTTATAGGTAAAAACCATGATTTTACGTTGCGTTAAATGACTTTATAGACTCATCGACCTGTCTCAGCTTAATTAATATAGGAAGCTAGTTCGAGAGGCCATTGCAGCACCCTTGGCCCCTGAGAAGAAGCTCAAATTGGCCTAGTTGGTTTTTGCTATGCGGCATGCTTACCGCTGAAGAAAAACAGGGACGCGGAGGAAAGAAACTTAAGATGACGACACGGGCCTTCAGCTGGTTTATTGCTCAGAGCACATTACTATGTAACCAAACAATACTTGTGTAGAACGCAGCAACAATAACACTCACCCGTCTAGCTGAAGCATGTTTACTTTGCGTTTCCATGTGAAAGTGAATTAGCCTAGCACAAAAGTGTTGTCCAAGCCGAGAAGCCACTAAAGCTAAATCATTAAACGTTTTTTCAGATGTCGAACATGTCGCAGCAACGGCATCATTTGCTTCGTTGTGCCTTCGCAAATGCACGTCTTTCCTTTTTACAATACTTGGTGTGGCTGCATTATAGCACAGGATGGAGCAGCAAAGTGAGGAACATGAAGGTAAGCAAAGTATAAAGTTGCACGACCAAGTGCCATTGTCACTGTAGAAGCACTAGAGCAGAAGATGTCATATTGAAAATGGCGAGAGAAAAACGGAAAATGTATAGCCATCTATACATAAGGGACCCGGCATTGCCTTTAAAGTTGCTCGTTAATTATGTTTTTGTTAAAGACGGCGTAATTATATCGTCCAGCCGTCTCCGAGAAGCAGCTTAAGGGTTTTGTCTAGTGAATCTATACCTGCCGGCTCACCCAAAAACGAGATATATACCAACGCTGTTATTCGCTTCTCTCTAACTGTCGCCTACCGCAAAATGCCGCATAAAAGGCATTTGTAAATCTGTGCGCTGCACTCATAGAATTTTTAATTTTTTATACGTTCTTCTGCTTACATTCTTCCAAGACGTTTCTTCCGCTCCACCCTTGAGGAACTTATAGCAGGTGACTAACGTTGGCTGACCTTCCGGCTTTTCAATGAAGCGTTCTCTCTTTATTCTTGTGAATGCATGTGACACTTAGCCTGTGATAAACACAAAAAGAAATTGACCGTGAACTGTGCTGTTATTCCCGTGAGGGTTCTTCCACTCGTAAAGATAAGCAGGGTCTAATAAATTATGTAGCTTTATGCGATATAGAATTCAGCCGGAAAACCTGCTTCATCATCGAGTTGGAAGTGTTGGAAGTTCAAGCCTCTCCTATTTAGGTTTCGTTAACTTTCTTACTGCGAGATGTTACCTACGAACGAAGCGACAGCACCAACTGCCTTTTGTTGTTTTTTAATGAACAAATACACCGGCAAGTCCGCGCAAATGATGCTTAAATCGCATGATCGCCACCGATGTACAGTGCTCAAAACACGCGACGTGAGTTGTTCAACGCTTTTTCAAAATAGCATAGCTTTTTTTCCTTTCCTTTCCTTTCTTTTTTCATTCCCAATGCAGCTGGCGCCGTATACTGTCGTGCGTTTTCATGAACGCCTATGAGTAACGCGAAATTGCTTTGCGGTGGGAATATATGCGGGCGGATATCGCATATGGCTCGCGCCACACATCACCGTGGTGTTCGCCGCATCCCCGAGTGGCCCTCGTTCATGCCGTGTTAGTTTCTGTTCCCGCGTCAGCAATCCCACAGCTCTCTTCCGGTCTGTGATGAACCGCTAAACAGCTAAATGCATGTCGTTTAAGGGCTTGTTTGCATCAATGTGCGCTATGTGGCAGCGTTCAGCAGAGCACCTATATACAAAATGGCTGGACCAGAGTTAATTTCAGGGGCATTTAACGCGACAGCTGTAGGTTCCATTAATATAGAAACTACCTCTTGTACACTGAGTAAATACACGGCAGTATGTGATCAAAAGACAATAGAGCCCATTCGGCCATTACCAAATGCTGCAGCTGATTATTCGTACACACCTAACGTTTGGGCCAAGATAGTGGCTATAATAGATCCCGCAAAATCAAGCAAGCAGTTTATACGGCTTGCCACAAGCGTGTGCACCACACACGAATATACACGTTCAAATGCGTGCCCCCGCAGGGCGGTGTTCTGTTTTTGTCTCGTCTATCTATAGCGGCCTCGGCGGCACAAAAATATCAAAGGAAACTCTTGATTCTTATTTCTTTGCAAAGCCAGAGTTTGAATTGTTCATGTTCACGAGCGCACAACGCTAAATCATGCTATACAGTGGCCAGCGGTACGGAATGAAAGCCGAGTGGCGGCAAATTGGCAATTACGGCGTGGCACGTATATAGACGTCGTTTTGTGGAAATTTCGCAACGGACCCCGTCTTCGAAGCCAAATACTTCGGGACACAGTGCGGTGAAACTCGTTTACGTTGGATGTGCCTCGGCCTGCGGTGCAGTCGTATATACGTCGCTGATGGTGAACACCTTTCTGGAACCCATCTCGCAAATGAATGCCCGATCACGTTCGACTGTAACAGCTCCAGAAGCCCGTGATGAGGGGTCAAATGAAGCGCGGCGACAATTTCGCTGCGTCTGCGCTGTCGGCTGCCGTAATGGGCCTCATTATTAATAGCGAATAATGAAGAAAGAAAAACAACGAAAATGTGCGGATCACGTTTTACTGAGCACTGTATTTGCGCCGTGGTACAATGCCTTTGACTACGTGCCTGGAAATAATAACCATCTGCTTGGTTACCGGTCAGAGAAGATCGGTCACGTTACGGTCTAGTATAATATAGATGTCACCTTCCTTGTATGCGTCTGCACTCAGAATGACGCGGATATTCGTCGCTGTCAAAGTTGCTCTTGTCAGATATAACATATTTTTGTTCTAAATTTCTCACTGTTTCTAAAGTTTTGAAGTTGCGTCGACGTATCTGTCAGTAAAAAAAAAAAAAATGGGACAATGACTACAGAGTTCATCTTCGCCGCTTTGGGTTGCGCCAGCAAAAGTGATATCGCCGAGGAGATGGCTCTGGTAACTCGGTAATACGTCACCTACTTCAACCGTGACTTGTAAAATATACCTGTCCACACTACACGCGCTATTATTTCCCTGCCTCCCTGCCTCCCACCCTCCCTCCCTTCCTTTGGAAAAAGGCAATGTGGGGCCCTCCAAAGCGAGAACATTTTATTTTCCACTGTTGTACATAACACGCAACCGATTTCTTTCCGTTCATTTGTGTGCAAGCGTAATCAGCCTGTTGAGCTACGTCCGGCATACCTTTAAACTATAGCTAGGTAAAGAGCTGCGTTTCTGAGCCGAGAACTTGATATCTGTCGAATAATTCTTGTTTGTTCAGAACTAAGCTTACTTAAACTGAACTGTATGAGACAAGGCTTTACAGACCCTTACAATGAGAAATTATCCATTGTTCTGTCCTTCACCATGCTCTCAGAAATGAATACGAATGCGTGCATTCAAGCATACAAGAGATGAAGAAGAAACGACATCGCATATATGTTTCGTGACGCCTCCACACGAAAGCATACACACCGTAAGGAGGAAATGAGGCCGCGTAAGATATGAATATTCAAAACTGAAACGTGGGATCGTGTTTCACACTGGCCAAGGACACATTCCGCGCACGCGTAGAAATCCGATACCTCACGCGTGCACCACACGCACCTCGAGCTCGCGAATGCGAGCTTCTCGCGCTGACGCCCCGTATATACATGAGGGCTGTATAGTGAGGAAACACACGCAGCCGGTCCTTCGTATACCTATTGCGTGGAGGGGCGTTGTGTGGGAACGGTTAATGAATGACACCGGTAGCCTTGGAACATTAGATCCGCCACCGCTGCCGCTATGCAGAAAACAAGCATATGCGAACACGTCTTCGGCATGTGCATATATGCACTCGCTGCAGCAGTTTTGTCGATGCGTTGCTCGCCAGAAAGGAAACTAGGGAGGCTTTTGGAAGTAGTTTTACAACTAATATTCAAGGATATAAGTTCATCGTGGGATCGTCAAAAAATAATAGGGGATAAAGCGTGGCCGCTGAGGCACCACAGAACTGAGAAGTAAACCACCAGCAAACGCAAAACCTGACAGGAATGCATGCTTAGTTGTAAGAACTTACGTTCGAGGTTTCATGTGTTCCTACTGATGTTCCTTGTCGTATATTGTGAGAATTGGTGCTTGCTTGTAAATTTCGAAGGATATCTACAAAACAGTACACTGTCAGAACGGGCGCTGCTCTCCTGCGGTTTTTGAAATGCATGGAGCGCTCATTACACGTCATACATGGATATCTGCGTAGACGACAGTTTAGACAACTCAAGCGGTAGGCTATACATATACAAATGCCTAAAATATACCTATAGTTGGGGTAAACGGCCCTGACACCACCTACCATAGAAGATTGGCTATAAGTCGGGTAGTTGACGATGAGTAAACGTTTATTTTGAGAGCGCTTTCTTTTTCTCGCGGCCTGTTATGGGAGCCCTCCATCACTCCAGGAAGCAATGGCACCGCCCCATCCTCTTCGCCCGTCCACCAGCTTGCGGGGGTCATGCGGGTGGTGGCTGGACAGCTGGGGTTCCCACTGCTATGCAAGGTTGGAGGGGGAGGGGGGGAGGGTATTGCGGTGATAAGAAGCAATCATGAGTGAAGAAAAAGACAAAATCTCAAATTCCAGATTAAAATGAAAGTGCGCGAGAAGAAAAAATAAGAAAGAACAAAATGCATGATAAATAAACACAAGTAGGTACATGTACATTTGTACACAAGTAGATGTAAACCTTCGAGTGACATCACTCGAAACTTTGCACCTACAGGCACTGAAACCGTATTTGTGCTCCGTGCTCTGAGGTGATACGAATAAGTGATTCGAGGTTTGTGTCTGTTGGAGCAGTACTTCTTCGCTCCAAAGACGCCTACATACTTTCACATAAAGAGTGTGAGCATTAAGTGTACAAAAAGCTCAGCGATAACAACATGGCAACTCAATGAGGGAATTCCACCTTGGCGTGACTGAAAAATTGTATATTCCTGCATTAAGCTTTACTCGTGGCCATTTTTCTTTTCTCGTAGTCGTATTGGCCTTCTTTGCAGCCGTAGTTTTCGTTGCTGTCGCTTCTCTGTGAGGTTACAAATCAGTACGCTAAAGGCCCCAACCTCTCCAGAGTTAGCAGTTCGTAATTTCACTGAAGAGTGCACAAGATCGAACGGAACAACCAGTTATACAAGAATATACAAACACGAAACAACATAAGAACCTAAGTGATCTCATGGCGAACATCTTGCTCCGACGCACGTGCACCACCACGCCTCTTGCGCATGATATATACATTTCAGAACGCGAAAGCGGGAACCGGAAGTTGGTGTCCCTGTCCAAACCGCTCGTACGTATTCAGATAGATAGATACTAAGCTTTGTTGACGTCCGAAAGAATCTTCATCCCGTTGTTATAGGGGCAGGACTGCGAGCAGCTCCCACGTTGTGATGCCCTCAAAACACTGAAAATTTTGTTTGTTCTGCTGCAGGAATGTTCGCTCGCTGGAACATTTTCAGCATGCTCGCGTACTTCACAGTGTACCATATGCACCAGGCCGTTTTTAACACGAAAGTGTTTTATGCCGGGGTCCACCAAGAAATCTGTGACGTACTTCCGTAACGGAAGTAGATGTCTGAAACATAAACGGTGCATTTAAGATAAAAAAAGTACCACTCGCTGGGATTCGAATCGACAACCAGCCAGGGTGCGACAGCAGGAACCGGAAGCGCTACCACTACACCACCAACAGACTTATAAACCGGCGGAAAAAACGGGCTTCATTTGTTTGCTACACGGGTTTACAATTTCCACATAATTGATGTCTGGTTGAAGCAAATGCATTTAATAAGCAAAATTGCTCTTAAATTAGCATAGCATCCCTTTCACTGCACTCTTGGTTCTCAGCGGTGGTACCGCCACCTAGGAACGATAGAGCGAATTCGTAAATTGTCGCGTAATATGCGCGCCAGCAGTTAGCGCTTCAGTAGTCATGATACCTCTATCGCCGCGCCGGCTTCGGCGTCGTGCTCATCATGCCAGCGCGTTGCTTCAACCACGGCCGCTACATAATTTGTCTTGTGTGGCATATATGACAGTCAGTTGCGTGGTACGCGCTATGCTCCAGGCATGCAAAGACGCCCGCCGACTAGCAAATGCTGCGCCTTTCGCACAACGAAGTGTGCGTCCACAAAATGATCCGCGGACAAACAGTTCAGTTTCGCTTGCAAGGTTTGATAAGGAAAAGGAGCTTTCTCCATGGTTTCACCGTTTGCGGACGCTCCTGGTTTATGGCAGGTTTGCGCAGGGCGCTGGCGCGTTCAATGCAGCGTCTCCGGAAAAATTAGTCGTTCTAGAGCTTTCGCTTGTGAAGTGTGGAGGTGCTTGTGGTGCTTGTGGTGCTTTCGCTTGTGAAGTCTTTTCCTGTGAAGTGTGGAGGTGCTGCTGATGTGCACATGCAAGGGGTTCACATGTGCAGATCATCCAACCCATCTTCCGCCCCTCGATTCGCCAGATTGCGGCTTATGTGCGAAGACAGGTTTCATTTTCGTGTGATACCGATTCTAATGCCAGAGGCATCAACTTTTTTTGGGGTAATCCTCTGTTCTATACAATCTCTTCTATAATACTGATGTCACACATACCAAGCTTTTGGAGAAAGGAACACGTGAGGCCATCTCTCGGCGACGACCGCCGCGTCGCAACGTCTCTAACTGAATGAGAAATGGAGTAAATACAACCATTCATAAAAAAAAATCTAACTATCAAAATGGACTCAAAGGTCTACATAATAGAGACCCACTGAAACATTCTGTTCAAATTACATTAGCGTTGCGCAAAGTACGTGGTCTCCTATGGAACTTGGATCTTTTAAAAGGCGTTCCATGAGGCTGCTATCGGCAGTTTTGTCATATATATTCAAATATCTTGGAGACCAGAGTTCGCGAAATGACTTCTAAAAAGTAATTAAATTACATCGCTAACTACATTTCTATTATTCTACTATATGTAATTAAATTCCATTACAAATTACTGACGGGTATAACTAGCGAGATAAACTACTGTTACTCTTGAAAGATGATGACATTATTTTGAGAGTAACAAAATATCATTCATGCAATAACTCATATACGGCATATATACATTTAAAGCACATAAATGCGGCTTTTCTGTTAGCTTGCCTTGTTCTCACATTTGAGATTTGGCACTGAGGTGAATCTGTGGCATTTCCCCATCGTTATATGCGATTTTTATGCTACTATGGAAGCGTATATGCTATATCTTAGTCCAATGTAATCGGGAAAGTAATGGGTACTTTTTTTAAAGTTAATCGCCAGAAGTAATTAACTATATTACTTAATACAACATAAAGTAACTTAATTACTGTACTCTCATAACTACTAAGTCTGCTGGAAACCTCTGCGCTTTTTCTTAGAACACAGAAGTCTCCCCTAAGTGTTCCAGTGAGTCTTCACCATACATATATCTGCAAGTCAATTTCGATAACTCGTTTTCTTCCTCGGGTATGATTCTTCTTTCGCCCATTTCACCTTCAGAGCGAGCTTCAGAGCGAGCTCTTCATTTCACGCTTCAGAGCGAGCTCTTCGGATTCTCTGCTGAAAAGGAAACAGAACACCAGAGAAAAAATAGTTATAAAAATTAACGAACCGAAAAATAAAATAGTAAACTCAGGCGCTTGAGTGAACGAATATTCCTATTAATTACTCTGAAATTTTAGCACCTGCAGGCGCACCTTGTTTTTGGATGCGGTCATTATGTAGATATACTCTAAGTGAACACACCCCAGTCCCCAGCATACAGCAGGGAACTGCGCAAACATGAACCAACCATGTAGACCGGCTTTGCAGGTAATAAAGACATTAAGCGCATCGGAGTGTTCAGGAGAACAGCACCGTGGCCATACTACAAGAAAGTGCACACACAACACGGAAAATGTGCTTGGACCAAACCAGTAGGTGTTTTATTAAACGAAACTGGAATAGTTACTCGACGGTCATGGTGTCCCTGGCTTTAAACTCCACACGTTCAGCGTCGCTAAATTTCTTATCTTGAATGTCTGGGAAATCTATCGCTTTATAATTCTACATTCAGAATATGGGGAAGGACACCGAGACGCTATATGTAGCTGTCTCAACTGCCACCACCTTGTTCAGGTATATTACAAAGTTCAACATTGGTCATTTCTTGTCTCAGTATATTATAGCTATAGCTATGTACTCGTAAAATCGCTTTTCATCGCAGTGACCTTATCGCGCTAAATAACCCCTTCCATTTACTATAACGTGGAAACGGCTTCCAAATGCAGCAAGACTTTCGCGCAGAAACCGAAGGTACGAAGACAGCTGACCACAGCTTGCATATCGAACACGCCACAATTCGTCGGCGAGCAAATTCTTGGGAAGGGCGGCTCCACAAGAAACGTGAATCGTGAGTGCGGCCATAACTCATGATTCCGTGACGTCCAAAACGTGGTCGAGTGATCGAAAAACGCAACTTCCTTTATCACGAAATTCTGGGAACACTATAGAGTTGCGCTATTGTCTAGAACGCGAAAAAGACCCGTACATTACTCTTATCCATCAATCTCTTTCCTATGCGTGGCACTCGTGGCAACATGATCTGCGATCGCCCAAGCAGACATTACGGACACAAACACCTATAACAAAAAAAAAATAGAAGTGGGAACAATTGAGCGTGTACGAAAGAGGAACTAAAGCATCCCAAAGACACCCAAAATTTTTCGATATTTTTTTTTTCTCGCCCTCGCGACACATAGCTCATGATCAGCGGCATGCAGCCATAGCATTGGGTGTGCATACCCTCTTCGGACTGCGGTTTGAAGAATCGTGCCTCGCGCGAAACGATTAATTCTTTTTTCTCACCCGCAGCGGCTGCCTCGTCTCGTTTCATACCAAGCCTCCCCTCGGTCCAGCGGCCAGAGCCGACCGTGCCGAACACCTCTCCGCGTGGCATGGCCGATCAGATATCCACGGCGCGCGCGCGCGACTCGCCGCTGGATCAGACAATGCCGCCTTAACGCCCTAATGGCGCCTTTGTTCTTTGCCGCCGCCACTACCAGCATCGATGCCGCTGGCCGCCGAAGAGATAGCCGCCCACCGTCTCCCCTTCGCGCACCCAAGAGAGAGCATGCGCGTCCCCCGGCCGGCATACATGTTACACCCTTCCGCGCGCAGTGTTCCCGTGTACGCCCTCCTTACTCTCCTCGGACGTTCCCCGATGCCTGCTGTCCTCCCTTGCAAAACGCTCGAGACCTTATTGTATTTCGATGACCGCTCGAAGCTCTGATGACCTGAAAGGTGGCCATCTCCGTCGTTCGGTCATCAGGATCGTGCACAGCCCCCTCTCTCTGTTGTGCGCGGTGTCGCGAATGCGGACGTGGAGTCTTCGGTGATCGCCTCCATTCGACGCTCTGTTCCGTGCGCGTTTCTTCTTCCTACTCCTCACATTGCTGTACTTGTGTAATGTATTGAATCTAGATAAAAAGAAAGAAAAGAAAGGGAAAGAAAACGGCGGGTATTTGGAGCATTCGAGAACAATCTGGGCGCAGCTTATTTTCGGCATCTTGAAATTTATGGGCGGTTACAGTGGAGCGCTGTACAGATTAGCCGTCCGTGCGCTACTCTCGGTCTCGAAGGTATACTGCCGAGGGAACACGCCTTCGCCGCTTATAGAACGCGTCGGATTAAGTTATCGAACCGCCAACGGGCGTGAGGCGTTGAATGGTGTAGTGGTAAATAATGATGCAAGCAGACGGTCCGCACACTATAGTTAAAGATTTACTGACGATATCCGCGTGCATATCTTTCCGAGGTATGCTGTACAATGCGCCTATATTGAGGCTATGGGAATTCGAGTGGTTATAATGTTCCTCGGCAGCTTGCGTTTAAGATTCCGCCGATAGCTGCTTTATAAAAGAAAATGAAAGTTTCGCAATACGCCACGAATGCAGAACGTATAAAAGACATTGATGTTTCTTATGTTCGCGTATAGTTCAAAAGCACAGACTCGCATGCTAAACGCACTTTATAGCGATTCATCTTGTGGGAAAAGGACATTTTTATCATAGCTGACAGAACGAGGCAATTGACAATATTCGCAAGCACTGATGTTAGCCGTGCAACGGCTAAGTTGGCTACTATATATGACATGGAAAAATATAGCGATTGATGGGTCAGGTTGGGAAGACATGAACGTGGTCTGATCGCTCAAAATAGTCAAGGCGCTGCCAGGCTTTGTCATCTGCCAACAATTAGTCTTTTACGCAGCATCAATGCATTTAGAAAGTGCTTATAAAACAACTGGGATATGCGGCGGCAAGATTGCCGAACAGTGGTATTACCTCTGCGCTGAACCGAGCACACGAACTTTTCATTGCACCAGCCGTTCCAACGGGATAGAAAACGGTATTTGTAAAATTATATCAACTTCATGTCGTAGATGATGCATCACGCAGTGTTTATGTCGGTCTTGTGGGACGTCGTGCTTCAGGTGGAGAAAAGAAACGGCCATGCAGGAGAGCACCTATATATGTATACGTACTAGGGGATAGATAGATAGATAGATAGATAGATAGATAGATAGATAGATAGATAGATAGATAGATAGATAGATAGATAGATAGATAGATAGATAGATAGATAGATAGATAGATAGATAGATAGATAGATAGAAGAAAGTCAGAATCCAAGCACGCCTAGCAGAAACATTTCGCACAAGTGCACAAAAAGAAAAACGCGTTCGTTTCCCAAAAAGAAAGGGAAGAACACTTTGTCCGGTGACCTAGAAGACCTAACTATCCTTTCAAGCTCAAAAAGGATCACTTGCCGTCCTCCATGTTTTGCTAAATCGTTCCCTCCAAAAACCATCATTAAGTGGAACAAGCATCATTAGGCGGAAGAGCTTTAGGTTATGGCAGGTTTCCTAATGTACTGTGCACATCGCAACACTTTTCTGAAGTACACTGTGAACCGTGCGGAGTATCTTGCTGCTAAGCAAATCACAGTGACCTTTTCGCTGTCTCGCTTTGATTATTTTAGAGACCAACGTGTATTATGACATCCACGCACTGATATTATACAAACAAAAGACTGGCTTTGTAATGATTAATAAAACATCATTAGACTGCCACGGAATATCTATACAGAACAAGCCCAACTCACTTTTGACGTTCTCGCGTCCCACAAGCTCAAGCAAATCTACTCTACCAGCCCCGCTGTGAGGCGACACCTTTCTCGCTGCGTGGCATTATATAAGGTATATATTCACAACAGAAGCGTATGATAACAATGTGATGTCTTAAATTTCGGTACCATTCCTCTTCCACCCAGTCAGTGTGTTCGTCGAATGCAAAAGTTTCGTTTGCGGGAACTCGAAGGGATACAAATCGACTTTACCAGCCTTTTTGTATAGGAGGTTCGTCTGGAAGTAGTTTCATCTTCAATACCTGTAGTAGCAAGGCGTTGGACTGGGCTAGTTGGTAGATCGTAAAAACGGAAAAGAAAACCAGCGGGAAACACTCACTCACTCACACTCACACTCACACACACACACACACACACACACACACACACACACACACACACACACACACACACACACACACACACACACACACACACACACACACACACACACACACACACACACACACACACACACACACACACACACACACTGGTACGTCAGATGGCAAATACGGCTAAATGTGCAGAAACATGCAATCGTGTAGATGGAGATACCCAAGAGTTACCGATATTCAGATGAGGCACCACCGTATGTCCTGTTCGTCACCAGCGTGCACACGCCTGTTACAGAGGACAGACAGCAGCGGGAGAGTGGACAGCACAGATACGGCGATCCTTGATAGCGATAGCACCTTGCAAAAATCGTTCGGACGCCTCTGCACTCGCAGGGCCACTCTTATGTTGATATTTCGAAGTATTGCCACTTAGCTATTGGGAAAACAGGGCAGGGGCAGCTGAAACCGCGATGCATATGAGCGCTCGAGAATGACCTGATAAATGACCTTTAAGAACTTCTTGGGACTGTTGGGTTCACAAGATCGTGGGTCTGATGAAACAGCAGGAGTCTGCATATGATTTAAGGTCATGGCGACCGCACAGTGCCCGTCTTTTACTACAGTTAAACCCACCAAATACTTGCATGCGACACTACGCAGACTGTTGTGCGACATAACGAAGTATGTTAAAAAAAAAAAAAAGAGGAAACTAGCAAACTCCTGACGGTCTGTCCGTGCGTCTCTCTCCATATAAACGTACAAGAGCCGGGACGGGCGATGTTTCATTCGCACCCACGCCGTAAATCATCGCCGTGCGGGGAGAATCGCATCGTTAAATATGAATCAGCGACGGGTGTCTCTCTCTGTCCTCTCGTATTTCAAAAGCGCAGCTGCTTTTGCCCAGCGAACAGAGCCAGGTATGCGGGTCTTCCAAATCCAGGTAATTTGAGGGTTGGCACCCCAAATACCTCAAATCGAAGGCTCGTTGTCTTTTCCTCTCCGTTTTGTCCCTCCTTCCTCTCCCGCATTCTACTGAGCCGCGGTGTACTCGGTGTACGCTTTCTTTCTTATTCTATTTTTCGCTTATAGGTAACCTATACCGCTCACGTTGCGCACACGGCACACAAGATGACATGTGTGCAGAGTGAGAGAGAGAAAGATAGTGACGGGACCTGTGCAGGCCTTGCAGCATGGTGAGTCGCGAGCGCGAACTCAAATTGCGAGCCCTGAAAGCAAATTGCACATAATGCCGGGCCCGCCAGACTGGTTTGTCGAGCAAGTTTCATCTCGAATGGCAGTATTTGAAGACGGCAGCGCCGCAGTCGCTGCTCAAGCGCTGAATAAAACAGGATTCGTCCATCTCTTGGCGCCGAAATGGCTCCCGACTTTCGCAGGTGCAAAGTGATCGCGATCAAGGAAATCAAGCCGTGCGGAATGCCTCTTATAATATACCCGGCCTCGCTTTCTTATGATTTCATCTTCGCGCTGGTTATCCTGTCAGCAGCGGGAGTTCTGCGGGAGAGCTTCGGCCAACTGCGCGTTTGTTTGCTCGAACCTGACTTGGACGCCTGAGGTGTGAATCATCTTGGTCACTGTGTTCTTTGTGCAATCTTCACTGCTCTCGGTGTCTCCCTTTATAGTTGTGCGTTGTTTGCTCGAGAACCACATGACAGGATACCGCACTGCACTACTGTTTAAGCTTGCTACGCGCCCATATTTGTTTTTAGCAATATGTAAACATACATATTTAAAGCATAGTATCGAAAAATAAAGCAAAACAAAACAATAATTAGATCGATCACCCTCATGAGCTTTGATTAGGGTTCAACCAATCACTTCATCGGATTTTAATTCAAAGAACAACAATCAGTGTACTTAGATGTCGTTAGTGTGGAAGGTTTATAGCCGAAAATACGCGTCAACCACACGTCATTAATAATGCGCTCCTACTAATGCGCAGCTTCCCCAGTGCAATCAATTTGTCCTCGCGGTGTTACGTTTCTACTTAAGCAAATATATATTGCGCAGCAGTCCTTCGCCGAGCCTTGCTCTTTAACGACGTGTGGCACGTGTAAAGAGCTGATACATGAGTGCGATACTAGGAACACCGAATACGATATCGGCTTCATGAGCGACGAAGTAAAGAAAACGTGCAGTAAACGCTGGAGCTCGGCCTGCGGCAATTACCTTCATAGGCAGATTGGCGCCATGCACTCAAGGACACGCAGCTGCTAGCAGCGACTAACACCGATTCTTATCGGTTCCCGCTTAATCTATTAACATGCTCGATCACTGCCGTATACAATCGAACCCCATAATCTTTTCGAGTTGAGCAGCTGCACACGCTTCGCGCAATCTTCGTTTGCCAGGGTGTCATTGCATTTAATCCTGGGCAATTGCGCAAGCGATTTCGCAGCGGCTTTCAGCGGGCACGTATGAGCCACGCATTGTGCTGCCTGCACTGTATTGGACACTGCATGCTGGGCACGTATTACCCGAGAAAATGTAGCGCACATACACTACAACGGTACAAGATTCATGTCAGCAGTACAGAGAAAGAAGACAAAGGAAAGCCAAGGGCCCAAATTTAAAAATATGAAATGTTCATTTGACTGCCTCACGCGCTCTCCGTCTCTGTCTCTCTCTGCCACACACACACACACACACACACACACACACACACACACACACACACACACACACACACACACACACACACACACACACACACACGCGCGCGCGCGCAAGAAAGACGGAAGGAGTACACGATTAAATGCTAAAGCTCAAGGAAACCTCCAGCAGATGGCTGCACATGCGAGATCGCAAGACTGGGCCCGTACTCAAAAAATTTGGAGGATCTGCATGGTCAAAGCTTGCAGGCAGACTGACGACCAAAGCCGCAGCCCAAGTTACAGAGACTTGCGAAGGATAAGGAAGACCTTGGCAAGGTCGAACACAGCGCTGGTTTCCACCAAATTGCACGACTAAGACCATGGAAGTTTGTTACCATGCTTCAGTCTCTTGTCAATGCCACAGACACTCCCACACGCGTGTGCACAGGGTTCGCAAGGGGGCGAGGGGGTAGTTGCTTTGCCCCCCTCCCCGTGCAGTGCCGAGATGGGTAAGGTGCCAAATTTGCCCAATATCATTACACCGCACTGTGTCTTGACCAAAATGGCCTCAGTGGAAGGGGGTAGGGAGGAGGAGGGTGCGCTGCAGTGAACCTTCGCCCCCTCCCCCTCCCGGGCTCCCTTCTTTATGGGGAACTCTGCACACGCCTTTGGATATGCCCTTTGGACATACACACAGCCCGAAGTGGTGAATGCTCTTATATAGTCCGAGGGTTGCTCGGCGCGTACATTAACGTGATAACGTGATTAGATGTTGAGAGTAGCTGACAAACGTCTTACAGAATAAAACAGCTACGTGCCGATCACGAGGTACGTTTTTACCGTACTTACCATACGGTAAGCCGGCACTGTCAAAACTATTTCGCGAAGCGGCATGTCACAGCGATGATACCAAGAAAGTCTGGGTACCTTGGTCAAGGAGGACGGTGTCGAAGAAAGTTTGTTTCGACATATCTCCTAGTGAAGAAACAACAGGACTTTCTTCAGCTTAAACAGTTAAGCAACGAGTGCATTAAATTTGGGACGTTTCTTTTCACATCGTTCACCGC
The DNA here is from genome assembly GCA_013339685.2 of Hyalomma asiaticum. Taxonomy (NCBI): domain Eukaryota; kingdom Metazoa; phylum Arthropoda; class Arachnida; order Ixodida; family Ixodidae; genus Hyalomma; species Hyalomma asiaticum. The sequence goes on along the minus strand of CM023482.1, from coordinate 118,751,292 downwards.
GACTTCTTCATCAGAGCTGCATACTGTGGTTAAAGCGGTAGTGCGAAGATTTCGGCGGTATGCAACGCCGATTGAAAGTCGTGTTCGCAGTTCCCATGTACGAGAGGTGTCGTACAGTTGCTGGACAGGTTATGAACCAGTTCTCAGCTAGAAAATTCCCGGCACTTCTCGTGTCGAGCCGGAGTCGTCGAAGTAGAGTGAGAAACGACCAGTCTGCATACCTGCGTAACGCGCATGCCGCGTCCCAAGATCCACTCACACGCACTCATAAAAGTGAGAAAGAAATCACTGGGCGCGCGCTCTCTCAGTTGCGCATATCCCGAAAGGCACGCACCGACAACGCACGCATGCCAGGGACGGGCCCCTCCAGCCCATTACGCGCCTCTTAATTGCCTTGTCAATAGTGTGTGCTTTCGACTTGGGGTCCCCGCGCTGTGCCCGAGCTTAATTAAAGTTTGCCCCGGCAGGCTGCCTTTGATCTGTGCCGCCCGACCGTGGTAGGCGTGGCGAGCAACCCGTGCGTCACTCCTCGCTGGGGGGCGTGGCACTTTGATTGACGCGCCACCATACGCCGGTATACGGCCCAACGTGCTCGCGGTATATACACACAGGTGTCGCTCCGGTCGAATAAACAATGGCGCGGTCCGGGGCTCAGCAGACGCGAACGGCTCTCTATTCCAGCAAACCCCCACTGCCCCCTTCTCCCACCACCCACTACTGCCTCCATAGCGTGCGTGAGTATGATAAATTGCTGCCCGATGCAGCCTTGGGTTCGGGGCGTCTGTGCGCGCTGCTATGTTGGATTTGTCCGAAGCCGCTTCTTTATAAATGTGCGTCTGTGTGTGCGCTGCAACCAAACATGCGCGACGGCCCAGAACAGTGCGGTGGGCAGCCCAATCGTAGGAATCAAAAAACGCTTTCTTTCTATAGGGACCTCCGCACTAGAGGTCACGCCGGATTGCCCGCAGATAGCCATCATGGTATACACACTCTGTGCTCCTTATCTCTCTATTTGCCCCCAGCTGGCCGTCTCTATTTGTACGCCGAGAGGAATGCAGGCGCAAGCGTATATTACGGTCGCGTAAGTACACCCCCTTAAGGGCTGTGTTTAGAGGAGCGTAAACGGACGGTCGTTTTCTCGCGCAGAATCTATTGGCAATCGGAGTCTTATATTTGTCATTCGGTACAACGAATAAAAGCCACATTGATAACGCCCGATGATGCCAGGTTTCCCGTGCAAGGCCGAGGCGAACACCCTGCTTTGCCGACCTCATATGAAAAAGAGAGAGAGAAAAAGAAAAGCAAGTTACGCCGTCAAGGCACTGCGAAAATTATGGCTTCCTTCGGGCAGCTGCCGCTGCCGATGTTTAGAAAACAAAGCAATGTTTCATGCAGATGTACTTATGCAAAAACCGTGGACTGCCGACCATGGGCGTTGCCAAAGTGAGTGTGTGTGGAGGGGACGGGGGGTGGTGCGCAAACCCGCTCCATCCAACTGTATGTTTGTGTAAACATACATAATAATAATAATAATAATTTCCGAGGTTTTACGTCACAAAGCCACGATCTGATTACGAGAGACGCCGCAGTGGAGGGCTCCGGGAATTTCGACGATCTGGGGTTCTTCAGCGTGCATGACATCGCACAGTACACGGGCCTCAACATTTCGCCTCTATCGAAATATGATGATGATGATATCTGGGGTTTTACGTCGCAAAACCATTTCTTATTATGAAAGACGCCGTAGTGGAGGGCCCCAGAAATTTTTACCACCTGGGGTTCTTTAACCTGCACTGACATCGCACAGTACATGGGCCTCAACGTTTCGCCTCCATCGAAATTCAGCCGCCTAGGCGGGGATTCGATCCGGCGGCCTCGATCCGGCGATCCTGCGATCCGCCGGAGTGGGAACACATGTGGTTCGGTTAAGGACAGGACGCTGTTTTCTGCAGCCCTTGTGGGGAGCAAGGCTCAGCTCAGCGTCCGTGGGGGTAGAGGAAAGAGACAAAAGCGAAAATGGAGTGGGAAACGTGGTGGTAGCTTTCGGAAAATTTGACCTCCTGGGATTCTTTAACGTGCACTGACAACGCAACAGTACACGGGCTGCCAGCATTTTTGCCTCCAACGAAAATGCGACCACCGCGGCCGGGTTCAGCACCGATGTTCTCATTGGCCTAAGATGGTATGTCACCTCTTCGACAATTTCACCCGTTCTTGTTCCCTCAATCTGCCCGATACGGAACTTGTGCTTCGCCGTGTACTCGATAGTCATTCGCATTGAGATTGTATAATTGCTTGTCGATGCACTGCTTCCACATCTTCGCCCATAGCCGAGCGTTCAACCAGGCGCGCGTAAAATGTTCGCGACGCAGCGCGCAGAGACTGCAGTACGCCGGTATGCGTGCAAGGTCGCGAGCACCCCTCATATCGACGACGGCCGCTCGAAGCCCGAAGGCAGCGCAATTGCTGCCGCATGTCGTTCCGCGACCGGCCAGGGCACAGCCAGACAGCTATAGCTTTCGCGCCGAATTTAATGGGCATCTGGGGCGACCTGCGGTGGTCCCCTAAGTATGCGGGTAATGGGCCGACGCGCATCCAGCGCCGAGCCTTCATTAGCCGCGCGGCGGCGGATACTCCTCTGTACACGCGGTGCTGCTGCGGCGGCGGCGGCTCTGAGACAAAGGCGGCGGCTGCTGCTGACCAATGGTCCGGGCGAGGAGGTGCCGGACGCCGCAGCAGCATCGGTGTTGCGAGGAGGGCGACGCAAGGGCGTGTTCGACGGAGGTGTCAGCTGTCGCGATGCCTCTGCGCAGATAAGCGGCCGGCACAAAGGAACTGCCGACTGTGAAGATGAGAGATGGGGCGCGCTTCCCACAGCGAGATGGGGGGACCCCCGGAGATTCTATCGCGCCTCCTCGCCCTCGTAGCGCGCGCGTGCGCACGATCCCTGCTGCTGCCGGCGCTTGTTTCTTTATAATAACGTTTTATTCGAAGAAGAAGCCGCAGGCCGGGCGCAGCGAAAGCGCCGTATGCATGTTTCGAGGAGGAGATGTTGCGACGAGGCGGCGAGCACCTATCGGTTGGTGATACATATATATGCGCTCCTCTCTTGCTTTCTTTCTCATCGTGGCCTTCTATCACTAGCCTTCGGAAGCCGGAGAGAGCGAATAACGTGGACACGCGGCAAGTGCATGTTTGCCTATCTGCCGCGGTCGCCCCCATCCTCTCTCTCTCTTTATGTCCTCTTCGGACATTTTCTTTTTTCTTTTTTTGTTTATCAGCGCGCAGCGCTCCCAATACGCCGTGGATGATGTGTCACCCGCCGTGAGCGTTTGGTGCCCCTCCGCCACCACCGAGGCGCTGCGGGTGCATCCTTCTTCTTGTTTTCGAGCAAGTTTGAACCTGGCGCGATTTTTTGTTCCTCGACTCTGGTCTCCGAAACAGCGACAGATCGATCGCCCTCTTTAACTTCGAGCGCGCATTTCCTTTAACAGGCCGCCTTTGCATTTGCGCGCTCCGTTGAAGTATACAGGAGACACAATCCCCAATCGCGAGCAACTCCCACACCAGTACGTTCCAATAACTGTATAGGACCGCTCGTGCCCGCCGCTCTGTTCTCTCAGTAACCCCTCTCTCTCTCTCTCTCAAAAGTGAGGGAGTTGGAGACGTGAGAGCGTCGTTTCAAACACGCGTGTCCATCTCTCGCCGCCGAGGTGTCGAACCTGCGATTGCGTCGGGGCACGTTCAAAAAAAGCGCGCATACGATATTCCGCGCGCTGCTCGTCCACGCTTCGGGCTTCGGAGACCGTGTGGTGTCCGGCGTATGCTACTTTGCCTTCGTCTTCTTGTTCTCGCCTCCCTTCCTCTCCCTCCTCCTCCTTTTTTTTATTCAACAGGACGCCGCCGCCGCAGAGCTCTTTGAGCGCCGCTTCCTCCTGCACGTCTTGTTGAACCTGTCGTGCGTTGTTGCGGCAGACGCTTGACGAGCCGCCTGCCAGGCCTTCCTTTTGAATGAGGGACGGACGAGTCGAACGAATCTGTCTTAACGATTTGTCCTGACGGGCCGCGGATTGCTCGCGGCGTGTCTTGTCTCCGGGAGCAGGGTTTTCGGCCTTGTGTGCTGCGCCGTCTCGAGTGCGGCGGCGGCCGCCCTTTTGTTCCACTATAACTCTAGCGCGCGAGCGAACCTGACCACGAGGTCCAGCACTGCCATGCATGCATAGGCTAGACACGCGTTCCAGTGGCTACGTTTGATTGGCAAAGACGCAACGGCAGCTCCACGTCCACTTCTTCGAATGTCCCGGGCCGAGCGCAGTCGCGCCTGCTGGGCGCGTTTAATGCCGTGACCCTTGTACTGATAAGTGTGCCCCGTAGCAACTGTCAACGCCGCCTCACTTTTGCCCGGGACGGCCAAGCGAACGACGCAACGTCGCTACTCCGTCACAGCTGCACCAGTCCTGCTTGAATCGCAGCACAACGAATGCAAGCGTATGCGTGCTCCGGGGGATTGCTCTCTTCAGGAGACGTGCAGGGATCTGCTTTGAGCGGCCTGCATTTAATTACTTTCGAACGCTGCGGTCGCCGCCGTTCTGCGCACACCAGAGCACACTTCCGCAATTGGGGCTTAGTATTCTCGTTTGTCTTCCAGGAAATCTTGTTTCAGTAACTCTCAAGTTGAGCAAGTGATGCAGCAGCTCAATCTGGTCTTTCGCTGAGGCAAATAGCATGCGCCACCATTCTAACCATTCTTTCCTGTAGTTGTGATTCACTGCCCTGGAAATGACAATCAAAATCAAATTGAGGAGGTTAAAGTGTATTAGCAGACGGTTATTGAAGGCCGCATGTCAAAAATTAGGAAGTTGTGGTATTATGATTGTGCTTGTCCTCGGTAAAATGAGAGTTGTGTACTTCAAAACTAGGATGCTATCAAAGTCCAGATGTGGTGCTCAAGTCACGACGTATGATATCGGCACAAAACTGGAGAGTCGAATTTAAGTGGCATACCAGCACTGGGTCTTCGTAGAAGCATACTGACTCTAACAGATTACAAGTGCGACGGGTCTCTATGGAACTGCACATCTTAAGGATTCAGTCCCCGGAAACTGTGAGTTTACAGGTGATTCACGACGTTTTCTATTGTGATAGGAACTGCTAGTACTTTAATTGCTCTGCTGGGTGCGAGTATCTGTTGTGATGACGCAATGGACGAAGAGGCAGATGATTTGGGGTCTCGGGCGAGACGGGCCGCCATGTCACCAGTCTGAACTGCCTGGTCTGGGGTGGTCGTCCCTAACGAGCCGAGGATTTTACATAACCAGGGCCTGTGTTCCTTGGTGAGCTGGGAGAGTTGGCCTGGGCTTCCGTCCCAACCGATTCGAGCTGTTTGTCTATTGGCCGATGTTCCTGGTCGAGCTGGAGAGCGACTTTCTTCGTGGTTGAGCCGGCCTGCTCCTTTACTGTGGGCGCATCCGATGTCGGTTTGTCTGTTTCTGTCGCACCCCTGAACGGCTGGTTCTTACACTGGGCTAACGTGCTGCCGCCTGCTATTCCGGGCGGCATACCAGGGCGTCTCGGCGCAGCCGAACCTTCCGAATGGTCTATCCTGCGGCGTGAAGGCGTGCTGCACCAGCCACCACTCCTGGGACCTTCCAAGTCTGGGTCTCCGTCCCGGCGTCCATCCTCTGCTCCTCCTGACAAGATGAATCGTCGTTGCGATGCATCATGCCGTGAGTGTGCGATACCGTCATGTGGACAGACGTAGGAAGTAGCGACATTGTGCATGAGCGTCAGGGCGACACTGGAATACCAGTGTCATAAATGTCATATCGTGTACGTTATCCTAGTCTTACCCCTGTGTCAGTAAAGATTCTCTGTGTCCGTTGTGCCATACCTGTGTGTTTGAGATCTGGACCCATATCCAAACCATCACACCCTCTGAATTTGCTTTCCACGGGGCCACTGTGCCGCTTGGCATAGATAACACAATTCAAGGACATACACTGAGTGTGAGCAAACGCCTCTTACTTAGAGGGCTCCTGAATCCTTCCCCGGTCTCGGTGAAAAAAAAAAAAGAAAAGCGTATTCTACGGCTAGCAGTCACTGCAATGAACCGCTGACTCGCTGAGTCGAAGTACGTAGTCGTGTGTGGCACGTAGCGCTCACAAGCGGTTAGCGTTTAACTATAGAACGCGGGCGGTGGGGGGAGGGGGGTGGATAACAACTCATTGGTTATCTGGATTTTCATTTTTGGAGGGAGGGGGGGGGGGGGAGGGGCATGAATCCCTGCAGCAACTGCGCAAACCTATCTGTATCAGCAGTACAAAAACCACTGATGCTGAAGGTGCACCAACAATAGACCACCAAGTGTTACTACAGATTATAATCTACCATTAGCTTAGCCTTGCAACAAAATTGTACTTGTCTATCTGTAAACGGGACAACCTACGGTGTCCCTTACTTCTACATCACCACAACGATATGGAAAGCAAGAAAATAATAATAAAAGAAACGCTTAGTAGCTTCTCATTCCATCACTGTCTGTCCTTTCCTGTGTATATAAAGCGTCTGAAATGGTCAACGTTTGCGCCTCGCATTACGGTTTTCTTCTCCTATACCTGTACTGTGGCTGGCAAAAATGGCATAAATTATACGCTGCAGCATATTCAGCGGCAATTAAGTACAAACATATGCGCAGGCAATGCGTTCTACACGTGCAAGGCTGAGCGCACTGCGGGGTGTCGCATCTAGAGGCACGAAAACCGGCACTCGATCTGCGCGGTCTACACGAAACTTCAGAGCCACGCCCAAAGGCGATTGTTTTTTTATGCAAACGAAATCCTCGGAGCTGCAGGATGCTTCGAGTGTAAAGTAGAAAATGGATCGTACGCTTAAACTAACGAAGTTGCATATAGATAACCCCCTTTCCTTCAGAAAAGAAATAATAGGCAGTACTATAACAGCAGCAGCAACAACAACAATAACAACAACAAAAAGAAAATGCTTGACGTGGGTCGTCGTTGCTTCATTAATCGGTCGTTTTCAAAGAAGTTTCCCGCGCTGCCTAAACAAAAAAAAAATTGTGCGTAGATTACTCATCCTCCGGGTGGAGCAGCACCAAACTCCGCACCTGTTATTTACCGTCGTTAGGCCACGCCAGAATATATTTAGACAAGGCCTGGGCTACTCGGCGATCCGTCAAAGAGGCCGCTCAGATCCATTTCTTGCGGTTTGCCCTGCGCGTTATTGCGTAGTCGCGGCACAAAGAAGGCCATACTCTGTGCATTGTGCGATGTGTACTATCGCTGTAGAAACAGAGCAGCAGCAGCCTAAATAATCAGCATGGAGTTTTGCACATATGCTATTATTTTGCTTTAATTAGCGAGGAATCTTCTAAAAATTACCGCCCCCTCCAAAAAAAAAATAGAAGAAAAGAAACGAAACTGTAAGACTTAAGCGTTTGCATGCACTCGCGCTCCCTTTGGAACTTGCTGAAGATGCCGTTATTTGCATCTAGTGAATGTAATATTATTCATTTGAAACCAACAGTGGTAGATGTGAAAAACGATCTGCCACAATAAGCTGAGGAAGTGGGTGGTGTTCACAGAATTTTCGGTACACGGTTCGCTCGGCGCAACCAACGTGCAACAAGGTTGGGATGTTATAATGCATATGCGTATTCAAATACAAGGCGCTCAACGTACATTAAGGGGCTCCAGTTTTACCAGTTCTCTACATAGCTGTCCGCTCTATGCAGTACTTCGGCATAATAAGCGTGGGCGAGTAGTATTCGAGTGGCTGTACTATATCGATACGCAGAGGCTTCGTCCTATGTATAGGCAGGCTGTTGGGGTTCAACAATAAACATTCGATAAATGCGGATAGGTTGCCACTGTATCATGTAAGTAATGAACAATGTTGAATAATGATTCTTTTTGGCGTTTAAAAACGCAGAGAAATTTCGGCTTTAAACATAGACAGAGAGCGAGACATAACTTTAGAGGAACACTGCATGAGGCTGTCTACTCCTTGCTGCAGAGTAGACAGTGAAGATTTCATTGTTTTTGCATTACGGATGAGTAATTGTGCCCGATATGAGGAGCAATGTAGAAAATTAGGCGAGTTAGTCTAGTTTGGAGCATTTTGCGCTGCAGTACAAGATGCACGGCACTAGAACATGTCGGTGTGTGTTGATCTTCTTCTTGTCGTGCTTTATTTCTTGCGCTACGGTTTCAAAATGTTCAAACCACAATGTGAGCCGTATAAATTATCGGCAGTTTTTGAAGAAAATGATGTGAACCACTAGAAGAAATGCTGTGTTGCACCTGAACTATAGATGAACAAATCACAAAATACGATTTAGAACAGGGAATGTCGCAGGAGCCAACGTTTCGACAAGCGGACTTGTCTTCGTCAGGGCGGCAACTGTCCGCTTGTCGAAACGTTGGCTCCTGCGACATTCCCTGTTCTAAATCGTATTTTGCGATTTGTTCATCGATTCACGCATCCATCTTCCCCTGAACCTGAACTATAGGTAATACCACCTCCTGAGCTAATACACCGGCAACAATGAGTCAAAATCGGAGGTGTAGATGTCGCTGAGTCCAAGTAAAACACGAAGACGAGGAGACTCAACGCGACCAGCTGAAGTTTCGAAAAAAAAGAGATGTATTTTTCAACGTGGGCCCGGTGTGCATCAAGCTAAAAAATATCCGCACTTGTAACAACGAACTGCAAATGGAAAACTGGGGCGTTTAAACGCTAGTAGGGCGCTGAGGATCAGCCTTGCAACTATTGAGGCTCTGTCACAACACAGGGTGCGCGCAGTCGGTGCGCGGCACGGCGCATGCGCTGTGAGTGCGCCTGCGCTTCACAGCGGTGCACAAATACGCCTCTTCTAGCCTTTCCCACACTGCGAGAAAAGGTGACTCCCGAGATACCCGGCTAAAAACAGGTGTCTGCAAGAGTAAATCGGCGGCTACAACACAGCTTCGAGGTGTTAGGCTGCGTGTCCCCTGGGGCCGTACACAATTATGTCTCCCAACTAAAGTGCGCATGAGATGAGCAGGTCTGGGTGGAACGCCCGGCATTACACATCCAAATGCTTGGTCTCTCGGCTTGCTTCAGCGATGACGCACGTCTCCCTTGGAACAATGCAACCGCGCCGCGCGGCACGCAAGGAAGGCAGGCAAATGATGTCCTCTGAAATTGAGACTGCTCTCAGGAGAGCCCTTCCGCGAGCGTGCAGCACACGCTGTTATGTATACAGTGTCCGGCGTTTGTCTTCGGTGTCGCTGACCGCAGGGCTGCAGCTGTAATGGCATTATTCTGTCGACGGCACGACCCAAGCAAGCTGTGCGCCAAGGCCGATGACGCAGATTCCTGTGCGCGAGGAGCATGTGTAGAAAAAACTGCACTTCGAAATTCATTCTGCTGCCGTTGCTCCTAGCGGTATATAGATCTTTGAAAAACGTAAGCCCATCTAGTGCTGACAAGCTTGAGGCACCCTATGTGCAATAACGAAACACCAATAAGACGCACAGATGACTCAACGGTCATTCCATGTGCGACAAAGTAATGATATGAGATATGATGAGCTCTGCAGGGAAAAAGATGCGAGGGTAGCATAGTCTCGAAGACGCTATCAGTCAAAACCGGAGGTGTAGATGTCGCTGAGTCCAAGTAAAACACGAAGATGAGGAGACTCAACGCGACCGGCTGAAGTTTCGAGAAAAGATGCGTTTTCAATGTGGGCTCGGTGTGCATCAAGCTAAGCAGTATCGACTTGTAGAGACGAATTGCAAATGGAAAACTGGCGCGTTTAAACGCTAGTAGGACGCTGAGGTTCAGCTTTGCAACCATTGCGGCTAGCTGTCATAACACAGGGTGATTCAATGATTTAAAGGCAGTGTTGGAATAGAGAGAGGTACTGAAACTAAAATAAAATATTAATTGGTGTGTGTAATATAGGCTGTGGTACGTATAGTCGATATAAGACACACTATAAGTGTGGATTCTTGCATAATGAACTACTTTAACATTGCATACCCCATCACTGCACCCTTTGTCTTATTGCCATCAGCTTTGTATAATGCTGCCAAGAAGGAACACACACTAAACGAAGAGATTTATTTATTTATTTATTTATTTATTTATTTATTTATTTATTTATTTATTTATTTATTTATTTCCCTTCATATTGCCCAATGGATCGGCCATGCACTTTGGCTGCCATGGATGAGTTTTGTTATTTGCAGTTTTAGATACCTACTTCCGGAATATCTCGTTCACAACGAGATTTTAGGTAATTACTGTCCATACGCCCTCTTAATTACTTGCGCACATTTAACCTGGGCTCGCGTACACCGCCGTTGAAACATCGGTTGCCAAGACACAGTTTTAGTCCGGACCGTTCCACCAACACGTGCGCTCTATATCGCCTCTAGTTTCAGCTTCTATCGTTCGCTCTCCTTCTTTCCACCTTCCCCAACGTCCCATACACTATGCACAGATGGCCTCTCCTTTCTACTCCATTCTTTAACTTCCCAACGACTCTGATTCTCTCCATCACCTTTACTGCAACTTCTCCTCAGTGTGTTCAGGTTGAGGTGTCCTCAGTCGAGAAACAGTTACGGTGCACTCCGAACCGAATTTACTTTCCACAAAGGTTATCTCATACAGTTTGCAAAAATCAACGTCTTTCCTAACCGCAAACAACTATCAACAAAATAAATGCTTTGTATCTCTTACTAAAGCTCGTTTATGGCCATGAGTTTAACCATGAAGCCTGAACGACACTTATCTGATAATTTGCACGTACGGCCGACAGCAGAGGCTTTAGAATTACAGCTCCCGCTCCGAGCGGCGACTGTCACGAGGTCGTTCACATTACGATGCCACTTGAATGTTGAATGTGGTAAACAAGGCGAAACAGCTCCGCAAGCACGGCAACAATTCGAGAGCTCCCATGTTTTTGTGGGCATCTCATTCAGACGTCGCGCAGTCTTAATCATTCTTAATGAACAAAACGATCTACAGAATCACTTGTATACGGCTGGATGGCGCGTGTATGAGCAGGCTAGCAAAAAAAAAAAGGAAAAAAAAAAAGCTGTCGCCCCGCTTTGCTATACAACTAAGGACAGCAATTTTGCGCGGTGTATCTCATGTCCTTTAATACATTCTTGTGAAAGCTGCGTCATGCTTGGCTTAAAAAAATAAATGTTTCCGGGTGTGATAATACGACTTTAAGAAATATAGCTTTCCATATCCTCGAGAGACAGTGTCTCAGTAGATTCAGTTCTACTCACATTAGCAGACGTATGCAGTAGAACATTACAGCAGAAATATTTGAAGGGAGAAAGAACTTGACTGCGTGCGATGCTTGGCGGCACATTGATTGATTCCTGGGGTTTTACGTCCCAAAAGCACACTACAATTATGAGAAATGCCGTAGTGAAGGGCTCCGGAAATTTCGACCACCTGGGGATCCGTAACGTGCACTGACATCGCACATTGCACGGGCCTCAACGTTTCGCTTCCGTCGAAATGTAACCGCCGCGGCCGGGACTCAATCTCGCGACCTACTGATCAGCAGCCGAGTATACCGTAGTCACCATACCACAGGCGGCACGTTCGAGAAATAGAAGCGCACCTGAATGGCATTCATGACAAGTCAAGCGACTCTTCATTTCGAAGGCCATAGCATGATATCAAAGTTATTTCAAGCAATGTTCTCTTGTCTTTGCCCTGCAGACACAACAGCATATTGAGTAGAATAAAAGTAAGAGGGCATCGGCGTTGTAACCACATACATGATTCTAGTTTCCACTCACTGACGCGTTTCTTGAAGGTTACATATGCCATCGCTCAAGATTTGCAACGTGCTTGCACAGTGGCACCGTGGTGAGCTGGCCATGGGTACACCCTCTCGATTTTCGGGCATCGGGGCTTAATCATCCGCTGTATGACTGAAGCACCACACGGATGTCCTTGCTGCGCAAGGCGCGATAGTATATCACTGCAATATGCATTTCGTTAGTTTCCCGTAGAATGAGTACGAACGGCTATAAGTGCTAAAGGTAAAACAAGCGAGGGCGAAACTCTTGCAGGACCACGACAATTCTAGTATAACGTATAACTAGCCTTAAATGCACGCCCCAAACGTCTTTGCGTGCGTGCGCCTACCGCGGACTGCGCCTAGTGCGTGCGTTCAAGCATGTATACATACACGACCCGGCAGAGAGAGACACAGGCATGCCGCCGAATAGCCGAGAACGAAGCCTAGAATAATGTTTACGTTTGTAGTCGTCATTTTCCGGCAGCTCAATCTTGCCTCCCGTCGTCCTCGGACTTGTGCATGCACGCGCTGGACCCCTGGGGGGTTGCCTGCGCAATTCGCACTCGCGCATCGGTCCAGGGACGGCGAAGCGGAGGGTCCGAGTGGATTTCCGCGGACCCCCTTGTTTGCCGCAGAAGGAAGTCGCGAATTAAACGCTCGTCTCTCGCAATTAAATTCCGATCGGTCAACCCCGTGCCGGACGACTCCGGGCCTCCCCGCCGACGAGGTCTCTCCTGGCGAAGGAGCACGCTGCTCGGCCAATTGCGGATTGCAATTGTCTCTAAAGGTGTATCATTTCGCCATCCTCATCACTTGGCATTGCAGCCGTTGCCGACTGGCCGCGAGCGAGGTGCACACACCACGAAAACGAGACTCAAACAAGCATAACATACCGTTCTGTTGACCCGTCCGTTTTGTGTTTTTCTTCACCGAGTCGAGGAAATGCACTCGCGTCTGTGCCTGTTTGAGCAGTCTGGGAGTCAGATATCATTGCGCGCATGCGAAAATGCGTGTTCCCCATGCCCGAGGCTGATTGCGCGAATGTGCAGCACGCGTCGGCGCGTTCGAGCCGTGGAGGATTTTTATGCATGCCGACTGTACGAACGCGGCAGGCAGCTGGAAAGGAAGTTTTGAGTGCTCCGACTAATTGTGGTGATCAGGCGCTGGTGTCAGGTTCTTTTTTTTCTTTCTCGGAGTGGCGCTCGCGCGCAAAATTAAGAACGATTGCCTTAGCTCGGCCGCGGGATGCGCACATTACAGGTATGTCTGTGTGTGCTCGAGGCAAAACTAAACTCGCACGGAGACGCACAATTAGGCCTAGGGAATAACGTTTCGCTAACAGAAGGGTGGCGGATGTAAAGAGAGAAAAATACTCTTGGTTGGACCTCCGCATGCCGTTTCCACGAAAGGCGGCACTGGTAGTCTCCATGTTTCCCAATCTTAGGGGAGTACCAAGTGCTCAAGTACATTTGACGTGTCCGTGAAACCAGCCAAGCTCTTCGGTAATAATTTCATCTCTGCAAGTAGCGATTGATCATTGAGTGACCGTCGTCTACCTTAAGGTAGACAAAGAAAATTATCACCGAATTCGGCGATAATTTTCTTCTTGATGAAGGTAGATAAAAATCGCAGCTTGAAACGTTATTATACGTTCACATATATCTACAGCAGACAATGAAGGAAAGAAGAGCATAAAACAACTCCTCCTCTAAACAAAAGTGTAAATATAAGAAAAGGCGGAATAAAAAGTGATGAAAACACACCACTTTCGGCAGCCAGGAGAGCCAAATGATTAAAGGCAAGCGTTTCAAGTGTAGTCTATACGTCATTTTATATACCTATAGTGGAGGTCTGTTTTGTCGCAATGTTTTGCACATATTTTTTGTCAGGCAACGTTTGCAAAAATCCCCCCTCTCTCTCTCTGAGTGAGTGAGTGAGAGAGAGAGAGAGAGAGACAGAGCGCGCGCGTGCGTGTGTGTGTGTGTGTGTGTGTGTGGGTGTGTGGGTGGGTGGATGGGTGGGTGTGTGTAACTGGACATTCCACTTGTGGAATGTAACAGTCTTGTATCATACAACAACGTTTCATTAACATTTTATTTCGCGAGAAAATTGGACCTCTATATTGTTATTTTCTTCGTGCTTTGATGCCGTTTGAATCGTCTCCTTTACTGCGGGTTTAATAGAGACTGCATGTTTTCTCTCTGCTTTGCAAATGTTAAAGGCACGAAAGCCAGTGCCCCTCTGTTCTTTTTTATCTGGTATATTTGCCTCTCTTTTTATCCGGTATCTTTGCACTCTCTATAGGAATACTCGTGTGCTGTGCATGGTAACTGTTGACAAAGAGAGCAATACACATCGTGCAGGAGCAAATATCTGTTTATTATGTGCGCGACAAATCCTTTGAAAATAGAGACGCGTGTCTCTGGGAGTCCACACAACCTGCAAAATACAGAAAACATAATAGAGTTTAATGACCGCATATGCTATCAAGTCAACGTTCTTCTCCCTATACTTTTATTTGCCTGGCCACAACAACTTCCATTCTTCAACGGTGACAGCTATGTACTCGAGAGTTTTCTTCTATAACGTAACATCGGTTAACGTAACCAACAGTCAGGGCATGCAAGCAACATTACAAGCATGACTGCTCATACTCATTTGCATTCGCAGATTAAATCTACTTTGGTGTTAGGCCGTACAGGAGCTGTTAAACGAATTGAAATAGCTCTCAAGAAACCCGATACTGAAATTTAAGGTAGACTTTAGAAAAGTGGGCAACAAAGGTCAAATGCACAGAGTGGTTCTGATACGACATCCCCGTGACAAGTTAATGGTGAGATAAAACAAACAAACAAATTAACAAACAAGGAAAAACAAATCCCCAGTACAGAGCTTCATTCCTTGCAATTCTCAGAAAAATGTCATCATATGCATATATAGGATGTTCTCTAGAAAAGAAAAAGATGAACAATAAGGGAGCAGGGGGAAGGGAGGGGGGGGGGGATGCGCAGGACCCCGCGCTTTTGTTTTCATATTCATACGTGTTTGCTATTTAATGTGATCACGCTGAGTAGTCGACATGCATTGCAGTCTACTTACTTGTTTTCAATAATATCTCTGTATATGACAGGCAATCTATGATGACCCCCGGTTCCTACAGGTGTCATTGCGAAAGAACAGCACCACTTGTTTTCGAATAATTTTTTCAACCTACGTGCAAAAGGAATGATCTCGTCCTCGAGGGCAAAAGAAAGATATCGCAGCAACCACTATAGCGGTTGCTGCAAGATCTTTCTTTTGTGTATGTACGCGATGGTCTTTCTTTTGTGTATACAATCGCTTGTCGCTTGTGTACATCTGCGCTGTCTTATCGGTATAGCGATAAGAGAACGTGTATATACACAAGCGACCAGCTATTCTTACCAGGGTAAACAAACATGCGTCGCCCTCAGCAGTTTGCTAATCTTTCCCACACTGAATTTCGGCTTGTTTCATTAAGACTATACGCTGCTGATACGTAGCTAATGTAAACACAACGTGAGAGCGTGTGAGCCCAGCAAGTAATTTGCGGTTTGGCTCCCGCGGCACTTCGCGACAATCTTTTCCTCAGCATGATTACATCGGCGTGAGCAGCGCTGTAAGGCAATAGCGCTTCCTTGATTGCCAGTTGTCCGGCTGCCAAGGTAATTTCTATCTCGGCGGATTCATGACCGGGCCGAAACAGCCTGCTCCTTTTACTTAGCTACCCCCGATATGTGTATACGCCGCTAGCGTTGTCGATGCTTTTGAGAGGTCCTTCCTGGGGCCGGATGACGTAACCGACTACGCCCGCGGTGAGATAATGTCTAAGAACGGTTCCGGAGAACGCGCCCAGCACGACCCGTCTTCACGCGTGTTAAGCCAATATATTCCGGAATGCAGCTATTCTAGGGTTATTCGATAATGGGCAAGAGCACGTATGTTTACTTTTCTTTCTTGCACATTATTGTTTCTTGTTTAAAAAGAAAATATAACAGCCTGCAGCCTGTAGAGATTGAATATTTCGAGCACTTAAGCTTGGGAGTGAATTATTAATATTGATGATAAATCCTTATATGTCTCTCTCTTTGAGGCAACCTTCGTAAAGATGAGCGAGAAAATGGACAAATCGCTAAAAAAATATGTACGAGAAATTGATAGCTCGAATGATCATCAGAAATCCGTTAATATTAAATGTCTATCGACAGGTAATTACTTCATCAGTGCAGCATCAATGCATGACCGTGATGGTCCTTAAGCCAAATATAATAATGATCAGAAAAAAGGCGTAAAACGTGTAGGAAAACTCCGAAATAGCCCTGAGATCGAGAAATAATTACTGTCATCATAAGTGTATAGTGTCTCCTGCGTGCCTTTTTTTTTTGGGGGGGGGGGGGGGGCTGTGCACCTGTACTCGTTCTGCCAAACTCAAGCTCATAAGGATACTGAAGGACGGCAAAATAAACGAGGACAAATGTGCTTAACTATCGTCTTGCGTTCTTTTCTTTCTGTTGTTGTTATTGCTGCTAAGCGTCATAATTTGCAGTACCAAATAGCCCATCGCTTGTTCTCATTTCCTAAAGATGGCCTCATTCCCTTTTGACCGTGTAATCCCAAGTGGTAAGCCTACATCCGGTGCGTGACTGTCATTGCGCGCAAGTTATAACGAATAACGCAATCTCCATACTGCAAGTTGTTCATGTTGTTTTGTTGTTTTGTTTTGTGGGGTTTAACGTCCCAAGACCAGTTCTGATTATGAGAGACGCCGTAGTGGAGGTCTCCGGAAATTTCGACCACCTGGGGTTCTTTAACGTGCACTGACATCGCACAGCACACGGGCCTCAACATTTCGCCTCCATCGAAATGCAGCCGCCGCAGCCGGGATTCGATCCCGCGACCCTCGGATCAGCAGCCGAGTACCATAGCCACTAGACCACCGTGGCGGGGCTGCAAGTTGTTCATGTTTGAAACTATTTTGCTGACGCTTTCAGTGTTCGATACGGTTCGATACGTCTACACCTTCATCAGCCTATACATGTCGCAATCACAAGCTATTTACCATGTAGGGTATACATATATATAAAACATTATTACGTCTGTAACCTCGACTGGCCACCCATCTCAGCCAACACACATGCGGCGCTTGTACTTCACATAACACGCTCGCTAAAGAAATGAAATGTTACTGGGAGATAACAAAACCGAAAGTCATCAATTGCATCGGATCGCACAAGGAACTTTTCGAACTCTTCTTGACATAAAGATCCAAGAAGAACGATTTTTCTTTTCTTTAGCTCTGTTTCGGAAAAACGATGACGATCAACACCTTTTGAAGGTTTTCGTTCACTGTCTCGTGCCTTCACTTAACGCATAGACGGAAACTACGCGTACGTTAAATAACCCGTTGCACAGCGGAACCTGAATAACAAGCGCGCAGTGAGCTTTCGTGTCGCGAAAAGCGACAGATGGCGAGCAAACATACAACGCCGGAAGGCCGCCACATCACAAATGGCTATTTGGCTACAAGATGGACCGGGCACCTATTCGTATAGCGTGCACAGAGTCAATTCTGTCGAGAATGGCTCGGAGAAGAGCACGAAGGGGGCCGAAAAGGAAACGAATAAAGCTACGGTATGCCCTTACGCACGGCTCCTCAGTGTGCCCGACGGTTGAGGCGAGAAGGAAACAATATCGACACGATTCGGCCTTTCAGCCACCGACGGTCCTCGCTAGAAGCACCATCAAGTGCCCGCCGTCAACGAATGCAGCTTTGCAGCGACGAAGACCTGGCGTGTTCTTCCTCGCGAGCCTTGTAATTTGCGCAAACTGGGGAGGAAACAGGAGACAAAGAAAGGGCTGGACACTAGCGCCTCGTTTCCTTTGTCGTCGAGCTGGCTGCGATCGAGGCGTCGAAACGAAATGTTCGGCCGCCCAAAACACAGGGTGGAGGGGGTCCACCAAGGCATGTACTACAAACACAAAGCTGAAAGCCGGCAACCGTGGGTATAGATGTACGCATATATGTACGTACGTGTCACCTCCACTCAACGTAGCGTGTCTGGTTCGGCGGAGAACGCCTGACGTCTATAATGCATTGAGGAGTGCGTGGGTATAGGGATGGGAAGATCTTACGTGTTGGCGGTGACCCAGGTGGAGGAGTATAGGGTATGTAGTGTCGTTTGTCGCTTCTACAGCGACAGTATATAGCACACGCACGTTTCGTGACGGCCTTTGGCTTAAGTACATATGTGCCTGCCGAAATGTATGTCGGCCTCTCCCGTAATGCGAGGATTTGCTTTTCTTTATACTTCTTGTGGTGTCCCAGCCCAACTGACAATTTGCGTGCTTTTCTTGCGCAAAGGCCACGGGTCAGCTTTGTTTCTTGTGCCTTGCGGTAACCTGGCGTCCGTCTGAGCGAATAAAACGAAGCGACTGCCACTGTAAGCCATATGGAACTGGTGAAGGGAAAGAAAAATAAAGCACACGGGTTTGGCAGGCTTCTTTCCCCATATTTTCGATAAAGAGGTACTTTGCTGTAAGAAGTTATTTTTACCTTACAGTTTTCTGAGCATGCGCGTATAATGTTTCTGCAATACTAAAGACGTGTTAACGACTTGTCTCTGTTTACGCCCATAATGAACGCATCAAGTGGCACTCAAAGTGGTATAAACAAAACGGCATGGTTTAGTAAAGTTAGCTGAAACTCTAGAGACACTGATTCTTTAAAAAAAAAGGATATTGAAGCCAGTTACATCTATATGCTATCTGAGGAAACACTGCAGCGGAGCTGGCAAGCAAGCGCCACCACCTTGTGAACGCAGACCGAGTTCTTCCTTTGTGTTTGTTCATCATTTTCTTGTTTTTAAGTCTTTCTTCGTTCTTTGTCTCTTTCCACATGTTCTTCTTCCTTCTTCCCTTTATAACGTTTCTTTCTTCATCTCCTTATATGTTGAACTCTCTCCTCATCTCCCTCCTCCTCACTCTCCCTTCTCTTTCCCACCCTTTGCTATACGATACTGTACATGGCTATGCAACGTTACGATCTGCTTTACACATATCCGCTTCCTGTGCCGCATAGCAACCTTTATGTAGAGGGCTGAAGGCATAAGCGCAAGTAAAGAAAGAAGCGCGCTTGCTAATTGAAGCGGTATACGCGAAATACAATATAAAGCTAAGATTATTATGACTTGGCCAATTGCTCGATGTGGGCATGCGCAATTCATGTAAGATCATCGTCGTCGTCGTCATCATCATCATCGTCGTCGTCATCAATGCTGCACAGTGGGCATCGCATAGAAGTGCGCACTCATTTATCTCACGATGATGATAGTTTTGTGTAGACATCAACGGCCTTACTGTTGATGTCCACATAAATCTGCCACCGGGAAAAAAATAAAAACCTTATAAAAGTGGAAGTGGTTATACATGATGATAACGTATGATTGAGAGGGTGAACTCAAGCTTAACGAGGTTTAGTTAGCCCCGGTAATTATCATAAATTAATTAACATTTATTTTTGTGCTCATTACGTGCCGGCGGGCCACAAAGGTGGCCCTAGCTACGCCGAAAATTGAGCTATCGAAATGCCACTTGGGCAGCATGCAGATCCTATATTGGTTGGAGTCGAACTCATGGCCTTCCCAAAACATATCAAAAGCAGAGAGGGGGGGGGAGTCGCTACTGAGTGCCAGTAGCTCAACTGTAAATGCCGTTTGGTATTGATATGTATCCTACGTTTAGACGTAGCCCTCTGTCTCACATGTTGGCGCCGAAACGTCGTTTAAGGGAACATTAGGGGCAGTTAAAGTGTAATAATTTCCCCATGCCTTTCGCCATCCCCTTCGCCTCGCCACCCCCTGAAGCGATATTGCAAGAGAACGCATATGAAGTGATATTGCAAGTAAACTAAATGTGTACTAGCGCTTTCGGCGACCGTTGGCATGAATACCAGAAAACAAACATTTGAAAAGGTGGCTGCTGCGGGCAGTCACACTGACAATTATGTATTCACACAAAACACCTTTGTATAACAGCGCGCGTACCGATTACCACAGGTATGGCACGCCCGTGTTTGTGAAAACCTCACACACTGACTGGGAAATCTCATCGTGACATTTTAATAATTGATGGCTTTTACGTGCCATCAGACACTCCCCTCCCCGCACAAAGGAGGTTTCCGGAGTAATTTTTACCACCTGGGTTTCTGATACGTGCACATGAATCTAAGTACTCAGGCGTGTTTCCTTCGTTCTTTTTTTTTATTCTATTTTCTAATTTTTATTTTTATTCTTTAATAATAATAATTTTTTTTTTTGCTTCATCGACATGCGGTCGCCAGGGCCGAGATGTGATCTTGCGACCTCGACTTTACCAAGACAACGCCCTATATAGCCGCTACAAGCTACCACGGCTGGTATTCTGAAATCTCGTTTTGTGTTTAATGTGACATTGAGAAAACTGACTTTAACGTGAGCCACATCGCACTATATAGTATTGCTATGATCTGGGACATTTGTGCAATTTAATGTCGCTAAATCAGTACTTCGGGTAAAATCACTGTTTGAGCTATAAGTTTCATGTAAAACGTAAATCTGAGCTTTATGACATTATTGTTGTGGATTCCTGC
The DNA here is from genome assembly GCA_013339685.2 of Hyalomma asiaticum. Classification (NCBI taxonomy): domain Eukaryota; kingdom Metazoa; phylum Arthropoda; class Arachnida; order Ixodida; family Ixodidae; genus Hyalomma; species Hyalomma asiaticum. Next base: position 118,730,815 of record CM023482.1, on the reverse strand, counting down.
AGCGAAGACCCACAGAATGAAATTTCTGATGATGGAGTAACGCCAGAAGTAACGTGCATTCCGTTTTTTTTTTTCGGTAATGGTTACGGTAAAGCGTTTCCTTTGTTTGTTTTCATTTGTAAGTAACGTGGGTCACTAACGCACCCACCCCCGCCCCCATCTTTTTTTTTTTTTCCTAGTGTAGGGAGTAACGTATTCATTTTCCTTCGGTAACCCCTATACAACACTGCACGCGACGGTGATGCCACGAGAGCTCAAGCTTGCACAGGAAACCCAATAAGTTCTTGTCAAGTGCTCCTTCATAGATGGCTGGAAGAAATGGCCTAAGGGCGTGTCATTTCCCTTTCACTTAAAATATTAATCAAATGGTCGATTTTCGGATTTCGCTTATTTGTGGCTTAGAGTGTGATGTTCGGACATCTGTACAGTCACATTGCTTTCCGTTTCCTGTCTTCAACCTAATGTCATATCCCCCCCCACTCTCCCCCGCGAAGGGTAAACAACCAGTAGGTGTTCTTGCTGGCGTCCCTGTTTCCTTCCTTTTTTTATTTTTTTTAATTTTCTCGTTAGCTCGAGCACGTTTGCGTGAGCAACGACAGACAAAGAAATCCGTGGGATATAAATGTAGCAACGATGTAAATGTCGACGAGTTAACGTCCTACTGCTAGCCATTGTCCCTGACTGAGTGCCAGCGGTTAAAGGGCTTTTTTCACAAATTAAGTATAAGATGCACGCAGAGCTAGCGGCATATGACTGACACAATTTACTTTCAAACAACGTTCGCCTGACATTCATGTCCATCTAGTTGGCAGTGTCATATTGTACATTCCAGGTAGAAGCCAAACAAAGTTATAAGCTTCACTGCCGAGTGTTTGCTTCGTACCTATATAGCATTACGCCTTATATTATAGGGATATTGAAACGGACCAGGCAAGTTCCATCGCTAACCGGGAACTCGGCACCAACCACACCTTCAGGGTAGTGCTTGAAGAGGCAGCAACCTTCGGCAAATGTTTCAATCCCTGCCTGAAATTGCCCCTGAACTCTCTATAAGTATGCAATGGCACACTTAAGCAAAGCTTCCTCCTTCCCCCCACCCCTCCTTTCTAAAACGCGCGTTCGCACATTACAGAACGCGATGTTTCATCACGATCGGATGCCCAGTTATACACGTGCATTGCGAAGCAAAGTCTCGCTCTGCGCCATCTTCCCTCAACAGCTTTGGCGCGCCCTTTGTCGGCTTTGCCGCACCCAGTAATGCCAGTAATACTGACAGTTCCCTCCTCGCGGAGCCGCGTTGTTCGCCAGTGCCGAGCAATACAAATTGACTCCGTGACTCGTGCAGACTCGTAATATCTCTACGCGTATAGTAGCTCAACGAGGCAGGGTGGCCGGGCGGCTCGGTTTTCGCCGCCACAGGCGCAGTCCGGCGAGAAAAACTTTCATTCTCGGCACCGCGGCATTAGCTTCGCGCGCGCGCGCGAGTGGATTTAGACAACTGCCGCCTCTGCATGCAGCATCCACCGTACAGACCGGGCGCGAAAATGATTGATGAAGCGGCGCCACCGGCCGCCGCAGTTCTCCACGTTTGTTCTGGCGTTGCTCTTGCGCCCTTATAGTTTGTGTGTGTGGGCACGCAGTTTTGCGTGTGCGTACCAGGCGCATGCGCCGCGGCGCTTTCCAGGCCGAGATCTAAACGATCCCCGACGCCGTGACCTCAACTTAGGTCTCGGCCGCGCACTGCCCGCGAGCTCGCTCACGTGGTGCACAACCCAGAGAGCTAGTATACAGACACGCGGTGTTCGCTTGCACACAAACGTGTAATGCGAACACACACAGACTTGCATACAGACAAAAAAAGCGTGCGCGCGGCGCGGCGTTCAATTGAAGATAGTAATCTTATACCTGCAGCGCTGCGAAGTGGGTGGAATTAATGAAGCGATGCGGTCGTTAATTAATTACCGAGCACCTCGTTTCGCAAATGAGCCAGGCGGATGTAGGAACGCACGTCTTCATTGGTCGCCCGTTTCTGACGTGAGCGACGTTGATTGGCCGAGCTTCACGAAGCAGAGCCCCCCTCTCGCTCGTTCGCTGTAGGGGTTTTCGTGCCGGGGACCGCGGCTGCCCGACTGCGGCTTCGGCGGCGCTCCCATCTTGTGCTCTAATTACTCATTCTTAGCGTGCGCCTCTGTGCTACGGCGCGTACATAGCGTCGTGCCTAATGTTTTCCTCAAGACTCGAGACGTATACTGATACCCCTGGTTGCACGAGAGCCGTGCGTGTGCAACTGAGCAGCAACAAAACAAAACACATGCGAGTGCGCCCGCTTTCTAGGGCTGCTGATCGAATAATTTGCGCGGCTATGGTTTCGGATACGGTGCGATAATTTATTGACGCCTCGATACACCGCGCTGCAGCCGCCACTGCCGAGGAAACGGCTCCCATGCATGCATCTTTCTCCCTCGCAGCGTTGAGCAACGTGCGGCATGAAGGCAGATTAGCCACGCTGCGGTTTTCGCGTTGAATATGCTATACGTCTAGTGGTGCGCGCACTCGTTACGCTGTATATATACGCGGGCCAAAGTGTATAGAAACGTTGGCCGGCACAATTTAGCCCCAACACTGCGCATGCATGCCTGTAGCGTGCAAGTAGATGGTCGGAGGTTTTCTCATGCACATGTTACTCATCGAGCACACTGAGGTTACACGGGTGCTTCGTTCCTGCCTCGTCGCGACTTCCTGCCTCCTGATACGAGACACCATCGAGTACTTGCATGCGTTGTTTACCTACGATTCATTCGGTTTCCGACAGGATCATCTTGTGTGTGCGTGCGTCAGTGTGAGGGTGGTGGGGGTGGCGTATTTGAACAAACGTAATTTATGACATGCAAAACATGGCCGTAGTGCCTTTGTGGTCGTTTCTGTGTGAACCAGTAAACCGTGAGCATTGGCGAATCGTCTAAGTATATAGATACACACAAATCTTTCTTTGCATCAGATATTCGTGTTTAATGCTTGGATACTCGTAAGGCAGCAGAATTATTAGCATGCGCCCATGATAACGCCTAAGGTACTAACTGGTAATTCCTACCGTGCACCGGATTCGAATAGTTCTTCTGTCGGTGCTCTGTCTGACACTATTTACAAAGCTGTCAAACTCTTCCCGGCTGACTTAGTTTACCTTCCTGATGATGTCAATTGACGTCTAATTGATTGGGAAAAATGATCGTCTCCCTCTCATATATCCACCGAATTTATCAAGTTGTCTTTAGTTGATTGAAACCTATCTCCAGTTGTATCTAAACCTACACGCGGTGTCGATGTTCTATATTTGCGTGTTACTACAAGTTGTTTATAAACGTACACGTTCTGTTAATGTTCTACCGCACCTAAAACTGTAGGTGACGCGGAATACTTGGATGGCATTAGTGACCACCGTTTGCTTCAAATGGAAATAAACATTATACGCCACCCGTCACCGGTGTAACGACAAAGCAAATTCGAGATTATAAAAAAGGTAATTATTAGATTACTGCCGAACTAGATACATATTTTATAAACATGATGTGGCCATTGCTTTACGATAGATCGATTGAAGAAAATTAGTTCTTATCTAAACGTAAACTGGCGCACGTTGGTATATAAGTAGGTTCCACTCGTTACCATAATTAACGATTAGTTAAACCCTTGGTTCTCTCAAGACCTCCAGCGCATGAGGAACAAGAAGAAACGCTATGTGTGGCATTTCAAAGCGAGATCAAGCTTCTTCCGCGCGACAGAACTATTAAAACCTATTTTAGAGCGTATACATTGCTCAGCTTGAGGCGAAGCTACGGATAACTTTTAACGCGAAAGCGTTTCTTGGCCCGTCCACAAAAACCGTCCGCAAAGGCCGTGCGCGGAGAGCACGTGATCTCTCCCACCGGAAGTGACGCCGGCGCCAACATTCGCAGTCGGCGCGCTTTCCGCTCCGCTGCAGCTACCTGAAGCTGCTTGCGGCCGCGTCGCCGCGTTTCTTCGCTGTGTTGGCGAAAGCGCGCGCCCAGCTGCGTGGCGTCGCCGTAGCAACACTCAGCGCGCGAACGCCCCAGCTAGCCCATCGTTCCTCACCGCCATGCGTGCCGAGTTCAATCTCGAATTGAAGACGCCCACTGAGGCCATCACGACGTCGAGATCTACGTGCATCGATCTCGCATTGACCAACGACCTATACATTGTGCGAGATGTGTTGTATGTCTCCACCTAGTCGGATCAGAAGGCCATGGTATTGTCGATGTACCCCGACCCAAGTACGCCGTCACCGAACGATAAGAGGGCGCCCACACCGGTGACTGTCTAATGACGCCACCCACAACACCGCGGCGGTCGTACAACTTCGATATGCCCGAGACTTGCCCGGGCATATCTACGTATACTGCCTGGACGACGAAGTAGAAGGGGACATGTGAAGTGCCGACGCCACTTTGATGGCATCAAATCATGTAAATAAACCGAATCCAGCTTCCCACATTGCCTCATTCTTTATAACTCAACTCGGCCACACCAGTTTGCAGCACCCCTCCGCAACGACAATCTAGCCAAAAGAAACGCTTTCGCGTTCTCCTCTCATAAGAATATGCTTATGGATTGTCCAACTTTTTTTTCTAATGACCTTTCCTTAACTACTTAAGAACAAGCCAGCCAATTTTTCGAAATTAATGTGCCCTAACGACGACTCCTATCATGTCTATTGCATAGAGCCCTACTGTAACCTCAAGTGCGAGAATTTCTTCTCTCATAAACAACTTTAAGACGCCCTATTAATGTGGCATAAATGGCGTGAACTCCAGTGTTTTAAAGAACACGGTTAAGGTATCCTGCAGAATCCTGTCTATCATGTCTCATATATCCAGGCAATCCCTAGCGACTGGTCTATTTCCCACTTGACTGGAAGATGGCAAACATTATAACGGTTTTTAAGTATTGCAACAAGACACTGTAAATATTGCAACACGATCAATAACCTACGTAATGACTGCTTTTTCTTGGACTTATAACAAAAGCGTTTCACCGTGCTGCACACTGTCGCCTAACATCGGAACTTTCTGCTCTTAAACTGGATTCCCTTAGTTTGTCTTGGCCGCGTATCTTCCTTTCGGATCGTCAGCAAGCGCGTAGGAAGGGGCTTTACTTTTCGTAAGTCACCGTAGTGTATAAAATTTTTATAAGAACAAAATCAGCCTATGTAGACCAGCATGCGGCATTGAATACTCGTTGACAGAACGTTAACCTACTTATAGTGCTCAGTCACTAGAATATTGCTCACGTATAGTTATGGTGCTCAGTGTGGGGAGTTACGATATATAAACCCAAAAGAAAGAAAGAAGGAAAGCGCGGCAACGTAAAGTGCCTCGCCGAAACGTCCGAGCACCGCGAACGCCTAAGTCAACCAAAGGCTTTCAGCTGATCCTCACTTTCGTTACCACGAAAACGAGTGCGCGCTCTCCACGGGTGCATTCAAGGAAATCGCAATATCGTCTGCGGCACGCATCCTTCTTATCGGCGCGGGAAAGCTCATTCCGGCCGCGTCAGTGCACGCGGATGGATGTGGCGCATTCGAAGTATTAACCCGAAGCTCCCCAGCAGCAGCGGCAGCAGAGGCAGAACTCTAAGTCTGTTGCCCCCACCTACCGCCCCTCCCAACACCTTACGGCGAACTCCCTACTTCACGCAAACACACGCACTTACGCCAACGCATAAGCAAAGCCCTTAGTCTTTCAGGATTAGTGACGCGCCGGCAATCAACAACACCTCCACGCATGCAGTGGCTGTCTGGTTACAGCACGAGCGGAGAAAACACGTCTTCGTCGTGGACGACGACGTCTTCGTGAGATCGGGTTCGAGGCTGCATACATACATGCAAGCAAGCAAGCGAGCTATAGCAAGCAAACATGCAAGCAAGCAAGCAAGCAAGCAGAGTCGGCGGAGGCCCGAGTGCATAGAGCGTCGCGGCGCGCGCTTTCTAATTACTCGTGGCCGCTGCAGGCTTCAGCTATAGCGGTGGCGGCGACTCCCTTTAGCGAGCTCTCGCCTAATGAAAAGAGGCGCAATTATACGGCGCGAGATAAATTAGCGCTCACGAATATACCCTGTTCGCCGTGGGGGCAACAACGAAGGGGGCCGCCTTTCTCTCACACATGTACACACACGCACGTCTTGTAATCCGAAACCGCGCGGAGCCACAACACCTTCTTCTTTGACTTCGCAAGAGCACGCTGTCCTGAATGCCCGCGGGGCTGGCAAAGGCTACGCGGCCGCCTTGACCGCCTGATACCAGGCAGCTCGCGTGTGCGCGGGAACCGCTTATTCCCTTTGTGCTCTATCGGGTCGTCGTGTATGCAAGCGCGTTATGCGCGTGGCCCCGCGTAAATGATCCTTGTGTTGAACGAGCCACTGACGAGTTACCGCGAGCGCTGGCAGCGCGGGCGGTCGTCGCGTAAATCGAAGCCGACTCGCTCCTCACCCTCTGGCCGCGAGAGCTGTTTGGCCCGAGCACTTCGTTTGCCTTTGACCGCGATTTCGCTTTTCTGTACGCGCCCTCCCACAGTTGCAACCATGCCACATTAGGTAAGAATGGAATGATGTATAGCGAAGGGCAGTCTCGACGGGGTGGCTGCAATGAATGACAATGCACGAAGTGTTCCACGTATAGCAGCAGTGTAGACAGTCTCACGGGAGACGTGAAGGGGGTGAAGGAGGGGGAGAGCGGACCAATGCTTCATTTGACGCTCGAGTAGAAGGAATTTATTTATACAAGGCCGTGTATCGAAAAAGTAGCGGCAGTTCCAGACAGTAAAATCCGGCGGACAGCAAATGCCGCTGCCGTTTTCTATGTATAAGAGAAAAACTAAGGACGCACACACCCTCCAGAAGCTGGCGCTGGAATCAAAAAACACTAGAGTTAGCAGCAGGGACACCAACGCAACATCAGTGCAACACCTCGTAAACGTCGGTGTGTGTATAGCGTAGTTGGCAAGACACTTGACTTCGGAGGGCGGAGGTCCTGGTTCGAACACCGGCAACAAATTGTTTTTGTTCTTAACAGCGAAGCTGCTTAAGCATGGCGAGACTACGGGTCGTCTACGCAAAACTATCATCATCGTGAAATAGGTGAGCGTGCATTTCTTCTGTGCAATGACCAATGTGAGGCATTTGCGCGCGCTCTTCTTTCTTGTCTTGCCTTCATGCCCTCAGCCCACTACTACATAAAGGCGGAGGCGTTTCATCATAAAGCCGTTCGAAGAGCTTCGCCAAACGCTATAGTCGCAATGAAGGAAACGCGCGCCCGCAAGCGTGTCCACAAGGAGGCACAACTTGGAGCTGCCCTCCACTGCCGAGGCATGGCAAAGCAGAACCGTAACTTAACACAGGATTAAAAAATAATAACGCTCAACGTGATAGGCGCCGCGAAGCTGACAGGGAGAGCGGACACCGTCTGCGCGTCGATCTATTGGTCCTCGCCAGAGAGGCCGAGGAGAGGCGACGTGGCCTGGCTACCAGGAATACCGAGAACGGGTTAACCAAGCCCAATGACTCAGAAGAAACAACGAATCTGTGCGGCTTCCTTGGATTAGCTTAGCGTAACTTAACTACTCGCGCAAGGGTAGCATCCCCCGTAGCAGCCCAGCCACGCAAAACAATCCTAAGCCAATTTAAGCTTAGCTTAAGCTGTGTTAACCTAATGAAGCCGCTCAGCTTCGCTCTTTTTCAGAGTTGGCATCGCTAGTACCAAGCTGGGCGAATTTTGTTACGTCTTTCTTTCTTTCGTTTCTTTGTTTCTGCCTTCCTTTCCTTCCTTCTTTGGTAGAAAATTCAAGCCAGTAAAACGGTTCACTTGTGTTCGCATCTCTCAAGCGTACGCGAGAACTTTCTTCGGCTGCAGAGATAAGAGGAAGTTAACATATGTGCTATAAAGCGAGCCTTTTCCATGGATGTTCTCAATTTTCCTTTTGGTTGAAGTGGGGCACTGATTACCGCGGGTGGTAACCACTAGACGACGCAGTCAGTTCTTCTGAAAGTGCGACTCCTTTACGTGCAAGGGAAAGGACAGACACTAACAATCGCTCATGGCCTACCGCGCAAAGACCATTTCATCCAACCGCGAGAGAATGCAGTGTGTGTACGTAACATTCTAACCAAGTTAACTCCTGCGAGGTAAGCTCCCTCAACCGTGCCAATCAAAATAACAAAGCGAATACTCAGTAAGCGAGAACACAGCCCCATAGCAACACGCGCTAACGCGAACACATACGTACACTTATGTCGCGACGTAAGGATTCGCCCCAGCGGTGAGTGCCGGAAGGTAAGCAACAACGGCAACACTTCGGTTGAGGGAATCAGCGGCCACAGGCACGACGAACTATAGACGGCAAAGCGTGGCCTGTGTTTGGTACCCTGCAGCAAAAGAAGAATGCGACGGTTGCAACGCTACGTCGACTTCGTACGCCAGCAGAATGCAAACAATGACAACAGAGGGAGCGCGCGTTTCAGGAGAGGCGAGAAACAAAACAAAACGGTCCACGCCACGGTGGCGAAGAACAAGGAGAAAAACAAGAGGCATGCGGGGTGGAGATTCTTCTTGTGTGTGTGGCCAACTGGTAATGGACGGTCTTTTGTGGCGAGAGAGAGAGGTGCACTGCATACCGCGGGCGGTGACGAGTAGACGATGCAGTGGCGGAGGCACTCAGAAGCGCCAGAAGGAGCAGGGCGTACGTACGTACGCCTTGGCTAAAGATGGCGTGACAGCCAATGGCCTGTTGCTCGCGACGCCGGCCCTTTCGAGCAGGGCCGGCTTTCTTCTCAAACATTGGCCTCCGAGGGCCTTCATTTAAGTGTTCGCGGACACGCCGAAAGAGCCACGGGCTTCGCACTTCGCTTGCTGTGAGCTGAGAAGCGAGTCAATAATAGCCTGTGCCGCTTGCCGAGAGGGGCGTCCGAGCAGGGCCAGAACTGCAGATTCGCGGTGGCATACAGCCGATCTATTGCTTGCTGTTGCGCGACGATCGAAGTCGCTGCTAGCGACGCACCATCGTACCAATTCAATCCCCCCCTTTCCCCTCCCGATTTTTCTCAAGACCACTGCGCGCTTCTCTCGGGTCAGGCCTCTCTAATGAGTGCGAAAGACAATGCGTGGATTGGCCGCCGCCTTTGTTCGCGCCGTGCAACATCGAACGCTGTGGCGATGATTGGATGTTCGGAGAGTGCCGAGCTATCAGCTTTTTTGTTTAGTTCACAAAGGGCGTCGTTTGTTGGATCTCTCTTGTCCTTTTTTTTTTTCTCGGCATCCGAGTAGCGCACTTCCTTTGTTTTTGTGTTTTAAAGGTATCAGGAGGATATGGCGAGCAGTGTGTGACTGTCAGGGACAATAGTGACTGAGTGCAGCCTTAAAGGGGCCCTGCAACACATTTTTAACATATAGTCAGATAACGGTGCCGATCAGTTGTGCAGGCTCTTGCAAACATCTTATCCAAATATTGCACTGATTGTGAACGCACCAGGCAATTTATGGCCCGGTTTCAAATCAGGTGAAACGTGTCCGCCATTCTTTCAACGAATTGCGTCTCAAGGAGCATTAACCACGTCGCTTGAATTTCCTGCATGGTGAATGCAAAGTAGAATTTGGCCCACATGTTCACAAGAGCCTCCCCGTGTGGTTGGCACCGCTTTCTGCGTTCTAAAAGGTGGATCCACGCGAAGGACGTGTCCGCGGACCGAATCAGTCACGTGACACGTGACGACACGCGGATAGCTCCCCAGATAGCATTCACACGACAGTGGACCGCCCAGACCGCGGACAGATAAACTTGTCCCGCGGACGACGGCCTAAACGCGCCGGTGCTCAGTTGTGCTGTGCGAAGTATAGTTTGTCACATTCTGTACCGACCCATGCGAGATATTGTGAAAGCGATCGCCCGAGATTACCGTTGCATCTCTTCAACAGGCCCAGTAATAATAATTTGGGCGTTAGCTTGTACAGCATGTGTATTTCCAAATAGGCAACGCGGAAAAGGCCGTCGATATCCTCTCGCAAGGTGCAGTGTTTCATTCGCTGCCATCGCATCAGCATTTGTTCCAGCCGTTCCAGCCATCCCAGCCGTTCCGGTGTTGATTTTGCAGCCTTATGGCAGGTTCACGTTGCTTACGAATCCCAGAAGTTGAAAAAAAAAATCACAGCATATCCACGGGGTGAATGATGATGAGTGGGCGAAGCTCCGGAGGGAATCATCGGTAAACCGTGAATGTTTCGCGTAAATCGCCCAGTCGATCATCATGTAAAGGCGTGAGAAACACTGTATTCGTACGCTGGGATCTCGCGTTTAAGGGGGATATGCTGTGCTAGAGCCAGGCCTGCGCGGAACTGCAGGACAGTGACAGCGTAAGCAGGAGGAGCTACTTTCTTAGAGGCCACTTTAAACGCTTGAGGAAACTAGTGCAAGTAGAAGTGGTAGGTATCTGCTGCGCCATAACTTATCATTTTGCCAAGTAGGGAAGTACCCACTACGCCATAAGTACCAGTGCCTCCGTAATGGGTTCAAAGCTACAAAGCACGCAGCTCTGTGTTCTTTCAAATGATGCCTCGACCTCGTTATACAATCCATTTTCGCGTCGTGTAGCGGTGTATTACTATTTTTCAACGTAACATTACGTTTGTTAATGCGATTCCGCGGGAGACATTATACCTGTTTAGGTCTTTTAGCGATAATTTTTCAACGACAGGCGTAGCTAGATTCACATTAGAGTACTTATATACTGTCGATAGAGCAACACTATCTGCTGCACTCGTGAACGACCTTTTCTCTGCGG